>JAXQQM020067544.1:0-725870 GCA_034641835.2 Pinus albicaulis | reverse complement strand
ATAGCAGAAACACAGCAGAACAGATCAGATATTTCATACCCCTTGCTTCAGCAAACCCTAGTTTGCATACGCGCTTTTACTTCACTGATTTCGCGTATATACGCGCTTCCGTCCACACAAACCGGCGTATACCTCAGTGTATATTTTATTGCGCATACGCGCTTTCTCTTCGCTGAAGCTGCGTATATACGTGCTTCCTCCGCGTCGAAGTAGCGTATAGATCTTCAATCATTACAGAGCAGCATACTTCATCAGATCAGACATTCAGCTCAGATTCAACCCTTTACTTCAGACAGATGTTCGCCAAGATGTTCGCCTCATTACAGATCTAATCACTCCATAAACAGATCTAGAAAATACAAGTACATTAAAGATATCGCTTCATCATTTCTTCATAAGAGCTTCATAGATTCAGATCTATCATCAAACCTTTACCCTTTCCATACAGATATACTTCACAGAGAAGTATTCATTCAAGCTCAGACATCTTTCTCTCACCCATGTGATTTACACAATGAAATTCTTCTCCTTATATATGTTTATCCTTTTTCAATACCATGAGCCCCTTTTTCAATACCATGGGCCAAAACAATACCATGAGCCCAAAACAAACTGGACGGGGTCAATTAGGCGGATCATTACCCAATACCATGGGTCAAAACCATGGTGGTTACCCTTGGTTTTGCACTTTTTGAGCGCTTTAGCCCATACGCGACTTGGCACGTTCTTTTCCGCGTGCATACGCGACTTCCCCTAGGCCAATCCGCGTATACCAAGAGACATACTCTTTTTCATCATACTTTGAGTACATTCTGAATTCCTTTCTTCATAGCCTTCTGTACACACTGTAGAAACATCATATTTTCTTCATTAGGAACACATTCTCTTAAGCACAACTTCATCAAGTAAGTTTTCATCATCTTCATCAAGTGGGTTGTCTTTCAAGGACAACACTTAGCATCATATTGTCAACAAACATCATATCACATCAGATTTACATCATATACTAAGTCCATCAAGTCAAGCATAACTTCATCAGGTGGATTGCCATCAAGGACAACACATGTCAACAGTCACATGTCTTCATCTTCATTCAGTAGGTTGCCATCAAGGACAACACTCTGCATCATATTTCCAACATCTATAACAAAAAGCAAGAAATGTAATGAAAAATTCTAAGGTATATTTAGCTACTCCCAATATTCAATTTGTAAAAAGTGATCTTATTGAAATAATGTTAAGGAACTAATTACACCTGTTGAACTAGAGAACTAAGAAAAATCTGCAAATCGATAACTCATAAATTACATTTCATTAATCATTCAATCATCCCATCTTGAAACATGATCAGATCAATTCCTTTTAGAGTGATTTAGGAATATTATTGTTTGCAATTAAGTGAGGATCTTGAAAGAAAAAAGCATGTAAGTTTCAACTAAAATAAACTAATGTACAATTCATTTTTCTGCAACATTCAATTGTAAAGTTTTTAGCCTTTTGAGGTGCTTTAGGAGAAATCAATTATGACTTAGTCTTTGGAAAGAAAATGACAATAAGCAAGGTAAATTCAACTATTGTATGTTTGAGATGTTTATCCATTTACTATAGGATTAGCATATTGAAAATGGATTTTATAAACATCTGTTGACACAAAAATTGACAACTCTGTTCTAATGGAAATGAAAGACAAGAACAGTAAAATTAAAGAATAATGGTTTCTTCGTACTTCAATCCTTAATTCAATTTTGAAAGAAGAGTTTCTATTTCCATGAAATGTCTTGGAAGATTAAGTCTTCACAATTGTGATTTATCATTAAACTATTTGAAAACTAGAAATGAAGCATAAGCCTCGTTAGAAATAGAAATTGTTGAAGTAGAGTAAAGGAAATTTAACTAAAAACATAAATAAAATCCTCCTTCAGAAGCAGTGTCCCTCTGCAACTAATGTGGTTGAACTCCTAGCTTGTTAAAGGTGAAATCAAGCATTCATTGCAAAATTAACTTCTTATTATGATGAAAATAAATTCTGGAAACAGAGTATCCACAGAAAGCCTATGTTTACACTTAGAAATCTGAACTATACTGAACTATCTCACGGTTCTATGGAACCAATATTTAAAGGGAAAATTTATAACTAATTATGAGTTAAACTAGGTACAGGTGTCTAACTCGAATTGCAATTGAAATAGGACTGTGGGACTCATGATTTTCTATGAAGAGAAAATTAGGAGTCCTACTACTACAGGTAATGTATTTTGACTTGTATCTTTGACCATGAGTTTAGGCTCATTTTTATGTCGATCTGGACAGAGTGAGTAGGATAGAATCCATGTAGGCATGATTCTAGAGACACCCATGTGGCCCAATTCCTCAACTAACTCCTGGAACCAGCTAAACCATAAAAGTGGCTACAAAATGCATAGTTTGCTGCAAAACAGGTTGCATTCTGTAGCTAAATTGAAAAAACTTATCCAAATAGAAAAATCATGAAAATATAATATGAAAATCATTTAAATGCATCCTTAAGACAAAACTAAGAATTCTTCATTTATTAAGGTTTGTGATCTTATGGAAAAATTATGGAATGAGGTTAGAAAAATTGTCAAAGAGAGAGTAATCCTGAGGTTCAACATACTCCCACTACAAAATCATTGCATGTCCTCATGAAATTTCACAAAAATGTGAGTTCTTCTCCCCTACTGCATTTTCTCAGATACCTCAGCTAGGGCATCCAATCTTCTTATTTTGTTCTTATTTGAAGTCAATGTCATTATGGGCCTTTTCATAAGAAGTTTTAACTTAAGGTTAATGATTTCTTTGTTCAATGACTTGTTCTTCTTATTCAATTTCCTATTTTTCTTATGCCATAGTCCTAGCTGCAGAGTGGTATTATCATGCATTGCCTTGTCCAATTTGTTTTGTTCCTTCAAAATCTCATTCTCCTGCTTGATGTGTTTGTTCAATATCTCTAATTCATAAATATCCTGCTTAAGAGCATCAATTAGAGGTTCTTGTGGATTGACAGGTGGTTTTGGGTTCATTGAGGCACTTCTTCTATCCAATGATTCTACATAAATATATATCTATTTTTGAACTGGATCTATGCCAAGAGATCTTCTGCTAGGTCCTTCTTCAAAATAATAAATGGGAGACTCTTGAGGACTGTGAACAGGAGAAATATTAATAGGTGATGGTACTGGTGTTTCCTCTTCTACATTTATAAGCTTTGTCCCTCTTGATAGTATCCTCTTCATGGTGCCTCGGAGTCTAGAGCTCCTTCTTAGTTTTGGAGGAATTTCATTCCCCTCATTTGTAACCTCACTCTCTTTCTTTTTCTTTCCTCTAGCCTTGATTTCTTTCCTAATCACAGTCAGTTCCTCAGAAATTATCTCTTCATCATTCTTCTATAGTGAAGTTTCAAGTCTGTCTTCAACAATTATATCAGTTTTCTTTCTTCTGCTTCTCCTGACATTCTCTTCCTTGGGTGGTGAATCTGGTGGTTCTTGAAAATAATTCCTAACAAGGAAATCCCCCCAAGTGTCTCCTATGATCCTTAAGTGAAACTCAATCAATATTTTCACCAAACCATGATGACGAATGGTGGTCTCTATGAATTTTATTCTCTTTTGTACATTTGAGGCCATCCTTATTAAACATTCAACAGAAAGAAAGGAAGGTTGATTTCACCATTTTCTAGAATATTCATTAATAAACGGATATGGTAAACATACATGGTTCCAAATATTCCTTCAAAAGTTATGAATTTTTGTAAAATAAAGAGAATATTTCTCCATTTTCTTTTAAGAGCTGTACTGGGGATTCCTTTTCTAAAAAATAAGACATCCATACCTGGGTTTTTGAGTATCACCCTCCAAGATTCACTATGGAACTCTTTGTTCTTGAACCATTTTTCTCCATGCCTTGGAAGTTCTGTAGACTCTACCAAAGATGATGCTGTCACTACAAATTTAATGTCCCCAATCTCTACTTTGGTTCCATCAAAAGACTGGGAAAATTATTTTGTAATTTCCTTATGAAAACCATTCAATTTTTCTATAAACCTCAACCATCTAGCTTCTTATGGAAATTATTTGACCTGTGGGTATCCTTCCATGTATTTTACCCCCACTGGTTCTGATCTAACAATCAATCCCATCCTTCTTTTATGTATAGTACTTTCAACCTTCAGAATTACCCCTCTGTTCTATGGAAATGAATTAGCTACAGAATTAATGGAGATGAATGAATTGCAGATATTATGGAAGGTTATGGATATTTGTAGGCAATAAATGGACGGTACGGTCTTGGAGAGATGTAGACAAGTATGTCACGTCATGATCATTATCGTTAGTCATCAATCAAGGGTATTAATGATGGACCATTATGCAAATTTATACGAAATATATGACTGATAGATAATGTTAACACTGGAAAATAATACAGCAGAAGATGACATCAATTAATGTCGAGCCCAAGGATTTACAGGACATGAATACATGATGGAATCAAGAAGAATATAAAATCTCTAAGATTTTGAGAAAGTCAAATTTGAACTAGTCATAAATGCTCAAATGTGTGCTTTTTCCTTCGAGAAGAGCGCCTTCTACATGCCCTTTTTCCCAAAAAGCGCGCATTCCTCGAAATGGAAAAAAGTCACTTTCCAAGACCACTACAAGAAAAGGACAGTTACTCCTTATGTGAAAGCCGCCTAAGGACAACCACCAGTGCCTCCTTAGACATTATGTGAGCACACAATGGAATCACACCTCTCCCTTGGGTCACCATCCATCATGTAGCAAGGGAGGGAAGGAGAATTTGAAACTCACCTATATAAACCCACCAAGAGATGAAAAAATGGTGATCACAAGGTTATGCTAGCCAAAGTTTCCCAAGCAACACTAGCATTATGTGTGATCCAAGGAGCTGTAGCTAAAGAGGACTCGATGGTTGGCCAGCCAACATCTTAGTCCACCACAACAGAGAGAGAGTTAGACTGCGTCAGAAGGCAGAACTTGAAGGACAAACATCCTTGCATCGGGACCTAGAGCCATTGTCTAGGGGCCCTTTGGCAAGTGGCTAAGATTTGTTTTTATTCCAAGAATTCAATAAGAAGATGCCACCAATCCATCATTTGCATTATTACTGTTTGGAACTCTCTATATAGCTTCTTTTATGTTTTTAGTTTTAGTTTTTTAACAGAGCATGCTTCAGCTTATTACTTCATTTAAGTTTTATGATTTTGAGCTCCCCCCACATACTGCCTGTTACCAATAGTTTAGAGGGTATACCACACTCTCTAAACTTATGCAATTTCGTACACCCGTGTGTCAAATCCAACACAACAGGATTGGTGACTCCATTGACGTTTTTCAAGTTTATGTGGTTATGCCATCTTTTGCAAGAGACCCTTAGTCTATGCTAGAGTGGAGTTGACAGTCCTCTGACCCATCTTGCAATTCCTAGACTCACTGAGGTGATAGAATGAAGAAGGCAACTCCTAATATTTTACTTGCAGGAATTTTGCGCACAATTTTTTCACACAGAAGCGCATTGCATGCGTTCAAGAGTGACCTACGCATAGGAAAGCGCACCTGTCAGAGGTTTTTGTGTGCAACTTGCAGAGAGATTTTTTCTCCCTATATTTTGCATTTTTTCTGCTTGTAAGTGTGTTGGGTAGCCCCTAATGTATCTTCCAACACCTGTGTTGATACCCATAGATTCTGAAAACTTATTTTTGCTGCTTTTTGTAGGCATTTAGTTAGTTTTCATTTAAGTTGGTTTTTGCAAGAAGTGTTCACATAGTTTAAGTAGGGGGCCAATTAACCATTGCTTTCTAAACAATTTATGGTTTTTACAAATTCTGGTATGCACACTTAGTTTAACTAGTCCAAGTAAGTGGCTCACAACCACACATGCATAAGCTAGTGTAGAAATTGTTTAGTTTAAATTTCAATTTTTTCATTTAGGAAATTGTGGGACTAGAATTGAATTTCAAATTAGAGAAAGTAATCTCTGCTATATTTGTGCCATTTGGTGACCCTAGAAAAGCATATGAACACTCTATATTTCTGATTCCCCATCTCCCTTTAGTCACTCATTTATACTAATTAGGATGTTTTGGAAGTGGCCCATTATCCGCAAATGCTTTTTATTTGAGCAAGGAACAACGTCACATAGTTCAACTAGGGGATTTTTGTAAAGGATCACCGATATCCATATGTTAAAATTATGAGATTTTTCACCATACGCTCAGACACATTCACCCACTAAGAAAAGAAAGCCACCTAAAAATAACTTAAACCAACTCACTAAACTCTCCCCACAGGGGCCACAAGAAAAATACTAGATTAAGTTAGGATCAAGGGGGTAGACATCCAATAAGCCGCCTTGATCACGCTTCACATTAGAAACATAGAAGTTTCATTTTTAGGGAGCTTTAAAATCCACCTATCAGCCCACAGAAAATAAAACACTAGCGCGGCAGAGACCTGATTCAGAGGGGGTTAGGCTTAGGTGCAGTGTGTGTGGTATTAGTTGGGGCTACCTAACCCGGTTGATAATCTGTACTGTTAGCTGACTACCAAGAAGCCCAACACTCGAATGCTCACATGGTATGGTGGTTCTTAGTGTCCAAAACTAAGTCATCCTTTACCCTATAGGTGATGGTGTAGGCAAGCGCCAGACCCTCTACCCTTACCTTGGTTGATTCTCTTCGGCTGACTGGGGGCGTCACCAATTATTTTGGGGTTTGTGCCAGCATTCGCAAGAAATCCTCTTAAGGCCCAGTTACTTTTAAGTGTGTGAGGACGTTACTAGTTCTTCTAGGATTTTTTAGTATCACGCGAAAACAAACAAAACCATTTTTTTGATTGATTTCTCACATAGATTAAGTTAAAGGAAAATTCATTTCATTTTCACTTTGTCTTATGTATGTGGCTGTAACATTGTCGTGATCATAGACTTGATCCCCTAAACTTTTTTTTCCAAAACCTAACCCAGTCGACCATCAAACGATTCCAACGGAACCTCGTTAGTCCAGGCGTCTTTTCGACCTCCCCCCATTAACGGGAGGGGTTCTAGGTCTTTCATCGTTTACTTGTCAAAGACGGAATGTTGCCACAGTGGTTGGTTCCTCCTTTCTTGGAGAAACCTTAGTTGGGAACCCTAGTTGGTCCCCCAACACCACACCGCACATCACTCCCCCCTCGTCCCTTAGGGGGTAGAAGAGTGCATCCCATACAGGAAGCCAGCTGAATTCACAACCGAGTACGTCACAGACTAACCCTCACTCTAACTAGAACTTCATGTCTTCACACTTTGCCATGGCATCAACCTCTCAGTCACCCTTCTTAGCGGTGTTAAATCTACTGGATTTACCCAAGCTCACCAATGACCCCATCGCGCACAACCCCAATTGGCCTCCCATGCTCACGAAGCTCCCTTCAAGCATACCAAAGTTTGAGGGCAAGCAAGCAAAATACTCAGGGAATCATATAATGACCTTTCACCTATGGTGCTCATCGAATAGCATCATTGACGATACTATTCGATTGAGGCTATTTCAATGCACTCTCACGGGGGTGGCCATGAAATGGTACGTCAAGAAAACCCCTGCTTCACATAGAACCTTTCGCGCCCTCGCTATTTCGTTCCTCACATACTTTCAATTACCCATTCACCACGATTCGTGAATGGAGATATTGACTCATTTTAGAAAATTCCCCTCTACCCACATTTCTGAACATCTCCATGGGTGGAGACTGCGTCGCAGCTTATGCAAAGAACAACTCGATGACCGCATCCTTTTAGATTTATTCTTGAAAACTCTGATGAAAAATATTTCAAAGGATGTGGCGCAACGTAATCCCACATCAGAAGAGGATGCAATCAGTAAAGCCCAACAACTTGAACTGATCTATACGCAATCAAGATACATATACAATATCCTACCTAACACCCCGCGCCTGCAGTCTTATCAAGAATTTCTAGGTGCGTTGAACTTTGCAGACAGACTTATTGGGTCAATGACCCAAGTTTTTCCTAGGCAGCAGCAGTCAGAATCCCTATTATACACATGGGTCTACCCAGAACATGTCTCAACCTGGATTTCAAAGTCATCATATGCAGCAGCAAAATTTTCACACTAGGGTGCCAGCGTATCACCATGGAGGACCTTACCCTCTGGCTGAGGGGACCCAATACATAGGAAGAAAAACTGAAGGAAGAACTCCCCCCCAATGACCAGGTGCAAACATGGGACAGCAGTATGCTCAGTCCCATGCACATAACCCACCGACACAAAACAATGCACAGGTGAACTTTGTGCAGCTGTCCCAAAATCATCCACACTAGCATGATCAGGATAACTACCCTCCTAACATGGTTAAAGGAAAGGTAAAAAACAAGCCCCAAGGGAACCCTGGATAGGGGGGCAGCAACCAACAATGCCCACCGTCATCCCAAGCTAGAGATAACTCCAATCGAAACCAGAACTAGGAGCCAACCAATGCCCAAAATCAAGGAAAAAGGCCACCTCTACAAACAAACCATTCTTGTTTAATATGTGATGAGTACGGGCACTATACTCACCACTGTCTCAAACTCCTTGAGCTTAAAAAGCTTCAGAGTAACCGAGGACAAGGAGGATCTTGCAAAACAACTACAGTTATGCAAGAACCCTTCCCGCATCAAGGAACGATCAACACTCAGCAGCAAAACCCCAACGATTCCGAGAAAAAAAACCATGAAATTTACATGGCTAGGGAATAAATGTTTTTCCAAACTCGGAATCGCAGCTACGACAACACACTAGACATCGGTACGTCAGGGGTTATTACATCCGTGCTTACTGCACCTTTGACCATTCCAAATATTCCTTTGGAACCATTGCCAAAAATGGTGAAAGGGCCTAATAGGTGAGCAGGTAACTACTCCAAAGAAGCCCACAATCACAGCATCGTAGACGGTTTAGCCTAGTCACCCACTGCAATGTCTGCTCTAGAGGTACTGCAGTCGTGTCCGAAGCAACGGAAAGCCCTACTTTTCACCTTAGATGCTGTCGACCCTACCGACACGCACATGATGGATTTTGATTTAGACAAATCCACCCCTAGGCTTCCCTCCATGGTTGCCTTCCAGATACCAGTATCGGTACAAAATATCATTATTCACCAATGTGTCATTGATGAAGGTGCATCCACATGCATCATGTCAAAGAATGTATGGCAGAATTTAGGAGCCCCCGAGCTCAAACCTTCCATCATCACACTTAGAGCATACAACAGTCATCCCTCAACCCCCATCGGTCTCTTCAAAAATGTACCAATCTGCTTTTCCAGGAAAATGGTCCACATAGACATCGAAGTCTTGGATGCTCACTTGGATTACAATATACTCATTGGGCAGAGTTACATGTACGCCATTTCTACCATAGCATCCTCCGTTTTCTACATCATGATGTTCCCTCATGAGGATCGAATCATCACAGTAGACCAGGTGACGCACACTGAAAAGTGTCCCTTGACCAACACAGATATGGTTCTACCCTATGTAGACACAGCCATAGATGGTCTTGTACGGTATCAATAATATGGCGCTGGCCAATTCAAACTGTCGTCCATCATAGGATCATTCCTAGGAGACCCTCCTATTATCCCTGAGGTATTGCTCGATGCCATAGGGGCCCTGGTATGCATGATGTCCACATCAAGCACTAAGGTTAGTCAGGACACAGACTGAAGAAGTAACTACACCAAGGAATCAGCTACTGCAATCTCCCTAGTCTATGCCACCTCCCAAACTCCTTTCCTATACCCTCCTCCTGGCTTCACCTCCCAGCAGGTCTTAGCAACACTGATACTACCCAATATATCATTGGCATTCCCAGTCTGGTATCACGTTCCCCCTCCATGAACGCTAAATACCAATGCTACTATGTTTGGGTTAAATCCCCCTGGTCCCGAGGAGCCCCAACCTACCCAAGTTGCAGTCGAAACTGCCCTCGTAAGGGAAATACCCACTGCGAAACCAGCAACCATGATAAAGAAAATTTCCAAGAAAGGAAAGAAAGTGGTGACCGCCACCATGCAGAGGGAGTCATCAGCCTGTGCTATATGTGATGTCACAGGACACCCTACTCACATATGCCTAGATTTGGAAGAATTAAAGCCACTCCTCGACTGCGAGGCATGCACCTTAATGACATTCCCATAAAAAGGAACTTGCCACCAAAAGTACAATCAAACCACTGCGTACCAATCACGCATGCACCCTCTGTGACACCTATGGGAATTATACCCACCATTGTCTAGAAATACCATGGTATAGGGACGCCTTACAAGCGATCAAACAATCCTATTAATAGGATCCCTCCATCTAGTCTGTCAATGACGAACCTCGTACCATCTTGTACTTGCAGGAGGAATGACAGTCATTAGAAAGTCAGCCATTTGTCCCTCCTCCTCCCAAACCACAAGACACCAACCAAGAACAGGGGAACATGGTTGCCTCATCCTCTTGAGTTATCAAGTGCATCGATTATTGTAGATGGTTAGATTGAGTCTTCGGCCGAAGGTCACCTAGGCAATAGTAATTTATATTCCGGGAGTTACTTGGTGTGTCTTCTACTACAGACGATTTGGTCAGGTATTTTACCCATGATCTCCTAGGCAGAAGTAGCACCCATGGCACTAAGGGAGTTACCATGTAGGTAGATTCTGCGAATGGATTGATCAGGTCTTTGACCCAAGATCACCTAGGTAGCAGTAGTACCATGCGCATCGATTCTGCAGACAGTTTGATCGGGTATTTTTCCCAAGATCACCTAGGCAGAAGTAGCACAATGCATGTCTATTCTACAGACGGTTCAATTGGGTCTTTGGCCTAAGGACACCTAGGCAAAAGTAATCAATACCATGGATACTCATATGATTCTACTTAGAATGTATCACAACCTACCTATCATGAAAGTCACCCTGACACTCATATACCAACCAAGGACAAGGGAACCGATATCCCCCATTCCTCCCACAGAATGGACCAATGGCACAACGTAATATGCCAGTCAATCTAGTGTAACCCTTCTTGGCTCATCAAAAACCATACAACCAGGAGAGTTATGAAAATCCTCCAAATGCCGCAAAAAGAAGCCGAGGAACAAACAAAAGAGAGATCCTAAACATGGGGCACTCACCGAAAACGCCCCCCTGATCTCAGTCTAGCGGCAAATCAACCTGAAATCAAAACTAGGACCCAAGTAACAACTCCCAAGGAAAAATTAGAGCTTAGATTATCTGATCACCAAACCAAAAGTAGCATGGTGATCAGCACTCCATAACAAATAGAGGCAATGCCACACATTCGTACTCCTGAAAAAATAATTTTTTCATCGGTGACAGGTATGCACCCTCCCATATTCCTTTCCAAAGTTCATGTATTTCAACAATATTGGATGAAAAGAAGATGCTTTCACTTGAGGTAGTTGTTTTTGCAGGAAGATCCCGCAAATCATTCACAACACCATCTACTGAAAGTTCTGGAGCAGGTATCATTCTACCCTCAGCATGATAGAGTCCCATAGAACTTTGCATATCCTAACATCATTTATCCATTAGAAATAAACAATAGGGTCCTCATACTTGACCATGTTTATCATCATCTCACCCTACATATGATAAACGCTCACGATGGTCGATAGAGCCTCCCCTCCATGGCGATCATCATCCAAAGTAGACCATACATCACCCCAAAAGTGATGCCATGGCCATACCATTTTAGTCTGGGAAGCACCTCATGCCCATAGACATATCATGCATAAGGTCAAGTTCACCATTTAAACTCAACCACCTTCCTGGAAGATCAGGTTGCACAAGCAGATTGAAAGTGCACCTCCACTCACCGCATTTGGCCCACCATACCTCCATCAACATTAACCCATCTAAGACATCTTCCACTTCATCAAACCCACACATGAGACCAACCAATGGGACCCCTACCCCCAGAAAAACACCATCCTCACACCATCAAGTGAGCAACCCTCTTTCATGTTTTGGGGTACCCATCTCTGTTTTTTGTACAAACCAAACCCCATTATTTTATTCTTTTGGTAAGTGTACAAAGACCACAAACGATGCCCTTCGCCACTTCACCCTCATATTTCACCTTTTCTCCCATGGAAGTAGTCCCCCATCTCCCTTGGTCGAAGTATTTCATCCCCCCCATGCATGCACCATTACGACAATCATAGCCGGTTCATACCCGCCCTGGAAGTCCTACCGACTCCAGGGACTTTTCCCTTTAGAAATACCTATGACTACTGCTAAGCTACTCAAATATACTTCGACCTCAGACCATTGAATCCTCATCATCCATTTTCAGCTACCACTCACCAACATGCCTCTGTTAAACCCATCATGGTTAGGTTAAGGATTCCTTTTTGTCGACATCAACACCTCTTTTCCAAAAAGGAAGCAATACCTTGGATGACCTCTCCCCATGCAAAGGGGTATCCTTGGGTGGCACTATGGGAGACATCATTATCCATAGATGTCATCGCTCCTCTTGAAATTCGACTACAGCAAAAGCTTTCATGTCACAATGGTATCGTACCTTTACAACCATTGCACTTTGATCAAGATTTTTCGAAGACCTGTGCCTTTATAAGCGTCTCTGACAACAGTGCTTACACGGGAAGGTCCTAGCCAGTACATATGCGCACATTGCGCAGTGATATGCCATACCAAGATTATGCATATGGGTACCACATTCCACCTATCGTCAAAGAAAAAACATCCCAGAGGGCATCAGTAGTGGTCGTCAACAACTACCAACATCACTACCACATTAGTGGCACATACAGCACATGTATCTATCAATTTTGTTTAACTAGCCATAGAATCATGAGCATGGGACATGCCCGCCTCGTTGAAATTTTGTAAATATGTTGTATATTTTGTCTGCTTGTAGGGGGTCCCTTAGGCCATGGTTATCTCGAAAACGGTGCAAGGTGTTGTCTATTTAAAAAGTACACTCAGGCCTCTCTCTCTCTCTCTCTCTCTCTCTCTCCCTCTCTCTGCGTATAATAGAGAAAAGAAACTATAATGTATTTCGGCTATACAGTTCTTCCTAGACCTCACACATTAGGGGAAAACTATTAACACTGGAAAATCATACAGCAGAATACAGCATCAATTAATGTCAAGCCCAAGGATTTACAAGACTGGAATACATTATGGAATCAAGAAGTATTTAAAATCTCTAAGGTTTTGAGAAATTCAAATTTGAACTAGTCATAAATGCTCAAATGCGTGCTTTTTCCTTCGAGAAAAGTGCCTTCTGCGTGCCCTTTTGCTTGAAAAACGCACATTCCTGGAAATGGAAAAAAGTCACTTTTGGGGACCACTACAAGCAAAGGACAGTTACTCCTTATGTCAAAGGCACCTAAGGATAGCCACCAGTGCCTCCTTAGACATTATGTGAGCACACAAAAGAATATTTGAGCACACAATGGAATCACACCTCTCTCTTGGGTCACCATCCATCATGTACCAAGGGAGGGAAGGAGAATTTTAAACTCACCTATATAAACCCACCAAGAGATGAACAAATGGTGATCATAAGGTTATGCTGGCCAAAGTTGCCCAAGAAACACCAGCATTGTGTGTGACCCAAGGAACTGGTGCTAAAGAGGACTCGATGGTTGGCCACCTAACATCTTAGTCCACCACAGCAAAGAGAGAGAGTTAGACTGCGTCAGAAGGCAGAACTTGAAGGATAAACATCCTTGCATCGAGACCTAGAGCCATTTCCTAGGGGCCCTTTGGCAAGTGGGTAAGATTTGTTTTTATTCCAAGCATTCAATAAGAACAGGCCATCGAGTCATCGTTTGCATTATTACTATTTGGAACTCTCTATATAGCTCTTTTTTTTTTTTTAGTTTTAGTTTTTTAACAGAGCATACTTCAACGTATTACTTCATTTAATTTTTATGCTTTTGATCTCCCCCCACATACTGCCTATTACCAATAGTTTAGAGGGTAGACCACACTCTCTAAACTCGTGTGATTTCGTACACCCATGTGTTGAATCCACCACAACAGATAGTATGAGGATTACAATCAATTCAAATGATGAGTTGTAAAGGACACATATGAATGTTCATATTATACATGTTTCATGTTTTTAACTATGCTATTAAAAATAAATTTTTACACTTTACCTCAGAACTTAATCTTTGTGTTTGTTGATTTGATTTGATGTTGTTCCTTAGGTACTCTTTGTAGCATGGTTGTCTTCAAAAACATATCCTTTAATCCCTTACAGTCTTCTTCGATCTCGAATGATATTTGATTCGCTGACCGCCGGCTTTAATGTTTTCATGGTCTTGATCTTCATCATAATTCGAAGACCCGCCTATCCAAATCTTGTTTTGCCGATGCAAAATCCTGAAACTCAGTTTCTTCTCGTGATCCAGATCGAAACTTATTTCAGTTGCAGAGGAAAGAAAAACATAAGAGGAGAAAAGAAGAATTATAAATATCTATATTGGATTGATTACCTTATAAGCTTTCGTGCGTATTCGTGCTACCCTATAAAAAGTAAAAAAATGTATGGACCATTTGGAGGTAGAAAACGTATTCTTCACAGTGATTGGTATATTGCATTGAACCGAGGAGTTCCTACATTCTGAGATTTGAAGGAAGTTTTCAAGGGAGATTGCATAGTGCTTATTTCCCCTACGCATAGTCCACTATGTTGTTCTTAAAGTCGACCCCTCTCCGTTGCACCATTATTGCTCAATAGCTCCTGCTCCGGTGACAATACCTCCCTCCATGATAATAAAAGACATGGACCTTGGCACCCATCCATGGGATTTCTAACATAGGTATTTCTATATTTATTTTGATTCCAGAAGTATTCTTTGCATGTAAATCCTTGAAAGCACATCTTCAATAAACGTACAATCTTCAATCTACTCCTAGCATTGTAGCTTTATTTGGACTTGACATAACATTTGGAAGAGAGCGGAGGGAAGAGGTGAGGAAGCAGCCGACAGGGACGTGAAGGAGGACAATAAGTTGTGTGTTGAATAATGAGTCTTTTGGGTATATTTTATACATATTTGTGGGTTGGTGAATTTATACCCAGAAACCTGTGCAAAGTGCGACATTAAGTTGGTTTTTTATATGTGCATTGATGTTTAAGTCCTTCCAAGCAGAAAACACAATTAATATTTAAACGTAGATAAACTTATTTAAAACTATTTTTTTAGTAAGTAATAATATCAAATGGAGTTGTCTACGGAGGCTGAGGAATTGCCGAACGGTTAAAACTCGCTGGAATCCACAATTTTTTTTTTTTTTTTTAAGAAATATTGAAAGAGCAGTGTTTGAATCATATTTTTTTAATGTGAAAAGGGATTCAGCACGATAATAAAAACCTCTTTGACACCCAAAATATTTAAGTTTGATAACTATAACCTGGATTTATCAAAATCACTATCGAAATTTTCAAAAAAAAAAAACTTACACTAAGACATTTCGAATTAAAAAAATATATTTATTTTTATTAACCGCAGGGTTCTATGAAACGCTGCCCACACTTATAAATAACTTTGAGGCTCACCCATCCAAACAAAAGGTCTAGACGCTTACTTAAGAATCACCTAGCTTATTTTTCGAACGGTTGGGTCCTGCGATCTTCTTTAGCGAAGGTTGTCTCGTCCGAGCATCTTTAGCAAAGATTGATTGTGAGGTGGGGAAAGAAGTTCGTTGTTTTCCAGTTTGAACCAGAGATCCGGTAAGTAAATTTTCTTTATTGAAATTACCTAAAACAAATTTAAATGTTTAATATTTGATTTGGGTTTTTTTTTTCATTTTCTTCTTTTCTTATTTATGATTCATTCTAGTTTTCTTTATGATTCATTCTAGTTTTCCTAGGACACCAGATATAGAAAGCCAGTAAGGAATCATATCTAGGTTGCTGAAGAATATAGTTAGCCATGTCTATTACATAAAACAAAAATGGTTTTTAGAAGGTTCAGGAATATAGCCAACCATGTTTATTATAGAAATCAAAGGTGGTTTCAGAGTCCTAATATGTATGGGAGTAAAAACTGTAAAACAAAAGTAAGTGTTATTTTATACACTCGACCAACTAGTAGTGGTTGAGTCATAAGAAATACATTGTTTCATTTGGTTCATGAAAGATGAAGGCCTCTCTAGTGGTGCTTGTTCTGGCTCCTAGAATAGTTGTTTCATTATATTTAGTTCAAATAAAGCTCTAGTCTATGTGTTATATATTTGGAGGGTTTTCTCACTTATTTTCCTTATAATTTGCATCTAAAGAAATTTGTTGAAATTACATCTTTAAGTTCTGAACTATCCAAATATGCAATCAAACACCAAATTTTAAGGTTACGGCTTTGTTTGTGGGACAAGGGACCCACCTTTGTTGAAATCACACTTTAAGTTGTGAACTCTCCAAATATGCAATCAAAACCCAATTTTAAATTACTATTATTATTATACAAATTTAAGGTCACAAACAAGCCAGACACCAAATTGGTGTATGAGACCCCCTTATTTGTGGGACAATGAACCCACCTACGCACAACGATTTGACTGCTAAATCTACGAAGGCATACATACTCTACCTCCCTCTGGTTTTTGAACCTGTAACCTTTTAGGAGGAGACACGTTCTCTTAAGAATTAGGAAGCCTATTCTTAACTGATTGTGCTAAATTAAACAATACTTAGTATTAAAGAACACTTCTAGGAGGAGACACGTTCTCTGAAGCATTAGGAAGCCCATTCTTAGCTGATTGTACTAAATAACAACCATTAGTATTAGTGAGCACTTCGCTTGGTTTCTGCCAAAATCTTTAAAACATGTGTTTGTGACAAAATCTAAAAGAAACGTTTTTTCTTTGTGTAGGAATTAAATATTTTATAACATTCATTTTTGGTAGGCCATTATTATAAAATGCTCCTTCTTTAGTTTTTATTTATCTTTTGAGTCAATTTAAATATTTAATAAACTTTTTATTTTTTCTTGTGTGTTTTTTTTTAAATAATAATAATTGGATAGAGCTGAAACTTACAAGATTCATTATATTTAGTTAATTTAAATGTTTTTTCTTTTTTCTTTTGAGTTAATTTGAGTTGTTGTTTAAGTTAACAAACCCATTGTAATAAATTGATTTAAATGTTTTACAAGCTTCCTATTTTCTCCGGAAGAAAAAAAATCGCTGCTTCCTTTAAAAAATAAAATTACATTATGAATGTGCATGTGCATGTGTTGCACTAAAAAAGAAACCACTTATGGGTGATCAAAAAACTGCATGAGTTAAGAATGTAATATCCTCATATATACATCAATAAATATCCAAAAAAATATACAACATTTTGTGAGAAATAAAACTAGACATATAGTGTCTGTCTTCAAAAACTAGTAAATACTATTTAGAGCATTTAGTAAAGACCTATAAACCAACAAAAAAACAAAAATATAGATAGATCATAGATTAGTGTCCACTATGCATGCCCTCTATGTAGAATAGGTAGAAGTATGCACTCTATGTAGGGTAGGTGGAAGTATGCATTCTCTATGTAGAGTTGGTAGAATTTTGTTCAATAAGTAATAACTTCAAAATATTGCTAAATAATAAATTTGTCTCCTCCAAAATGGGACAGAGTGTGTGCCTGTGGCATGTAGGGGTCCTTGAATCAATTTATATGAATTAGTCTAACTTCTTTTTCAATAGAAAACAACATAAGCATTTATAAACTTATAAGCTAAGAAAAAATATTTTTACCCTGTTCCAATTTGCTTTTCATCTTGAAAGAATGACTTTGTGACTAGTGCAGAACAATCCTACCCCCACATGCTCCCTCAACAAGAGAGGGGGCATGCAAATAAGCCCAGAAAAAGAATAATCAATGGATTCCTTAAATATGTTAAGTGTACAAGGAAGACAATTTAAATCCAAGATTTGAGAGAAGATAGCTAAAGACTAGGCAACCACCTTGTGTGAAATAAATGTCTTGTCCTTAAAAACATCCATGTTCAGCAAGCCAAATTCCCTAAGAGATTGTAAAGGGAAAATAACTATTTACAACCACATTGTCTGAAATAGATGTCTTGACTTGAAAAATATCCATGTTCCTAGCAAGTCAAATTCCCTAAGAGATTACAAAGGGAAACCAACTATTTTTCTTTGGGCTTGTGGAGTTCCCCCAATTCTCCCATGCATGCAAATAGGAATCACCTTGCCATTGAATTGTTATACCCACAATTCTCCCATGCATGCAAAAAGGAATCACCTTTCCATTAAATTGTTATACCGAAAGAGGTTATAACAGATGACCACACATCTAGTGCAAAAGGACAAAGAAGGAAGAAGTGTATAAATTTCCCTCAGACTTCTTACATAAGGGGCACCAACGAGGCCCTATAATCCCTTGCTTGCTTGGATTGTCTCTAATTGGAACATGGTTTTCCAAAATACACCATTTCAGTTTTCATATTTTTTCCCACCACCATGAAATATTTTCAAATTTTCTATCTTCAATTTAAAAATGTTATTGTTTTTTTAATATTTTTTTTTAGATATATACATTTTTTAATAATAATTGTTACATAATTACAAGAAAAACTATTATTATTGATATGGTAAAGAAAAATATAGTTTAATATATATATATAATTTTCTTTTTAATAACTTAATAATCATTTTGTAAATAAGGTGTTCTATTATAAAACTGTGAAGCAATTCCAACTAAAATCACAATAAAAATACTCAATAAAATATAAGTATTTTGATACTTAATTTAAATTGTGTGAAACAATTAATTACAATTATTTTAATACATTTTATTACATAAATGAATAATATTGTAATATTCTCTTTAAACATTAAAATTTTAAATAAAATTAAAATATTTAAAGATCAAGTGAAATAGATTTTAAAAATAAATAATTACTTTAAAACAATCTTATAACTACTTTTACATAAACAAACAATACTCCATTAATATATATTTATACATAAACCCATCTCTATTGATTCTCCAACCCACCACACTCTGTAAAACTCAAGAGGTAAGGATATTGTTTTTTTTTTTTTCAAATAAAAAAATATTTTATGAATATTATAAAAGAGAAAGCAATAAAGGATCCGGAGATTCCGCTCGCATGCTCGCGCGTGGGAGACCGCGCCGCGTCCGCGCAGCCTATCCTAGGGCACCGCCTCACCCCCCGCCCCCGCCGATTCGGCCCCTCTCGCCTTTGGGGCCCCGCCCCGTTGACCGCATCGGGATCCACCTCTCGCATCTAGAGCCCCGGCCTCTCCAGAATCGCGCCTTCTCGCACCGATCCGCCGGCCGATCCCGTGCCGCCTTTTCGGTGACCGACTTGATTCTTCTCCGTCGCTGATTTTGCCAGGTCTGAGCAAAGCCTGGGCAGGCCACGATTCTTTCCGCCGACCATGGAGACACAAGGATCGCCTAGGGCCTTCCTCAGCTTCCTCCTCCCTGGGATGCTCCCCACCGCCTTTCTCAAGCTGGGACGCCCTGGCCGCTAAGAAGAAGAAATCGATGCCTCTAAGTTCGTGAAGAAGATTTGATACGTTCCCGAGGTAATCCTACCTCCCCGAGGGACCGATCGAGTTCGGTGGGTCAATTCACGGCCTATGGCTCTCGCTACCCAAATCAACGGAAAAACTCGGGTTGTTAAGAATTGGATTCTACCGATCAAGAATAAAGTCACCTCATATTTTCTTGGAAGAGGCTACTTCTCGTTTTGAATTCAACATTAAGGAGGATAAAGACCGATTTCTAGGAATGGGCCCTATTTCATGGGACCACAAGGTTCTATCTCAATAAATGGACTCCAGATTTTGATCCAAATTCGTGGATGCCATCGGCTGTCCTCGTTTGGGTCCGGCCCCCAACCCATCGTTCCGACCGTTGAACCGGGATTCCCTTAAACATATTGGCAACACATCGGGGGCAAGTTCATCGACAGAGCCAACAACAACGACCACAGTGATTGCGCCCCCGGATCCGTGTCGAGGTAGATTTAGAGGTAGGTCTTCCCGAGGCCATCAAACTAAAGGCCAAGTAGCCGCACGCATGTTCAAGTGCTGACATAGCAGCCCTTTCAAATGTCGCAAATGCTCACATCTACGCTCATTTTGCTAGAGGATGACCGAACAAAGGTGAAACAATAAAGAGGGAAGGATGAAGGATGGAATCAAGTTAAGAGATCAAAGATAAATCATAATAAACTGGGCACAAGGATCTCTTCCCGCCGGCTTCCCAAAATTTTTCCTCGTTAAGAAGTCAAGAAAATAGGTTCGAGATCCTAAGCTCGGGCCGTGGTTAGCGGCACCTGTGGAAGAGGAGAGGCCCGTCAATCAGGCGGTAGGCACCAAACCTTGTGAGAAACTAAGACCTCGAAGAGAGTAACATGGCAAGGGACAAGGAAAAGTAAATAGAAGCTCGAGGAGGAAATGGGTGACTCCAGGAGGTCCGAGGAAGATGGAGACCCAGAAACGTGTATGTTCGTTAGAAGATCCGCAAGGGGCCGAAAATCGCAAGAGAAAGAGATTCAGAAACCTACAAAGATAAGCCCAGAAGCCACTTGTCACTGGGAAAAACTTCTTGCAAGAATCAAGGCAAGAAAAATCAAGCTCGTTATTCTGTGAGCCACACACCAAAGAAACAAATGATGAAGACCATCTCCTTGAACCGGGCAGAGGAATGGGGAGTACAAGAAGAAGAAGAAGAGAAGTCCGATTAGAAGAGAAACCCCGCATATTCTTTGATCCGTGAGGATCAAAATGGAGTGAAAAAGGAATTTCTCCAAATCAGCAAAAAGCTATGGAAGGGAAGTAGTGGACTACAAGGTCATCAAGGAGCTCTGGGGACTGCTCTCTCCGGAACCCCGCGTCAGAATCGGTCATGAGGCACATAACAGCTATTGGTCGTTTCGAATTTACATTCAAAAGAGGAAACAAGGGAGACATTCCGCTCGTTCAATGTTTATGCTCCTAATAACATAGGGGAGAAAAGGGAGGCCGACCTACAAGATGTTCTGGCAGACAGAGAACTGGAAAACATCATTATTGCAAGGATCTAAATCTCACTCTACGCTCGAACGAAAAGCGAGGAGGCACACCGCAAGGGACCCGCAAGGGAGTGGGTGGAAGACCCCGCGGTGACCGGGACCGCTTGATACCCTCCGTACCACCCGTAAGTACACCTGGACCAATAAGAGAATAGGCTCCGGTCATATTGTCGCTAGACTAGATAGATGTTTGTGCAAAGTTCCTTTCTTTGCTAGCTAGGAATCCGCATTGCACATCCCCCATGCAATTGTCTCGCATCACAGTTCATATTGCGAGTTTGCTGCCACAAGGATCTCGGTCCCATCCCATTTAGATTCAATGCTCTTTGGGTTAAGGAGCATGAGTTCTTCGAATGTGGTCCAAAGACAAACTCGGAAATTGCCAAGAAGGGTTCTCCTTCTTCATTTCCAGAAGAAAAACTTAGAAGATTGAAAGCTACCCTCAAAACATGGGCCAAAGGCCTTCCCACCCCCGCAAAAGAAAGAAAGCAGCACCAAGATAACCTTATACCTGACGGTTTCAAAGTGAGGAGGTAGAAATTACTACGTAAGTTTTAAACATGAGCAATCTCAACAAATCTACCACAAAGCTCGCCTAACAGGAAGAGCATTGGAGACAAAAAACTGAGGAGTTCAGTAATAAAGTGGAGATAGAAACTATGCCTTCTTTCTACAAAACAAGCAATGCAAGAAAAAGCTTTAACACCATATCAGAATAAAAGAGGGCAACTCGATCCACAAAGACTTTGAGAGCATAAAGAAATCAAATTTCACAATCACTTCAAAAACTTGTATAAAGAAGAGGGTGAGACCAATCCAAATTCCAAATTTCGGAGGTGATACCTACAAGGATCTCCCTCTTATCAATGTACTGGCAGAAGATTTCCATCCAAGAAATAAAAGGATGCTCCGCGCATGGAGCCCGACAAAGCCCTGTGCCCGGATGGCTACACCGCCGCATTCATTCAAACATGCCGCACGGAGAAAGATCTCTTCAAGATGATCCCTAATCACAAAATTGTTTAAAAAATTGGGGGCAAGACCAACCGTTTTCTACCCTTATCCCCAAGGAAAAGTAAATATTTCACCTTGCCTACTCAATCTCTCTCCTCGCAACATTGGATACAAATTAATCACAAAGGTAATAGCAAATAGGCTATGCGGCATCCTTCCACGATCATACCCGAGAACCAAGGGGGATTTGTTCAGGGGAGACATTGTCTACAATTACATTCTCGTGCCAAGAGGCGATCCACTCGAGCCAACTTCAAAGGAGAAGGGTGCGTCGATTAAATTGACCTCGGAAAATTGCCTTTGATCGGTCGTGCAAAGTTTCCTTTGGGAAGTTCTCGAAAAAGTTTGGCTTTGGGTTGGGGTTTGTAAATTGGATCCCGGCAAGTATTGCGTACCCATGGATCGCCCTCGGGGGAGCGAAGAGAAGCTGAGCTTTTCAAAGCCAAGAGGGCTCAGTAAGCACGTCTCTCTCTCCGCTGCTCTTCGTCCTCCAAGCTCGCCTTTAAGTTTCTTCCTTGATCAAACAAATAGAACAGAGATTCGGGGCTTAATACAGCTGCAGGGGTGAAAATGTAAACCACACTCTTTGCGTACGACACTCTTCTCGTTGGGAGCCGCCCGGCCTAGATCCGCCTCAAGGTTTAAAGAGGTCTTAGATGATTTCGAAAGTGAAGCATCAGAAGTAGTTTAAACAAAGGAAATGAAAGCTTTCTCGCCGGAATATTTCTCGCTCTAACTCGTCTACCATCTCCAGAACTCGGGTTCACATCGCTTTCCATAAGTCAAGTCCTCTTCACATTTATCTGGCTCTTTCCTGATTTTCGCAAAATCTTGCTTATGCTAAGATTGGAATCCGCTCTTGGACAAATTCAAGGCAAAATTCCGAGTTCGGGGGCTTTCTGGTTGAACCTCGTGTGCAAGCTTGTTCTAATCAATTCGAATTCTCAACAGTTTTCCCATATTCCAATTTTCTCGTGCTTCTAGCACCCACCGGCATTATTAAAAAAATGGAAGGCCACGTAAGTAAGTTTTTTGGAAAGGAGGCAACCTTAATGACAAAAATTTCCTTGGTCGCTGGGGAGAAACTCGTGTGCTTCCCCCGATGGAAGGAGGTCTTAATTTTAAAGATTTGGCTCGCAAAATATCGCAATGGGTGCCAAGCTATTCTCAGCGGCAGTCATCGCTCCACACCTGTGCTAGGCACAACGAGCTATTTGGAGGAAATACCTCACTTCGGGAACAAAGAAAAGAGCCCCGGACAATTTTATTCCCTCGACAAGATCACACTTGTCAAGCTACCGCTTTAAAGCACCTCTTATCAATGACACAACAAGCCTGGATATCGTGCAATGGAAAATGTATTAAGATATGGGATGGCTGCACTATGCAGTAAAACCCTCCATTAGCGTTGAACAAATTTGCACGAGCCGAAACAATGGTTGGACAACAGTTATGTCACGCCGTGGGATATATCTCAATGGTCGGATAGTGTTTGGCGCAATGGTGCCTTCCACCAATGCTACCGTAACTAACGCAAGCCAAACATCTTCTCGCTCGAATTATTAAATGGAAAATCGCCTTTAAACACAGGCGCGATGTTCGTGGATGGGGATCCGCTTACAGTAATTACACAAATGCTTGCTCGGGGTACACGTGCCTCCAAACGTCTCTATGTCGCCCCCGACCCCGCCGTATGGAAGGGGCCGTGGAAATATAAGTCTATGCCAAAGGTCGACATATTCTCGTTGGTCGCTCCGCTACGAGGAATACTAACAGACAAAGACAATCGAAGAAAAAAGAGCCAAGGCCCATCAAGATGTCATCTTTTGCCGCGAAAATGAAGAGTGCCCAAAGACATTATGTTGGACTATAGTTTCTCAAGAAGCATCCTGCGTATCATTATGAATTATCGGAAGACAAAATTCATTCTCCTATGTATATTTCGACTTTATTTGGTTAACCGGCATACTAGTTATCCAGGAACTCTTCCAAAAATGAAAGATTTAAAGCAAAAGATGTGGTTCTCCTTACCAAAATTCATATAAGCCGGCAAATCGGGGCTTGAGCGCAATGTAGAAGAGTCTAGGATGAAAATTAAATCCGCCATCACCAAGAAAGTCAAAAAGCCTGGCAAATTTCCGTAAGGGTGAATAACATTCGAAGTCAATTCTAAATCCAAATGATTTAGATTGGGGTGCCTCGATGGGCCTTCCCGCCCACCGGCGAAACAAGGGCAACTTCCCAAGAGCATGAAAGAGTGGCAATTCGCAGGAATGAGCAAGAGCTTGCTGGGACGACGCCCATCAGACAAGACAAGAACTCGGTTATTCTTTGATGGGGTTGCAAAGGCAACCCTGTGATGGCAGGGCAGGAGGAATTATAAAGAATAAGAGGCATAACAACACCAAATATGCTTCATCTTGGGTATTCCACCAACATCTGCTTAAAGGTTTGGCACTTCTACAGTAATCTTAAACAAGCAAAGGCAATCAGAACTCGCATCTAAGTGTAATAGGAGATTCTCGCCCATCATCAAAGTTTTAGTGGAGGACTCCAATCCGTAGATCTTAGATTGGCCAGAGGTGATCCTAAGAATAAGAAACATGTTGAAATCTTTCCGAACCGCAAGCTTCCTCCATGTATCGAGAGTAAACAATACGCGTACTTGGAAGCCAATGGCGGTGTTCTTCGGTATGTCTTCCGATAGACGAAACCAGGAGGACTGGTCCATATTGTTACAATGTTTTTTCCACATCATTTTACAACGCTTGTGTGTCTTTATAAGTTAGGAAAATAAACAAAGACATTCTTTAGCCTCATGTAAAAATTGTGGATTTCCAAATTTTGGGGTCTTCGATCGTACCGAGGATGAAAGACTAAGGGCTAGCCCCCGAAAAATTGTAACCGATGAAGGCTTTGGCCACTCTATAACATAAACTCATACCCGTTCTTTAAAAAAGGAGAAAGCAATAAAAATACGAGAAGTTAAAGTCAAGGAGCACGGTGCTCGCTATTAATACGAGAAGTTGAAATACCACTTTTTTTGGTATGCTATATGTCGCCATGTCTCACGATGCAATGGTTGATGCTCCGCAGACACCGAACATCGATATGGACAAATACAACTCCACTCCAAAAACAACCGGTATGTTCCGAAATTGCCACCGCCGTATTCTGCCAAATTTTGAATTATAATGATAGTGTGTTATCGATAGCCATGAGATGCCATAAAGGAGTATTTTAATAATAATAAGATAAAATTTTAAAGGTAAGATGAACCTTAATGAGAGTATTCTTTGGGTGACCAAAATAGATGGTGAGTATTACAACACGGATGTAAAGTGGGGAGTTGACTCCAGAAATGATCAAGGAGGGAAGCATTATCAAAGCAACAAGAATCGAGCTGCAAGTTATGAAACTATTCTTTGTTTACTTGGCTTTTGATAAAATATATTACTCACAATGACTAAGTCTTCCCGATTAAGTTCATTTGTGTTTGTTGCGTCCATTTTTTTCAAGGAAAACCCGTATCCCGATCAAAATCAACGTTCACAACTTAGCAAAAAAGTTGCATCTTACGCCTCCCCAAATAAAATTTTTGTTTCAAAATCGTCGCAAACAGATTTTGGTTTAAGGTATGCATTTTTTATTTTAAATAATGCCCGTTCAGATTAAAACACTCTGCACCAAGTCATTAGGAAAACTGATACTCTTGGATTGGTTAGGCTAACCAAGAGCATCACGATAACTTAACTTTGAGGGGGGAGTACGAAAGACTTCTAATGGAAAACCGATATCTTAAAGAAGCAGTGACGAACTGCAGCTGTTACAATTGTGGAGGGCCTGCTATTCACGCGGGGATGCCTTTGGAAGAGCGAGAACTGCGGGTTGAGAAGTGAGATTAAGAATTGAGGTTTATGTTTACTACTCTTTTAACATAATTTAGGTTTGAAATATTACTAGCAGTTGCTCAAGAAGGTGCAAAGAGAGGTCAAAAATATTGACTTGAACTAATTGTAATTTGATTTGGAACAATAAACATTATATTAAATCTATATTGTTTTGTGTATTTTTTTTTTTTTTTTAATTTATAGTGTGCAATGTCATGAAGCAAGTCAATGATAATTTGATTTCTTACTTAGTAAATGATAGAAAAAAAATGCCCATTGAAAAGGAACATTTGAAAGGTGGGAAAAGGCTTGCATTGTTGCTAATGTAACCATATAAAGTTAGATTTGAAAAATGTGAAAAAATAATCATTCTCACGTTCTTAGAGGGTGAAAACCAATCATTCCAAGTTTACAATAAAAGTTTGTGATGTCATATAAATGTAAATGATAATAATATCTAATCATATATACATGACGATGCATGGCATCGGCAACACCAATTGGTGTCTATTATGATGCCACGTTCAGAAAGTCGTTCTTGCCATCCAACATGAATTTTCCGGTGTGTATCTCTTTCATTTATGTGGATTGTTTTTTTTAGAATTTTTCATATCTTTTGTAACAAGGCAATAGTTGTACGCAAATGGTACAAAGGCAATATCTATGGTGGAAGGAATCTCAGCTGTATATCCTGTAAGGTACGTTCCTCTTGTTGAATTTCTTGGCAACATTCATAGAGCATGCTTAAATATTGTGAATCCATATCTATTGGCCATGAAAGAAGAGAAATAGCAATTGTTAGTGTAAACGGTTTGTTAGGATTTACTGCAGAAATAAAATATTTACCGAGAGGAATAATAATCATGAAAAAAGAACCAGCAGCAAAACATTAACATAAACACAAATGTTTATCCGGGAAAACCCCAAAATCCGAGGAAAAACCCAACGAATGAAATTTCATTAAACATTGGCCAAAACCCTGGCCAATCCGGCCAAGTGAGCCTTCACCGCTCACCTCCAGGCCTACATTACAATGAATTCTTCCCAGCGTCTTATAGGCTCCATTACATGCAATACCATGGGCTAAAACCATGGGTGCACAATACCATGTGCCCCAAAACCACTACTATTTACCCTAGTCAACATTGACTCTATCTCGAGTCTTCTTTCCCAACTCTAAGAAATCTGACTCTCTTCTGTTTTCCATAAATGCAATTTTCACATAAATCCAAATCAACATTCTTCAAACCTGGCAACAAATTTCTCGACCCTAAACATACCATCTTCTGCCATTGCTCCCACTTGAACTAGGAACCCTTCTTTCCTGCGAGTTTATTAGCTAAATATACCTTCGACTTTTTCACTATCGCTTACATGCAGGTCGAGGTGCTTGATAGCCACTGCTTCTTCTCCTTTAGAACATTCTCGATCACAGATCTAACAATTATATATTATGGAGCAATGAAACACGTAAAATATGCGGAAAATATAAGCACACAAAACACATAAAACCAAAGAGACACATATATACGTGGTTCACCCAGTTTGGGCTACGTCCACCCCGAACAGCCAGTCCTTCCTTTCTATTATCCAGCAAAATGAAGAGACAAAACCTACAACAGATCCATTGTAATATCCTCTGTTCTCTCTCACAGTCTCCCTATCTATTTCTTGCTCAGAGAATACACATATATTACACAGCTGCAATACAATACCCTCATACAAAGAGAGGGGTTGCCTTCTAGGAAAAAAAACCCTAAACTAAACATAACTTCTACCATCAGATCATCCACCTAATGAACGTCCCAGATTGACTAGAAATTACTATACTTTTACAAGGAAGTTTTACCTCTGTTTTTAGCTTCGGGGGCACTACCCCTGAAACCCCCGCTAGGGGACCCTTGGCCCCCAGACCCCCCAGCCGGGGGGTCAGCCCCCCTGGACCCCGCGGGGGGGACAAGTTCCCCCGCACCCCCCTGCTGCAAGGGTGTACAGTTTTCCTGGGGTATACGTCCAACTAAAACAAGGATCTCTGAATCAGGATGAAAATCAGGCTCCACACCCAACACGGTTGATAAAATTTTACTAATTCTAGAGTTAAAAAATACTTAAAGTAAGCATAAACTTCTTCTGAACATTAAGAGCATAACCAGTATTAGAAAAAATGCAAAAGCAAGTAATTGTGTATGGAAATTCATAAAGGTTAAGTTTTGTTTACTGTTGAAGAAGATGAAATGAAGAGTTTATTGTTGGATAAAGTGTAGTCTTCTATATAGAATTCGATGCGAGTAATGATTCTTCTTGCTTTCTACGTCATAGATATGGATTCTCTTTCATTCGTGATATGCGTGAGAATGGAAATGTTGGATGGATTCGAAGGTCTGACACAGATCTTACTTTTGAAATGATGGTGACTGTTAGACCTTGTCGTTCTTTGGGACCGATATCAACTGTTTCTTTCTCCAATGTCATTCCTTGTGACTTGTGTATTGTTAAATACCATGCCATTCAAACTAGTATTTGCCGACGTGCACCTCTTGTGATAGGGAAAATGGGCACATATGTTGGGTGTGAAATGTCCCATGGTGTTCCTCTATATGGTTTAAAATCTACTACCACAAAGGATGAAAATTTTGGAGGCTTTGAGTTAGGTGCATAAAATATTGAAATCACTGTGCCAAATGCCCCATTTACAAGCCTTACATGTACCCACAGATTGCAGGTGAGCATAACCTTTTGTTAATTGCATAAGAGAACCTTTGCGTCTAGTTGTTCTTCTTCAGATGTAGTAAAATTTTGTTCTCGATGTTTCTTCGCAGAACACATAGCTACTGGCATGTTTAATTTTTAAAGCATTGTTTTGTTATGCAAGGCAACTGAACTGTTTGTTGCATATAGGAGCATGGCGTCTTCAAATGTTTTTTTATCTTCATGCATAGTAGAGGAATCTGTCCTTGACATTAGGAGGTTCCAATCTTCAATTGTAGTTGTTCCATTCCTGAGATTTGTGAGAATCTGGCGGAAGGAAACTTGGGAAGGGTTAACACCTTGCTAGTGAAAAATAGTTGTAAGCATTATGAATGTATCAAATCTGCGCCAAAGTGCAGTGCCACGTGATGTTCCAGCATACAGAGGAATGTCTTTCACAGGTGGAAACTGTCCTAAATCCCTGACAAGGATAATGGATCGATTTTCAAATGGTGTATTTCAATGAAGGGGAATGCCTCTCGTAGGCGATCATCAATACGAGAAAGAATTTACGGTCTGATAAAACTCATTTCATCAATGACTATGTATTCTACATGCCGGAGTTGTTCTTGCAGGTGTAGGAGCAGTTTTTCTTTAAGAGGATGCATCGTTTGGATACGGATGTGAAGGGAAAAGTGGATTGTAAGGGCATTTATGTTGAAAGTTGCAACGTCAATGGGTGCAAGTAGCAACAATGGGCTATTGCCATTAGAAAAAAGAAGGATGTACTTCGAATTAAAAAAAAAAAGTCTTCCAATCAAGTGAATGAACTAAACAAAGGAAAAATCATATGGTTTCAAGAAGAAATATGTGTGAAGTGGAAGCTAATTCAGGGACAGGAGTCTAGAATTTCGAGCTTGAGCTTGTATCATTTGGACAGAGTGTCTATAGTAACTATTGTAAATATTCCTTGCTTGGGAAAGGAATGTAGTTCAAATTTCCACCAGGTATATGTGTGTATAGTTTCACTGTATAGCCAAATCATGTATGTGAATTTACATGTCTATTATTGATATAGCTAGCGCCCTGTCTGTTACCTGGCATACATATATTTGGGAGTGAGGCGAAAGTGCCGTAACACTGTGTACCATAAGATAGAGCACCAGATGCTTAAGTTGACATGGTCCGCATGAGAGTGGGATATTAGTATTCGAGATTTTTGATTGGCAGTGAAATTGTTGTGTCAAAGGTCTTCATAATGCAATTTTAAATATAATACAAAGTGAATTATATATTTAAGATATACATTTTTGCATGTAAAATGGTTTGGATTCAATGATGTATAATAAAATATGATTAATATTAAAGTTATTAATTATCTAATATATTAGAAGGTATATGGTTGGAGCTAGAATATTTTTATTTCAGTCATGTATATCCAAACATTATGAAAGACATAATATAAATATCATTAAAACATTTGGAGTCTTGATGTAGACTCGAAACGTAGACTAAAAATGACTACAATGGATATTCTGAGTTTTACATCTAAAAAACTACACCATAGAAACTTCCAATCTAGCAATCTAAATATCATTCAGAAATAATAATATATCATTAAATAAAAAATATATATAATTATAAATAATTAAATACAAAATGTTTCAAATCCAACAACAATATATTAAATTTAATAGTACATTATTTAAACACACTACTAATTTATTTATTCAACATAAATTATGCACAGAGAAATGTATAAATAAATATAATATATGAATAAATCAAACAATATATATGATATAAATCCAGAAACGTATGTTTCTTACCATATATATTATTGTATGAAGCAATATTGCATATATGCTTCAGATCGAACAATATATATGTTTCAGATGATGACATATATGTTGTTGGATCTAAGAATATATTGCATTTATGGCTATACTGCTCCATGCATGTTTTATGTTATATAAATAAGTATTATGTGATGTATTATTAAATATAATAACCCTATTCTGCACTGAAGTGTGAGATTGGGTCAAGCTTATTTCCAGGTTTCCGTAAAAGGATAGTTTTCCATATATATTTCATCTGTAAAATGGTTTCACACTATTGAAAGAAATATGACAATTTTGAATTGTTTTTCAAATAATCTGAAGAAATGTTCTCCTTTCAAATCATTTTATAATATTTGTTTCAACACAACCTTTTATGCAGTACCATCAAAATTGCTATCTAAAAGGCCCATGTTTTGAAAAATTAAGTCCAGATAAATTTAATAGAATGTTAACAATGTCATGATGGACTCTTCAGTCGTCTAGACTCTAAACTAATAGATAACAAAAATTTGTTAGCAACTTGTCCTAATTTAAAGTATTTAGGTTGAAAACTTCATAAAGTTTACAAAGGATTAAACAAAGGATGATAAAAGTTCACAAAGCATGTATTTCTTCAAATTCTAAAAAAATCAATTGCCAGCTTCTAATGGGTTTTAATTTCAGTGTAAACTGTCAAATATATCTTTGATTAAGTTTTTCCATGTTATTAGATATTTGAGGTTTCATTTTGAATTTTTATTTCGGTTTTCTTGACAACCCAGCATTGTCACATCTTGGATCTCTTATATGGATATAAAATTCCTCCTTTTCTAGAAAAGACAAAATATTAAGTTAATGGAGTTTAAAAAAAAAACAACAAAAACATGAATGAATTAAACAAAGGAAAAAACATACAGTTTCAAATAATTGCATCTGAAAGGCAGTAGTGTACACAAGTGGTAACAGTTTGAAGCATATTCTAATTTTAAATTGTCTCATTCCGATTTAGCATTTAATCAAACTATAAAACACAAATACTTACCTGGCTGAGGAGGACTGCAAACAGGTGCACATGGTGTTGCGCGAGGAGCGGGCCTTCCTCCTGCAACCAACATTTTAAAATTAGGCGGAAGAACAAGTAATCAAATAACATATTTATGTGGAAACCTCCCAACTCAAATTGGACAACTTAGAAGTTTAGGGCTACTTTCTATAAAGGAAAATTTGGAATTATTCTTGATTCTATTTCCAAAAGAATCAGTTATCAAGAGAAATTCCTAAAAAATTAGGGAAATGTGTGATTTTACTAATGTTAGACAGGTAACTAACTGCAGACCACTTTTTTGCAGACATGTGTCATTACAACAATGAATTGGTTGATGAAAAAAAAATCGATTCAAAAGAGAAGGCCTATCGGCCTAAATATTGAAGGGCATTTTCAAAATGGAATGGTTTCATACATTCATTAAAATTAAAGAGTTTCACACATTCATTTTGGAAACGGTTTCATTTTTTTCAAGAAGAAAAAAAACATTATTCATATATTAAAATGCAAGATGGTACATACATCACAGGTTTGTTATTTTCTATATTATGTAGCTTTCATTTTCCAAAGAAATTCTCAAACAAAACAGTGAACACAAATATTGCTAAAAGACTATTACATCTTTTTTTATGAAAATAAAATCCATCTTTTCTAGTTCCTACATGGCATAATTTGGATACCACAAAATTACAGAAAAATATAGAAATCCTGTAGACTATCAAAATATATTAGAAAAAGACAGTGTATATAACAACTCTTCCAGTCAACGCCTTCCATCTTTGCCTATTTCCTCTAACCATCCATGTTTTTGTCCACCTATTCCATCAAGTATAGTTGACAGAGCGTGAATTGAACAAAACCCCATTAACAAAGGATGCAAAAAAAACTTAGAGTCTCTTTGTTGATTCTTCTTTTGGATAGCATATTAGATGTCTAGTTTTGTTCTCTATATAAGTCATCAAAATTCAAAATCTAAAAGTGTTTTACCAAGATTTTAATGCAGGCCAACCAATTTTTTAAGATCTAGGGATTGAAACTACTGTTTCCCTTTACCTAGTCAATAATACCTTTAGCATCTCCATATATCTGAATGTGATCAATTCCAAGCCATTTTGCAGCAATCAGTACCACCCACAAGGCAATGATATCTGCTCTGCTGTCTGACCCTTTCCTTCTTCCCAACAAAAATAGTAGCATTTTTTGGCTCAGAGATCACTGCTCCACATCCGAAGGCCCTCTTAGAACTTTCCCCATCAAAGAACTTCACATGATATGAATTTTATACCTCCCTAACTCTGCAAGCTCTGCAACCCTTTTTTGGAGGTGTGTGGCCGACTTCATTGAAATAAGCAACGGTCTTAATAATGTCTTCATGTGCATGAATATAGTTTTTCCCCAAAAAGAGGGCATTTCTTCTCCTCCATAACGTCCATAAAATGTAAAAGGGAAGGGTCCTAAATTTTTTATCTTTTGACTAAGCTTTAATATATGCTAACAACTAGTGCCTACGACCTTTTTCTTCAATATTGTAATGCCATGACTTGAGCATAAGGACAAAAATAGAAAAAGTGATTAATCTCCTCCTCCCTTGCCCAACATAGTATGCAAATGTCTGGACTATAGAATTCCCTTATAAGGAGATTATTTCAAGTAAGAATGCCATTGTGAAAAACCACCTATCCAAAACATTTTAATTTAAATGACATATTCCTCTTCCACTTCCAAAACCCCTTATACTGCCCAGAAAAAGTAAGGTCCCCTTCCACAATAGATAAAGATTCACAGATATATTTTACCACGAGATATATTTTGCATAGGGAACCTGCCCAGCTCATATGATCCTCATTGTTGTTGAGGGTGATTCCTGCATGCATAAGAATCGATACATAGTCCCTCCATTCCAGCTCTTGTAAGCCCTAAAAACCCAACTCCTCACTAGTCAACCATTCCTACCCATTCAAGTTATCATAGCTAATTTACATATCTGATTTATGTGTACAATGTGCATATTGTGTAATTTGTTAATAATCTGCTCCAATAATTTATGGTTACCATGCATGCCCACCATTACATTAAGACCAATTTGAATCGTGGACCGTCACCTACATTTCATCATACATGTTGGAAATTAATTCCAACTGCAAACTGAGCAAAAGGAGGATGAAAGTTCAATTTTGATGGAAATTTAAAGGACAGAAGGTAGTAGCATTTTCTTGTTTTTTTTTACACTCCACCGTGCAATGAATTTTGGGTTTAATACACCTGCAAATCAAATTTTTCCTCCATAGGCCATAGTCATTTTCTGTGGTAAAAATCATGGTTAAAACACCACGCAACCCCACCATTATCCCTTCATCTAAATTCATTAAAACCTCGCACCAACCATTACAAAACCCCGTGCTTTGTTTTAAGTTTAAATGCCCCAACGTCAATTCATGTTGAGCCTACCATTCCACGTCGCATATCCCGCCGACCAATCAACGTTTATCACAATACCTTGGAGCTTATGTCACCACCTCCAAGCGCGTACGACAAGTCGTCCCCACCACCATTCCACTTCAACTACCCACATCCAATTAGAGGCATATCGCATAGTTTGGTGTCGATGTCAGCCCCTCTCCAAAACGGTGTGATAAGGAGGACCCACCATCGCCACTTCATAAGCACTCGACCAATAGCAGTGTTTCACATAGCTTTGAGGCCCAGTTGGATGACGGGCTTATCGATATGATAAAGCTTGCCACATGGTTTAATACAATGTTTTGAATTTTGTTTGAAGTCCACAAAATGTATAAGGTGTTAGAACTTTGGCTTAAATGTTTTTTTATATATATTCGCCGCGACATGTTTTTGATTTAAAACTTAGATTTAATTTTTTTCTAATATATATTGTAAACATGAAATGTTTACAATATATATAAATGTAATAGAAATCAATGTAGCGTATGTGGTAGGCGAAAAGGACACAGTGACTGTGTAATATGACGAGAGCTGAAAAGCGGTGTGTAGTTGTATGAGTAGAAGTGTATGCAAAGAGAGAAAGTTGTGTTTTGAAGCAATGAATGCAAGGAAGTGTTTGTAATCCAAAACTGTAGTTTTGAAGGGAAAAATATTGTTTGTAACAGTCCAGTTTTATTTTAACGAAATAGATTTTTACTCCATCTATTTCTGTGCACATTCTTTTATTGTTCTCTCTGTGTTAGAAGAGGAATTTGTGTTTCCTCTCTATTTCACAGGAATCATCAAAAATTCCAACATGGTATAGGAGCTAGTCTAGGCTCTTAGCAGTTGCTAAAGAAGTTGAAGGAAGAAGAAGATTATTGAAGTTTTCTCCAGCAATGTGAAGGTTCAGCAAAGCCAGATATTTACCAAAACAGAATTTTGTGTTTGTTTTAAAGAATATAGTCCAGAGAACTATAAAAGGAGGACTTTTAGAGACATATTTTATCTCTCAACAGTGAGAAAGTTTATTTAAAAAATAGCCAAGTTTTTAGCATAGTTCTGTAGGCTAGCAATCGTAGGAGCTAGCAGAAGCACGAGTATGGGAAATAATCAACTCCCATAGTTCAATGGGAAGAACTATGACTATTGGGAAATTACAATGAGAGCCCTGTTTGCCTCTCAAGATTTATGGGAGCTAGTTGAAGATGGTTTAGAAGAACCAACAGATGAACAAGAATTTAATGTCTTAACACAAGCGGAGCGGAATTTGTTGAAGAATAATAGAAAGAAGGACCCAAAATCCCTCTTCTATCTCTATCAGGCAGTGCATGAAAGTATATTTCCAATAATTACAACATTAAATAACTCCAAGGATGCATGTGATACCCTCTAGATAGCCTACCAAGGTATGGAGAAAGTAAAGACAACATAGTTTCAATTAATGAGAAGAGATTTCGAAGTTATTTGCATGAAGGAGTCTAATACAATACACTCCTTCTTCACTATGTTGATTAGGTTGGTTACCCAAATGATATATCATGGAGAGACCATAGAAGAGACAAGAATAGTGGAGAAAGTATTGATGAGCTTACCCTTAAGATTTGATGTGATAGTAACAACCATTGAAGAGACAAAGAATTTCTCAATGTTTACTATTGATGAGCTTCATGCATCATTGATGACATATGAACAAAGATTGAGCAGAACAACAAACTCATCTTTGGCGCATGCCTTCAAGACCTAAATGTCCTTTGGAAGAGGAAGAGGTCAAGGCAGATCAAACTACAGAGGAAAAGGTAGAGGCAGAAGCCAAAACAGAGGAAGAAACAACCCTGCAAGTACTAGTGGAAGGGGCAACAATCAAAGTCATAATCAATGCCAAGGAAGCAACTAACAAGGTGGACAAAATCAAGCACATGGACAAAGGCATGATAAATCCCAAGTCCAATGTCATTACTGTAAGAAGTATGGGCATTATGCCGATGAATGTAGGAAGAAATAGAGTGACATGGGTAGTAGACCCAGTGCTAATTTTACTAAAGAGAATCTCAGTGAAGAAAATTTGTTTTTAGCATGTAATATGGCTGAAGAGAAAAGTGAAGATATATCGTTTCGAGATTCAGGATGTAGCAACCATATGACTGGAAACATTTCTATGCTTTCCATGTTAGATGAAAATGTAGAGTCTCAAGTAACACTGGGGACATATAGTAAGGTCTCTGTCATGGGAAAAGGCAGAATGAGTGTTCTAACAAAGAAATGAGAAAAGAGAATCATATCATATGTATACTATGTACATGGTATGAAGTGTAACCTTTTGAGCATTGGACAACTCATTTAGAAAGGCTACAATTTGTTCTTTGAGGATGATGTATGTACCATCATGGACATACCACCAAGAAAAGAGAGGATTTCACAAGTGAAGATGGAAAGAAACAAAATATTTCCTCTCAAGATGAGGCCATATTTGAAGAAAGGAGTTGCAATGGCAACAATGACACAAGAGACATTCCAAAGAGAAGCAAAAGATGAAAACTGGTTATGGCATTTGAGATTTGGACATCTCAACTTTGGAGGTTTGAATTTGTTGCATAGAAAAGGAATGGTAAAGGGATTACCATTGATTGAAAATCCAGAGAACCTATGTGAAGGTTGCATCTTGGGCAAACAACACAGAGAAATATTTCCATTAGGGAAGGGCATAAGGGAAAGGGCACCCTTATAAATAGTCCATTATGGTTTGTGTGGACCAATGAAAACACCATCATTAGCAGGTAGCCACTATGCTAACATTTATTGATGATTATACAAGAAAAACATGGGTTTATTTCTTGAAGTTGAAAAGTGAAGTGTTTGAGAAGTTCTGCCACTTTAAGGCTCTTGTAGAGAATCAAATTGGACAACATATTAAAGTCTTTAGGACAAAAAAAGGAGGAGAATATATCTCCAAAGAATTTCTGCGTTTTTACAGAGAAAATGAGATACATAAACAATTCACAGCAAGGTATACACCTCAGCAAAATGGAGTTGCTCAAAGGAAAATAGAACCATCATGGATATGGTAAGAAGCATGTTTAAGGTAAAATATTTTCCAAATGAATATTAGCTTGAAGTTGTACATTGTGCATCATATGTTTTGAATATATGCCCAACAAAGAGTGTAATGAACAGAGTTCTGGAAGAAGCATGGAGTGGCATAAAACAATTTTTCACCCACATGAGAGTTTTTAGTTGTGTGGCTTATGCACACATTCCAGATCAGCTAAGGAAGAAGTTGGACAGTAAGGGGGAGAAGTGCATATTTTTTGGATACAGTGAAGAATCCAAGGAATATAGATTGTATAACCCATCTACTAAGGATTTTATGATAAGCAGAGATGTACAATTTATTGAGGAAGAAGCTTGAGATGGAAGCATTGAGAAAATAATGAATGTTAAAAGTTGTTTGTCTCATGATGAATATGAGGAAGAAATGGCTGAAATACATCCCTCATCAGCAGCACCACCTCCACCAACACAAGGATAGCAAGGGACACCACAAGTAGGTATGAGAACACCCTTGAGAAGTGATGAAATTAATTCTTCAAGCACATCACAAGAAGCATATTTGAGTGCTTCTACAAGCACGAGTTCAACAAGTGAAAGAGGAACCAAATTTAGAAGTCTGAATGAAATTTATGAGCAAGAAGAAGGTATGAAATCTTTATTTTCATTGTATTATCATGCAAAAGATCCTATTCATTTATAAGAATTAGTAAAAGATAAGAAATGGATAGATCCTGTGGATGAAGAAATAAATGCAATAGAGAAAAATAAAACATGGGAATTAGTTGATCTCCCAAAAGGAAGTGATTAGAGTAAAATGGGTTTATAAAACCAAAAGTAATGTTGAAGTTAAGATTGAAAGGCACAAGGCCAGACTTGTTGTCAAAGGCTACAAACAGCAACAAGGAAGATATTATGAGGAAACTTTTGCACCATTTGCAAGAATGGAAATAGTAGGAGCAATGTTGTCCATAGCAGCACAACATAAGTGCAAAGTTTACCAAATGGATGTGAAATCAGCATTCATAAATGGAGTATTGATGGAATAGGTCTATGTTGAACAACCTCTAGGATATGAAAAAGAAGGCCAAGAGCACAAGGTATGCAAATTGAAGAAAGCTCTGTATGGGCGAGAACAAGCACCAAGAGCATGGTATAGTAGGATAGATGCATATCTACTAGAAAATGGGTTTGAAAAATGTGAAGGAGAACCCACATTATACATCAAAGAAAAATATGGTAAGATTCTCATTGTTGTTTTGTATTTTGAAGATGTTATATTTACAGGTAATGATGCTTACCTCATTGAGAATTTTAAGATAGTCATGAAGGACGAATTTGAAATGACTGATATGGGATTGCTAGGATACTTATCAGGAATAGAAGAAGAGAAAAATGAAAATAAGAATTTTATTTCTCAAGCAAAGTATGTGAAAGAAGTTTTGGAAATATTTAACATGCAGGATTGCAAGGGAGCAATTACTCCTACAACAATGGGATTGAAGTTAAGAAAAGAAGACAACAACAAGAATTTTGATCCAAGTTTGTGTAAGAGAATAGTTGGCAGCATTATGCATGTGACTGCAACTAGGCCAGATATTATGCATGCTGTGATTTTAATTTCCAAATTGATAGAAAGGCCAAATGAGGCACATTAGCAAGCGGAAAAAATAATTCTGAGGTATGTAAAAGGAACAAAGAGGTATGGAATTTTATACACCACTTCAGAAAATTTTGAATTGATTGGATATACTGACAGTGATTGGGCTGGAAGTATAGATGAAAGGAAAAGCACCTCTGGATATGTTTTTCATATGGTATCAGGAGCCATTTCATGGGCTTCTAAGAAACATCCAATTTTGGTTTTATCAACAGCAGAGGCAGAGTATGTGGCAGCTATAGTAGCAGCATGTCTGGATGAGGAGAATGTTGAGAAGTTTGTGTCATGAATAGGTAAAAGGTACAATAGTTTATTGTGATAATAGCTTATCTATAGCTTTATCCAAGAATTCAGTGTTTCATAAGAGGACAAAACACATTGATGAAAAGTATCACTACATCAAAGAGTTAGTGAATAATGGAGAATTTTTTTTGGAGCATTGCAGAATAGAAGAGCAGTTTACTGATATCTTAACAAAACCATTGGGGTAGAAAAGTTTTAACTACCCCAGAAAATGTTTGGTTATGAAAAAAAATAACAGTTGTAATTAAGGGGGGGTGTTGGAAATTAATTCCAAATGCAAACTGAGAAGAAGGAAAGAGAAAGTTCAATTTTGATGGAAATTTAAAGGACAGAAGGCAACAACGTTTTCTTGTTTGTTTTTACACTCCACCGTGCAATGAATTCTAGGTTTAATACACCTGCAAATCAAATTTTTCCTCCACAAGACATAGCCCTTTTCTGTGTTAAAAACCATGGTTCAAACACCACCAAACCCCGCCATTATCCCTACATCTACCATCATTAAAACCCCGAACCAACCATTACAAAACCCCATGCTTTGTTTTAAGTTTCAATGCCCCCACATCAATTCATGTGGAGCCTACCATTCCACGTCACATATCATGCTGACCAATCAACGTTTATCACAAGACCTTGGAGCATATGTCACCACCTCCAAGCACGCACGACAAGCCATCCCTACCACCATTCCACATCAACTTCCCGCAGCCAATCAGAGGCATATCGCATAGTTTGTTGTCGACGTTAGCCCCTCTCCAAAACGGTGCGATAAGGAGGACCCACCATCACCACATCATAAGCACTCGACCAATAGCAGTGTTTCGCATAGATTTGAGGCCCAATCGGACAGCGGGCTTATCAATGCGATAAATCTCATCACATGGTTTAATACAATTTTTTGAATTGTGTTTAAAGTCTGCAAAATGTATAAGGCTTTAGAAATTTGGCTAAAATGTTATATATATATATATATATATATATATATATATATATATATATATATTTGTCGCGACATGTTTTAATTTAAAACTTAGGTTTAATTCTTTTATAATATATATTATAAACATGAAACGTTTACAATATATATAAATGTAATAGATATCAGTGTAGGGTACGTGGTAAGTGAAAAAGACAGAGTGATTGTGTAATATGTTGAGAGCTGAAAAGCTGTGTGCAGTTATGTGAGTAGCAGTATATGAAGAGAGAGAAAAATGTGTTTTGAAGCAGCGAATAGAGGGAAGTTAAGCTGGTATTTTAAAAATTACATTTGTCATATAGTCCTTCCTTTCAGTAGTAATTATTTGTTTTTATTTCTGCTAAAATGAAATTAATCATGTTAATGCGAAAACTCAGAGATTTTGCAAAACAAACTTCTCCCAACTATGACATTGGACTCATACTTTCTTATGGACTTGTGATTTTTCTTTTGGGAAGTGGGCTATATGTTTATCCCATTTTTAACGATTTGTAACTACCAACTATATTATTGAAAGACCATGGTGTTGATTTTTGGTTTGTGTGCAATCCAATTTGACATTCATTAAAGCATTCCATCAAACATGAATTTCTAAAAATAATTATACTCGGTTGGTCGGTTATAGAATATTATTGTGTCTGAAAAAAATAATTGTGTGTTTCTTTTCACGATTCTGTAGGTGCATAGAGTTGTTGTGATTGTAGAAAAAATGTGTGGGAAAACAATCACACAAATGGCATCACTTTCTCCTATACATGATTCTTCTCCAAGTCTGAAAACTAGTAGCACTAGTGTCATCAATCTTGATCGCCTGCATTCCACTATAAATCCCACATTCAATTTCCTGGACCAAGTGGATGTTGCAGGCCAAGCCTAAATTCCAAGAGAAATTGAGAAATCCTACGAAAAATAACTTGTCGTGGCATCCATGAATGAACTCATTAGAATGGCTTGACTCCAACAACCTTTCTGGATCAAAATTCTTCACAATGTGATAAAGGAAACACTCAACTATGATGAGTATTTTCGTCAATTCCCGGGGGTTATTGGTCTGAAACAGCTGGGATACCGAATTGAGGCAAACAAAGATGTTGGCACTATGCTTATGAATATTGTGGATATGGTGGAGATATTTATGAATTCTATATGTAAGAAAACAACCACTATTTCATCTTCGTTCAAACTTCATTGGTAATTTCTAACTACTACTACTGTACACACTGCTGAACTAACTAACTGAACTTTCATATATAATTCAGAACCGTTATTCCAAAATTCTCTCACCAATTGTTTCTAGAGCCATGACCTTTGAGGTCTTATGCGATGGTGTATGGAGTACCATGACCGACCAACTCCAACTGTTGTGTTAACTTTTTTTACTTTTCTAAAGCTTAGTAATAGTCTTTAGGATTGTTTTTAAATTTTTGAAGCGAATTATACTAATTTTTTTATCGATGTATAAGGTATAACCTCATTACAAATATTGAATGTCATGTCATAACAAATGCATATGAAGCTGCATGTTCTCTCACCACTTGGTCTAGTTAGTGAATTCTATTTCTTAAGGTTCTTCGCAGATTGGTGCAGGAGTTTGGGCCATCGTAGATGCTTATGCAGATAGTTTAGTGGAGAACTCAATTTCGGTGAATTGCAAGAGGCAGCCATCAGGATTAATAATTCAAAACCTCCCTGGAAATTTTTCAAATGTAAATGCTCATATAATAATTATATTATTCCATGTTATGGCATTGATATCAATTCTTCCTTGGCTACAGTTTTTCATTGCAGAATGACAAATTAAATGTTTATAACAGGTTACATGGGTAGAGCACATTGATTATGACTATTGGAAATTTAATTCAAACTGCAACTGAGCTAAGAGGATAGATATTCAATCCTGATGATCATTTTTGAAGGACAAGTGCAGGAAATTTTTCGTGTTCGGTTACACTCCATGCATTGAATTTCATGTTTTAAATCCCTGCAAGTCCAAGTTTTTTTTATGGTCGTAGGCTTGTTTTGTTGTGCAAAGCCATGGTTCTTCAAACCACACCATCCCGCCTTTAAATCTTCACCTAACCACATTAAAACTCCATACACCAACCATTCGACTTGTCACTTTTTCCTTTTAATTTGAATCATCACACGTCATTAATGTTGTCCCTACCGCTCCAAGTAGACTACCCCTCGACCAATCAAAGGTCTATCGCAGCCCTCCGAAGCCCCGTCATTAACACTCCAAACCATTCGATAAACTCCGTCCCCACCACTGCCACCGCAACATGCCCATATCCAATCACATTCATATCGCAATTTTTTTTGTCAATGCTAGCTGGCCCTCATATGGACACTATAATAAATTGAACGATGTTGTATAAGATTTGAATTCCACCAGCGTGTGTACCCACAAGCCAATAGTAGCGCTATCGTATAAGTTTGAAGTCTAGTTAGCCAGGACCATGGATGGATGCAATAACACATTAAACCGGTTTGCATAAAGAGATTTGAAATCCACGAATTATGTTGATTAAGGTTTTAAGCCTTATGTTAAAGTTTTAATTTTTTACTATGCCCGCGACATGTTTTGTTTTGAACTTAGGTTTAAAAATACTTTATAATATATATTGTAAATATATTATATTTACAATATATAGATATATATATATTTTTTAATGGTATGCATTGACTGTGTAATTTTTCTCGAAGGTAGAAAAGAAGACAGAGAGAAGAAAACAAAATTTTGAAGAAAGCACTGCATGTGTAGCAATAAGAAGGAATTTTTGATGTAATTCAAAAGAAAGAAGTTTTGAAGAAATTCTCATCTTGTAATAGTTTTCAAGTTTAATGAAATATAAAGGTTTCTCCATCTCTGTCCACATTGTTGCATTATTTTCTCTGTGTTAGCAGAGGAATTTTATTTCCTCTCTACATGTTTGGAATAATCAGAAATTCCAACATGGTATTGGAGCTAGTCCAGGCTCTTTAAATTTGCTAAATAAGGTAAGGAGGAAGAAGTTTGTTGAAGTTTTCTCCAGTAGTGTGAAGGCTCAGCAAAACAAGGTATTTACCAAAACAGAGTTCTGTGTTTTTTTTTGAAGAATACAGTGCAGATAAATTTAGAAGGAAGTATTTTAGAGACACAATTTATCTTTCAGCAGTAAGAAGGTTCTTTAGAAGAAACACAGTCAATTTTTTTATTGCATAGTTTATTAAGCTAGCTATGGCGAGAGCCAACAAAAGCACAAGTATGGGAAATACTCAACTCCCATAGTTCAATGGGAAGAACTATGACTATTGGGAAATCATAGTGAGAGCCCTGTTTGCCTTTCATGATTTATGGGAGCTACTAGAAGATGGTTTAGAATAACTAGCAAATGAACAAGCATATAATTCCTTAACAAAGGCAGAGAAGGATTTGCTGAAGAGTAATAGGAAGGACTCAAAATCCCTCTTCTATCTCTATCAGGCAATGCATGAAAGTATATTTCCAATAATTGCAGCAGCAAAGAGGTTTAAGGATGCATGGGATACCCTCCAGACAACCTACCAAGGAATGGATAAGGTAAAGACAAAAAATCTTCAATTAATGAGGAGAGATTTTGAATTCATTTGCATGAAATAATCTGACACAATAGATTTATTCTTCACATTTTTTATTAGGTTGGTCACCCAAATGAGATCTCATGGAGAGACCATAGAAGAAAGAATAATAGTGGAGAAAGCGTTGAGGATCTTACCCTCAATATTTGACGTGACAGTAACAACCATTGAAGAGACAAAGGATCTCTCATTGTTTACTGTTGATGAGCTCCATGCATCATTGATGACGCATGAACAATGATTGAGCATAACTGCAAACTCATCTTTGGAACATGCCTTCAAGACCCAGATGTCATTTGGAAGAGGAAGAGGTCAAGGCAGAGCAAACCACAGAGGAAAATGCAGAGGCAGAAGCCATAATCAAGGACGAAGAAACAAGCCTGCAAATACAAGTGGAAGGGGCAGCAATCAAAATTAGAATCAAAGCCAAGGAACCATCCAACAAGGTGGACAAAATCAAGCACATGGAAAAAGGTATGATAAATCCCAAGTCTAATGTCAAAACTGTAAGAAGTATGGACATTATGCCAATGAATGTAGGAAGAAATGGAGTGACATGGGTAGTAGACCCAGTGCTAGTTTTATAAAAGAAAATCTCAGTCAAGAGAGCTTGTTTTTAACATATAATATGGTTGAAGGGAAAAGTGAAGATATATGGTTTCTAGATTCAGGATGTAGCAACCATATGACTCGAAAAATTTATATTTTTTCCATGATTGATGAAAATGTAAAGTCTCAAGTCACATTAGGGACAGACAGTAAAGTCTCTGTCATGGGAAAAGGTAGAGTAAGTGTTTTTACAAAGAAAGGAAAAAGGAGATCCATATCAGATGTTTTACTATGTGCCTGGTATGAAGTGTAACATTTTGAGCATAGGACAACTCATTCAGAAAGGCTATAATTTTTTCTTGGAATATGATGTCTGTACCATCATGGACATACCACAAAGCAAGAAAATATTTCACAAGTGAATATGAAAAGAAACAGAATATTTCCTCTCAAGATGAGAGCAGATTTGAAAAAAGGAGTTACAAAGGTAGCAGTGACACAAGAGAGATTCCAAAGGGAAGCAAAGGGTGAAAATTGGTTATGGCACTTGAGATTTGGACATCTCAACTTTGGAGGTCTAAATTTGTTGCATAGGAAAGGAATGGTAAAAGGATTACCATTGATTGAAAAGCCAGATAGCCTTTGTGAAGGCCGCATCTTTGGCAAACAACACAGAGAAAGTTTTCCATCAGGAAAGAGCTTAAGGGCAAAGGCACCCTTAGAAACAATCTATTCTAATTTTTGTGGACTAATACAAACACCATCATTAGTAGGTAGCCATTAAATGCTGACCTTTATTAATGATTACAGAAGAAAAACATGGGTTTATTTCTTGAAGTTGAAAAGTGAACTATTTGAGAAATTCTGCCACTTTAAAGCTCTAGTTGAGAACCAAAGTGGGAAGCATATTAAGGTCTTAAAAAAATATAGAGGAAGAGAATATATCTCCAAATAATTTCTGCTTTTTTGCAGATAAAATGGGATACACAAGAAATTTACAGCAAGGTATACAACACAGCAAAATGGAGTTGCTGAAAGGAAAAAATAAAACCATCATGGACATGGTAAGAAGTATGTTGAAGGCAAAACATTTGCCAAATGAATATTGGGCTGAAGCTGTACATTGTGCAACATATGTGTTGAATAGATGCCCAAAGAGTGTAATGAAAAGATTTCTAGAAGAAGCATGGAGTGGCATAAAACAATTTGTGACCCACATGAGAGTTTTTGGTTGTGTGGCTTATGCACACATTCCGGATCAGCTCAGGAAGAAGTTGGATAGTAAGGGGGAGAAGTGCATATTTGTTGGATACAGTGAAGAATCCAAAGCATACATATTGTATAACCCATCTACCAAGAATTTCATGATAAGTAGAGATGTACAATTTATTGAGGAAAAAGCTTGGGCTAGAAGCATAGAGAAAACACTGAATGTAAATTTTTTTTTGTCTCATGATGAATATGAGGAAGAAATGGCTAAAAGACACCCCTCATTAGTAGCACCAGCTCCACCAACACAGGGACAACAAGGGACACCACAAGCAGGTATGAGAACACCCTTCATAAGTGATGACAGTGCTTCTCCAAGCACATCACAAGGAGAAGATTTGAGTGCTTCTACAAGCACAAGTTCAGTAAGTGAAAGAGGAACCAGATTCAGAATTCTGAATGAAATTTATGATAAAGAGGCAACAAATGAAGGTATGAAATATTTATTTTTATTGTATTTTCATGTAGAAGACCCTATTCATTTTGAAGAAGCAGTAAAAGATAAGAAATGGATAGATGCCATGGATGAAGAGATAAATGCCATAGAGAAAAATAAGACATGGGAATTAGTTGATCTCCTAAAAGGAAAAGAAGTAATTGGAGTAAAATGGGTTTATGAAACCAACAGCAATGCTGAAGGTAAGATTGAAAGGCCAGACTTGTTGTCAAAGACTACAAGTAGCAAAAAGGAAGAAAGTATGAGGAAACTTTTGCACCAGTTGCAAGAATGGAAACAATAAGAGCAGTGTTGTGCATAGCAGCAAAACACAAGTGGAAATTTTACCAAATGTATGTGAAATCAACATTCCTAAATGGAGTATTGATAGAAGAGGTATATGTTGAACAACCTCTGGGCTATGAGAAAGAAGGCCAAGAGAACAAAGGTATGCAAATTGAAGAAAGATCTCTATGGCCTGAAACAAGCACCAAGAGCAACGTACATTAGGATAGATGCCTATCTACTGGAAAATGGGTTTGAGAAATGTGAAGGGGAGCCCACATTATACATCAAAAAAAAATATGGTAAGATTCTAATTGTTGTTTTTTATTTTGATGATTGATATTCATAGGTAATGATACTTACCTCATTGAGAATTTTAAAACAGCCATGAAGGATGAATTTGAGATGACTGATATGGGATTTTTCAGATACTTCTTAGGAATATAAGTACAGCAAAATGAAAATAATATTTTTATCTCTCAAGATAAATATGTGAATGAAGTTTTGGAAAGATTTAATATGCAGGATTGCAAGGCAGCAATTACTCCTATAGTGATGGGATTGAAACTGAGCAAAGAAGACAACAAGAAGGATTTTGATCCAAGTTTGTACAAGAACATAGTTGGAAGCCTTATGTATTTGACTGCAACTAGGCCAAATATTATGCATGATGTGAGTTTAATTTCTAGATTTATGGAAAGGCCAAAGGAGACACATTGGTTAGAAGAAAAAAGAATTCTGAGGTATGTGAAAGGAACAAAGAGGTATGGTATTTTATACACCACTTCAGAAAATTTTGAATTAATTAGATATACTGACATTGATTGGGCTAGAAGTAGAGATGACAGGAAAATCAGCTCTGGATATGTTTTTCATATGTGATTGGGAGTCGTTTCATGGGCTTATAAGAAACATCCAATTGTGGCTATATCAATAGCAGAGGCAAAGTATATGGCAGCTACATTAGTAGCATCTCAAGTAGTATGAATGAGAAGAATGTTGAGAAGTTTGTGTCATGAACATGTAAAAGGCACAAAAATGTATTGTGATAATAGCTCAACTATAGCTTTATCCAAGAATTTAGTGTTTCATAAGAGAACAAAACACATTGATGCCAAGTATCACTACATCAGAGAGCTAGTGAGCAATGGAGAAATTGTTTTCTAGCATTGTAGAACAGAGAAGAAGTTTATTGATATATTAACAAAACCATTGGGGCAGAAAAGTTTTAATTATTTGAGAAAATGTCTGAGTATGGAAGAATGCAGCAGTTGCAATTAAGGGGGAGTGTTGGAAATTTAATTCCAGCTGCAACTGAGCTAAGAGGACAGATATTCAATCCTGATGTGAATTGTTTATGGACAAGTGCAGGAAATTTTTCATGTTTGGTTACACTCCACCACACATTGAATTTCATGCTTTAAATCCCTACAAGTCCAAAAAAAAGTTACGGCCTTAGGCCTGTTTTGGTGTGCAAAGTCGTGGATCTTCAAACCATGCCATCTCACCTTAAATCTTCACCTACCCGCATTAAAAATCCATACATCAACCATTTTACTTGCCACGTTTTCCTTTTAATTTTAATCATCCCACGTCATTGATGTGGTCCCTACCGCTCCATGTAAACTACCTCTCGACCAATCAACGGTCTACCGCAACCCTCGGGAGCCCCATCATCAACCCTCCAAACCATTCGATAAACGTTGTCTCCACCACTGCCATTGTGACACACCCATAGCCAATCACATTCATATCGAAAATTTTGTTGTTCACATCAGCCGACCCTTAGATGGACACGATAATAAATTGAATGGTTTTGTATAAGATTTGAATTTTGCCAGTGTGTGTACCCTCGAGGCAATAGCAGTGCTATCGCGCAATTTTGAAGACCATTCAGCCAGGACCACGGATGGATGTGATAACACATTAAACCAGTTTGCATAAAGAGATTTCAAATCCATGAAATAAGTTGATTAAGGTTTTAGGCCTTATGTTAAAGTTTTAATGTTTTACTATGCCCGCGACATGTTTTTTTTTTAACTTAGGATTATAAATAATTTATAATATATATTGTAATTATATTATATTTAAAATATATATATATATATATATATATATATATATATATATATATATATATATATATATATATTGTAATGGTATGCATTGACTGTGTAATTTTTTCCGAAGGTAGAAAATAAGACAGAGACCATAAAACAGAATTTTGAAGAAAGCACTATGTGCATAGCAGTTAGAAAGAATTTTGAATGTAATCCAAAACACAAAAGTTCTGAAGAAATTCTCATTTTGTAATAGTTTTCAAGTTTAATGAAATAGAAAATTTTCTCCATCTCTATCGACATTTTTGCATTGTTTTCTCTGTGTTAACAGAGGAATTTTGTTTCCTCTCAGTGTGTTTGGAATAATAAAAAATTGCAACCATGACTATAGAGGTGTGCCCAACCTGTATCATTCTGTGGTCAACTCCGGATTGGCATTTGGATCTCAGCGTTGGCTGTCAACTTTGCAGCACAATTGCGAGTGTCTAGCTCTCATTGAAATTAATGCATATATCACTGGTAAGAATTCTACAACTCATGGAAATAAATACATATATCATTCTATTTGTAAGATCTGTTTCATACTACTTTTTTGGTTATTTTTTCTTCTAAAAAAAATTATCTTTTGGATCAACTTTCCCAGATCCCAGAGGCCCGCAAAGCTTGCTGAAGTTTTCTCAGCGAATGATGAGTGACTTCTGTGGTAGTTTGATTCCATCGATGGCTAAAAACTGGGCTACGTTATCTGGCAACGATGGTGATGAGGATATTTAAGTGTCCACACAGAAGAACATGGAGAACCGTGTTGTTCTCTGTGCTTCCAGTTTAGTCTGGCTTCCCGTTACTCCTCAGAAATAGTTTGATTTCCCGTGAGATCTGAAATGTCGAAGCCAAGTTAAACGAGTGATTATTCACCAAATACCTAATAGATAGAATTGAACCAGCGATATGCTGTGGGATATGCTCTCTACCGGCGAAACATTTTAAGATCAAATAATGCAGTGGGATATGCTCTCTACCGGTGAAACAAAGCAAGAAATAACCCACATTCTAAAGGGACAAGATACTTGGAACAATGTTAGCCTCCTCGCATCAAACGTAATTGTTGGAGCTTCATGCTGCACAACTGTATAGATACCCCATACCACCCCATACCATTTTTGTATATTGACTTATTCTATATATGTATAAATAAATGAGGAATAAGAAAGAAACATGAGTTTGTCCTAGAATCAATGCCATCACTACTGCATGAATCTTTGCAATCCATGCCATGAATCTTACTATCTCTCAATTTCTTTATTTCAATATTTGCAGGGTATCAATACGAGTCAGACTGCATTCATTTTACAGGAGTGTTGTGCAGATGCTTTGAGGTGTATTATTGTTTATGCTCCTGTAGATATGACTTCCATGGATGTAGTGAGGCATGGAGGTGAATCTGATCATCTTCTTGTTTTTCCATTTGGCTTTGTAATTTTCCTAGATACGTTTGGGCTTGGTAAACAGCCCCAAATTGGAAGTACCTTAAGAAATATAAATAGAGGGGGATCTATTTTTACAGTTGCATTCCATATATTGTTAGCCAATAGGGAAACACCTAGGCCTACTATGGAATATGTGCAAGTGGTGCAACGATCGATCTCCCACACATTACAGAAAATTAGATCAGCATTGCTTTTGGAAAATGCTTGATATAATCAGGATTTTGGATCTTACTATTGCACAATTTTGATGTGATTTATATTTCACTATTTTTTTATTATTGAAATTTCTCAACAATTCTGAACACATAGAGGAAAAACAAAATTCCTCTTCCACAACACAGAGATTAAAATTAAATTGCAGACACAGAGAGATGAATTATAACACTATTTCATTAAACAAACTATGAGCCGTTACAAAATGAAATTCCTCAGAACTCCTATGTTGTGGATTCAAAGAATAAAAATTCAGTTGCTACAAATGCATCGTTTCAACAAAAAAAAAAAAACTTCTCCTCTCTGTCTCTCTGTTTCTATTCACTGCTACTCACATAGTGCTCTCTGTCTTTTTCAGCCTTCGGCAAAATTACACAATACACTTCTACAATTCACTCACGGCATATATAAAACATTACATTACATTACATATATATATATATATATATATATATATATATATATATATATATATATTTCACATTTATAATATATATGTCAAAATATATATAACTAAAGTTAAAACATAAAGTACCGTGGTAAATAAAAATAAATCAAAAACATTTAAATAAACTTGCCATGGGGTTATAATACTCTGGCAAAGGTCTTTTCCTTATCCCCCCAGAACTACTCTCATTGTTCAAGAGGAGGATGATGTCACCTGTTGGAATCACGATTGTTGTTAGACCAAAACCTGCAGGCATTAGTCTACACTACAATTACCAGAGTTAGGATCCACGAGAGGCAATTAGTCCATGTCATGAAACACATGGGGAGCGTTTAACCCAACGTCCAACAATATCCCCCCTAATGCGAGCCAGGTGAGTTTCAAACTCGAGGCATGTTGCTCTGATACCACTTGTTGGAATCACGATTTCCGTTAGACCAAAACCTGCTGGCGTTAGTCTCCACTACAATTTCCAGAGTTAGGATCCACGAGAGGAGGTTAGTCCATGTTGCGAAACACATGGGGAGCATTGAACCCAATGCCCAACATCACTTCCTCTGGGGGGTTTCCTTCCCCTTTGTTGCTCAAGTCTGTTGCCCCCCCCGTAATGCAGTTTCCTGTGCGTTCAATTCAAGATAAATGGTTGGTGTAGAAATTCATTGTGGTTGGTGAGAGGATGAGTACATGAAGGTGAATGGATTAAATGCGGGAGGTTGCATGCTGGTTACAAACAATTCTTTTCCACTGCTGCTGCTATCTTTCAAGAGCTCCCATCACTATTAAGCCAACGTCCTTCTGCTATCTATGCGAGCAGTTGGAATTAAATTCCAACACTCCACCTTAATTACAACTGCTGCTTTCTTGCATACCGAGGCATTTCTTGAGATAGTTAAAACTCTTCTGTGTTAATGCCTTTGTGAGGATATCAAAAAAATGTTCCTCTGTCCTGCAGTGCTGCAAAAAATTCTCACCATTGTTAACTAGTTCTCATATAAAATGAAATTTTTCATCAATATGCTTTGTTCTCTTATGGAAGACATAATTCTTTGATAAAGCTATCGCTGAGTTGTTATCATAGTAAATTTTTGTTCCTTTGTCCTATTAATGACATAAATCTCTGATCATTATTCTCATCCATACTGCTTGGCATGTTGCTGCTATTTTTGCCACATATTCTTCTTATACTGTTGATAAAGAAACTATTGGTTGCTTCTTGGAAGCCCATGAAATGACTCTCGATCCCAAATGAAACACATATCCAGATGTGCTCTTACTTTCATCTAGAGCTCTAGCCCAATCACTGTCAGTGTAACCAATCACTTTAAATTTTTCAGATTAGGAGTATAAAATACACCCCTTTGTTCAATTCACATACCTTAGAATCCTCTTGGCTACCTGCCAATGAGTTTCTTTTGGTGTTTCCAAGAATCTAGAAATTAAACTTACAACGTGCATAATATTTGTCCTAGTTGCAGTCAAATACATGAGGCTGCCAACTATGCTTTTGTACAAACTTGGATCAAAATCCTTGCTTATGTCTTCTTTGCTTAATTTTAACCCCATGACAGTTGGAGTTACAGTTGCCTTGCTATTCTGAGTGTTGAATATTTTCAACACTTCTTCAACATATTTTTCTTGGGAAATAAAAATCCCATTTTCATTTTTCTTTATTTATATTCCAAGAAAATATCTCAAAAAACCCAAATCAATCATTTCAAATTCACTCTTCATGACTGCTATAAAATCAGCAATGAGAGAAATTTCATGGCTAGTAAAGATTAAATCATCTACATATAAAACAACAATAAGAATCTTACCATCATTTTATTTTATGTAGAGTGTGGGTTCTCCATCACATTTATCAAATCCATTTTCAATCAGGTAAGCATCTATCCTGTTGTACCATGCTCTTGGTGCTTGCTTCATCCCATAAAGAGCTTTCTTCAACTTGCATACTTTGTGCTCTTGGCCTTCAATTTCATAGCCTGGAGCTTGTTCAACATATACCTCTTCTTTCAACACTCCATTTAGGAATGGGGATTTCAATTCCATTTGGTAAATCTTCCATTTGTGTTGTGCTATTATGGACAACATCGTTCTCACTGTTTCCGTCCTTGCAATCGACGCAAAAGTTTCTTCATAATCTCTTCCTTGTTGCTGCTTGTAGCTTTTGACAACAAGTCTTTCTTTGTGCCTTTCAATCTTGCCTTTAGCATTGATCCTCGTATTATAGACCCATTTTACTCCAATGACTACTTTACCTTTAGGGAGGTCCACTAACTCCCATGTATTACTTTTTTCTATTGCACCAATCTCTTCGTTCATTGCTTCAATTCATTTTTCTTCCTTGTTCTATTCCTTATCGAATTCGTGACTTGGATGCTGTTGGTGAGACTCGATCTCATGTTGTTCAATCTAGATCTCCAATGAATGCAATTGGACATGTATGTGGATATGTAACTCGATCTGGACCCTGCAAAATAGCTTTTTGACCCAGTGAATTAGCCAGATGTTGACCAAGTTTCTTCATAACTAGTAAATGTGCTGGGAACAGTTCCTATTGATAGAGTGGACCACGCAATTCAATCTCAAGATATAGATTGAAAACCAGCATCAGTGAAGGAAAAGAAGCAAGCACTAGATCTAGAGGTAAAGGTATATACCAGAAAATGTAGTAGACTTCTTAATGGACCAATAAACTAGTTTGATATAAAAGCGAAAGATTAAGTAGGAGTTTCTTCAATAGCCGCATAGGTAGCAATGGAAGCACCTATTGAAACACCTGTCGAAGAATCAGTTGATCCATATCTAGTAGTGGCTTCCCCTAAGCATATCTTCCAGAGATAGAGGGGCACAAAGGCATAGGTATAGGAAAACTCAAAGGTAGAAAACCCAATTGATCCAGATTCAAAGCCTGTTATAGATCGAGAGAAATACCTAGCAGATATAGGCCCAAATTCATTTGATCCAGCATTTGACCTAGCGCCAATTTTATTTTCATATCCACCAAGGCGATCAAATCCACCACCATCAGCAAAGGCGGTTGATATTGAACCAACAACTTTTGTTCCGATCAATTGCCTTCGCTTTCCAGTCAATTCGACCAGCTACTGATGTCGAGTTTCAGTGTATGTTCGAGAGCCAGTTGATTTGTTCACTGCCTTTTCCACACTTGGTAAGAGCATACATAGCGGGCCAGCCAGCTACTTGACTAATAGGGGTTTAATATGCAATAGATAAATATGGATATAGACTAGTTACAGTCCGATAAGCGAATCCAAGTGCGTGAACGGTTTCATTTAACATTTAGTAGCTTCAGATTCAAATCCAATTGACTAAGAACCAACCAAAAGTAGTAGTTTCACCAATATAGCTGTCAGAAGTGCTTGTTCCGATGGGTGTGTTCCTTCCCTTCATTTCATTATAAGAAAAGAGAGAACCTAGTTATTATGATCTAATGCCGGGTCAAAGGTAAAAGGCTTAACGATGGTGATCAACTGCTCGATTGAATCAACTTCTACTACAGGTTCAATAAGATCAATGGGTGGAGGTATGTTTACCTTATTATTAGGGCAAGTTATTTTGTTAACTACACCTTAGTGCACTCCACTAGCCTTGCAGGAAACTTATCTCTAATTGGACTCTTAACTCTCTATTTTGGTGCTCGGGTAATTGCGGCGGGGATGGGAGTAGTAAGGAGTTTGGGTGGAAGGTGGCGCGAAATTCATGCTAGTGTGGACGGGGCTAAGGGATAAGCATGTGGATTTGAGAGTGCATGGACAAGGGTGTAGCTAAGATGTTGAAGGAAGTGAAATGGTGCTACACATGCTCTACAACCCTCATCTGCAAGCACTCTCTCAACTCTGGCCAATTCTAACCTCAATGAAGAGGGGAGGATCATCATCTATAAGGAGGTTCTAAACGCTAAGTAGGTATTAAACACTAAGTAGGTTCTAAACACTAATAATTTGATTTAGGATAAAGGTAATGACACCATTTTTTGGAGTGGTCTTATCAATTTCAATGGAATTGACAACATCCCACATCTCTAGGGCATTACATGCGATAGGAATGGTAGGAGCTTGGCCCGGATGAGGTGGAGGGGACACCTCCATGCCATGAAGTGCTCTAAGCATTTGTTCTCTATGATATGGTTAATTATTAAAGATATCCATGAAATATTTATCAGACGAAGTGTATAAAAGCTCATTAACAATAGGTGAATAATCAGTGAATGCCAAGGGCATATACGAAAGTTGCAGATCCTCCACAAGTTGGGGCACTGCCAGCTTGAGATTCTCTAGTCGCATCTCTTATTCCATATACTGTTGAATTAGGAAAGGACCGAACTTATACAGGCCCCGCTATTGGCTAATCATATCTACATCTTGAAGGCGGTGGAACGTCATAGAAAGGCAGAGAGCTGGTGGCGAATAAACGAAGTACTGGACCAGCACAGGTTCATAAGTATAAAGCGAGGAACCAGGTGGAAAGTGATACCCTAGTCAGTGGATTCTTATATGTAGCCTTGGTCATATGGTGAAAATCCTATATTGGATTGGAGCCCATGCCCGCACCAGCTTTGCTGCTATAATTTACCCAATTAGAGAAATAGCATCAGCAGCAGGGAAGCAAGCAATGAGAGAAGTCAAGGTAGGAGTAGAGCCAATTTAAGTTAAAGCAACAATTATGTATATACTACTGAACGTTTTTCCGAGCTAGCTACATTTTGACTGTGCTTGAAATGGGAGCACCCATTCTTATGAAGATGCAGGGGTTTCACCTGTTGACTCGTAATCCATTTAACTTGAACTAGTAAATGTGCCAGCTTTAGTGCTAGTTGCTTCATATCCATTTCCAGTCCCAACATCAATGCAAATTTGAGAACCATAGCCAATTTAAGCTACTGGTACTACTACTGCTACAGAAACTAATGTTAGGTCTACTACTAGTGTTACTGGTGCTAGGTCAGGAACTGTAACTACTGGTGCTTAGTAAACGGCATAGTTTGAGTAAAAGCTCAATCAACTGCTTAACCGACTAGATCTGCTTCAAGCTCTCTATCTAGCTTTGGATCTGGATCTTGACCTAGGTTAACTACTCATACCTGTCTAGCTTCTGGCTTTGGGTCTGGATCTTGACTTGGGTTAACTACTCATACCTCTCTAGCTTCTGGCTTTGGGTTTGAAGGATATGAGTCAGAATCTCGATATAGAACATATGGCTCTTAATATCTATTACTAGCTAGATCTTGCTCTCGATATGGAAGATCTAGACCATGCTCACGAAGGTATGGATCATGAGTATCCACATTTTCTTCTCCCGTTGCTTATGCTGTTGCTAGTACTGGTGCATCTAGGTATGCTTAAACAACTAGATCAACAGAAGAAACTGATGAACCAACATAGTCTACACTTAGATCATTCACCGCTACTAGGTATAGGTATGCTGCTGAGTCCACTGGATAAGCTGCTAGTGGATATGCTACTACCTCTCCTGTCTTTTCTTCTTACTCTATTGATATTGGTGTTGCTACTGAATATGCTTATGCTTGAAGCTCTCGATCTGGATATGCTATTGCTTATTCATATGAATTTGGATCTGTATATGTTACTAAAACTACTATTCAATCTAGTTTTGGGTCTCATTCTTCACCACCTAAAACAACTAGTTATGGGTATCGATCTGGATATGCTTCTAGGTATGCTTATAGGTATAGGTATGCTTAACCAACTACTACTAGATCTTCTACTGTATAAACTGCTATTGGTGGTGCTGCTGGATCTACTGCTTCAGTATCTTATTAAACAACATAAAATAGCTCTTTGACTGGGTAAAATGAAACTGCTGATGGTAGTGGTTCTTAATCAATGGGAATTAAACAAGTGGATAGCAATCTAGAGATATTAGAGGAAAAGCGAAGGACCACTTCACTCTCTCCTCTGCTGGACTTTAGCCTCACTACTGGTTGGTAGGCTATAGCCTGTGACCTACTACAATAGGTAGCCTGTGACCGTACTCTCATAAGGTCCAGCTCCAGTAGAGCTAGCAACCATATAGGCTTACCTATGACTGACTGATACAGCGTAAAGCATAAGCTCAGTGACAGCCCCTGCCAGTCAAACTCCCTCCTTTCCATCCACTACTAAGAGGCTCTCGCCCCGAAGAACTTAGATTAGGTGGAGACTATAAATAAGCCTAATAGGTGTATAATACCTTACTACTCATTATGTTATGACTCATCCCTAGAAGCTTCCGGTATGAAGTGCAGATCATGCATTCTCTTTTTTTCCAATCAGTGGTATTATTACATTCTATTTCCTATAGCATATGGTTTTCGTACTTCCTGTAAGCTGCTAGGTCTTCTCCATGCTTCCTTTCTATGGTATGCACCCTTATCTGGTTAGTGGTATGGTCAAGGAGGCAAGCTCACAACCTTTTACTGAATAGATAGAAAGGTTTTGGGTGGGAGTAATTATTGACTGACATCTTTTCTTCGAGATCAAGATCCAAAAGAGGCAGGAAAAGTAACGGAGAAAACAAAAGCAGCAGGAGAGGAAGCCCCTAGTAGGGCTCGACTAACAGGAGAGGAATTTTACCATCCAACGAAGAAGCACCACTAGTTGCATATCCATTCCCAATAGATCCTGATCACATTGGTTGTATGGATCTCACTCTATATATGGGACTGGGTAAACAACATCAACCGCTGGGTCTACTACTATTCGTACCTTAGCGAGCAGTGGAAGCATCCAAGTCAACAAGCAGGAAAGGTAGGACCAATATTTCCTTTGCTAGTTTAAATGCTACTGGTGAAGATGCTGCTTACTGTTGATATCTAGGCAAGGTGGCTAATGGCTCTAGATCTAGGAGTTACCCATTCAATTGCAGGGGAATCTGGAACAGGATATGTAGCTAGCTTAGGCTTGCTGGTTTGGGATCGCTATGGGTATAGATCCAAAACTAGGACTGCTACTGATTATACATTTTTAATGGTTCAACAAGAAAGTAATAAAGGCTCTACTAGATGGAGGTGGGTCCCCGTTTTCTTTCCCCTCCCCCCATCATTTCATTCACTTAGGCCCGCCCAATAGCTGACTTACTCCTCCTAAATGTAACATTAGATTAGAAAGGCTACTCACCTCCTATGTCTGTGATGATATAGCCAACATTCTACCTACCCACACACAAGAAATAGAAGTAGTTCCCTTAATGTTTCTTTGACATCCTCCTTTTTCGAGGGCTTCCTTTGGCTTCGTTCAGGGATTCATCCTTCATGACTATAAATGGCCAGCCCTACTTACTTTATTTCATGACGGACGAGATGAGAATGATGGTGGGGGATGGACCCAATATCTTTATCGTGGTAAAGAGGTTGGACACCGAACTGTGGTAAGAGGTTGTACCGCAGCTTGTGCTATTGTGGTAAGAAGCTTGAACCTAACGATTTGGCTCCTAGACATATAAGCCCTGGTCCTCTAGCCCTAGACTAACCTAATACCTAGTGTTCATCCCTAAACCATAACGCCTTGCCTCTTTATTCTCCCAGCTATTTAGTGTGGTTATTAGTGTTGAGCTCCAAGAATGATCTTTCTTCCACCACATTCCACTCCATTTCTTTTGTCCATTGTTAATATCAGGCTCAAATGATCAATAGAATCAGTCAAAATTGCTTTAAGAATGAATATCATGACTAACTTGCTATGTTTTTATGATTTTGTCATTGTAGTACTTTTTGAACTAAATCTAGCTACAGAATGCAGACATTCTGTAGCTAGTTGCCAATTCTGCAGTCGGCTTCATGTCTACGTAGGTTCCATGTGTCATCTTAGATAAAAACACATATGGGTGTATTCCACATCATGCCCTCATCATTTTTTTCTCTCCACGAAGTTTGAACGGAATCCTGTAGGTGGTTAAGAACGTGGGAACTCAAACTAGGAGGTAGACTCCTAACAGGATAAGGATAGTCCAGATGTCCTTAATTCTGTTACGTGATCATGATCAGAGTCCTAGTTTGGTTTTTATTAGGAAATACAATTGTTCCTATGTTATCTCAGATACGGTTATCTAATTTTGATACAAATATGCTCGGGAAACCGAGGGACAAGGTTAGATTTTATGGTTGATTGCTAGATTTCTGAAGTCCGAAAACACTTTGTTTTCAAGTAATCTCTCTTTAATGAAAGAAGCAGCATTTCCTTGAAAGCGTTGAAGTCGATCTTGAAGTAGATTTCGTGCTACTCTGGTGGTAGAGGGCCCCTGCCTCTTGAGCAGCCTTGTTTATACTGTTTAGATAAGTATTTTAGTCTCATTTTCATTTCTAGCTTAAGTAGATTTCTGAAGCTTATGTTCATATTTGTTTACATTAATTATCACAGCTAAACTTACTCTAATAAACTCTTCCAAAATATCATGACGATGAATAAGGCACAGCTATGATATTGTAGGTTTCAGTTGCATTTCCTTTCGTTAATTATCACAGTTAGACTTACTCTAATAAACTCTTCCAAAATATCATTATGATGAATAAGACATAACTGTGGTATTGTAGGTTTTAATTGCTTGTTTACACTAAGTGTCATAGCCGGTCTTACTCTTACAAACTCTTCCAAAATATCATGAACAATGAATAAGAAACAACTGTGGTGTCTTAGATTCTAGTTGTATTTTCTTTCAGTCTTATGTTTATGTTCAAATGCATTGAATAATACATCCATACTTGTTTTCACAAAATCCTCCAAAATATCATTCATCCTGAACGAGATAGGCTATAGAATTCCATGGATTAGTTTCATGTTAATTTAGTTACAACACTCCGGAGGTAGAATGCATTCAGTTCAGCTCTGTCACTACATTTCAGCTTGATAATGGCATTTTAGTTTAACATTTTTCACTGTATTCCAAGTAGACTACGAGCACTCTATTTTAGTCTTAGCTCATTGTATTAGCACTCCAGTTTAGTTGTTATCCATTGCATTTTTAAATTGTATTAGTTGTTAAATTTAAATACCGCGGTCTTCATTATTTACCAAACTTCTTTTGTTCCAAACTCATACTAATACATAACTATCTGGATAGAAGCTAGTATCAGTCTAAAGGCCTGGAGTATTTTGCAAATTTTTTTTACCATTTTACAAACAAGCCTTCTCTCAAAGAATATTTTAAAAAAGAAAGCTATAACTGTTGAGTGAGGCCTAGTGGTGCTAGATTGAGTTGCAGAACAGAATTAGAAGCTAGTTTAGAATAGAAATCTTATGGTGCTACAAATGTTCTTTCCCAAATATATTCCAATAGACCTTTAATCATGGATGAGATGCTATAACATTGTAAGTTGATTGTTTGATTGTTTAGTTAGGAGAACTTCATTTACACTTAACCTGCCCATTTCTCAAGCTCTTCCAAAACATCTTTAATGAATGAATTGGACAATTTTAAGCTCATGTTGTGATTTATTTCCTTGAAGTCATTATCAAGCTTTGTATTTGTTGTTTGCTAGCTATAGTTAGGCTTTGTTCTATTTTAGTATTTTCATTTGTTATTTACTATCCATAGTTTAGGCCAATAGCTTCTTTTCACCAGCATTTAGTTCCCTCCCTTTCCAAACATAAAACCATAAAACCAAAAACATCAGAAAACACTAAACACAACGTGGTAAGAAACAAATACCTAGGCACATATAGTGCACCGCACTTCAGCAGTTTACCAACCCCGGTTGACAATTAATGAACTCAATTTAGGAACACTAGGTTGAGCACAAACATTTTGGCGGCGTTTCTGGGGAAGTGTAACTAGGTAGCCTTGTTTCTTAACTCCCAAAAACAACGATATGCATAGAGAGAGAGACTCAAGGGGTAGATTCATAAGAAGCAGAAGTTTGATTCCTATAACACCACTTGTTTCATCAAGATCTAGAGCCAGCACACCTCCAACTCAGACCCACATTCCATCCTTTATTGATCCTAAACTTCCAGAGGACTTATGATCAAATATTCCATTAGAAAGACATTCCACTTCATCCACTGAATCTGTCTTAGAGGAAGATTCAAGGACCCCTGCTAGAGACACAAACTTTTCCACTTCCAAATAAAAATCAACTATGGCAAAAGAAGGGGGAGGAGGAGTCTTTAATGGAGAACACACATTATTTGGAGGGGGTAGAGGTAGAGGTAGAGGTGCAGAAGGAGAAGGAGGTAGAGGAAGAGGCAGAAGAGAAATGGGAATCTCTTTTGGGTTTCCTATAGTAGATGAAGAAACCAATACAACCATGAAAAACATTTCACCCTCTGTCCTTCCAAACTTCTATGGACTAAAAAATGAAGATCATGAAACCTTCCTATTTGAATTTGAAGTCCTATGTAGAACTTATGACTACTTACAAGATGCTCAAAAACTTAAACTATTTCCTTCAACATTGAAAGGAGCAGCATTGAAGTGGTTTATGAGTTTGATCAACAGTTCTATCAGGACATGGGAAGACATGAAACAAGCATTTCTAGAGAGGTATTTGGATTATTTTATGCCAGTTAATCATAAGGAGGAAGTGTTCAAAATGATACAAAAAGAGGATGAAAACTTGAAAGATTTGTTGGAGATATTTCATTACAACATCAAAAGAGCAAAAATGGAAAACTTAGATCAAGACACCTTAAAAGCTCTCTTGTTGAAAACAATTAGGGATGAATGGTTGGATATCCTTAACATGATGGGAAAAAGGGATATATCTCAGCTCACATTACCTGAAATATCTGAGTTATGTATCAACCTTTCAAGAGGGAAATCTAAAACTGTGAAAGGACCAATAGACCCTGCTCTTGCAAGGGTAAGTAAGTCTGCCTTTGGGACAGTAAGTAGGGAAGAAATAGGCCATATGCTTGATGAATTCAAATCTGACATCTTAGGGAGTCTTAGTGAACAAATAGACACCCTTAAGCTACAAAACAAGCAAAAATCTGAATCTGATGCCTTAGCAATCTTTTGTCCCAAATGTAGAAAGAAGCATGCCCTGAGAGAATGTCCTTTGGATGAAAAAGCTGTAGAGACATGTGTCATTTGTTCAGAAAAACATGAGACCAAGAGTTTTCCTTCACTTCCTAGACTTAAAGTTGTCTTTCAAGAGGAAACTCCTACAAGTTCCACAAAATCTCTCAATTTTGTCTCTAGAAGGCCTTGGCAAGGACCTCAAACACAAGGATTTCATGATCAAATGAATAATCAACCTCCACCAAATTGGAATTCTTGGCAGCAACCTTGGCCCCAATTTCAAAATCAATCTCAAGCTTGGGCACAAGGAGCACAAAATCCCTATGGAAGATACTCTCAGTACTATCAGTATCCACCATCCTATCCATTATATCCACATTTTCCTCAACAACAAAATCCTCAAAATCCACAACATCAAAATCAACCACTTCCATTACCATTTCCTCAAAAATCAAATCATTTGCCTGCTCAACCCATACCAAACCCCAACAATAAAAATCCTCAGAATACATACATGATAGAAGGCCAACATTTTCCAACTTATTTAATTACTCCTCTAGACCTTAGTGATGTTAAACTTAGGTCTGGAAGAATACTTGAAAAGAGTAAACCTTCTGTGATTATACAAGAACAAGACAACTTTGAGGAAGATTCTCTACGAGAAAATAAAAGTCCTGAAGAAGACACATCTTTTCAGGACCCAAACATTGAAAATTCAAAACAAAAAGAACCAATAATTTCAACTCCTGTATTAGAGCAGCCATCAACATCCACTCCTACACCTCCCTTTCCAGAAAGATTACAAATTGATAGAGATGTAGAAAAACAAATTATGGTGCCTAATTATGATTTCCTAGATGAGCTACGAAATGTTTGCATTAAGATTCCATTATTACAAGCCATCAAGGAAATCCCAATTTTAGCAAAGACAATAAAGGAGTTGAGCATGAAGAAAATAAGAAAAAGAATAAGAGAGACAAAGAAAATTCAACTGGCAGGAAAAATAGCAGACATTATGATGGGTAAGATTGTTATTCCAAAGTATCTAGACCCAGGAAATCCAGTTGTCAAAATTCACATCAATGGAATTGAGATCCAAAACACCCTCATTGATTTAGGAGCAGCAATCAATATCATGAGTAGAAAAATCATGGATAAACTGAAACTTCCTAATCTTCTCTTTACACCCACATTATTACAATTGGTAGACATGTTGAATGTCAACTTTATCTATCCTATTTCAGATAGTCAGTGGGTTTCTCCTTTGGTAATTGTGCCAAAGAAAAATGGTAAATGGAGGGCATGTATTGACTACCGAGAATTAAAAAAAGCTACTCTTAAAGACCATTTTCCCTTACCTTTCATAGATCAAGTGTTAGATACATTAGCTGGCAAAAAGTACTTATCATTTCTAGATGGGTTTAGTGGTTATAATCAAATTCAAGTAGCACTTGAGGACCAAGACAAAACCACATTTACCTGTCCTTGGGGTACTTATGCTTACCGAGTATTGCCATTTGGATTATGCAATGAACCTGCAACATTTCAAAGGGTAGTATTAGGAATTTTTTCAGATCTAATACATGATTGTGTAGAGGTATATATGGATGATTTCATAGTTTATGGAAACACATTTGAAGAAGCTTTAGCAAACTTGGAAAATTTCTTAAAAAGATATAAAGAAGCAAATCTTTCACTTAGTCATGAAAAGTGTTTTATGATGTTTACTAAAGGAATTTTTTTGGGACATCACATTTCAGGGGATGGGATTAGAGTTAATGAGTCAAAAGTTGAAGTTATCTCTAACTTATCTATTCGAAGTTGTCAAAAATATGTTAGGAGCTTTCTTGGATTTACAGGGTATTATCGAAGATTTATAGAAAAATTCACTAAGATAGCCTCTCCACTCTTCAAATTACTTACCAAAGACTGTGAATTCAATTGGAATTCTGATTGCCATTTAGCCTTTAAGACCCTGAAAACAAAAATTTCTGAAGAACCTATTTTAAGGGGACCTAACTGGAAGTTACCTTTTCATATTTCAACAGATGCCTCAGATACAACTCTAGGAGCAGTATTGGGACAAAAAGACCTGATTCCTTATGCCATCTACTATACCAGTAAAAATTTGACTCCTGCAGAGTTAAACTATACTGTAATTGAAAAAGAGTTTTTAGCTGTTGTTCATGCCATAAAAAAATGCGAACACTATATAACAGGCTATGAAACTTTTGTTCACACAGATCATTCTGCAATTAGATACTTAATGAACAAATCAATTACTAATGGCATATTTATAAGATGGTTATTGCTTTTACAAGAATTCAACATTACCATTCTAGATAGGCCTGGAAAACAAAACACAGTAGCTGATTTCCTATCTAGACTCCAAAACATCAAAGATGACACTCCAGTTGAAGATCAATTTCTTGATGACTATATTTTTGCAATTTCTACTCAGACTCCTTGGTTTGCTGACATTACTAATTATTTATTTTCAGGGAAATTTCCTTCAATAATTAATGCAAGAGAGAAAAGAAAAATCATTTATGAAAGTGCAAAATATTCATGGGTTGCTAATGAGTTGTACAGGACAGGTCCAGATTTTATCATTAGGAGATGTGTTTGGGAAGATGAGATGCCTGAGATTCTCAAAGCATGTCATGATGAACCTTGTGGCGGACACTTTGCTGATAAGAGGACAGCCTATAAGATCCTTCATTTAGGATATTATTGGCCATCCCTTTTCAAATATGCTAAAGAGTATGTCAAAAGGTGTGACAGTTGCCAAAGGGCAGGGAAACCTTCTCCTTCAGGTGAGATGCCATTGCAGCCTCAGGTACATATTGAACCTTTTGAAAAATGGGCTTTGGATTTTGTAGGACCTATTAGTCCTCCATCAAGAAAAAAGAGATATATATTAGTTTGCACTGATTATGTTACCAAATGGGTAGAGGCCAAGCCATTACTTTTTGCTAATGAAGCATCTGTAGTTAATTTTCTTTTTGAGGATATTTTTACTTGTTTTGGTGTCCCAAGGGAAATTGTTACAGATCAAGGAGCTCAATTCATATCAAGGCTAGTGGAACAAATGACTGAGAGGTACAAAATCAGACACAGAAAATCTACTCCCTATCATCCACAAGAAAATGGTCAAGTGGAATCTACTAATAAGGTTATTGAAGGAATCCTAACAAAGACTGTCCATTTACATAGAAAATATTGGGTAGATAGGCTTCTTGAAGCCTTGTGGGCCTATAGAACTACATGGAGAAGCACAACAAACCATACTCCTTATGAACCTTGTTTATGGAAAGCAAGTTTTGTTTCCCATAGAGTTCCAGATTCAAACTTTCAAAATGGTAGTTCAGCTAGGACTTGATCTATCAGAGGCACAAAAGCACAGATTGGAGCAGATTAATGAATTGGATGAGATCAGACAAGATGCAGTTCAGAAAACAAGTCTAGTCCAACATCAAAGTACTAGATGGCATGACAAGTACATCAAGGAGAAGAAGTTAAAAGAAGGTGACTGGGCTCTCTTGTTTGATTCAAAGTTCAAGGATTTTCAAGGTAAATTTCAAACACATTGGCTTGGGCCATATGAAATTGTGAGAATTTTTGACAATGGAGCAATAAAAATCAGGACAATAGATGAAGAAGAGGTTACTTTTCTTGTGAATGGTTATAGATTGAAGTTGTATCAGAAACCACTCTCAAGAGAAGAATTTGTCAAGAAGTTCTAGGAAAACAGTGATGTGAAGTTAATTAAGAAGAATCTTTCTTCTTCATCAACTTAATTGAATTTTCTGAAGTCAGATATATTAAAAAAATAAAATATAAAAAAAAATTAAAAAAATAATAAATAAATAAATAAATGTATAAACATGAAAACCAATCACTGATTAGCATGTTTATACAGAAAAGATAGAGTGAAAATTAGAATTTTTCTGACACTCTAACTTTTCCATTTTGTTTTTTTTTTTCTGCAAACAGCTGTTACAAAATCATAAGTGCAGATCCATTTCACTTATGGTCCATCTCATTTCATCCATTCATCCATACTCCATTTCACTTCATTCATTCATACTTCACTTCATTCCATATTTCATTCATTTCATTCCATACTTCATCCACCTCATTTCAATTCCAGATTTTTAAAGTTTGATGTTTTTTTTCTCTTTCTACAATTAAATAATACAAATCATGAATTGCAGCCCACTTCTCATATTCCACTCCATTTCATAAGTTGTGATCCATTCCACTCCATTATTCATTTCATTCATACTCCATCCTACCATATTTCATTATTCATTTCACACAACCTTTCATCATTCCATCTTCAAACCATATTTCAAGTTCTCTACAGGTACATTCTGCAATCAATCAGACATTCTATAGCCAGTCGGACATTCTGCAGCCAAACAGACATTCTGCAGCCAGAGAGCCTGAAAACACTGTTTAGTAATCATTTGATCTGCAACAAAATGATCTTGCATATCCAAGAACAAGAAAAATCAAGAAGGTTATGAAGACTCAAAAATTAATGATTTTCAGGAGAGAACAAAGTATATGAAGATCACAAGAAAATCAAAGCAAAGGCAAAGGTATGAAATGATTATATTGACATGTTATGAAAAATTTTAGCATAGTTTAGTTATATATTATTCAAAAAGTTGTTTTAATTAATTTTATTGATCATGCCTAACAAACCTCCCGTAAAAACTTTGGATAAAACTCCTTCTACTCCGCCACTTCAAAACCCATATCCGATCATCATTTCAAAATCTAAATGGTTAAAGTGCTGAAGTGATTGGATTAGTCACGTCACTAAGCATTTAATGATGATTTTTGAATTCCTTACAAAATATCTTCACAATCTTTCCCTCTGTGATATCTTTCAACTCGTATACATCATCCTCACCTCATTATATGCATTCCGCAACTACTCCATATCACTCTTTCCTGTAGCCAACTTTTGACCATTTCGGTCTATGAGACAGAGCTCTGTAACAACCATTGTCACCGTGAACAGAGGAAACATTTGGGGAGCAAAACAACTTGTCAACGACCATTCTCACCGTGAGCAGAAGGCTGGTGAATTGAAGATTGAAGAAGAGTTATGGGCCTCATCGTGAGAACAGAACCAGTTGGCACTAAATACTTGGAAGGCTATCCCCAAATCTGAGAAATCTTACAATAAGCAGGATGGTTGCAATTCCTTGAAAAATTCAGTGGCTTCCACAAAGAGGTTACTAAAACTTTTGTAAGATATTTTAATGGGGCCGAGGTTGAAGTTGGAGATATTAAATTCACTATCACAGAGGCTTTTATTGCAGAAGCAACAGGACTGCCTAGACAAGGAGAAAGGTGGTTTAAGAACAGAGAATTCCATAACGAAGCATGGAAGCAGATATTCAAGTCACCAGGTATGGATGTCACTATTTTTAAAAAGGGTATCCCTAGCTCTGCATTAAAGAACAAATGGAGGAACATGTTGTTTATCCTGCAAAAATTCATCACTTGTGAAGGTAGATATGGTACTTTCTATGTTTACCATATTAGGTTGATAATGCATTTCCTAGAAGAAGAACTTAATTTTCCCTATTTCTTGCTTCAAATTTAAAAAAAATGGCTTCAAGTGTTCAAAATAGAATTCAATTTCTGGAGACAACCTTATACCACCATGATTTAGTCAAGATTTTGATTGAACATCATTTGAGCAAAATAGGGGATAATTGGGAAGAGTGCTTGGTGAGAAATCACTTTGAGGAACCAAAAGAACCTTCACCTAAACATGAACTTCAAAAAAGAAGCAGAAGATGGAAATCCTCCAAAACTAAAACTGGTAAAACAATACAAGAAAGCAGTGAAGAAATGATCTTTGAAAAATTAGTTCAGATTAAGAAGCAGCTTAAGAAAGAGAGGATCATAAGAAAATCTGCCAGAAAAAAAGGAGAAGGGCCATCTCAACTGAGGAGGAGCCACAGACTGAGGGGGATACTAAAGAAAACAAAAGTTAAACAAATTGGAGTCATAAACATAGAAGACGAAGAAACACCCACTGAGGAGGATTATGATGAAGAAGTTCCAGAAATTGATCGTGCACAGCAAGAAATTTACAACTATGTTGAAACATTTGAGAGAAAAGCTTCAGAAAGTAGAGACAGAACCCTTAGTCCACCAGAGTCTGAAATAGATATGCGAAGAAGGGATAAGTACAAGCTAGAAGTACTTAATAGACATATCAGGACTGAAAATGATATTTTGAGGAAGCAAGTTAAACTAAAAACCAATATGAATTCAACCATGTCTCTACAAATGGACAAAGTGGAAAAGGCCAATGAAAAATTGAAAAGGAGAAATAAAAAGTTAACCGGGGCACTCACAAATTTAAGGTTCAAGTTAGTCATCAGAAAGCCCAGAAGACCTTTAACTACCAAGCAAAGCAGAAGAAGAGGGTTGGATGTTCTTGCAGAGGTCTCAGAATTCATGGAATAGTTGCATGAGGACATGCAAGAATCTAGCAGTGGGGTTATGTTGAGCTCCAAGAATGATCTTTCTTCCACCACATTCCACTCCATTTCTTTTGTCCATTGTTAATCTCAGGCTCAAATGATCAATATAATTATTCAAAATTTCTTTAAGAATGAATATCATGACTAACTTGCTATGTTTTTATGATTTTGTCATTGTAGTACTTTTTGAACTAAATCTAGCTACATAATGTAGACATTCTGTAGCTAGTTGCCAATTCCCAGCAAATTCTGCCTGCGTTCACGCAAAGTCTCAGTGTCATCTTGGAGAAAAACACATATGTGTATTCCACATCATGCCCCACTATTTTTTTCTCCACGAAGTTTCGAATTTAACTCGTAGGTGGTTACACGTGGGAACCTAAATCAGATAAAGACCTTAACAGATAAGGACACCAAAATGTCCTTAATTGCTATATGATCATGATCGTGTATCTCATTTTGGTTTCTTTTGATTAGGAAAGACAATTGTTCCTATTTTTATCTCGTATACAGTTATGTAATTTCGATATAAATATGTCTTAAAACCGAGGGACAAGGTTAGATTTATGGTTCATTGTTATGATTTCAAGTCCGAAAACACTCGTTTTTAAGTAAACTCTCTTTAATGAAAGAAGCGCATTTCCTTGAAAGCGCTGAAGTCAATCTTTGCTAGGATTTCATGTTGGCTTCCGTGTAGAGGGCCTCTGCCCAGCAACCTTGTTTATACCGTTTAGTGGTAAGTATTTTAGTCTCATTTTTCATTTCTAGCTTAAGCACGTTTCTGAAGTTTATGTTTCATGCTTGTTTACATTGATCATCATAGCTAGACTTACTCTTATAAACTCTTCCAAAATATCATCACGATGAATAAGGCATAGATGTGGTGTTGTAGGTTTTAGTTTCATTTCCTTTCGTTAATTATCACAGTTAGACTTACTCTAATAAACTCTTCCAAAATATCATTATGATGAATAAGGCATAACTGTGGTATTGTAGGTTTTAGTTGCTTGTTTACAATAAGTGTCACAGCCAGTCTTACTCTTACAAACTCTTCCAAAATATCATGAAAAACGAATAAGAAACATCTGTGGTGTCTTAGATTTTAGTTGTATTTTCTTTCAGTCTTATGTTTATGTTCAATTGCATTGAATAATACACCCATACCTGTTTTCACAAACTCTTCCAAAATATCATTCATCCTGAATGAGATAGGCTGCAGAATTCCATGGATTAGTTGCATGTTAATTTAGTTACAACACTCCGGAGGTAGAATGCATTTAGTTCAGCTCTGTCACTACATTTCAGCTTGATAATGGCATTTTAGTTTAACATTGTTCATTGTATTCCAAGTAGACTAGTAGCACTCTAGTTTAGTCTTAGCTCACTGTATTAGCACTCCAGTTTAGTTGTTATCCATTGCATTTTTAAATTGTATTAGTTGTTAAATTTAAATACCACGGTCTTCATTATTTACAAAAATTCTTTTTTTCCAAACTCATATTAATACATAATTATCTGGATAGAAGCTAGTATCAGTCTAAAGGCCTGGAGTATTTTGCAACTTTTTTGTACCATTTCACAAACAAGCCTTCTCTCAAAGACTATTTTAAAAAAGAAAGCTATAACTATTGAGTGAGGCCTAGTGGTGCTAGATTGAGTTGCAGAACAGAATTAGAAGCTAGTTTAGAATAGAAATCTTATGGTGCTACAAATGTTCTTTTCCAAATATATTCCAATAGATCTTTAATCATGGATGAGATGCTGTAACATTGTAAGTTGATTGTTTGATTGTTTAGTTAGGAGAACTTCATTTACACTTAACCTGCCCATTTCTCAAGCTCTTCCAAAACATCTTTAATGAATGAATTGGAAAATTTTAAGCTCATGTTGTGATTTATTTCCTTGAAGTCATTATCAAGCTTTGTATTTGTTGTTTGCTAGCTATAGTTAGGCTTTGTTTTGTTTTAGTATTTGCATTTGTTATTTACCATCCATAGTTTAGGCCAATAGATTCTTTTCACCAGCATTTAGTTCCCTCCCTTTCCAAACATAAAACCATAAAACCAAAAACATCAGAAAACACTAAACACAACGTGGTAAGAAACAAATACCTAGGCACATATAGTGCACCACACTTCAGCAGTTTACCAACCCTTGTTGACAATTAATGAACTCAATTTAGGAACACTAGGTTGAGCACAAACAATTAGCTTAAGGACATCTTTGGGAGTGAGTGACTGGCGGAAGGATAAGATAATGCTTATGTAAATCTGTTTTCTATTCAACATAACAGATCCTGAGTTTGGAAGGGCCTACAGATTGGGAGACAACTTCATAGGAACTTTCGGGATACAGGTTCAACGCCAAGTACAATGCGTGAAAATACCAGAAAAAGAAAGAGAGAAGAGAGAGCAAGTTCTTTTCAGTTTGGTTTAGTACGATATCGCTGAACACCTTGCGATGCTTACACCTATCGCCTATCAAAGTGATGTTCTTTCACCTCATACGAGAACTTGTCTAGAGACGGATTTCCCACTTAGATGCTTTCAACAGTTTTTCCATACCAACTTGGTTGCCCAGTGCTACTAGGCATGACAATTGGTACACCATAGGTTGGCCCAACCCAGTCCTATCATACAAGGGTTGGCTCCTCGCAGTTCTCCCTTCAACACCAGCGGTATATAGGAACTGAACTATCTCACGATGTTCTAAACCCAAATCACATACCACTTTCATCGGCGAACAACCAAACCCTTAGGACCTTCTTCAACCCCAGGATGTGATAAGTCGACATCGAGGTGCCAAATGACTCCATCAATAAGAGCTCTCAGGAGTCATCAGCCTATTATCCCCGGCATACCTTTGATCCGTTGAGCGAGAGCCCTTCCACGCGGGACTCTTGGATCACTATGGTTGACTTTCGTCTCTGTTCGACCAGTGAGTCTCATAGTCAGGCAGGATTAGACCATTACGCTTGCTTATTGAAAGTGTCTACCTTTGCACAACTCCGTTACTCTTTAGGAGGCATCCGCCCCAGATAAACTACCCACCTTGTAATGTCCCGCCCTGAGAATCAATCTAGAGAAAGTAGCGGTTAGGAATTCTTTGACAAAAGAGTGGTATTCCAAGATTGATAGTTCCCCACCTCCCACCTATCCCACACATTCGTAAGAGGTTGTCACTGCGAAGCTATAGTCAAGGTGCACAAGGTCTTACCATCTAACCGTTGGCACTCTGCATCTTGACGGAGAATTCAATTTCACTAGGTCCATGTCAGAGACAGCGGGGTAGTCGTTACACCATTTGTGCAGGTCCCTACTTACGCGACAAGGAATTTCGCTACCTTATTACAGTTACAGTTACTGCCCCCATTTACCGGGGCTTCCATTCGAAGCTTATCACACTTCTCCTTCCAACCTTCCAGCACCAGGTAGGTGTTAGACTCTATACATCATGTTACCACTTGGCAGAGTCCTGTGTTTTTAATAAACAGTCGCTACCCCCTGGTATGTGCCACTTTCCCAACCCAAATATAGGAGGGAGGAAATCCCTTCTCCCAAAGTTATGGGGTCATTTTGCCGAGTTACTTCAACATGGTTCTCTCAAGTTCCCTAGTATACTCTACTTGTTCACCCATGTCGGTTTGGGGTACGGTTAGTTCACCGAGAGGATCACCCTCCCAATTCGAAGTGTTTTCCTGGAAGTTGAAACCCTAACAGAAGTGTGCTTTTGCATTCATTCAATTTGGTTGGTAGGAAAATCAAACTCTCATCCAATTCACTTCAAAGACATGCATGATTCATTAGTCAGGGCAACTTCGTCACTTTCATGTACCCATCGGACGAAACCCCTTTCAGGGGTTCCTTAGGGACTGATTCACTCTGCGTAGATTGACTGAATGCAGAAACCCTGGAACTGGCAAGCGATTGTGTTTTTCACACGATTCATCATTACTCATGTTAGCATTCTCACTTTTGATATCTCCAGGTGTTGTCCTTTCCCCGATTGACAGAACGTCCCGCTACTAACACTTGGTTGGCACCTCGCTTTCTCACCCTCCTCTCGATGGTGATGATGGTAGCCCTCACCATATGAATAGTGAGTCCCTCACGATATGAATAATGAGTCCCTACTGGGCCTACCGAGCCTTTAGTCGAGAGTTCGGCTGGCTCACCCTCACCCTTATGGGTGAGCAATAAAGAACCTTGAGTCTTTAGAGTTCGCTTAACGCTTCCAAGGTCTCATCTCTTCGGTGAATCACTTGAGCCGTGATACATTTTCAGTGCCATGGAGCTAGACCAGTGAGCTATTATGCTTTCTTCGAAGGATGGAAGCTTCCAAGACCACCTCCTACTTGTCATCGCTCAATCACTTCCTTTTCCATTAAGCGATTTCTTAGGGACCTTAGCATACGATCTAGGTTGTTTCCCTCTCGACTCTGGATCTTAGCACCCAGATTCTATCTGTACGATTGATTAAGCCTATACTCAGAGTTTCCTTGGGGTTGGTAAAGCTTTGGGCCACCCTAGCCCATTGAGTGCTCTACCTCGGGCCATATTATACACACGCTATACTGAAATAGATTTCATGGAAAACCAGTTATATCCGATCTTGGTTGGCCTTTCACCCCTAGCCACAAGTCATCCCCGTATTTTTCCACATATGTGGGTTTGGTCCTCCAAGGCCTTAAGGAGCTCTCTTCAACCTACTCATGGCTAGATCGATCGGTTTCAGGTCAAATAGTCACAACTGGGAGATTCCCTGGCTGGAAAGCGCCTACACCTAATGGCTTAAGCCACTATTACCATTTACTCATTGACCCATTATGCAAAAGGTACGCCGTTAGGGTGAGCCGCGTCTAGGTCAACCCAACCCTAAGATTTTCTTAGGTATTTGAAACAAATAAAGGGACAAAATCACTCACTCATTCATATGGGTGAGGGTCTTTTCGGTCAGATTAGACCCTAAGAATCTTACCCGCAGCTTCGCTCCTTTCCCCTGGAGGGTCAAGAAATAAATGACTCTCCCTCACCATATGAATAGTGAGTCCCTACCAGGCCTTATGGTCGAGCCTTCTTATGCATCCTTCGATTGATTTTTCATATCGGATTTCTTTATATTGCACTCCCTTTCCTAGGGTTCTTTTCACCTTTCCCTCATGGTACTTGTATGCTATCGGTCATTGACAAATAGTTGATGATAGTCGATCCAGGAGTCAATCCTTGGACTCTTTTCTGGTAGTTTATCCTAGGTAGGTGTCAGATTTCGATCCAAGTGTTTATGTTGATGCTTAGCTTGAATTTATACTTTAATCTATAGATCTCCCCATCAAGGTACAATCTATCACTCCCAATACAAGGTCTAATCTATCCAAATACAATCCAATTTCACGTCCCAATTCCAAGTCTAATCTAAGCAACCTCAAAACTCTATCTCTATTTCCCGAATGATCAAAATCTCTGCATAAAGAGAAGATGGGCCCCAGTAGAGCCATGGGAACCCAGTTTTCTGAGAGAGGTTGATTCTGCCTTGATGAGTTTTTGGCTCATCGCTACGCGAATACTAAAAAGGTGAGCCTTACTTGGCTAAGCTTATTATTAGTCATGCAGGTGACTCGAGGACAAGTAAGATATTGTAGTTTCCTATCATTCGTATTTCACATGACACAAAAGAAATATCCGATATGCCAAACGAGATGAAGGGAGCAAAAGAAGGAGATGAGCTTCTTTCCAAACATAACGTATATGGGGTTATTTCGATAGAGGAAGGAAAGGGAAAAAGTAAGGTGAAGAGTTAGAAGAAGGACGGTGAGAAAATGAAAGGGTGGTCAGATTGTGCACTTGTGCTCGAAGCCTCTCTTCCCACATATTTAGGCATCTGCCTTAAAAATCATTAAGGGGAGAGGCCAAACTGTGTCGTTATTTCATTTGTTGTCCCAGTCGGGGTTGATTTGACTAGTCCATGGTGGCTAGGATGTCCTTCCCTTCCATCCCATTAGGAATTTTCCTGCCCAGACCATATCAAACTGGATCGAACTAGAACGAGACCTCGTCTCACCTTTTCATCCAATCACATGTAGGATAAACCCACTACCGGCGGGTATATCACACCAACTCGGATGCACATAAATTGGAGATGAAGAACCTAAATCGGGATACCATCAACTAGAGCCCTACACCTCTATGCACCTTATAACCCTCCCCCCTCCCTTGCCTTTAGATAGATAGATAAATATAATAATCAATCCCTGAATGATCTCATGAAATTATTTCTGTAATGTGCAAGGACCTTTCTATTATGTAACGTGTACGGTCCTTGCTTGCTATTTTTGTGTACTGCAGTCAAGTATTTTCATGGCTCTAGGAAAGTCTTTTGGGGTACAGTAGGGGCCTCTTACTGTACGAAGTATCGCTTTGTAAGACACTTGATTTTTCCCCACGAGTCTCACTTTGGTAACTAGAAATAGCATAAAGAGAAGACATAACTCCTTCCCTCCAATAAATAGATAATAGGTCTCGTCGCTTCAATGAATTATTCAGTCCTGTAGTGCCCTATCCATGGGCTATAGTAGAGCTATACCCACCCATATAATACATAAGGAACGTGTGATCTTAGGGTCTTTATCATCATGGACTGAGTTAGGCACTAAACTGAATAACCTGCACAGATCTGGCTGATAATTATGGAATAAGATATATACCATACTGTTTGCTCTCATAGCTGAGAGCCACCCCAACAGTAGTGCTCATAATTCATCATGTGCCTCGATTCCCTTGATCGATCCCACCAGTGTAATATTCCATGAAAAACCACTAGCTATCAACCCTAAGCACCGTTACCTATTGAATTTAGCACCTATGGGAGAAATACAATTACCGGGGGGATATAATAAAACATCCTTTCATCGGGAGTGTGCATTTTTCCCGTTGTTTCAGGCTATGTGCTTCTCTCTGATTGGTTTTTGCAGCATGGGAAATTCCAGGGAAACCACCCAAATTCTATAGTTAGATCTCGAGTTGTTATTGCATACTAGCTACTTCAATTGAATTCCTATGGCTGATATGAGAACATTAGCTGGATTGGATCATCTGATTCATCGCGTTGGGGCAAGGTGACAGGGGTAGAAGAATTGGTGGGGAGTTGTGTTCTTGAGCGAGAATATAACACACGTGTTTCGAGTAAAGCTGGACAGTCTCTGATGGTAAGGGAAAAGGGAAAAAGATAGACTACTACTACAATGAACTAGAAATTGATCATTTCTCTTCGCCCCTCCCTATGCGTCCTGCCCCTAAGTCACGAAAGCAGGCAGATAGTGCCAGTCGAGTCTCATGCATGCTGGACAGTGGCTTCCCCTTATTGAATTTTTATATAATAAATACATAATGTATCAACCAAAATGATTAATTTAGAGACTCTTCATTGCTACCCATAGCCTAACATCAACAATTATCTACAAGGATGCTCCAAAATACAAGTCTTGGAGAGTTTCCTACTCAGAAATGCAAACTAAAAAATGCTTCAAATACTATGGGAAAAATGACAACTAGAACATAACGGGATGAAACGATAAGCTGATCAGTGACACAGTGAACAACAATGCCAAGTCAGTGACTGGGTCTACCTCAGACTCAAAGCCTATAAATAGTAACCACTCAAGCATAAAGAAAGTTAGAAGTGAGCCCCAATATTTTATGGAGTGTACTAGATCATTCACAAGGTTGGCGAAGTAGCCCATGCCTTAGAATTAACTTCTACCTCTTGCATTCATAACGTTTTCCATGCCCAATGTCTCAAAAAGGTAGTTGAAAAAACATATAAACACATACTAACTTGCCAAAATTGAATGAAAAAGGTCAATTTCTATTGGATTCAGAAGTAGTCATAGATTGTAGAAACCACCATATCAAACATAGGTATCCTTTCTATATATCTCATAAAGTGAAATAAAGTGTTGCAGGAATATGCTACTTGGGAAGATGAATAGTTTATGCAACGACATCTGGAATTGCAAGCTTTGAGGGCAAAGCTTTTTTGAAGGGTAGGAGCATGTTATGTCCCCAAGATATGTTATTATCCTAACTTATCCTTTACTCATCTATTTCCTCCAATAATGTAAGTGATTATAGAGTTTATTATATCCCTAAGATATTTTTTTCTATTCATCTCTCTCTCCCCTTAGTAATTAATATTCTCTTACCATTAAAGATTGGGAGGCTGCCCCGGATAGGGCTTGACTGTTAAGGCCGCCATCATGCCCCCTGCAGGGCTCGACCAATGGGAGAGGAATGATATATGTGTAAGACCAGATTCAATCGATAGAGAGTGAATGAATGCATATATTATATATGTAATTACATATAATAAAGTAACTAGAGAGAGAATAAGGAGAAAAGCACCCACACCACATAAAGACTTAGGAGGTTCCAAAGGTTGAGTGCAAGGCTGAGGGTAGAGGATGGAGGGATCAAGGTGAAGTCTGAGGTTCCCAAGAAAGGAGTTGAAGGAAGGTCCCAAGGATAAGTGTAAGGATGAGTCCCCAAGGAATTTCCCAAGGTAGAGGTATGAGTATGAGGTTTCAAAGGATATGATTCCAAAGGCTGTTTGGAGTATAGAGGTGAGCTCTTGAGATCAGTGTATCTGTGGAGGTATTTTTCATATGGCTGCGAAGTGAAAGCAGTAGGCTAAGGTAAGGCCCAAGGTAACCATGAAAGGAATGAAGGAACTGAGGTAAGGAACCAAGTTTAGAAACCAAGGGACAAATTTACTAACAAGTAATCCTTCTTTCATATGTATTCTCTACCTTATAGCTCTGATTCATGTAGCTAGCTACTCCTAACATCACCACTTGGTTCATGCAGCAAGCGAAGACAGGGGTTCACACAACACAACAGTTCATGAGCTTTCACACATTCTTCCCCAACTGATTGGATAAGAAGGATAACACCTTGAACATTAATATTCCCCAACAAATCCTATCTTTCCACAGCCTCGTGGTATCACAGTCTCACGGTATCAAAGTAATCATTCGTTTAGCTTTCCCAGCACCCACCATCTTGACTGGTCATAAGGAAGGATTATCTGCCTTCTAAAGTAATGTCAAAATAGATTCCATATTCCTTCCTTTCCTTAATATATATAGAAGCAAGTATATCCATCATTCATCTCTGGATAACCACTTCTATTTAGATCTTCTTATGCCATTGGTTCAACCCCGACCTATTAAGCGCATTACTTTGCTACTATATAGTTCATGATAGCTACGAGAATCATGGATCATGATCAATCATCAAATTCATCATCGCTACTAGGCATATGATCAAATTTGTCAGCTGCATAGACATCATCTGGATTAGAGTCTGAGGATGCCTCAGCCTCAGGGTCATCTGCAACCTGAATACCACTGCCACCAATAACAATATAAGTGGACCTAATGGAAGCACGAGTTACTCGAGCTACATGACTAGTGCCTTCCATTGGTTGTTTTCCTTTCCTTGATGTAGTTACAAATTTTGGGTCTCCATCTAATGGCGCCACCAAATCTGCTTCAAATTCACCCCCCGCTAATGCTGCATCAAAATCAAAATCTTCCTCAAACACTGGATCTTTAGTCTCCTCCACCCATTCTGATGTTGGATCAATATCATCCAACACAATGGGATCTAGATCAGGTGTTTTGCTCATCAGTTGGTTCCGCCTCAAGTGAAGGTTGTATTGCACAAACACAAGATCATTTAACCGTTTCTGTTCCAAACATTTTCTCTTCTTTATGTGTATGTGCTCAAAAATATACCAATTGCGCTCACAACCTGAAGCACTGCAAGTTTGGCTGAGGATTCTAAATGCAAACTTTTTCAATTGAGGACATTGGCCGCCAAATGACTCCCACCAATGTGCTACAAATAAAAAGATATTCATTAGTAACATAGTTCATTTCATTACTTATTTACAAACAATTTAACTTGAAAAGAAAAACAAATTGGAATTGCTTACCTGGTTGATCCACATCTCTTGCCATTTTCGCCAAGTTCTTTCCAAAGGTACCAACTGCCATACTGAAAAGAGTAAGTTGTTTATGTGTTTCCAAAAGGTCTGCACGGATAGGTACCATGCGCTCCAAGCAATCAATCAATCTAGATATGACCTCCCCATCCTGCTGATATCCTAGCCGAGCTTTATAATGATACTTTGGGTTCAAAAAATACCAAGCTGCATGTATAGGATGATGGAGTTGATTGTTCCATTTGTTATCAATGATCTCCCATATCCGGCCTTATTTAGCTAACTTGTCCCTATAAACTGCTCGTATCTACTCCTTTGCCTGATCCATAGCCTCATAAATGTATCCCATTGCCATATTTTCCCCATCCACCATCCTTAGCACCTTAACAAGGGGTTCAGTAATTTTTACCAGCTCTGAATACCTTTTCCAAAAATAATTGTCAAAGACTCTCTTTTTGGTGTCTTTTCCATCTTGTCTACGAGCCCACCGGGATTTAGTCCAATAATCAGAAGAAAACATTTTCTACAGGTTTTTCTGTTGAGAATTGAGACATTGCAACGTGAGGAAGTGAGTTGCAAATCTCGTAATGGAAGGCCTAACAAGCTCTTTGCCCCCAGTGTTTTTCCTCATTAGGCTCAATACCCATGAGTGTTTGTAAATGTATTTTGTAATGCACTTGCTATGCTCTGCAATTTTTTTTACCCAATCCACTTTGCCTATGTCCTCAAGCATGAGGTCTATGCAATGTGTGGCACATGGAGTCCAAAATATGGTATTATACTTGGACTCAAGAATCTTTCCAACAAGAACATAGTTTGAGGCATTATCTGTGATGACCTGCACAACATTCTGCTCCCCCACTTCCTGAATAATCTCATCCAAAAACTCAAATAGAAGGGTTGCATCCTTCACCTTATCAGATGTATCAATTGATCTCAAAAACATTGTTCCTCGAGGGCAAGAAACAAGGAAGTTAATGATAGTTCGGTTCTTTCCATCAGTCCATCCATCTGACATGATGGAACAACCTGTTCTGAGCCATGACTCTTTATAGTCAGCCAAATACTCATCAATATTACAAATCTCTTGTTGCAAAAGAGATCCCCTCAAGTCATGCACAGTAGTGCCTTTGAAGCCCTTTCTTGTAGCTAAAACAGAGTCCCACATAGCTTGGTAATAAGGTGAGCGAGCAACGTTAAATGGGATATCTGAATCATACCACCATCTAGCAATGTACTGATAAGAAGTTTCTTTGCATTGTTTTATCCAATGTTGATCCAAAGTGAGTTGACGACTTGGCTGGGAGGAAGTGGTTGTGGGATTAGCAGTGGATGGAAAATAACTCTGGATGTTGGGTCTCTTTGTTGGTTTTAATTTTTGGCCAACAGGAGGAACATAGTGAAAGGGGTCATTGGTGGAAGGGATATAAGTGGAGTCTTGAATCTTATAATCATCATACCCACTCTATCTCAGAGTTTATATTAGTTCCCTCTTCCTTGCAATTTCATCTTGGATGGCCTTCTCCCTAGCCTTAGTCTCCTCAAACTTTTCAAACTTGGCAAGGTATTCTACCCTAACCGGACCTATCACTTCATTAGGTGCATCACATGGGTTTACTTGGCCTCTTATCCTAGCCAAGTGTTGTTTCAATCTAAGAATACCCCCACCTCCAATACATTTTTCACAAAATTTGCATATCATCTTTCCATCAACCACATCACAATGGGCCCATGCACTGTCCTTGGTTTTTGGAGCCATCTTGACTAGAAATAATTGAAATTTGGAAATAAATTTTCCATTTAAAAAAAATTGCAGCTAAGATAAATGGACAACTAAGGCTATATTTACAAAACAAAATTCACATTCAAACATACAAAATTTGATAGCATAGGACTAGAAATTTGAGAGCAATATCTTAGCTAAACACATGAGAAAATAAATACATGAACAACAATCAAATGATGGATTTTTCAAGTGAAAATCCTTCCCTGACAATGCAAACTAGCTTCCTTAGCGTCCTCTTGAAGATGCTAACTTTACTAACAGCTCCAAACTATCTCCGAGATAGCTCCAACTCCAACTCCAAGCCTCCAAGATCACTGCTCCGACAAACACTCAACACTCTCCAAGCTCTCAGTCAAACTCACAAACTACAAATGAGATGGTGTGAGACAAAGGAGAAACTGCCCTTGCTTATAAAAGATTGGGGAGGGTGTTTTTGGAGGGAAACAACCCTTCCCTTCCCTCCATATCAGCCCTAACCCTCCTTGCTAGCCGTGCGTGTGTCCCCGCAGCAAAAGAGATGTTGACCGGCCGGTTTATTCATAAACAGGTCGGTTCCGTCCTTAATCGGCCAGTCAACACTGGTTAACCGGGATTTTCAGGTGCCAGGGAGGGTATGACTGGGTTTTCCAACCGGTTTGGACCGGCTAATGTTCTGACCGACCAGTTTGATCGGTTTCCGGTTCAAATCGGCTGGTTTTTAATACTATGCTTTGTATTAGTCTAAGACCTTGGTGAACAAATTGTTCCTATGGAAGAAGTTATATAACTTGAGGATGAAGGATGGAGACTAGTAATAGGGCATTTGAATGCATTCAATATTGTAGTAAGTCAACTATTATCTATTGATATTAAGATTTCAGATGAAGATAAGCGCACTAGTTTGTTATTTTCTCTACCATACTTGTGGGATAGTTTGGTTGTTGCCATAGGTAGTAATGCAACTACTTTAAAGTTCGATGAAATAGTCTTATCTTTGTTATCAGAGGAAATGAGGCGAAAAAACATGGAAAGCCAGATTAGAGATGCCTTGTATATAAGAGGATGCTCCCAAAAAATAAACAAAAATAAGTCCTTGAGTGGGAGATTTAAATCTAGAGGAAGATCTAAGTCTCCAGGAAAGTTTGTAAAAGTAAGGTGGAGATGTTTAAAAGAAGAGCATTATAATAAATATTGTAGCTCCAAAATTGTTGAGAAAGATAAGGGATTTGAAGATGCTCCATATGCAGAGGAAAAAACCTCCTCAAATGGAGGGGATGTGTACTTGGCTTCTTCAAGTACACATGTAGATCATGAGGCATGGTGGTGATGTTTTCTTAAGAGATGACTCGACAACTAGAATCATGGGATGAGGAAAAGTCAAGTTGAAGCTCATGGGTGGAAGGATTATAACACTCCCTAGTGTTCTACACATCCCAGGATTAGCCAAAAAATTGAATTCTATAAGCAAGATGAGCGATGTAGGTGTAAAAACAATGTTTGAAAAGGATACCTACAGGATGATTCAAGAAGCAATGGTATTGTTGATGGGAGTTCAGATTAGAGCTTTGTATAAGTTGTTGGGAAGCACTGTTAGTGATGGGTGCAACAATGTTGTTGGTCCTAGGAGTGGTGTAGGAGGAAGCACTCTTGTATCGTATGGAGAAAAGACTACGTTGTGGCATCAAAGGCTGGGACATATTAGAGAGAAGGGCCTTCGAGTACATATAGTAATTGTATGGTAGAAGGTCTGTCTAATTGCTCTTTGGATTTTTATTTCTGCGAACATTGTTTATATGGGAGGCAGAGTTTCGTAAGATTCTACTCTGGTTCTACGAGGTCAGAGGGAATATTACAATTGGTGCATAATGATGTGTTTGGACCTGTGTCAGTTCCATCACTTGGTAAATTTGTGTAGTATGTATCATTTATAGATGACTTCTCAAGGAATACATGGATATATTTCCTTTTGAAGAAATTTGAGTTCTTTGACAAGTTCAAAGAGTTTATGGCTCTTGTGGAAAATTAGATAGAGAAGAAAATTAAGGTGCTAAGGACAGATACTAGTGGAGAATTTTGTGGGAACGAATTTGGAGAATTATGTAAGAAGTGTAGTATATCAAGGCATAAGACTACTCCGTACATACCTCCGCTAAATGGAGTTGCAGAATAGATGAACAACACACTAATTGCGAAGGGAAGGAGCATGCTTAGTGGTGCCGAGTGAGGGCAAGAATTTTGGGTAGAGGAAGCGGAAATTGTATTATCTTGTAAATAGATCACCCTCATCAGTGTTGGATGAGAAGATTCCACATGAGGTATGGACTTGTAGGAAACCTTCTCTTAAACATTTTAAAGTATTTGGCTATGATGCTTATGTACACGTTCCAAAGGAGAATATGAGTAAGGTGCATAAGAAAGTTGAAAAGTGTATCTTTATTCGGTATAAATATGCTTTGAGAGGTTATATGCTTTGGAGTCCAAAAAATATGAAGGTTGTGGATAGTTGAGTTGTGGTGTTTAAAGAAGTCAAAGGTGCTGCAAAACAAGTTCTACCAAGGGAGAAAGAGCCAACAAGATAGATTTTGAATTGAAGGATGAATCAGATACTATAGAAGAACATGAATCAAAAGAAGAAGAACCACAGACTCTAGAACTCAAGAGATTGGTTCGGGAAAGAAGGAAACTAGAAAGGTATACTCCGCCCGGTTTCCGTTCTAATTTTACTTTGTTTATCGTTGATGATGATCCTATAACTATTAGGGAGGCATTGGATTCAAAGGACGACAAACTTTGGAAAAAGCCCATGGTTGAAGAAATGACAACCTTATACGAGAATGAGGCTTGGGATCTGTTGTCGCACAGATTGTCCAGGCACCGCGACAACGGCTCAGATTCGGGGTTGTCACCCTTATCCCCAATCTCTCTATTTACGTTGTCTCCTTGCCAGCTAAGGGAGGTAGACCCTATTAGAAATGAAGATGATAAATCCAGGAGACAGCTAAAACATCAAATACTTGATAGAAATGAACGAGATTCCACAGATCTAAATTAGATTTCACGTTTAAGACCAGTGCCTTGTGGAGTCAAACAAAATCTCGTTATGCAATTATAAACAAGTAAGTGACGATTAACTGCTGCTTATTAAAACATGATTGACCACGATGATATTCAATTGAAAGACACCACAATCATGCATTAAAATATTTTAAACCCACAGCAATATTATCACAAGATGAAAATGCCAGATATTTGCAATATTTCCAGATTTATGATGCTTCAATTAATTTCGATCCAGAAAATGTTTCTATAGTCAAAACTTTAGATAGAAAAATTTAGCACACTTGACTATAAAAAATTTGAAATTTTTTTATGTTTTTGTGTTTTATAGATTTTTTAAGATTTTTGAAATTTTTTATTTTTTATTATTTTTAAATCCTTTCAAAAAAAAAAAAAAAATCTAAAGCTTAAATCTAAAGAAAAGTTAGAATTTAAATCCAAATCTAGAACTAACTAAATTAAAACTAAAAGCTAATCACTAAACTAAAACTACAAAAAAAAGAAATTTAAAACTAAATGAAACTAATTAACAATTTAAAATCTAAAAGTTAAAACGAAACGAACGAACTTAAAATCTAAACTAAAATTGAATTAAAACTAAACGACCTACGGTTAATCGAAATCTATTCTATGAAAATAAAATGAAACGATGACGTCGAATCAAAAATCAAACGTGGGCATTATGATGTTAATGTTGTGTATGCGTTTGTCGTTTGTTTTGAGTTTGTAGGTCGGCGTGAGAACTGGACGGCAGCTCAAGGAATGTACGCGTTTGTATATTGTTTCAATTGTTTGTCGTTTTGCAGGCTGGAGCACTCGGATCTAGACGGTGGCAGACAGAGGTCGAACAAAGAACGAAGAGCTGGACGATGGCTGGAACCAAAAGCTGAGAAACAAGGGCAGATGGACGGCAAGAGTAAAGCAGGCGGATGGCTGAGAAATGAGGACGAGGATGGACGGAGGAAAATAATCGAATAAAGTAGTGCAGATGGCAGCGTGTAGCAACGGAGAGGGACTGAGGGTCAACAGCGAAGAGGATAGTCGTATAGGAAACGTGAGACGGCTTTGCAGAGAAGATCTAGGATGCAGAGAAATGAGATCAATAAAGGAAAAGGCAAAATCCGGCAACCTGTAAACCCAGAACACTAAAACATTTCCTTGAAATTTAATCTGATATACTTCTTCAATCAAATGACGCCCATATCTTTAAAAAAAATGTCCAGATTCGCCCACAATGGTGATTTGAGGTCAGATCTGGCCTTTGGAGGCTAGATCTGCCTCGGATCTTAAAAAAAAATTCGATTTGAACCCTAAACCTGTAAGAAATCAGCCGGATCTGAAGATACACACCAAGCAACGATTAAACCCTTACAATTCTAAAAGAAAATTTACAAATTTACAACTAGTTTACAATTTAAAACCCTCATGGTCAAATTTGAAATCCATTTTAGCACATTTTTCAGAGATTTAAAACTTTTTGGGAGAGGCACAAGCCTTAGAAAACCCTGCAAAGAAAATTTACAAATTTACAACTAGTTTACAATTTAAAACCCTCATGGTCAAATTTGAAATCCATTTTAGCACATTTTTCAGAGATTTAAAACTTTTTGGGAGAGGCACAAGCCTTAGAAAACCCTGCAAAACCCAAATATCGTAAGATAGACCTGGAATTTAACAAATAAAGAACTTATCAGATTTATGTTTATTGAGAGTCGGCTGGTCCAACCTAAGACTTCCCCAGGCACTCAATCTTAAAAATATTTTCCTGCACACTTAGATCTAAATCTTAGATCGATAGAGATTTAAGAAAACAACATGAGACCCTTAGAAAAATCAGAATGTTATTTTATAAACCCAGAAAACTGCACAAGATACCTGTATGCAGATTAATCCATGTAGGCCATCAACTATAAAATGCAAGAAACCAAGTAGCAGAGTTTAGAGACAATTCACCACATAAATTTGAGAAGGAACATCAAGATTTGTAACCCCAAAGTCTTTATGCTTTATTCATCAAGAAAAATTCACAAGAGCTTCCAAGACCAGTACACGATTCTGAAATCGGATGACTCAAGAATGACAAAGACCTCTAAATTTATAGGACAAAATCTCTAACGGCTAGTTTGGATGATCCTCGTCAAAATAATCTCAATCGTCCAAAAGATTTAATTATCTTTTAATCCGGAGCGTTGAAATTAAAATTTTGGGGAAAAACGAATTTATCATTTAATTCAATTTTAATTAACTCAAAAATATTATTTTTGAGTTAATTACCCCAAAATTTTGACTTTGACTTAACCACCAAGGCCCAAGGGTCCAAAATTTCTTAAAATTCTCAATATTCCCTTGGTCTGGGGCTTTCAAAATCATTTTCCAAGGACCCACAAATTTGCCTTTAAAGATTTAGTCCTAATTTAGGACCCTAAATTAATTAAATTTTTGGTTTAAGATTTTATTAATTAATTGACCAGAAAATTTAATTAATTGACTAAGAGGGGATTATAATTATTTTTCCAACCCTCTTTTACATGAGATAATACATTTACATACATAAAGGGGGAATACCCATTCGTATAGACCCTCAAATAAATACCCAATTCTGCGACTCAAAACATGATCTAGTAGACCAAGTAGTTGAAACTACTTTTACAAGGACTCGATAAAAAACACACTAGGACTCACTTAGCACGCTGATGACAAATTCCACCCTAGCTTTGGGGTGAGGCTGGAGGGAAAAACTCTGCCGATCACTTTCGTGAATCAGTGAGACAAAAAACCTCCTAATATGGAAGTCATCAACAACATACTAGGTTTACTAGGTTGTTACATACATGGGTCTTACTTAGATCATTTACATCATAAAATGCAGAATGGGTTTACATCATTATAGAAACTATCGATCGGCGATGAAATCTGGATGACACGAGCCTCGAACATGATAACCCCCATTTGAAAAAATGGGGGTGTACTGCTATGGGGTTGTTGACAAAATGTGGTCAACATCTGGCCCTACTTGGGGACACGTTGCTTCATCGAAGGAATGTGAGAATCCAGAATCTGCATCCAAGCAACACACAAAATTATATAAGTAGTGTCCATCCAAATATCATCATATAACATTAAGTACATAAAAAATAGAAGCTCTTCTTTTATTCATTATTCTACTTAACATGAAAAGTAAATCTACTTTAACTGCAAAAATAAAATGCTGAAATAACAAGAAGTAGGGTTAGAAATACAATACAGAGGATGCCCAAATGGCATCAGATGTCATCTTTGAAGAAAAACTTGAGCAATTGGCCATTCGCAGGTAGCTGCAGTGGTTCACCTTCCAATGTGCTAAAGTGAAATGAGTTTGGTCCAGCAATGCCTCTGATAATATAAGGTCCCAGCCACAAGCTGTCAAATTTCTTGTGTTTTCTAGGCTTCTCATTTTTTCTGTCCCAAAGCAATACCATGTCTCCAACCTGCAAAGATCTAAATCTAGATGATTTATCAAAGCTTTTCTTAATGTTAGATTGATTCTTATACATATTATCCAAAGCCTTCCTACGAGTTTCATCCAACTCCACAATCTGATCAATTCTATTTTGAACAGCGTCTTTATCAGTGGAAAAATGTTGAAAGAGTTGGTAAGTTGGCAATTTAAGGTGAACAGGAAAAGTTACATCCAAGCCATAAACTAATTCAAAGGGACTTTTACCAGTAGCTTTATTTTTAGTAATCCTATCTGCCCACAAAGCATACTTGATTTTGCTGTCCCAAGATCGCTTGTTATCTCCTACTATCTTCTTGATAATGGTTATAAAATTCTTATTACTTGATTTAGCTAAACCATTACCCTGAGGATAGTAATTAGATGAATGAGATAAAGTAATGCCATACTTAAAACAAAAAGATGAGAATTCAAGAGAACTTATAAAAGCCTTGGCATTATCAGTAGTGATCTTGGAAGGGACACCAAATCTAGTAATGATTTGATTTTCAATAAAGTCCATAATGACCTTTTCATTGGCATTCTTAGCAAGAATGGCTTCAACCCATTTAGTAAAATAATCAGTCGCAGTTAAGATCCAGTAGTAGCCATTGCTAGAATTTTCATGGAATTTCCCTACGAAATCCAGACCCCAATGTTGAAAAGGTGCCTCAACAACCACAGGTTGTAGGGGCAGGGCAGCTAGCTTCTACTTCCTAGTGAAAAGTTGATAGGCTTGGCAACTCCTAACAAATTTATGAACATCTGAAAAAATCGATGGCCAAAAATAACCAGCTCTCAGAATTTTGTGGGTGGTAGTTCTAGCAGCATAATGACCACCAAAAAATCCTGAATGAAACTCAAAAATCAACTTTTTAGACTCAACTTCATCAACACACCTAAGTATTATCCCTTCAGGATTCCTCCATCCAAGGCCATCCTTCATGAGGCAATACTTAGTAGCTTTTAATCTAAGAGCCCTTCTTCTATGAGCAACTAAATGATCAGGACATGTAAGATTTAACAGATAATAAATAATGTCCTTATACCATTCATGCTCTCCTAACCTTTGCAACTCAGGATAAGACACATCATTAAGACAGATCAAACCAAGCGCCTTTTCATTACCCTCGGTCAACATCTCAGCCAAGCCTTGACCTTTGACTAACTTAGTGGGTCTAATCTCTAGATCATATTCTTGAAATTTAGTAAGCCACCTAGCACGAGTCCCTAAGCAATCAGTTTGAGTTAAAATATCTTTAATTGCGGAATGCGGAACAAAAGCAATAATCTTAGAATAACCCACATAAGTCCTAAAATTCTTAAGAGACTTAACCAAAGCATAGGCTTGCTTTTCCATACTAGTATACTTTAATTCAGAATTTTGAAGCGCTCTACTCATGAAAGCAATAGGCTATTCGTGACCTTCCTTATTCTTTTGTAGCAAGACACCAGCAATAGTATCTTCAGAAGCGAAAGAGAAAATCATAAAATCTTTTGAGTAATCAGGACTTGCCAAAACCGGAGCTTGAGAAATAGCACCCTTAATCCCTTGAAAAGCCTTTTTACCATCTTCTTTCCATAAAAATTTTACATCTTTTTTAAGAAGATTTTGAATAGGCTTAGCTATTTCTGCGTAATTTGGAATAAATCTTCTAAGAAAATTAGTTTTTCCTAGAAAAGACTGAAGGGATTTAATATTGTGAGGTAGAGGAATCTTTTGGATTGCCTCAACTCTTTCAGGATCAATCTTGATCCCATCCTTGGAGATGATGTGACCAAGTAACTTCCCTTCAGTTACCCCAAAAACAGATTTAGCCGGATTTAAGGAAATCCCAAACTCTCTGCATCTATCAAAAACCTGCCTAAGATGACCTATATGAGTAATACCATCTTTAGAAAAAACAGTAAGATCATCCTGGTAAATTTCAATAATTTTTCCAATTAAACCTTTAAAAGCATAATCCATAGGTCTTTGAAAGGTAGCCCCGGCGTTATTCAAACCAAAAGGCATTCTAATGTATTCAAAAGTACCCCATGGCGTGGTGAATGTCGTTTTGTGACGATCTTCTTTTTTAACCCAAACTTGATTGTATCCAGAAAAACCATTTAGCAATGACATCATTCCTAAACCTGTTACTCTTTTCAACATAGCCTCCATGTTGGGCAAAGGGTAATTATCCTTTTTACATGCTAGATTAAGGTTTCTAAAATCAACACAAAGTCTAATAGTACCTTTCTTTTTCCTAACAATCACCAAGTTGGAACACCATGTTGAATGTCTAGTTTGAGCAATAATTCCAGCCGCAAGCAATTTCGAAAGCTCTTTCTGAACCAAAGAAGCTAACTTAGGATTTATTTGCCTAAGCTTTTGATGAAAAGGTTTAGCATTCTCATCTTTTAAAGGGATAGTGTGTTGCATGACGTATTCCCTATATCCTTTTAACTCATCATAAGAAAATGCTAAAACATCCCTGTACTCATGAAGTAAATTAATCAAGCTTTTGATGAAAAGGTTTAGCATTCTCATCTTTTAAAGGGATAGTGTGTTGCATGACGTCTTCCCTATATCATTTTAACTCATCATAAGAAAATGCTAAAACATCCCTGTACTCATGAAGTAAATTAATCAATTGCTTCCTTTCTTCTTCACTAGTACCTTTACCGATTTTAACAATTTTAGGATCCTTAGAAGTACCAATATTTACTTCAATGAATTCACCTGGATCCCTTCTATTTTCTTCTTTTAACTTTGTAGAATCATGCTGATCAAAGTGTTGTTCTAAATCAACAATATTCCAAGGAGTAGGATTTATAATATCATCATGATCCTCAGATCCATCCTCCTTAGAACTTATCCGAAAATCTTCAAACTCATCCAAATGATTAAGAAAACGAATAGCTTGTTTTTCATCATCAAAAACTTGCCAATGTTCTGAATTATCCGGGACAGATGGTCTAAAAATAATTTCCATTTTTATCTCTTCCTTAATTAATTCATCAGATAATTGTAAGGTAGAAGCGGCCACAACAAGCTCATCTGCTAAATGATTCTTTTCCCTTGGGACAGCTTCATGGTTAATAGCATCAAATTGTTCCATTACGTCCCACACAGCATTTCGATAATTCCTCAACCTCTGATTCTTACATGTGAATTTATTCTTAACTTGCATGATAACCAGATCAGAATCTCCCTTGATACTAAGCAACTTAATTCTTAAAGCCTTTGCCAATTCAAAACCCAACAACAAAGCCTCATACTCAGCCACATTATTGGTTGCATCAAACTCAATTCTATAAGCAAACTTTAAAATATTACCAAGGGGAGATTTCAAAATAATTCCAGCACCCTTACCATACTTAGATGCTGCACCATCAAAATGCATGTACCAAACTTGATCATTTAAGTCCTTAGATTTCTCATCAACCTTGTCATCTAAGGGAATCGTGAAATTAGACATAATAGCATAATTCCCCATGTTAGATTGTTCTTTAATTATTTCATTATGAGGTCTTTTAGGATCTTCTACATGGAGCCTTCTTTCAGGTTCTCTATTAAGCCTCACAAACCCTTCACCTCTAGGAGAAGGAATCATAGCATAAGACTAGTTCATCTGAATACTTCCTCCTAGATCAGAAGCCCACTTTCTTGATAACAACATACCCCAAGCATCCGGAACATCAACTACAACTATGTCCATAACAATCATGATATCAGGGTAAACCGCTAAATGAACTTGTAAATCCATGATCAACCCATGAACTTCAATTTTCTTAGAATCCATGGCACATATGTTGTAATATGATCTAGAAACTCTTAAATTAAGTTGTTACATGACCCTTTTAGTCATAACACAAGCTGAAGCACCAGAATCTAGCATACAATTATTCAATTTATAATCATTAACCATCAAACTAACAAAAAACGGTTGATGGTCTTTGTTATCCGATTCCATTTTCTGCAAGTATATAGGGGCATCTTGATACGACACTTCGGGAGTTTTATTTTGAGTAAAATTAACATGTGAAGCTTTAAGAACATCTAAAAATTTAGCTTCCTGATTAGGAAGCTTTATAGCCTCAGTAAAAGGTACCAAGATCTTAGCATTTCTCAACCATGCTCCCAAATCAATATCCAAACCAGGACTAGGATTAAAAATTCGAGGAGGATTTTGATTATGACTTTGCTCTTTATCCCTTCTTTGATAAGTTAATCCTTTGTCTTTAGCGATTTCTAAAACTCGATCAGGAGAAGGCTTTTCACCAAACATTTCAACAATCAAATCATTCTCATAATCAAAATTATTGATGCTATGAGAAGATGTGAAAGGCCTAACATCTTGACTATGTTCCTTAACTTCCATCCAATCTTCCATAGACAAAGAGAACTCCTTACCAACAACATTTATTTGATTACTTGCCCCAAACATTCTATTATTTATGATTCTTTCGACAATGGGACAAGTAGCCTCTTCATGAAGAGCATTGCAAACTCTACAATAAGGAGGATCTTCATCAACCAGATTAGTAGATTCAAGCGGATTTGGAGGTCTCTGCTCACTCGACTGACCCTTTCTCTGCCAAGTATTATTATTATGATTCCTAGGTTGGGAATTATGCGTTTGAGCCCTTTCCATTTGAACCAACCTAGACTGTAAAGTGCTTATTTCCTTAGCATGACTAAGCTCCATGCTTTCAAGTTTCTTAGCATGATTAAGCTCCATGCTTTCAAGTTTTTTAGCATGATTAAGCTCCATGCTTTCAAGTTTTTGAATCAAATTTTTCATAGGGTCATCATCATCTTCTAGAGGTTCTTTTACTTTAGGCGCTTTTAACTTAGTTGTAGCCCTATCAAAACCAGGAATTTCAGACTTCCCAAATGCCCTTCTATCTTTTTCAAGCTCTTCAGCTAAAGATTGACAAGCCTTATAATTTGCAGTTTTAGCCCGCCTTAATTCATATGAAGTTTCAGAATTAAAAGCATCAATGTAAAAATTCAAAAGAGATCCATCAGGAGGTTTATGAGTTTGAGATATTTCTCTAAGGATACCATTAAATCTCCTGTTGAATTCTTCAATCGTTTCGTTTTCTTTCTTTTTTATGGTACTGATTTCTCTTACCAAATGCCTATCTTCCCTTTTATCACCATACTTTTCCTTAAAGGTAGCTGCAATTGATTCAAAATTATTAAATGAATTATCAGGTTTTTCCATGAACCATTCAGCGACATCCTCACCGAAAGTAAGAACAAAAGTTTTCATCTTTACATCATCGAAATTATTATTTGTAACTGCAAATCTATTCCACCAGCTAGTGAAAGCAAACAAATGAGATTTAACAATAATTGCATCATTTCCTTGAAATATAGGTAATTTATTCATTCCTTTTTGAGGGATATCACGGGCGTAACCTTGAATATTAGCAAAATTACACGCGCGAAAAGTATCCATGATATCAGGTTGAGGCGGATCACAAAAAAGCGAATGGATATCAGAGAGAGCTTCCTGGCCGAGATTATCAAGGAGTTTACGAGAAGCGAGCTTGTGTAATCGGACTCTAAAAAACCTTTTAGGATCTGGAGTAGGATTAACCAAGCTACTAGGATGCCTTCTCGTATAGGTCCTTATGGAAGATGAAGCCAATGGAGTCGCCACTAGGACATGAAGCTAACTCAGATACATGAGATGAAAATGAATAAAGAGATGAATGTTGATGAAAGATCAAAAGATTATAAAATTTCGTTAAGACAAAGGACATAAAAACTCTTTCCCCAGCAACGACGCCAAAAAATGTTGTCGCACAGATTGTCCAGGCACCGCGACAACGGCTCAGATTGGGGGTTGTCACCCTTATCCCCAATCTCTCTATTTAAGATGTCTCCTTGCTAGCTAAGGGAGGTAGACCCTATTAGAAATGAAGATGATAAATCCAGGAGACACAGCTAAAACATCAAATACTTGATAGAAATGAACGAGATTCCACAGATCTAAATTAGATTTTACGTTTAAGACCAGTGCCTTATGGAGTCAAACAAAATCCTGTTATGCAATTATAAACAAGTAAGTGACGATTAACTGCTTCATATTAAAACTCGATTGACTACGATGATATTCAATTGAAAGACACCACAATCATGCATTAAAATATTTTAAACCCACAACAATATTATCACAAGATGAAAATGCCAGATATTTGCAATATTTCCAGATTTATGATGCTTCAATTAATTTCGATCCAGAAAATGTTTCTATAGTCAAAACTTTAGATAGAAAAATTTAGTACACTTGACTATAAAAAATTTGAAATTTTTTTATGTTTTTGTGTTTTATAGATTTTTTAAGATTTTTGAAATTTTTTATTTTTTATTATTTTTAAATCCTTTCAAAAAAAAATAAAAAAAATTCTAAAGCTTAAATCTAAAGAAAATTTAGAATTTAAATCCAAATCTAGAACTAACTAAATTAAAACTAAAAGCTAATCACTAAACTAAAACTACAAAAAAAAGAAATTTAAAACTAAATGAAACTAATTAACAATTTAAAATCTAAAAGTTAAAACTAAACGAACGAACTTAAAATCTAAACTAAAATTAAATTAAAACTAAATTAAAACTAAACGACCTACGGTTAATCGAAATCTATTCTATGAAAATAAAATGAAACGATGACGTCGAATCAAAAATTAAACGTGGGCATTATGATGTTAATGTTGTGTATGTGTTTGTCGTTTGTTTTGAGTTTGCAAGTCAGCTTGAGAACTGGATGACGGCTCAAGGAATGTATGCGTTTGTATATTGTTTCAATTGTTTGTCGTTTTGCAGGCTGGAGCACTCAGATCTGGACAGCGGCAGACCGAGGTCGAACAAAGAACGAAGAGCTCAACGATGGCTGGAACCAAAAGCTGAGAAACAAGGGCAGATGGATGGCAAGAGTAAAGTAGGCGGATGGCTGAGCAATGAGGACGAGGATGGACGGAGGAAAATAATCGAATAACGCAGTGCAGATGGCAGCATGTAGCAATGGAGAGGGACCGAGGGTCAACAGCGAAGAGGACAGTCGTATAGGAAACGTGAGACGGCTTTGCAGAGAGGATCTGGGATGCGGAGAAATGAGATTGATAAAGGAAAAGGCAAAAGCCGGCAACCTGTAAACCCAGAACACTAAAACATTTCCTTGAAATTTAATTTGATATACTTCTTCAATCAAATGACGCCCAGATCTTTAAAAAAAATGTCCAGATTCACCCACAATGGTGATTTGAGGCCAGATCTGGCCTTTGGAGTCTAGATCTGCCTCAGATCTTAAAAAAAAAATTGATTTGAACCCTGAACCTGTAAGAAATCAGCCGGATCTGAAGATACACACCAAGCAACGATTAAACCCTTACAATTCTAAAAGAAAATTTACAAACTTACAACTAGTTTACAATTTAAAACCCTCATGGTCAAATTTGAAATCCATTTTAGCACAATTTTCAGAGATTTAAAACTTTTTGGGAGAGACAAAAGCCTTAGAAAACCCTGCAAAACCCAAATATCGTAAGATAGACCTGGAATTTAACAAACAAAGAGCTTATTAGATTTATGTTTATTGAGAGTCGGCTGGGCCAACCGAAGACTTCCCCAGACGCTCAATCTTAAAAATATTTCCCTGCACACTTAGATCTGAATCTTAGATCGATAGAGATTTAAGAAAACAACATGAGACCCTTAGAAAAATCAGAATGTTATTTTATAAACCAAGAAAACTGCACAAGATACCTGTATGGAGATTAATCCATGTAGGCCATTAACCATAAAATGAAAGAAACCAAGTAGCAGAGTTTAGAGACAATTCACCACATAAATTTGAGAAGGAACATCAAGATTTGTAACCCCAAAATCTTTATGCTTTATTCATCAAGAAAAATTCACAAGAGCTTCCAAGACCAGTACACGATTCTGAGATCAGATGACTCAATACTGACAAAGACCTCTAAATTTATAGGACAAGATCTCTAACGGCTAGTTTGGATGATCCTCGTCAAAATAATCTCAACCGTCCAAAAGATTTAATTATCTTTTAATCCGGAGCGTTGAAATTAACATTTTGGGGAAAAAACGAATTTATCATTTAATTCAATTTTAATTAACTCAAAAATATTATTTTTGAGTTAATTACCCCAAAATTTTGACTTTGACTTAACCACCAAGGCCCAAGGGTCCAAAATTTCTTAAAATTCTCAATATTCCCTTGGTCTGGGGCTTTCAAAATCATTTTCCAAGGACCCATAAATTTTGCCTTTAAAGATTTAGTCCTAATTTAGGACCCTAAATTAATTAAATTTTTGGTTTAAGATTTTATTAATTAATTGACCAGAAAATTTAGTTAATTGACTAAGAGGGGATTATAATTATTTTTCCAACCCTCTTTTACATGAGATAATACATTTACATACATAAATGGGGAATACCCATTCGTATAGACCCTCAAATAAATACCCAATTATGCGACTCAAAACATGATCTAGTAGACCAAGTAGTTGAAACTACTTTTAGAAGGACTCGATAAAAAACACACTAGGACTCACTTAGCATGCTGATGACAAATTCCACCCTAGCTTTGGGGTGAGGCTGGAGGGAAAAACTCTGCTGATCACTTTCGTGAATCAGTGAGACAAAAAACCTCCTAGGATGGAAGTCATCAACAACATACTAGGTTTACCTAGGTTGTTACATACATGAATGGTCTTACTTAGATCATTTACATCATAAAATGCAGAATGGGTTTACATCATTATAGAAATTTTCGATCGACGATGAAATCTGGATGAAACGAGCCTCGAACATAATAAATCCCATTTGAAAAAATGGGGGTGTACTTCTATGGGGTCGTTGACAAAATGTGGTCAACAGGATCTAATGGAGTTGCTGACTCAAAGAAATTCCATTGGAAGCAAATGGGTGTTTAGGAAGAAGTTGAATGTAGGAGGATGAGTGGAGAAAGAAAAAAAATCAGTTAGTAGTGAAGGGTTATTCCCAGGTAGAGGGAATTCACTTTGCTGAGATATTTTCTATCATTGCCAAGCTAACTTCTATTAGATTTCTTTTATCTGTTGCTGCCACTTTTGATCTTGAAGTAGAACTGATGGATGTGATGATAACATTCCTACATGGGGATTTGGAAGAAGAAATCTATATGAAGCAACCATAAGGCTTTGCTGTGAAAGGAAAGAAAGAGCTAGTATGTAGGATGAAAATTTCCATGTATGGGTCAAAGCGATCGTCAAGGATGTGGTATCAAAAATTTGATACTTCTACATTGGGACTTGGCTTCACAAGGAGCAAAGCAGAACACTGTGTGTATTTCCAATCACTTGGTGATCATGTTATTTATTTGGTCTTGTGTGTGGATGATATGTTGGTAAAAGGAAATGATAGAGAAATCATCCAATAAGTGAAAATTCAGTTGTGATATAAATTTGACATGAAGGATCTTGACGCTGCACATTTTATCTTGGGCATGGAAACTAAAAGAGATTGGTCAAACGAGAAAATTTGGTTAAGTCAAAGGAAGTATATAGAGACAATATTGCAGAGGTTTAACATGAAGGAATGTAAACCGATAAAGGTGCCTATTTCTGTAGGTGTTAAGCTATCTGCAGATCAGTGTCCTAAGAGACAAGAAAGGGAAGAGGACATGTCCCCTGTTCCATATACTAATGTAGTTGGAAGCTTGATGTATGCAATAGTCTATATAAGGCCGAACATTGCACATGTAGTGGGTGTATCAAGCAAGTATATGTCAAAGTAGGGGAGGGAGCATTGGACAACAATTAAGAGGGTTTTCAGGTATTTCACAACATTGTTGGATATTGATTCTGCTACCAAGGAAAGACTAGGATAGAGTGTTAGATACATGGATTTGTTGATGCTGATTGGGCTGGACTCTGGAGTTTTGGGTCGCATAAGATATACAAGTGGTTATGTGTTTAACCTATTTGGAGGAGCAATCAATTAGATGAAAAAAATACAATATGTAGTGGCACTCAACTACAAAAATTGAATACATGGCAGCCACTCATGCAAGCAAGGAAGCAATATGGTTATAGAGTTTGTGTTTAGGTATTGGGTTGGTACAACAAGTTGTAAGGATATATTGTGACAGTTAGAGTGCAATCTTCCTAGCAAAGAACCTTGCTTATCATTCAAAGACAAAGCATATTGATGTTTAACATCACTTCGAGAGAGATATGATTGAAGACAAGAAGGTGCTATTGGAAAAAGTGGACACTTTGAAGAATGTTGCAGATTCATTAAGAAAATTTGTGAGCACTGAGAAATTCTATTGGTGCAGAGAAACAATGGGAATTATTGCCCTAGATTGTTGATCATATACTCCTGTGGCCCCCTGTGTGCAAAGAAAACAAGAAATGGGGGAATGCTGGGTATGTGTTATATTCTTTGCACGAATCACCCCTTGCGCCCTCAAAATTGTTTTTGGGTGGTTTTTGCATCCACTTTTGGCAGTTTTTGATACATGGTTTTTGCAAAAAGCGATTTTATGGGCACATGGTGGTCTTGCTCATGGTTTTCTAGTTTGGATTAAGGAACTACGATTTAATTTAATTTAGGGTAAATGGATTGGTGGTTCAAGGATGCTGTTGAATATATATTGAATTGTAATACTATACATAAAATATATATTGAAAAATCTTGGTGGTTTTTCGGTTTTGGGTTCTTGGATCAAATGTCTGTGTTAATGTGTTGTTTGTTATTGCATCTTTTCTGTTTTATTGCCACAATTAATTGTACATGGTTAAAACCAATGTTGCAAAAGTCGGACATGGGAATAAATCAACAAGCGTCCAAAAATTGAAAAAGTCGTAAAAATTGGGAGAAAATAAAAAATCGGCAAAAACTCGACAAAATAAAAAAAGATTGGTTGAAAAACTCGTCTGATTGAAAAACTTGCAATTTGGGGATTTTGGTTACACTGGTTAAAACCTACATGAAAAATTGTATAATCTTTATTTTTTGGGTTCTGGATGGCATGAGAAACAATATGTATGTGTGCAGAATAGAAATTGAATGGAAGAGGAAGTGTGGTTGACCACTGACCAATGGTTACTACCACTAACGAAAAAGGTTTGGCCATAGGGGTGTGGAAGAATCACTTTGGTACCATTCGAAATGAAGCCAAGGGTTCATACAATAGAGAATCTATGAAAAGAGATATGGACAAGCCATAAGTGTAATTCATAAGAGATAAACAATAAATATATTGATATTAATATGAATGGATTGATCAATATAATCTAAACTAATAATCTAATTTTAAGGTCATGGCCTATCCAAACACCAAATTGATGTATGAGATCCCCTTGTTTGTTTGACTAGGGACCCCCTCTGTGTGACAATTTGATTGCTTCATTTAAGGGCGTACATACCCTACCCCACTCTGGATTGGACCCTGTGATCTCCAGGATGAAACACAAGTTCTTAAGTGTTAGGCTCATTCAAGATATACAATAGACTTTATTGGTGCGGCTCTTAATAAAAGATCTTGACATTTCATTATAACTCAATAATTACTAATTATACTTTATTGTTTAATATGATTTTCCTTCATATTACATTTCATTTTATAATAAAATGACTTTAAAATTCAATGTTCACTTGACTTATCCTATAGTCTATATCTACACATTCAATAAACCACAGGGTTCATTATAGGGGGCATATTTGTTACAGTTTTTTATTGATGTTCAGCATTCTTTTACACTTTTTGAATAATGACCTGCTATAATTGTGTAGATTCTGTTACAATGCATTTGTTATTTTACTAGTGTGCAGTTCTATTGGACTATGGCCTCTCAGGATCATATTGAAACTTTTGGTGGGATACATATCATAGCCTACATGTGAGTGGGAGTTTAACATAGCAATTTTCATATTGACATTTTTCTAGCATAACCATTGTTGCAAACATCCCAATAACATCCCAAATTTATCACTTAATTGCGATTTGTTGGCCTAGCTGATGTTTGTTGATTTTTACTGATATTTTGATGGTATCTTAATTTTTCCAATGTTTGCTGATTTTTACCGATATTTATGATTTTTTGGTTTTGCTGACCCTTGTCAATTTTATCTCGATGCCCATGTTCACAACATTGAGTATAACTACTTGCCTACTGGAGTAGTGACCTAAAGCATGAATGATCATGCTACGTTCCATGTTGATGAAATGTGACGCAGGGCTAGCCTGCAAATAACCAGGAACTTTAACATCTGTGCATATCAACGTGCATCTCGGCTTTTTCTCCATATCAAAACTTCAATAGTTTGGCAAACTCATACAATACTATTATTATGCGGAAGTCTTCAACATAAATCCCAATAAACAAATCAACTCTGAATTCATTTTTTCTTTGCACCTTTGTCCTTTAAACAAGATGGACGTTATTTAATCAATCAAAATTATAATACCATTCATCCTTTCTGCAATTTACATTAACCACCCACATTACTGGTTGATTATTGGATTAATAACACTCAGAAATATGACACGGCATTAACATTAATGTGTTTGCCCACAACTATCAAATAGATATACGCCTCTTCCTTTTCAACATACCCATTACAAAGTAATACCATTGCATCACACACAATTCGAATTTGTTATACTACCATCTCTTCAACATTCCAGCGCTCTAATTGAAACTCAACGCATCAATACAATTGTTAATTGAAGACTGTGCCTACCTGCGTTAATTTTCCCATGTCTGGCACTTCAACATTTGCAATGGTTGCCGTGCTTCTGGTTTGTAACCATCTTTCTGCCTTTCAATTGCTGGACCCTGCCTATGGCATTTCATTTCACTGTTTTATTTACAATCATAACCTGAATTCAATTAAACAATGTACCAAATAAATTCTGCGCCCTCTTGCTAGATCTTCTGGCCTGAGATTTATCACACAACTATAAGAATTCAACCCAGATTTGTTTCTGTTGAATTGATCTCAACCTGCGCTGTCAATATATGTTAAATCCCCATCTCTTTTAAATGCTAGTAATGGAACAGCAAATTTACTTGGACTGTGTGAAATAGATGATCGATTCACTGAAATGTCATACCACATAGTCTGCATGTAACTGACCCAAACAAAAACTTCAAAGCTTGAACTTAAATTACGCCTTCACTGCTGTAACACTACGGCATTACCCATTTTAAATACCAATGCAAACTTACCAGACTTGATTTCAACACATCCCTGCAATTTTCTTCCATTATTACAATCTCTTTCGCTTCCACTTACAGCGTATTTATGATCTCCTCATCAATACGTCCCAAGGTTGAATCTCCATGATTCAGTTAATGACTGTTCTCTGCACCCTTGGTGGAAAGATTCCTGATAGACAGAAAAAAACGACTGTGCAGTCATGTATCATTTCATGCAAAAACGATATGTTTTATGGAGTCCTTCATTCCAGCTACTTGTTTGCCTCTGCTCATTACAGCATAATCAACAAGTTCGAATTGTCGATACAAATAGAAAAGTTTGCCAACATTTGCCAATATACTTCACCAAAATGAGTGCGCCATGAATTCGACATTTTAAAGTTAATATGCCACCACTGTTTTTAATTTGTCATTCGACCCAAACATTATTCAGGAGGATCGATTCTTCTCCTGCATCCTTTCAGTAAATTCTCATTCAATTAATCTTTATGATATCAATTTAAAACTGCTACCATTCTACATCACCAGCGCAATCAATACAGCAGTTGGTTTCTTTATTACAGCATTTAAAAGTACCCATGTTCATACCCAGCTTAACACCTTCACCATTTGATTATTCTACAGGAATTTACACACCAATTAACTAGCAAATTGAATACTCACAAGTTCATCATTCACTCTTCACACAGAAATTAATCCATACACAATTGACCAAGTTAAGGCTTAAAACTCAAACCCAACACTCTCATAAAAATAAACTTACTTACAGTAGCATTTTTCCGTGGCCTGATTTACAATTTCATTTGGCCTCATAAATCGCTTTTTAAAGGCTTAAGCAAAATTTCCCTTGGTCGTTCAAAACTATTTCACCACACTCTCTCACAATGTCAATGTCTTTTCTCTCAAAAACCCCTTCCTACTTCTAGAGCTCAATTTAAAAAATCATTAAATTAAATGCTCAATCCCTTAAAATCCTCAACAAACCCCTAAATTTCTCAACATCCCTAAAGGATAGGTTTTTATCCCTAAAATCCTTCAATTTATTAAATTTCCTCATATCATTTTATTAATAAAAAGATATTTACATAAATCCTCACCTTCTCCTATTTAATTCAAACTAATTAATAAAATATTAAAAATCATCACACCCCATATTTACAATTTAATATTATCACACCCCATATTTACAAATGGATAAAAAGGTCTTGATGCTCCTGCATCAGACTCCCCATGTAAGAAAATTCATGACCACCTGGTCATAAGTCTGGATATCTCCTCCTGGATCCCAAATTTTATTTTGTAATCTTTCCGTGCTTGTCGATTGCTTCACTGCTGTTGTCATTTGTTGTTGTCTTCCAGGTTTCCATATTTTGTGTTGTAGTGCTCCACTTGCTCTGCTCTTGCAATCTTTCACTGTCATTCTCTTGATGTCGCTCCTTTTCTTTCTTTCGGCTGTCTTTCTCTGGGATGTTTTTATCATTAACCTCCTTATTAACTCAATTTCTCTGTCCAGTATGTCCTCTGTCTGCTGATTGTCTCCATCCCTTGATTTCTGAACTCTCATTCTTGCTTGTTCTTCATTTGTTTTGATTACCTTTTCTGCTTCTGCTACTATAAATGTTGCCTCACATATTGCTCTAGCTGTCACTATGAATGTTGCGGCCTCCCAAACTTCCTTTCGCTCTGCAACATTCCTTTGCTCGTCACCTGCAATTTCATCTTGATTATCATTTATGACAACTGCTTTGTCATCCTTCATCAGCAATCTATCCTGGACATTCATCCTCTGTTCTTCCAATTTCCTCCTTTGAAAGTCTAATTCTCTATATAACTCAATGATTTTACTTGGAGTGGACTTTGGAAACTTTACACGATCTTCCATTTCCTCATTTGTTATTGTCTCATTATCACATGATCTTTCTTCTGCTAAATCTTCCTTAACATCCTTCATTAGATGTTCTTCCTCTTCTTCCAAACCTGCAATCACACACAAATCATTAGTTTTAAAATCACAAGACCTTACGGTCTTGTTTGATACTTCAGTCATCAAATCTTCCGGCTGCTTTGAATCATTCATATGATTCAACTCTTCCAGCTCTTCATCACTTTCAAAAAGTAATGGTCCACTCTCTGGGTAACATATCGAAACTTCAACATCTTCTTCAGCATCTTCCTTTTGCTGTAGCTCAACTGTTTCGAGCTTCTCTTTCTTCTGTCTGGCATCAATCACCTGTTCAAGTTCCCTGAGTTCCTTTATCAACTGCATATTTACCTGATGATTCCACTTCTCTTGTAGCCTCTGCCATCTCAACTTCTTTCTTATGACATAACCACGCTTCTGGTCTTCCTCATTTCTTTGCAACATCTCCATTAACACCTCAAGCTGAACTGCTATCTCAGCCTTCTCCCTCTCATATTCCTCTTTGCTTAACTGTCTCTGTATGCCAATTGCCTTGGCACCCTTCTCCTTTTGTCCTCTGCTGTGATTTATTTCAGAACCTTTGTTACGACTGTCACTAGTCATCATCCTTTCCATCTCTATGAGTTCCTCACTCACTTTACTATGAGTTGCACTAAAGCCTCTTCAGCAGCAAGTCCTGTCCTGCCGCCACTTACCTCACCAAGCTCTCCTCACTCAGTCTTTTGGCAAGCAATTGGTTCTCTATCTCCAGAACCTCCTTTGAGCACTTCTTTTTGCTCTTTCTGGCTTCAACTCATCTGCCTGTTCACAATTTTCCTCCTTATCCAATCTCTATTGGAATTTTTTTCAAGGTTCTGCCACATCTTAGAAACTTTCACCAGCTTCCTTTATCTGTTAGCAATTCTAAACACACTGCCTTTTGGGAGTTGCAATAATATTTCAATGCAAAGAATAAAATATTCTATTCTTCAAATCCAAATAAAACCATAACATCTTACCTCCAAGATCTCGTCTGATCTTGTCCTTCCATTCACCTGCACTTCAATTACCTTCAGAATCTCACCACTCCTGCAAATCTGTTTCAGCAAATCTTTATGTTTCCTTTGCACAATTTCTCGATATTTAGCTACTGTCAATCAGATTTTAAAATCTGATCCTCTCTTCCAATCTTCTGGCTTGATCTGGAAAACTTTAGCAACAATTCCTTCTTTGCTGCAACCATCAATCCTCATTCCATTTCTTTGTCAGTAAAACTCAAATCAAAATTAAACAAACCAATACCTGCACGATCCAAGAAAATTTCTATTCCCCCAACATTACTGTGGACTCTTTCTGTCTCTGCCATCTCTGCTTAATTCTGCCTTACCTGTCTCTAAGAACTTAATTGTTCTTCTCCATTTTCCCAGCTGTACTCTGGTTGCTTGAATTTCAGATTAGAATCTGATCTCCCTTACCTGCATACACATCTCTTCACACATGATTTGATTTAAATTCAAATTCAGTCTTCAATGTTTTTTTCAAGAAACTTTCATTCAGAGCCAGGCTCTGATACCAAAATGACGCAGGGCTAGCCTGCAAATAACCAGGATCTTTAACATCTGTGCATATCAACGTGCATCTCGGCTTTTTCTCCATATCAAAACTTCAATAATTGGCAAACTCATACAATACCATTATTATGCGGAAGTATTCAACATAAATCCCAATAAACAAATCAACTCTGAATTCATTGTTTCTGTGCACCTTTGTCCTTTTAAACAAGATGGACGTTATTTAATCAATCAAAATTATAATACCATTCATCCTTTACGCAATTGACATCAACCACACACATTACTGGTTGATTACTGGATTAATAACACTCATAAATATGACACGGTATTAACATTAATGTGTTTGCCCACAACTATCAAATAGATATATGCCTCTTCCTTTTCAACATACCCATTACAAAGTAATACCATTGCATCACACACAATTCGAATTTGATTATTTCTGTTATACTACCATCTCTTCAACATTCCAGCGCTCTAATTGAAACTCAACGCATCAATACAATTGTTAATTGAAGACTGTGCCTACCTGCGTTAATTTTCCCATGTCTGGCACTTCAACATTTGCAATGGTTGTCATGCTTCTGGTTTGTAACCATCGTTCCGCCTTTCAATTGCTGGACCCTGCCTATGGCATATCATTTCACTGTTTTATTTATAATCATAACATGAATTCAATTAAACAATGTACCAAATAAATTCTGTGCCCTCTTGCTAGATCTTCTGGCCTGAGATTTATCACACAACTATAAGAATTCAACCCAGATTTGTTTCTGTTGAATTGATCTCAACCTGCGCTGTCAATATATGTTAAATCACCATCTCTTTTAAATGCTAGCAATGGAACAACAATTTTACTTGGACTGTGTGAAATAGATGATCGACTCACCGAAATATCATAAAACTCGACTATAATACCACATAGTCTGCATGTAATTGACCCAAACATAAACTTCAAGGTTGAACTTAAATTACGCCTTCACTGCTGTAACACTACGGCATTACCCATTTTAAACACCAATGCAAACTTACCAGACTTGATTTCAACGCATCCCTGCAATTTTCTTCCATTATTACAATCTCTTTCGCTTCCACTTACAGCGTATTTATGATCTCCTCATCAATACGTCCCAAGGTTGAATCTCCATGATTCAGTTAATGATTGTTCTCTGCACCCTTGGTGGAGAGATTCCTGATAGACAGAAATAGAATCAAAACGACTGTGCAGTCATGTAACATTTCATGCAAAAACGATATGGTTATGGAGTCCGTCATTCCAACTACTTGTTTGCCTCTGCTCATTACAGCATAATCAACAAGTTCGAATTGTCGATACAAATAGAAAATTTTGCCAACATTTGCCAATATACTTCACCAAAATGAGTGCGCCCATGAATTTGACATTTTAAAGTTAATATGCCACCACTGTTTTTAATTTGACATTCGACCCAAACATCCTTCAGGAGGATCGATTCTTCCCCTGCATCCTTTCAGTAAATTCTCATTCAATTAATCTTTATGATATCAATTTAAAACTGCTACCATTCTACATCACCAGCGAAATCAATACAGCAGTTGGTTTCTTTATTACCGCATTTAAAAGTACCCATGTTCATACCCAGCTTAAAACCTTCACCATTTGATTATTCTACAGGAATTTACACACCAATTAACCAGCAAATTGAATACTCACAAGTTCATCATTCACTCTTCACACATAAATTAATCCATATACAATTGACCAAGTTAAGGCTTAAAACTCAAACCCAACACTTTCATAAAAATAAACTTACTTACAGTAACATTTTTCCGTGCCTGATTTACAATTTCATTGGCCCTTACAAACTGCCCAAAGGCATCCAAGCAGAAAACCTCTCACTCTCTACACACACTCACTCACAATCTCAATGTTTTTGCCTCTCAAAACCCCTTCCTATTTATACAATTTAAAAATGATCTAATTAAATGCTCAATCCCCTTAATATCTCACCAAATCCGTAAATCTCTCAACATCCCTAAAAGAGAGATCCTCATCCCTAAATCCTTCAACTAATTAAATTCCCTCATATCCTTTTATTAATAAAAAGATATTTACAAAAATCCTCACCTTCTCCTATTTTATTCAAATTAATTAATAAAATATTAAAAATCATCACACCCCATATTTACAAATGGAGAAAAAGGTCTTGATGCTCCTGCATCAAAATGGTAGCTACCTCATTTATTTTTGTATTTTATTCAGTATGATCAATCTAGGAACCTACCCAGGGTTTATGCATATCATGTATGGCTACTTTATTGCTGTTTAGCAACTCAAATGTTTTTAAAACTAGCTATATAGTGTGATTCAGAAATAAAAATGTAGTTGATTATGGTGTCTAAATTTCACTTAGAACTGTGTGGATTTTCTTGGAGCATGCAAGAAGTTCAATCATATATATACATTGCAGTCTTTATCTTGCCTTCTCATCTGATGACTTGTCAAGACTCTAAACCTGGTCCTTAAAGATATGGAACCAAACTTTTGTCTACACTGGCAAGGCCTTGCTTCTGTTTTTTCCAAATTTGTTCTGTTCATATGAATTTCTTTTCTAGTCCAGTAAGAAGTATTTTCAGAAAATGTTTCCTTGATATTAAATTTTAAACAGGGATGCGATTGTCGATCTGCTTGTGAACTCTTTCCTGTCTTAATAATACAATCTTAAGGAAGGTTGTTAGAATTATCAGAGCAGAGACATTTTTGTCAGCGTTCCTATTTCCCTTGACGTTGGATTTATGTCTTAGTAATATGGATGCAGTTCTTTTATGTGATGTGCAATATTATGACATTTTTCTGAATTTGAAATTCAGGTTTTTGTTCAGCTCGTTCAAAGTTTGGATCTCATCAAGGTTCCGACAGCTCGTGCAGTGGTTATTTGGATGGTTGGAGAGTATAGCTCTACTGGTGATTTGATCCCCAAGATAGTACCTACTATTCTGAAGTACTTGGGTGCCTGCTTTCCAAGAGAAGGATTAGAGGCTAAACTACAAATACTCAACTGTGTTTCCAAGGTATGATCATCAGCAAATTGCAAAAGATGGAATGCAATCTAAATGCTGCTTTAAAGTGAACATTATAGAAGATGGCTTATGTCTAATTGCCTTATATGATGATCAAGTTAATAATTGGAGGATGGCATACTAGCTGTTGTTTGCCATGTGTCATTATATAAAATGAAAGTGACCCCTTAGAAATTAGTTAGTTATCAAAGATCAGGTGATAGTTATTACATTTATCATCGAGCGGCATCACATAACAACTCCCTTGCTCCATCAATTTTAACTGTCTAGATGGTGAGATATTAGTACTTACCTATTTCAAGGATTTGATGGGATGCTTAAGCTCCATGGGAATAGAATATAAACTAGTAATGATGATTTTTTTTCTTTCTTTTCTATAAATTATATTAATAATGATAATTTTGTATATATATATATATATATATTTGTAAAAGCTCTAAAATGTTTAGTCTGGGGGGTTACCTCAACTGGTTGTTGCCAATATTTCTGAGCATTTGACCAGTTTTGTATTATAAATTCCTGTTGGATTCCCTTAGGTTAGGCCTAATGGTCTACATTATCGCCATCCAATAATGTGGGAAGCATCTCTTGGGTTTCCCCTGTTAGGAAATCAGAAAGGCAGAAAGATTTTCTTTACTTTGATAATTAGTTATGATGTTCTTATGTTCTTATTAACTTTCTTGTGTTCTTCTTTTATCTTAGTTCATCAAACAATTACCAAACAAATAACACAAAGATCAAGGATACTAGATGTAGGCAGATAGGCAGGGCAAAACCCTGCTCTAGGGGAAAACCCAATCAACAACTCTTCCTTCAATAGTTTCACGAGATAATCCAAGAATTCTTGACCTAGACACAGACTTCCTCCAATCACCAAGTGAGCCCTTTCCTTCTTTTGCAGATGATAACCTTCCAGCATTATCTTCAACCTAGAATAGCAACAACAACAACAGCAACAACACTTTGATGCAGAAGAAACTTTGATCTAGCAACTTCGACCTAGCATAAATTGGCAACAACAACTGACTTCGACCTAGGTGCAACACTTCTTCCTTGAAGCAATACTTCGCCCTTGAAGCAATACTTTGATCTTGAAGTAGCACTTCAACCTTGTTGCAGTAGCCCGGAACTTCGATCTTGATGCAATACTTCGATCATGTTGCCTAGAAAATCCACACATGGGAGAGATAGATACCCTAAAAACTTCGATCCCGCAACTCCTCTTCTTCTTCTAGCAACTTCAGACTTTTTCACTACTTCTTGGATATTGAACTTGTGTGAGTGATTTTCTCCAAATGAATCGAACTGAACTGTATATACACCCTTTTCTGGAGTTCGAATTCCTTCATGTAGGCTGACTTGAACAGGTAAGGGCTGACTTGGTGTGGAGGTGACAAAAATCATTTTTGACTCAAAAATAATTATTTTTACCTAATTCAAAAGCCCAAGAAGGGTCTTATTAAATGTGAACGGACTCTAATGACTCAGTATTAATCCTAGAAGTCCTCAATGGGGACTTTGACCTAAAACATGATGACTCAAGCATAAAACCCATGTTTTAATAAGTTATAATAATAATAATAATAATAATAATAAAATTTTCTTTTTCATTCTTTTGATAAATACATTTAATTATAACTCAAATACAATTATGAAGACCAAACCTAGTTACATTTTTCAACGCTCCCTCTTAACTAGGGAGGTATTCATAATGACACATACATATACAAGTACAAGGAAGATCTTAAAGCAAATGAACCATGAGGAGTTTAGGCACCGCAATGCCATGGACTAGATTCTTGACCAGGGAAATCTATCCGGGTGGGACTAAGATAGACTAAAGCTTTCAGCCTCTCTAGGTACCATCAAGCTTACTTGCTAACCATCAACCTAGGGATCCAGATGCGTAATACAAGGTCAGAGCTTTATGACCAACGCCACCCTCCCTACTTCGAGATCCATGCATCAACATATATTGCCGATCAGATGCCCTCCCAGGCAGGGTGTATCAGACACAAAGCCTCAATATTCCCAATTATTCAAATCGGTAGCCAATTCTCCCTGATCAAACAAACCGATAACAACAAATCTCTCCTGATCAAACTGATCGGTAACAACAAGCATCTAACACATGCTTCCAAAACTTCAAGAGATTTACGTGTACAAACATAACCCCATTAAGTAACAAACTTTCAGATACTCATAAGTAAATACAAACCTCTGGGGTCTTCAAACATCTTGATGTTGCTTCTCACAGTAGGAATTGGATACTTCCAAACGAATCTTGACAAAAGATTCCTCAACCATACAACTTTCTTTCCTACTTCTCATGCAACAACATATTCTACAATTGGATCCTGCTTTCCTTCATTTAGCACTACCTCAATATACATCCTCCAATCTCTTCTTTAAGGTATCCATTATGATTATAATATGCCCTCCCTCTTAACTAGGGAGATCTCTTCTATCCAGGCTCCCTCTTAAGTTAGGGAGATCAACATCCTTTTATGACATTGGCGAATCTTTCATGGCTTCGATCCTTCTTATCAAGGTTATCTTAATTATCTTTCTATATCATGCTTATCGATCAAATTAACTTTACTTACGAACATTTTCACCATCTTGAAGATTATGTACTTGCACAAATTAGATAGAAATTACAACCAAATCCATGGAAGCATGAAGTTAACCTTATCTAAATCATACAATAATGGAAGCATTAGACTCTAGACCAGGGTTGCGGGGAAGCGTCCCCCCCCCCCTCATTTATATTTCCGAAACGCGCTCCGTGCGGTAGCGTTTTGGGAGTGTTCGGAAACGCGCTCCCGAAAACGCTTCCTGAGGGGAGCGTTTTCGGGAGCGCGTTTCCGAACCTATTAAAACGCTCCCTGCCTTTTCGGGAGCGTTTCCGGAAACGCTCGGGAGCGAAAACTCCCTGAGCACTTCTGGCATTTAAAAAACGCTTTGGGAGCATTTTTTAAACGCCAGAAGTGCTCAGGGAGCGTTCACTCCCGAACGCTCCCTGGAACAAAAAACGCTTCCTGTTGGGCGGAAATTTTTTTCAATGAAAAAAACGATTTGTTTAGGGCCAGAAATGGGTTTTAGGGCTGATGTGGAGGTAAGGGAAGCATTGACATTTCATGGTAATGTTAAATTCTTAAAGTAAAAGGATGAAAATGAAAAATAAAGGAAATGTCACTTTTACGTCATGATGTTTAAGAGTGGTTTCGACCTCATTGGATTTCATATGGAGAAACTAGAATTTTAGCTTATACTCAAAATTCAGCAAACTTAATGGTTTTCAGGGTTTCATGGTTTGGAAATTTGCAATGTTTCCATTTGATTCTATCATGTGTAAGGGTATGATATTGGCATTTGATCAAGAGCATGAAGTCCTTTAAGAACCTTGATGTACCCTTCAATCAAAGGAAAACAACTGGTTAGGCATGCTAATATTTTTCTACCACATTTTAAGGTTGAGGAGATGAACCCTTCACTCAAACCAAAATCATTGGTTAGGCATGTTAAAATTTTTCAATTTCTATCATGTTATAAGGTTGAGCAATCCAAGTCTGAAGACTTTGAGCTAGATGATGTTTATGTATCTCTTGTTGATGATCCCATTTCTTGTAGCGATGAATCAATGATGAGTTTCATGAGAGACCATGTTGCTCAGTGATTTGTAGTTTTGATGTCTATTTTTGCTACTACTACTACTACTAAAGTTGTAGAGGAGTTTTAGGAGTCCTCAAACTTGGAGCCATATTATTTATGTAGCTCATGTTGATGATCCCTTGTCTAGTAGTGGTGATGATTTTGATCATGATGAGGAGTGATCATGTTGTTGATCACTAATATGTAGTCTTGTATTAGGCCAATGGCCTCATAGCTTGTAGCATTTTTTTTGGACTTTATGGGCCATTTGGAGCATCATTGTTTATGTATTTTTCGATGATATGTATTGCACTCGGTGCCATTTTGATATATTCACCTTTGCATGGTATATAAATGAGCAAACTTTGCATATTTTGTCTCTATTGGCTTGGAATCATGGTTGCAAATCTTAAAAATAGTTTTTTTTATTAAAAAAATAATTATTTAATGTATTTTTTTTAAACCGGTTCATTGAGATCTGACCGCTCCCGGTTAGACCGGTTCTGGTTAGAAACCCGGTTCATTAGGTCCACCGGTCCGGTCATCGGTTCCGGTTTTAATAACTATGCTCACACAAATCCAAAAGTACAAGAGGGGTACATGAAGGCATTGGACAAGTTGGTACCTGACAGGGAGGAGTGTGCTAGATTGCACCTTGAATTAGGCAAATACTTCAGTTGCACTGCTAACTTTGGTTCTTTCCATGCAATGGAAGACAGGGACAGATTTGATGCTATCACATGGTGGGAAGCATATGGCGGCATGGGACTTTTGCCAAAGTTGGCTAAAAAAGTTCTCTCACAGGTTGTGAACACTTCTTCTGCAGAGAGGTGTTGGAGCACCTACAACTTCATACACAATGTGAGAAGAAACAGACTGAATGAAAACCGAGCTGAAAGCTTGGTTTATGTGCATTACAACTTGAGGTTGTTGAGCCATTACTGTGATCGGGCAAATGAGGATCAATCATACAGAGTCTAGGACAGCAACCCAAAGGATGATAATTTGGAGGATGGCACGGTACATATGGAAGAATTGGAAGCAAAACTTTTTAGGGATGATGATGAAGCATCAGCAGCACCGCCACACACAGGGCCAGTCCCACCATCTACTGGTAGCAGTGCGGGTGACAGTGCCAGTTCTTGATATCACACTATTGTTCCTTTGTAGATCCAGCCTCCACCTTCTAGTCATGGTCGTGGTACTCCTGAGAGTACTAGAAGACCACCATTTCCTCGTGGCTCGCACAAATTAGACATTTCTCATGGGCGTGGCAAGGGGCCAGCCAGTAGATAAAATAGATTTTTTTTTTACTAGTCTTTTCTAATTGTTGTTGACAGTTGAACAGTTGAAACTTGACTCTTTCATATATTTAATGACAATTTAAGTTTGAAGTTTGAATTTGAAAGGTGAAACTTTGAAGTTGGCATTTATAAGTTTACAAGTCATTATGAATTATGAATATGATGCTTCATAAAATTTATATGGTGATCAATGAATCAATGATGATAAATGTTATATAATATCAATGATGATAAATGTTAAATATTGAATTTTGAAATCAATGAATCAATGATGATAAATGTTATATATTGAAATTTTAAATCAATGAATCAATGATGATAAATGTTATATATCAATGATGATAAATGTATATTGAATTTTGAAATCATTGAATCAATGATGATAAATGTTATATATTGAAATTTGAAATCAATGAATCAATGACGATAAATGTTATATATCAATGATGATAAATGTATATTGAATTTTGAAATCAATGAATCAATGATGATAAATGTTAGATATTGAAATTTGAAATCAATGATGATAAATGTTATATATGAATTTTGAAAGCTTGAAACCTTCAGATTGATGATTCGCGAGACTCAAGAGTCAATATGTTGTATGCTTCCAACTTGTGGGCGTGGTTGATGAAGATTATAACTTCTAGATGATTGATGTTATATGATTCAATCTATGTTTTTAAGTTTTTTATGTCTAATTCATCATTCTACATGCATCAATATATATATATATATATAAACGCTCCCGAAAACACTCCGGACCGGAAGCTTCTAAAAATGGCGCTCCCCACTCACGCTCCTGCTCCCGCTCCCAAGTAACCTTGCTCTAGACACTAGATACCAAACCATAGTTAGGTTCATAATCAACAAGAGACACATATTTTTATACTTCAACTTCACCTTTGACAAATTCTTCATATTGCAAACCCTAGAAATAATTTAAACAAGTACAATTCGACAATGCGTCTAACAATCTTAGAATGTGTTAGACTTCCACTAGGATTTAATACAAACCATAGATTCCATCTATGAGACACTAGGCCTCAATAATCATAGCACAATCCCAAGTTTCAACAAAATGATCATCCTTTTGTAAACTCCATACTTACACATCATCACATTTGAAACAATAACATCATATGCTAGAATATCAAACTTCGACTAGAGCTTAGTCACAAACCCCAGAATTTACACACTATAAGCACCAACAATTAGGTTAGGACATATACAAATCTAGGATTTCATAATCATGCACAAGCATATCAACATATATTCAATATACAAATCATGGTTTTGAAAATCGTGATAAATTGAAAAAATCGCGATTTTTTGAACAAAACGATATTATCGGCGATTTTTTGGATTTGAAAAAATCGCCAAAAAATCGCGATTTTTTCGGTAAAAATCATGGGCCCATCAAACAGCAACCCTATAAGTTCAAAAATTGAATTTTTTTTTGTCATTTTTGCAGCCCTCTCATTTTCCTGACACACCCTGTTGGAAGTTAATGGTAATGTTAAATTCTTAAATATTTAACATTACCATGAAATGACTCAGGATGTTTAAGAGTGGTTTTGACCTCATTGGATTTCATATGGAGAAACTAGAATTTTAGATTTCACTCAAAATTCAGCAGACTTAATGGTTTTCAGGGTTTCATGGTTTGGGGATTTGCATTGTTTCCATTTGATTCTATTACGTGTAAGGGTATGAGATTGGCATTTGATTCAGAGCATGAAGCCCTTTAAGAACCTTGATGTTGGTGGCATTGATTGTTGAACTTTGTTGATGTTGGTGGTATTGATTGTTGAACTCCCATACCGTGGCCTTAACAAGAATGTACCCTTCACTCAAAGGAAAACAACTGGTTAGGCATGTTAATATTTTTCTACCGCATTTTAAGGTTAAGGAGATGAACCCTTCACTCAAAAAAAAAACATTGGTTAGGCTGCAGGCATGTTAAACTTTTTCAATTTCTATCATGTTATAAGGTTGAGCAATCCAAGTCTGAAGACTTTGAGCTAGATGATATTTATGTATCTCTTGTTGATGATCCCATTTCTAGTAGCGATGAATCAATGATGAGTTTCATGAGGAGGAGGAGGAGGAGCAATAGCAGGAGGAGAAGGTGACACCACCTACCCCTGCTACCAGTAGTGGACGTGGTCTGCCTCCTTTAGCTCCTGGTGCTTCAGGATCTGGAGCACAACAGAGTCCATTGCTAGCCCCGCCAGCTTCTTCGTCTAGAGGGAAAGCTGATACATTTTCTCGCAAGAGGGGTAGAGGAAATCAGTAGTATAGGTTATTTGGTGCATTCCTTTCTATATAACATTATGACTCATGATATGAGAGACATTATTATATTTTTTGTTGATATTTTGAGGTTGAGTTGAGACTCAGGACTTAGTATTCAGGACATGATTCACTATTATGTGTGATGTAGCACTAGACATGATATTACACATCTTATATATTAGTTTTTGTTTTCATATTTATGTGTCAATGCATTTATTTTATGTTGTGGGTGCTTTAGATATTAAAAAAATTGAAAAAAAAATGAATATTTTTGTATGTGCCGATTTTTTCCCAATTTTTACGATTTTTTCCAATTTTTTCCCCTCGTCGATTTAATCTCGATCGCGATTTTCAAAACACTGATACAAATATCAATAAATTAAAGTCAAATATGATAATACAGACAAACATATACCTAGGTTTTCATTCCTAGGAGCTCACTCTAGATAATATAAGGGTTTTGCTCATAAACCCTAATTTATCAAAACCTCAAAGGTTTGGGATTTCAGACATCACTATTCAACCCTAAAATATTAGGGTTTCCATAACCATACCAAAACCCCAAACATGACATTACCATCAAAACTTCAAAAATAAAAAGAATAGCATTTTCTTAGACTTCACCAATAACCCCAAGTAGGCTAGGGTTTCTCACATTATGATTGACATACCCTTAAGTTAGGGTTTTACATAGAACCTTTTTAGGGTTATATAAGAATGATCAAAGATACGAGGAGGGTAGATTTATCGAAATATTAATCACCCGATCAAGAATATTTATGATTCAAGAGAGTTAGACATAATAATGTTGGTAATGTAGAATAGATTACCCAAAAGAATGAATATACCTTTATCATGAAGAGAACAAAGCTTATAGTCTAAGGCATACCTTTGTTTATTAACAAACCTTGTAATTTCAATGCCTTGTCTTGTGAGGTCTTCTTCATAATCCTCGAGCAGAGCAATAGGCTTTCCTAAACAAAGAAAAATATAAAATAAATATAATTAGCATCTAGTACAAACATACCTAGACAAGAATAAGAAACCAAATATTAAAAGGTAATGCAAAGAGTAGGATACTTATCTTTGGAAAATGGTGAGGGATCCCTCTTAATCCAATCTCGAGGGATAACCTTATAAAAACAAATCAAAAATGTTTTTCCTAATCATGTTAAACCTATAAATACTAGAAATCAAATTGCAAATGAAAACAACTAAAACTTTAGAACATAGGGCTTAATAGTGTAAGTCCCTTATTTATGATTCTTCGGTTTTATTCTTATTTGGAGATCCTTCTTCAACAACATTTGCTTGATCCCTGTTGCTCTTCTTATTCTTCGGATTGTCATGAAAATGATTTTTATAGTGACCCATTTTGTGACTGATAGCATTCTATCTTGGATAAGTCAACCTTCCTTTTTGGCCCTTTAGATCTCTTGAAGTTTCCATTCTTGTGATGAGTGGAGTAGGCATTTGAAACTTTCTCTTCTTCATTCTCTTTGTTGGTCACTAATGAAATTCTCATCTCTTCTTGATTGCAAGCATTCCATAATAGCTCAAATGAAGGATTTTCTCTCCAACTGTTGATCCTTGAAGCAAAGGCACTCCAAGTGGGTGGAAATCCCAATAATGTAGCAATCACTAGCTCTTTTTCCGGTACAACCTCATCTATGGCTTGAAGGTCATCTCTAATTCTAGCTGTCATTACAAAGGAGGAAGCCACAATGTCATCCTTTGTCATTTTCGTGGCCCTTGGTTCATTTTTAAGACTTGCAACTTGTCCAATATTCTTGATGGTGAATAATTTTGATAAAGCTTCATACATTTTTTAGCAGATTCTATGTTGGAAATGTATGGGACAAGACTATGCTTTATACCTTCTACCATTAGGCTCATGGCCAATATCTTTGACTCTCTGAACTTGGCTGTATCTGCATCACTAGATCCTTTGATAGGTTTCTTCACTTTTCCTTTGACTAGATTCAGGACTTTATTCTTTTCAAGAATGAGGTCTATCCTCTTCTTCCATGCCCTGTAATTTGACGCTCCTTCTAATTTTTTCTCTCCCTTTATTATGTCAGACATTGTCCTAGGAGAAAGTAAGCTTCTCTCCTCATAGGATCCCCTTTGATAATCCTTATTTAATCTTCTTGTGACTCCTTGTACTCCTTTCAATAGATCTTCAGACTGTCTTTTTCCTCTTTCTTCACCTTAACTCTGATACCATGTTAGAAAATCAAAAAGGCAGAAAGATTTTCTTTACTTTTATAATTACTTATGATGTTCTTATGTTCTTATTAACTTTCTTGTGTTCTTCTTTTATCTTAGTTCATCAAGCAATTACCAAAACAATAACACGAAGATCAGGGACACCAAATGTAGGTGGACAACTAGGGAAAATCCCCATTCTAGGGGAAAACCTAGTAAACAACTCTTCCTTCAATATTTTCACGAGATAATCCAAGACTTCTTGACCTAGACACAAACTTCCTCCCGTTGGAAAGTGTAACTAGGATCGGTCTTCATATTGACTATGTAATTATTTATTGTCTTTCCTTCATTATCTTATTTAATCTTTCATCAAGTCAATTATAAAAATACATGAGACACAAGAATTAGGCTCCTAGAGCCAGGGCAAAACCTCTCCCTCTTGGAGAGGAAAACCCATGAGAAATTATTCTTATAGATTTTTAGATGACAAGTACCATGGCCAAGAATTATACCCTTGACCTATATATGCATCCAAGACCTTGTCCTTACTTCTTTGATGTCCTTCAATGCTGATCCTTCTTCTCTTCACCAACTTGCACTGTTCTGCACTAACACTTCCTTTGAAACTTCAGTTGCTTGAGATATATGTAAGCTGTTGTTAGGAAAGTAAATCACAGATCTACTTTCCTACTTTCTGTCACTTTCTCACTAGTCCTCCTCTTACAAAATTTTGCCCAGACCACTGTTCCAACTTTTCATGAACTGGATATGAATACCAATGTCACCTTTTATCTACAATATTACTTTAGGCTGACTATCCCTTTTGCTTGTAGGCCAACTTGTCTAGTTGTTGGAAGGCCGACTTTAACACATCAAATGAGCTTATCTTTCAGCGTTCTTGGAGGGCTGAATTAAGCTTCTTTCATGGTTTCTTTGGCAAGGTCTTGGAGCATTTCTCTAGACTAGATCCTTCATATATATGACACTTAATTATATTTATACCTAGAAGAAAAAACCCTAATAGACATCAAGAATAAGTTTATTAACCTATAATATAATCTTGCTCATGAAACCCATGAAGCAAGAACAAAAAAATACATTTTATTATCTTTGTCTTCTTCTTTACATAAATACATAATTACATAGTCAATATGAAGATCGATCCTAGTTACACTTTTCAACACCATGGTGACGCAGCCCAACCAGGCTGACGCAGAGGCCACACAGAGGCTGACGAAGAGCCATCTGAGTACCGTAGAGGTAGCGTAGAGCCTTCCACAGTGATGCAGGATCAACATGCGCTACGCAGTTGCTGCGCTGAGCCAGTTTGCTCACCCAGAGCCTAGCCAGAGGGATCCAATCCATGTGGAGATTGTGGAAATTTCTGAATCTTTACACTTTATGCAGAAATTATTTACTGTTAATCTAGTTATGCTCCTCCTACTTAGACAAGTTATTAACTGAATAAATTCAAGTTAAAATCAAAGCATAACACATAACAGATCTCCACCAATCCAGATCTAGAACAAGTTCATGCACATATAGACAAAGTGACAATTATTTCTGGACAAATTGTCCCTCGAAAAACCCAATGTGGGAAAACCGGTCTTCTGGCTGTTGGAGGGTTTTATTATTAAGAATTTTCAGAATACAACCCTGGGTTCCAGATCTAGAAAAATCGATAGAGAAATAATAGATCTAAAGCTCACTGGCTGATCTAGGGCCAAAATAATGATTGATCCACACCCTCAAATGGGATTTACAGAACTTAGCCAAAATTAGGGGGGCCTAGAAACCCCAGCAATGCCCCTGAAGCCTCTGCATCAGCCTTTGAAGCCCCTTTGAACCTCAGTGCTGCTCCGGAAAGGTTTGCGTTACCCCAGACTGGGTGATGCAGGCCTTACGCTGCCCCTTAGGGTCTCTGCATAACTCTTGTGGGTTTCCTACAACAATTACGTTGTCCTTGATGGACTGCGGAGCACATGCGTAGCACAAGTTGTTGCTATCCTACTTCTCTACACTACCTCTCTGACCTGATCTCTGCCTCTTGCTAATTCTAGACCCTGGGATCAGATCATCCCCTTGGCCTAAATTTCCCTCTCTGCAGCTGAAACACTTTTGAGAATTTTTAGCAAACCTACCCTAGAATTTCAGCTTAGCTTCAGTGCTCTACCTCTGTGTGTCTTTACAAATGACCCCAAGCCTTTCCTTTATAATTTTCTCATTGGGAAACCAACGACCATGATTAGATCTTGAATCAATGGCTAAGATTAAAAGAAATCTTGATCCGTGTGAATTAAGACAATTTCATCACATGTCTAACAAAATTCACTTTAATTATTTAAGTTCCCTAAGTTTTAACTTAGGAAATACATTAAAATAATTAATTAATTTAATATCTCCTAAACCAAATGAAATTTCCCAAATTAATTTCTGGGTCTTGTAGATGAATTGTACTCTAATCCCTCCACAAAATTTGAGAGCTAGAGCACAACTGATGCTACCCCAAATACACAAAATCTCAACACTCCCTCTTAGCATCAAGGGTGTGCTCTAGCAATACATCACACTATACATTACATGATTTTGGGTACTGGTTTTGTGTTGTTGATGCTTGGCCTGTTGCCACTCAACTCTGCATTGCTGCTGCCATTTTGTATTGCTGCCCATGATTCTGCCACTACCACTGCAACCTTTGTACTGTAGCTCCCTCTCAATATGTTGCATCTATGCTGCTCATAGCACTGCCATTGCTAATCTGTTGCACTGCAACTTCAGTTGTTGAGAGAAACAACTAAATCTCTTGCCCAATATTTGACAGACAAGTCAGATGGGCTGCATCCTCATCACTAAAGCTCCATAGGCTACAGATATGTGCTGGCATCTGAAGGATTATGCACAACTATAGCTCTACATTGCGTAAGCGGACTCCCTCTGCACTACTGAAGTTACATCAGCCCCTTGTGGTGAAATCTCTCATGCTGCTACTACATTGTGCTATCCCTATAAAGTCTTATGCGCTGCTACAGCTCTGCACTGCATAAGCAGCTCTGCTCTGCGCTACTGAAGTCACATCAGCCTCTGCGCTGCTGCTGCTTCTATGTTGTTGCTGCTCTGCTCTGTGCTACTCCTCCCAGCCTTTAGATTTTCCTCTGCATCTGCCTCATCTGTGATCTATGCACCCACTGCTCCACTTGTCCCGCTACTGTCTTAAGGCTGTTGTAGCTCGCATGTGATCTAGGAGATGAGCTACTCAAGGATCCCGCTTTACTTCTATGTAGCTCCTCTACATATCCATGTCACCCCACTTCCATGGTTCATGAGCACTCATGGCTGCATCATCCTCTGACCCATCATATGCCACAACAGCTTTGGAAGAATAGGCTTCCTTGTCCTTTTTCTTCTGAGGACAATTGGCAGTAAAATGTCCCATTTCACCACACTAGAAGCACTTGATATTTGAGAGATCCTTATTCTTCTTTGGCTGCTTCTTCGATGCCAAGGCTGCATATTCCTCATCTTCCTTCTTCACTTTGCTAGATCTAGAGCTATACTACTTCTTGGTGAATCTGTGGAGTTCTTCTTGACGCAAAACTGACCACAAGCTGTCCCAATTTGGGAGGTTTTCTTTGCCCAAGATACTTTGGACAAAGGTTTCCCACTCATCCATGATTGCATTGAGGGCAGTCTTAACCATCACATCGTCTTCCACCTTAACACTAGTTGCAGTCAACTGATCTCTGATCGACTGTAGTCTGAAGAGGAAATGCTCCATGTCTTCTCCCTTGGCCATCATGAATGACCTCATCTGGGTCTCCAACAACATATTTCTTTGGACATATTTTCCCTCATATAGGGAGTTCAAGGCCTTCCACATCTCATTATTTGTCTTATTCTCAGCTAAGTGTGGTACAATATGGCCCTTGATTCCATCCTTAATCAGCTGCTTGGCATGCCCAACAGCCTGCTTATGCTTCCAAGCGAGATCCGGATATGTCGGTGTGGCCAGAGTTTGCTCTGCATGGTCTTTGAGATTGTATGCCTCAAGGACTATCAAAATCCTTTTCTTCCAAATCGAAAAGTTTGAGAGGCCATCCAGCTTATCCCGATCACGCAGTCCATGAGGAGCCATTTGCTCAGAATGTGTTGGAACTTCCTCTTCTCCTTGCTAGAGAAATGGATCAAAGGTCCTTGGTGAAACAGGCACCTTCTGCTCCCTTTAACAACTGATTTCCCTCCTTGGAAATCTACCAAATCAACTATGATTCAACTCTTCTTTGATCCTCTAATCAAAATTCAAGTTTCCTTTGGCTAGAAACTCTCCGAGAAGTTGATCTCCTCCTGCTCTTTGTCACTTGTGCTAACGCTAAAAATTTGAAAACTTTAGAAATTTAATCCCACCAACACCTTCTGAATTTCTGCAGATTTTCTGCAGTCTTTTTTGGATCTGACAAATTCAGATCTGAATCAAACTGGTTGGCTTCAAACCAATCCAACGTTGTTTCTAAGCTGCCTTTACGCAGTAATTGTGTGGGCTTACTAGGAGACAACGTTAGACAACGTCAACCTTCCCTTTGTGTGAATATGCCTTTGAAAACTGCGTTGTCCCTTTAGATTTGTGTTTCTACTGCTTCCTGCAGCTAGAACCTTCAGATTCTTGTTGGTGACCCTCCTAGATCTATAATTGCTCCGATACCATGTGGAAATTTCTGAATCTTTACACTTTATGCAGAAATTATTTACTGTTAATTTGGTTATGCTCCTCCTACTTAGACAAGTTATTAACTGAATAAATTCAAGTTAAAATTGAAGCAAAGCACATAACAGATCTCCACCAATCCAGATCTAGAACAAGCTCATGCACACATAGACAAAGTGACAGTTATTTCTGGACAAATAGTCCCCAGAAAAACCCAATGCGGGAAAACCGATTTTCTGGCTGCTGTAGGGTTTTTAATATTTTATTATTAAGAATTTTCTGAATACAAGAAGCCTGGGTTCCAGATTTGGAAAACCTGACAGAGAAATAATAGATCTAAAGCTCACTAGCTGATCTAGGGCCCAAATAATGACTGATCCACACCCTCAAAACGGGATTTACATAACTCAGCCAAAATTAGGGCCTAGAAACCCAAGTGCTACCCCTGAAGCCTCTGTGTCAACCTCTGAAGCCCATCTAAACCTCAACACTGCTCCGGAAAGGTCTGCGTTACCTGAGACTGGGTGACGCAGGCCTTACGCTACCCCCTAGGGTCTCTGCGTATCCCTTGAGGGTTTCCTGTAGTAATTACGATGTCCTTGAGCGACTGCAGAGCACCTGCGTAGCACAAGTTTCTGCCCTCTTGTTGTTGCCCTCTTGCTTCTCTATGCTGCCTCTTTGAGTTGATCTCTGCCTCTTGCTGATTCTAGACCTTGGGATCAGATCATCCCCTTGGCTTAAATTCCCCTCTCTGCAACTAAAACACTTCTGAGAATTCTTAGAAAACTTGCCCTAGAATCTCAACTTAGCTTCAGTGCTCTACCTCTGTGTGTCTTTACAAATGACCCCAAGCCTTTCCTTTATAATTTTCTTGTTGGGAAACCAACGACCATGATCAGATCTTGAATCAATGGCTAAGATTAAAAGAAAGCTTGATCCGTGTGACTTAAGACAATTTCATCACATGTTTAATTAAATTCACTTTAATTATTTAAGTTCCCTAAGTTTTAACTTAGAAAATACATTAAAATAATTAATTAATTTAATATCTCCTAAACCAGATGAAATTTCCCAAATCAATTTCTAGGTCTTGTAGATGAAGTGTACTCTAGCCCCTCCACAAAATTTGGGAGCTAGAGCACAATTGATGCTACCCCAAATACACAAAATCTCAACAAATATTGCTATATTGTTTGCCAAAGTCTGGAAGCAGAGCTTCAGATCTTCAGAAGTTGCTGGTGTGGCACAGGTTCTATTGGTGCAGGACAGTGCCTAGCAAAGGTGACAAGAGTGGGAGGAGAATAATCACTCAGCAGATTTGCGCCAAACAGATCTGAGATTCGATCAGGAGGGTGATCGTAGAGGACTGATTTAGTTGTTTTGGCAAAGGATTTCTAGGAGGGAAATCAGTTGTGAGAGGGAGCAGCTACTATAGAGGGTTTCTATCGCCAAGAAACCCAGATCCTGTTTTCTGTGGATTGTTGCAGAAGGAAGATGGAGAGGAGTACTTGTTCTAAAAAATTTGAGCAGAGATGGTTTCTCATGGACTAAGAGTTCAAGATAGGTTGGATGGTGTGTCCAACTTTGTTATCTAGAGGGCCAGGATCTTGACAGTCCTGGATGAGTACGACATCAAGGACCATGTTGAAAATGTCCTAGCTGTGCCTACCGATGCTGATCCCCTGAAGAAATTCAACGAGAATTAGGTGTGGGCTAAGCGCTTGATCATGGATGGAGTCAAGGATCACGTGGTTCCACATATTGCCGGAAAGAACACGACAAATGAAATGTAGACAACTTTGAGCACGATGTTTCAGGGAAGATCCATCCAAAGAAGATGCTTTTGGAGAAACAAATGCACAAGGGTGAGGAAATCGATCCCTTCCTCTTTAGACTTCAGACTATCTGGGGCCAACTGATTGCCATGGGTACGTCTCCGGATGAAGGGCTCTTGGTGAGAACTGCCCTGAATGCAGTCACCGATGAATGAGAAACGTTTGTCCAAAGCATCTTGGGTAGGGCAGCATTACCATCCTGGGTGGACATGTGGGAAATCCTCTGTCAGGAGGAAAGCAGGAGATTTACCAAGAGGTAAAGCAGTAATGGTGGAGTCAAAGTAAAGAAAGAGGAGGTGGAGGATGCAACCCTTGCATCAAAGGGACAGAGGTAGCAAGGGAAGAAGAAGAGGGACCTATCCAAGGTCCGGTGCTTTAATTGTGGCGAATTTGGACACTTCGCTAGCAATTGTCCTATGGAGGACAAGGGATCTTCTAAATCCAATGCAACAACAACAAAAAGGGACGATGGTAGTGATGATGACATAGCCTTGAGTGCTCATGAACCACGAAAGTGGGGTGATATTGATCTGTAGAGAAACTACAGATGGGAGGCAGGATCCTTGAGGTGCCCAAACTCTTGCATCACATACGAGCTACGAGAGCCTTAAGACAGTAGGGGGACGAGTGGAGCAATGGGTGAAAAAGATCACAGTGAAGCAGATGCAAGCTGGGACAGTGAAGTTTGGAGCAGCGCAGAGGAGAGGCAGCAACAACGCAGATGCAGTGCTTACGCAGTACAGTGCAACAGACAACACAGTGCTTCAGAGAGACAATGCAGCGCAGCAGCAGAGGGAGCGTCAGTGATGAGTTGCAGCCCAACTGACTTGTCTGTTAGAGATTGGGTGTTGGTCCTTCAGTTGCTTACTTCTTAGCAACTGAGTTGCAGTGCAACAGTTAGCAGTGGCAATGCTATGGGCATCATGATGCAACAATTTGTGAAGGAGCTGCAGTGTGGATGTAGCAGTGTCAGTGGTAGTGACATGGGCAGTAGTACAGAGAGGAACAACGCAGTCGATGGAGGGCAGCAGGCCAAGCATCAACATCGCAAAGACCGATGCCAAGATCAAACAATACTTTAGTGTGGATGTATTGCTAGAGCACACTCCTCGTTAAGAGGGAGTGTTGAGATTTTGGGTAGCATTCGGTGTGCTCTAGCTCTGAAACTTTCTAGAAGGGCTAAGACACACGAGATCTCTGTAATGAATAAAATAATATAAATAATGATTAATTAGTAATTAGGTTGAAAGGGCATGTCTGATGAGACATGACCTTTCGTGAAGAGGCACATGCTTAGGTATAATAGCATGCCTCATTTGTAACATTCATCAATCATTCTTCATACCTTTTATATAATAATATTTGTATCCTCATGGATATTCTTATATTCCAAGTCTTCTGGAGTATTTTAACTTGAGAAGGAAGTTTGTTCACTTCATTTGGTATCAGAGCATTTCGAGCCTTCGGCTGCTTAACTGCTGCACAGAGACACGCTCTTCGATCCAGGTTTTTGACCGTAAAAATCGTCAAACTCGTTGCCATCGAAGCGTTTCACTACCAATCTTGGAGTTTCTCCATTTTTCACTAGTAGGCCTTTGGCCATAATTAAAAATTTGAAAAAAGAAGAAGAAGAAGAAAATAGAAAAAGATAGAAAAAAGTCTATAAAAAAAAGGGAGTTCAAAAAATAAATAAAGTATATATATATATATATATATATATATATATATATATATATATAGAGAGAGAGAGAGAGAGAGAGAGAGAGAGAGAGAGAGAGAGAGAGAGAGATTTAAAAAAAAAATTATGAACAAAGAGCAGCTGCCCATTCACAAATGCATACACCATTGTCAGCGGCCACAACCCGTGAAGCAGCCAACACCACCGGCTAACGTAGCCCCTTTCATCTGCAGCTTCCATCCACATTGCCGCTGTACCTCGTCGTCACACTTTGCTACAATAGACCCTTAATCCCTCGCAATTCGACTCGCAACACTGTTGTATTTTCCCTATCTGTTGACGTGCCATCACACAGGCCTCCGCTCACGTAGCCACCACTACTGCCCCTCTGCCTTCTGCCTACACCCGCCTTAAAAACGTGATCCATCCAACTCTCCCGACACCGTGCTGTTCGCCGTTGCCACCCGACTGGCTTAACACTGGTCACACTGCTTCTATCCTCGTCGTTTTACCTCCACTATGTATGCCTCTTCCCTCCTCGACCCCACCGCTGCCCTGATCTCACCAGTGTTCCTCTACCCGAAATCCCACTGCCCATGCCATAATTCTTCTCATCGTCGTACGACAAGTCAACTACATCAACCATAACTGTTGTTGCACACCACAGCCACCAACAACCTCTGCCATTCGCTTAGCTTCCTATTTTCCACCTCTGCTCTCATTCCTTCGATCCCCATCTACCCCAACAACTGACGCCGTATCACAAACCTCTATAGTTGCCTTATCCAAAAAAAAAAAAAAAGTGATGCCTTTCTTTGAATTGTCTTGCCACTTGCCCGGTAGACCACCTCACTGCTTCTGCATCGTTGTCACCCAGCCATCCGCATGACCATTTCACTCTCTGTCCCTTACCGTTGTCTCTGTCCTTCACACCGTCGCTGAATATCGCCACACCATCTGGAGCTAACACCACCGACCACTTGCTCGTATGCAACCACCAATCGCTCTTCCATTCTCACTCCGCAACGGACACACAAACACCTTGTCTACGCACTCTTCCGCCAGTTCCGCTAGCCTCACCACCACACCACTTTTCTCCTATCCGCCATCGGTCAAAGATCACTAGTGTATTGGAATCATTTGGAATTGTCCTGTCTTGACTTTACATTGTCGTAGGTTTTTAAAAAAAAATATACATTCACGTTATATAATAGTTACTATAAAGACAATAAATCATTTAATTAAGAAAGGTTGTATATATATATATATATATATATAGGAGAGAATTATATAAAAATATATATATATCGAGAGAGAGAGAAAGGTTATTAAAAAAAAAAGGGTAAAGTGAAGCATTGTTAAATTTATTTTCACCAAAGTACAAGTTACAAAGAAAGGTATTAGTAGTGAGTGGAAAAAGGAAAAAGGAAGAAAAGTATTATAAGAAATAATTTGAAGAAGGGAAAAAATTATTTAGGAATAATAAAATTCTAGAGGTTTATTAAGAGAAAGAAAAAAGGGCACAATATTTTATTATAAAGATTAGAAGTATCTACTTTTAAAAACCCTAAGTTCATCCCAAGAGTATTTAATATTTAAGAAGCAAAATGGAGTCTAAATTAGAATTGAAGAAAGGAAGATTTTTAGAAACCTTCCCCACCAATGCTAAAGTGCTATTTAAATTTAAATGAATTCTCGCAGGAAAAGATATTACTATTTATATCTCTCCCACTGAAGGTACAAATTATATAGCACCTAAAATCGCAAACCAATTAGTGACCCCAGAGTCAAATATAATCAAAAAATTAGACTGTTTTGACAACAAAATATATGACATAACCAATTTACAATTAAACATTGGGGATTATACATTCGTATCGAAATTATCTGTTTAATCCTTACCTTTTAACGATAGTGACATTGTGTTGGGTTCATCATGGATGGAAACCCTAGGTTCATTTATCCTAAATATGAAAAAGAAGTTTTTAACGTTCTCCTACAAAAAGAAGAAAATAATGCTCCAAGACGTTAACTTGAAGCCAAATTCAGTGACACCTGAAGACATACAAGAAATTTCAAAAGTAATTCTTCAAGAAAGTAAAAAGGCGATCCAAAATATGCAAAAGGAAGTTGACAAAATCACCAATAACAAGAATGAAGAAGTTGCTCGCCTCAAGCACCACAACGAAAAATTACTAATGCAAATTAAGAAACTGAAGAAGGACAAGAAGTCATTAGAAAACAAGGTGCAACAACTTGTCGAAAAGGAATCGTCGAAAACTTCAAATATAGAAATTCAAGTTGAAGAAAAAACGCACATTGATCCAGTAAATGTCACAACTCAAGAAGAAGACAAGTAAGTTGCAGAAAATACAAACGTAGATGTTGTAGTTCAGACGATGAACATTTCAAGTGAAGGTTTTGTAACCAGCTCAATAACATCATCGCCAGAAGAAAATCAAAAAATTTACACACACCTAAGAAGGGAAAGTCAAACCAAAAAAGTTCCCTATTGACATCCAAATCACGAGAGCAAACAACTCGACCAAGCTGTGTATTCAAAACCGAAACAAGAAGTTGATGTTTTGAAGAAAATTAATGTCAGTGCAATCCGTTCAAGTGACAATTCATCACAAGTTTCAAGTCATCGTAAGATTCCACAAAAGATTGATTTAGGATGGTCCGATCCATTCTTAGTGCGACAGTTTTGTTTGTCCCTTAGAGGATCATATCAACTTGTATCGACAAGGATGACTGCCCCGAGATGAGAAGACATTTGTAGCAAGAAAAGAAATCAAGGCCTTTCATCAACAAGCTTTGAGGGCAAAGCTTTTTGAGGAGGAAGGCAATGTAATGAATAAATAACATAAATCATGATTAATTAGTCAATTAGCAATTAGGTTGAAAGGGCATGTCCGATGAGACATGACCTTTCGTGAAGAGGCACCTGCCTAGGTATATAAGCAGGCCTCATTTGTAACATTCATATCAATCAACTCATTCATCATACTATTTAATATAATATTTCTATCCTCAATGGATATTCTTATATTCCAAGTCTTTTGGAGTATTTTAACTTGAGAAGGAACTTTGTTTGCTTCCAATCTCCAAGACCCGGGAAGCGTTTGGAGAAATTTCATCGTTGAAGTTATTCAAATAATTTATTTTTAATGAGGACCCTAAGTCTAACTTAGGGAATTAGAAAAATTAAAGTGAACTAATTAAACACATGTGATGAAATGTTTTAAGTGACACGGATCAAACAGTCTTTTAATCTAAGCTTTCGATAAGAGATTAAATCACGGTCCTTGATGTGTCAATGAAAAAGTATAAGAGAAAGGCTTGGGGTCACTTGGAGACACACACATGGAGGCAGAGCATTGAGGCAGAGTTGGAATTCTATGGCGGGGGTTGCGAGAAATTCGGAAACAAGATTTGCAATGTAGTGAGAGACGAAGATCGGCAAGGGATGATTTGATCCGAGGCCGAGAATACAAAAATAGAGGCGGTCGTGCCCGGACAACACGGAGACGCGAGAGGACGCGGTTCGGCTAGAATCATGCGGCCGCAGCACAACCCGGGGTGATGCAGACCCAGCCGGCGGCACCAACCGGGGGTGACACGGTACCAGCAGAGAGCCAGTGCGAAGCAATGCATCACCGATGAGAATTGTTTCTGATGGGACGCTGGCAGGGGGTGACGCGAGGCTGCGGGCGGCGTTGGGGTTCCTGTGGGCAGAGAAAGGGCATGTTTATGCATGCGTCTCAATTGAGGGTGCAGGGTGTGATACAACCATATTTTCTGTCTCTGAGTGAAAGGTACTTCTTCCGTGTAATTTCTCTATAGGGCCAACCATTTTTGGTGCCCAAAATGTTGTATTCAGATTCTGCATAATAATAAAACCCTCTAGAGCTGTTGCACTGGTTTTCCCGCACTAGTTTTTTCCGGGGACATTTGTCCGAAAAATCTGTGTAATCTTGTCACATGTGCGTATTGTTCAGTAAATGATTTGTAGATGTGTAGGTTGCAGTTTGTGTCTTCGTTAATGTTTTTCTGAACACTTCAGTTAAATAACTTGTTAAGTAAATTAAACAAGTAGGCGAAGTAGATCTAGACACTGCAGTAGGGTTTTTTTTTTAAAACTTTCATAGCCCCGTGTGCTTAGTCTTTGATGTGTGGGTAAAAGGTGTATAATCCCAAGAAATTTCGGGTGTTCTAATGACCTCCCTGGTCGGTACATTCATGCACTCTGCGGAGATTATGTCCTAGTTGGAGCGGTACCCACCACTGTGGGTGGCACCCATAGGGCACTGCCTCCTACATTGTCTCGGTGGGCAACCAGCTTGGCCCCTTGCAGCCACTGGATAGCTTAATGTGCCATCATCACCGCCACTTGAGCCAACCATTATGCATATGCCCACTGTCATGATCATATGTTTAGAGTTGGACCTTCCAACCCCGAAGGTATTACTTTCACTATCTAATTGGGTATTTTTGCCTACTTATCATGGACAGTTATGGTCATGGATTAGTGGGGGTATTCGGCGGAAAGAATGGGCTTGGCCTGTACTCTTCTCCCCTCATCCAATTTGGTGGTTAACCTTGTATCCTAGTCACGTGGGATCTCCTCTATTGGGTACTAGCTTTAGAAGTGGCATTACATGGGAAACCCCGATTTTGGTTGTGTGGTCCCACTTCCTGACATCACATACATCACTCTCCTCCACTCATTATAACCCCTTTTCACATATTCCCCATCCAGGTCCACATTTGTCCATTGGGGCCACAAGGAGTTAGCCTCCCCCTCCCCTTGTCCACACTTTGGGTGTAACAACAAAACTAGTGGCTTTATTGACTTTAATAGTAAAAATACACGAGATATTTAGAATAATAATTTATTAATAAAATATATGATAAGATGATTAAATGATTACAATAAGGCCCTGCTTATATACCTACGCAGGTGGCCTTTCATGAATGGGCATGTCTTTTAGACATGCCCTTTCATTAACCTAATGACTATTAACATAATCTTTAATTAACTATTTAATAATTATATTTATTACATTAGTTATGAATTATATTCATAACATTGCCCTTCTCTTGAGAATTATATTGTTAAAGGATGCCTAATTTCCTGCCAGCTTATACCCTTTAAGTTCCTTCCCTTATGTTGTCATTTAGGCATTATAAATCTTCCTTATAATTCCTTCATTTTTAATTATAATATATATATTAATATTATATATATATGATATTTTTTTTATATAGTTATAAATTATATATTTTATATAATTATAAATTATATAAATTATATAAAGTTTTTTTTTAGTATATTTATAATTAACTATATACACAAAAACTTCCAACGTTAAATGTCACTACGACTGTTCCAACACTGCTCGTATCACACCTTATCATATCTCTGGCTTGATGTGACCTGTAATGCACTTTTACTAGCTTTTGATCATCATTTTGCCCTCCTGTCGTGTCTTATAATATTCCCTCTGAGCCCCGGGGGTACAAATAAGTGTTTCACATCGTCTTCGTCGTCTTCGTATCCTGACGAGAAATGATATGATACTGGTAGCCACAGGCTCACTCCACTCATTGAATTTTGGATTGATGTAATCTATTCTTGCCATGATAGGCCCATGCAAACCGATGACACACAGCTCCATTCTGAAATAGAAAAGATCATCTACGTTTAGACCGGGAATAGCTCCAATTACCCTCTTGTCTTGATTGCAACAGAACCCTCTTTTCATCGTGAGAGATCCTACTTTCAGATCAGGCCATATGAAGTTACTGCCGCCAGGTTCATCTTTGTGTGCTTCGTCGTCCTGCGCAAGCTTCCGACGTGAAGCATTATAAATCAAAATGGCCTTCTTCACTAGTTTTCTGTCTGATACAACAGATGCATCTCCATCCGTAGCACAAGAAACCACCGTGCCTTTGGCGCTTCTACTGGACCTAGATTCTGAACTCCTCTTCCGCCTTGCCACATTTGATTCAGCGGTATCTGCGGCACTTAGTTCATTCTTTGGAGTTTTCGGGGTTTCCACAACATAGGTTCTATACTTGCTAGCGTCTTCCTCAGATAACCCCAAAGACAGAACCAAATCTTCGCCCACCCCAGCGCGACATCGTGGATCTACATTTGGACAACGTAAGTTGAGGCATCCTGCACCGTCGTTATTTATTGAGGTCTGAATATAACGTATCCAACACTTTTCGCAAAAGCGATGGCCGCAATACTTGACTTCCCTCAAATTAGCATTACCTCTTTTTGCAATATTGTTATCTTAAAGCGTAAATTCATCAAATTGAGGGTAATTACTACATAGCTACTTCTTCATCAAATAGGCAAGTAGCGGTACTCTACATCATGTGAAACTCTTTAGTTGATAAGAGTCATCTTTCCCAAATTTTGCAAACATTATAGTTACCTTTGTTCTCCTCGTTATCTTTGCTATTGTATACTTTTATCCAACGTTGAAAGTAGCTCGAATACTCATATATGAGCTCAAGTGTTTTTCATGTATTCTTCAGAGCCGTGCTTAATTGAGAATGATGACAACTCCTCATCTTTTATTTCTCAATAAATATAAGTTTTTGTAAAACATTGTTTGATTTCGTGCTCTCACAGAACTAACAATGTCATTGGATTGTCCACATGTTCACATCAAATAAAACATATTTTCCTACATATGATTCAGAATATAAACATCCCTTGGTTTGACTTTTAAATTCATTAATGTCTTTTTTATTGCTAGATTTCTGAGACATCTTTTCTTAAAACAAAGGTAGCTCTTACACATGACTTTTCTAATTGCTAAAGCTTTTCTTGAATTTTTCTAATTAGCTCAATTTCTTCTTGGATCTACGTAATGGCACATTGTACTTGTGAAATAATGTTCCCTGGCTTGTATACTACGTTCATAGGCTTGTAAGACTCATTTTGTGCCATGGCTTCAACTTGGCTTCATAGTGGTTCAGACATTAATCGTAACAACAAAACTAGTGGCTTTGTTGATTTTATAGTAAAAACACGCAGTGTATTGAATAATAATTTATTAATAAAATATATGATAAGATGATTGAATGATTACAATAAGGCCCTCGCTATATACCTACGCAGTGGCCTTTCACGAATGGGCATGTTCTTTAGACAGCCCTTTCATTAACATAATGACTGCTATTAACATAATCTTTAATTAACTATTTAATAATTATTTTATTACATTAGCGTGAATTATATTCAGCACATTGGGCTCGGGTCCGGAATGAGTTTCGGAGGCAGGAGTGTTGCTAGCTAAAAAATAAAGCAAAAAGCATAATTTGGCTACTCAAAATGAAATGTACCATAAAGTGCAAAAAGAGCATTGACAAAATTACAGAACACGTGGGCAAAAGTCAACATGAGCTCTACTATCATCATGGCCATCACCCCGGTTCCCAGGGCCCCCATGGCTGGCCCCTCGCATCACTAAGGAACCCGCGATTGTCCCAACCTTGTGGAACATGAACCACCCAACCCAAAAGGGGTATTCACCGCCATCATTCGCCCCCAGCCCTCTCATTTCTTCGGGCCCCAAGTAGTTAAAAAAAAAAAAATATCTATAAAAGGAAAAGGTACATGAAGAAGGTGGAAAAGCAAAGGCCGAGAGAATCTCATGTACTCACGATTACTCCCTTCTCACTCCTCTCGTACACCCAAGTGTGGGCCTCCATCACCATAGCCCTTGTACCACAGCATGTGGCTTGGAGCCTTTCCTCGATGCCCCACTCCATTCTATCATTACATCAAGGACACCCTGCCAGCATGATGTACCCACCATATTCAATACTCCCTTAGAGGTTGAAACCACTTAATAGGTCCTCGATTGTCCTTCTTGAACTTGGAAACACTTGTATACCTAAACCTATTATGGAAGGGCACGCCCTGCTAGGAATGCCCACTTAGTTCCATGACTTCTCAGCTCATTTGCCTAATTACACCAATGACGGTTGTACTAGAAGGTGAGGAGACACATTGGATCTTGCGGATTGTGGTGGGATTTCTATCTTTGGGTTTGCAGCCCTCCATAGATCATATTGGCATTTATAGGTATGTTGATAGTGATGTGGCCTCCACTATATAAGAGAGAATAGCCATGCGATGTGATCCTCAGCCACCATCTATTGTCACTTGTCCTACTTACTTGATGATGATGATGCATTGGACAACTCTTGCCCAACCAACTATACTATTGCACCACACACTTGGTGTGAATTTTTCAATCTGAAAATGCTACTCAGTGATTGATTTATTTCTACTTACTTATTCATAATAAGTTATTTTTCTTATGTATGCTTCAATAAATTTTTTTGAAATGAATATAGCTACAATATTCACTTTAACTTGTGCTTAAGAACAACAGAACAAGTATAACACAATAGAAATGTTCACATGAACACAGCTATTTTTGCATAATTGTCCCTAGAAACCCAACATGGGGAAAAAACCAGCAAGTAGAGCAAGAGGGTTTATATTAATCTTCAAATAGTGAAAAGATCGTTTACGAATATATGATGAGCAAATATTTAGCACACACTTGAGAGATTTTCCGAATACCTTGTAATAATTCCCGAAGGCTACCTGTGAGGGCACTTCCCCTCTCTCTCTCGCTGCCCCCCTTTGCGTGGCCCCTCCGTGGCAAACACATTTGCATCGGATCGGCGTCATTTCTAGGAGGGCCGCGTCGTTGCTCACTTCCTCCTCTCGTCTTCTTCCTTCTTCTCTTTGTCTCTGCGCGACTCGCTCTCCTTCTATCTTTGCAACCCGCGCCTACAACCTCCTCCCTCCAAATCGAATTCTCTTACTTTAGAATCGATTTCCCATGGGTATTGAGAATGTGCCTAGCTTGCTTTCCAAATTGCTCCCCAATCCTTCTCTTATAGTCTTCTGTTGATGAATCAATGACCATATAATATCCTTAATCAATGGCTCGTATTAAAAGATGACTTGATTCTTCATTTTAAGATTCACATACTCTACTTTATTAATACCTTTAATTATTTAATTTCTCAAGTTTAGACTTAGGGGATCACTTAAAATAATTAATTATTTTAATAAAGCATGATCTCAGAGTGGAATTTCACAACGATCGTTATCCTGAATACTCGATGTCTAAGCTCGTCCCAAAATATGAGACTTGGAACAATTTCCACGTTACAAAATCAACACTCCCTTAGCTAGAAAGTGTTTCAACAAGGCACTAAATCGTATCTCCAAGCCCGACTTGGAAGCATTTGCTGCGTTGTTGATGTTCGATCGGGCTGCCCCTCATCTCCGCGTCGTCTTCTACCGCTCGCTCATGATACCACCGGCGACCGCCTCATCCACCGTAGCTCCCTCTCGAATCAAGACCACCCATTCCTCTACTAGAAAGGGTTCTTGACCATCCCTGTTTTCCTCGTATAAGTAAACTTAATTCATTTGCCTTTGTGAGGGTATCTCACCCTGCTCTCCGTAGGAATGTACTGGCGACAACCCTCGTTGGACATAGTCTCAATGAAGTGGAATCTAATGTCAACAAAATGGACTGTCATGAAACACAGATTCTTAGAGAGCTTGATGCAACTCCGATTATCACATGTATTCGTTGGTTCCATCTTCTTCTTGAGCAAGTTCAAGAGCAAATAAGCCACATGAATACGGTTAACGAAAATTGGAAAGTGTTTCACGATAAATGCGAAAACGGCAACACCTACTGTTGAATTGAACGAAGTACAGATTTTATTTTTTTTTTTGCCGGAAATTTTGCCGGAAATTTTGCCGGAAATTTTGCCGGAAATTTTGCCGGAAATTTTAAATTTTAAAGTAGAGGGACTCTGTGTTTCCCTTCGTAGACAGAGGGCTAGAGGTGGTAGAGGTGGAGGATTTCCTCCCATTCTCCCATGCTAGAGGGCTAGAGGATCCTTCCTTCTGCGATTCTGCGATCCTCCGCCTCCCAGATTTCATGCCTTGTAGCTTTGAGGACTAGGGAGAGGCCGTAGAAGAGGCCATTGAGGCCAAATTTGAGTTGAAGGCAATGAAGGTAGATAGGAAGTTGATGGAAGAGTTCAAAGAAAAGGTAAATGAGAGAGCTAAATCAATATGATGAGTCAATGATCAATTCCAAGAAACTACTAAAAGAACACTTTACAAAGGGTAATGAAGCACACAAGAAATAGAAATTTATGGTTGCAAGGTGAAAGAAAAAAAACTCAATGGTTGGGTCAAATACATAGAAGAGAAAACAGAGATGATATTGTTAGAGTTAAAAAAGGGTTTCAAAATCATAGTCATAAATGAACCCGAAGGGATTCAAGCTCCTACCACCAAGTTGAACATTCAAAAGCTTGAAGAGTAGACCAATTACTCTTTTTACATATTTGAATGATTAAGAATCAAATATTTGTAGATCCATAGGAAAAATTTTAAGAAAAAAGGACAAATTTCATGTTTTCTTCCAATTAGGAAAGTTCGTAGCGAATCCCAAGCTTTCAGTTTTCCAGATTTTGCTACGAACTCGTTAATGAGGATGTCTTTTTGTTTAAAATCATGGATATCGTCAAAATCAAATTATGAATTTTTTTTTTATTTAGCTCATTCAAAGAAACGTTTCCAACCGTAAAAGAGGGCCAGTAAGTGCCACAGATTGTTGAAATCAATTTTGTTATGTAGTATTCTGCCACGAACTTGCCTTGATTCCCCCCGTTTCCGTAGCGAGCAAGTTTTTGTAGCAATTCTTTGTTTTGATGGTTCATTGGAGTGTAATCCAACCATGTGGAAATATTAAAGAGTATGAGAGAGGAATCTTTGGGGAGGCTTTGTCTTCGACAAGGTTGTTCATCCCACCGGCTCATCATGAAGACAATCAACAATATCATGACACCACCTCTTAAAAGTAAGATGACTAGTTTCCCAATTTAGTCAGCAATAATGTCCCGGTCATGGTTTATTGCCACCCAACAACATGAATGTATTCGATGTTAATATGTAGTATTTTCGCTATTTTATTTAATAAATAATCGGAAGAGTCTCGAGTAGGTCTCTAAGTCATAAATTTAGTAGATGTAAGTTTCATTTCCATGTATTTTTTCTATTGTTGGATAGCCGCCGCAAAGGAGTTCAAGGATCTAGTCATGTAGGCAGCATCCACGGTAAAGTGACCGAAGCCTATTAATAGGAATAATTTTGAATATAAGGTTGATATGTTATTTTACACTACTACTATTGTAAACTTTTTTTGATTAGTAATATATAGTTGCGGTTGGATTTTTATTCACCTGAGATACATCTAATGTTTTTCATGAGTACTTGTGCCATATATCTTGTTATTTTACCTTCAATACTTTGATGTTTGATTACCTATAATTCATGTTAATCATTCCCTAACTTCCTTTAATTAAAATGTTGTGTATGTATGTGTATTTCTCTTTCCATGAAGACACCCATATGCCTCATCGTCCACAAGAAGAACCATTGTCACTCAGCTTTCTTAACACCGACTCCATTAGCCAAATGGTAGTGAATTTTACACATTTTTCACCTCGCAAATGAACACATTTGAAACACATTTGTCATATTTAGCCATACGTGAGCTAATTATGTAATATTGTCAATATCTTTGAGTGAGCACTCCCTGTGCTAAAAATGTTAATTTTGAGCTAGAAGGTGGTTTGAAAGAGTTACTTCCAGGTTTTCGGGTGGAGAAACCCATTTGTACCAAATTATTGATAACATTTGCAGCCTCCGTTGGGAGTCTAAATGCACATTTCCGATGTTTTTTCTCAAATGGTGCTGATGCTAAACGCTTGAGTGTAGCATGAGCCGCGAACATTTCGAGGTCGTTATAATCCGACCTTGGTGACTCCATTAAAAAATATTTATTTTTAAAGGTGTCTTCGTGAAAGAGATAAAAAAGGAGAAATCCGCATCCTAACCCACCTACAATTGAGGATAATCCAAAAAGGGATTCGTAGAGGCATTGGAAGAAACTCTTCAAAATAAGGTATTCCATCACATTCAAGATTTTTTTCTCCGAGATTATTCGAAGTCTTGAAGATAAAAAAATTTTCCGATAAAATTAAAGAAGTGTTGTTTAGGTATAAGACCGAAAATGAACTGATCGATATAATTCTATACCTACAAAGAATAGGTATTAGCACATCTTCCTTAGCATCAAAAGAAGAGAAAGAGAATTCTAGAAGACTGTCACATCAGATATGTTATTAGAGAGAGAGACATTTGAAAAATTAAGATATTTGGATCCTTTTTTTGTTGAAAATAAAGTCTAGTATACCCTTGCCTCGATGGAGTTCATTTGTATCTAGAATTCAAATACCGCCTACACCATCTCTTAACACTTCATCCTCATTTACTATGTTTTTGAAAAGTCATGATTTAAGCTCATCTACTCGCTTTTCCACATACCACAATACTTGTTATCATGGATGGAGTTCCTCCACCTATTGGACCTATAAAATATGCTCCAATTTTCCTTCCCGCTATCCATCATGACCTCCTAGATGGATAACTGTACCAGATTGGAACCTTTAAAAGTGAAGAGGAAATATCGTTGAAGAGAAGGTATACCAATTAATGATTTCATTGACCGAGATGTGAGGTGGATCATGAGTGTTATATATAAATTGGTACCAATGGGCTTATCCCCAAAATCTCGGAGTAACCTCTTTCAAACAAACTTTTGACCGAGGATTAGCCTATTCGCACTAAGAGGGCTCGTTAATTTAACTAATGATTTTCTCAAATAGGTTTCAAATCAGATTGCTAACCTCCGTGATAAGCGCTCATTGAGTATTTGATTGGGTGGTGAAAATGAAACAGGTTTCACTACCATTGGGATCATGGAGTCAGATGAAAGAATTCAAAGACGAAGGATTCTCCTTGTGGAAGCTAAGTCTTTTATCGTTTTCCACAATGAAAATAAAAATACTAACACATGTAAAATATTCAATAAATTTGTGACAATAGGAGTAGTCTCAAATGATATTGCACAACCCTTTTCAAAATCTTTCCTCCCTATTTATAGAATTAGGAACATTCAAATCATTTCTACCAACTCGGCTAGACCATCGAATTTCTTAATGGACACCTAATCTAATTAACAATCGATTACAAGGAGAAAAGGTAGAGATAACCTATTTTCAAGAATTAGAAACCTCATAGGACTCTTTTCGCTCATTATTACATTATGAAACTATTAAAACTCCATACTTAAAACAACGTTTATCGAAAGAGAAACCTTATGAGGTGGAAAAAGGAATGATCTAAAAATAAAATGCCATGGTTGGAATATATGAAATGTTCCTCGCATTCTAACTATGAGCAGCCATGTTGATGATATGATGTACCTGATAATGGTGAGTTGAAAAAACTTTGTCAGATGACCTACCTTCACCAAAAAATTACCCCAATATCCTCGTTTCCACGGGCTATCTAACCTTCAATACTTTTAAAACATTAAAATACTATTAAATGTTGTTCGTCGCAAAACAAAGTAAAATAGATAGTTTCGTAGCATAGTTTGGTATCATATTCATTTTAGCCATCTAAGTCAACTTTTAACTTCTCTTCTCGATTGCGGAATTCTTGCCAGATAATATAAGCTAAATACAACTCTTATCCTCCATTGATTTCCATCCAAAATGATATTTCTTGCAAAAAAGTAACCTACATGGATTTCGTGGCAAAATTCAGCCTTCGAGCATCGAGTTCGCTAATTGGAAAAAAAAAAACTTTTAATTTTGTTGATTTTTCCGAAAAATAGGGATCATAAATGAGCTCATATCTCCTCCGAATCCTTGATAGATATTTCCAAAATGGGAGGAATTTTTTGTAAATCTGTTTGTACTCCGAAGAAAACCCTCTCTTGGTTTTTTGAAAAAATCTCCAAGTGTGCTAAATTTGTATTTGAAAAACATGTCTAAAGCATGAAAAAAGAGATTGTGAAAATAGAGCCCAAAGACGTCTTCGAATCTCCCAAAATATTTCGTACTCCACTTTGTCAAAATGGGCTTGTGTTAAAGTGGTCCTATGATTTGATTTCTTCTCCTTTTTTTAATGTTAATATATTCAATATGTATTAAAAGAATATAATTATCTAGTCTTATTCACACATTCCCATTTTTGGTGTATTTTGATCCACAAAAGCTTCCTTGAAAATGAGGCCTTTAAATTTCCCTCCACATTTTCTAATATGTACCATTTAGCCGTTCCTAGAATTTATCCTTTCAACCCAATCCAAAAATTTTCATGCTACCCTTGCGTTGTAAATTGGAACCTCTTATGCAAAATTATATCCTCTCTCAACTTTCTTTACCATCTATTAAAAAATCATATCGTGCCAACTATATCACAAATTTGAAAACGATTTCTAATCTCTAATAGGGTTTTGCGTTGTATGCCCTTCTCTCATGGAACCGACCTCTATAGTACCTACTCCCACCGAGTTGGCCGTTGCGCACACGCCTTTAGCATTGCAACGAGGGGCATTTGCTTTTCCAATGACTGCCCCCGACTACGGCGTGATGGACCCTCATCCTTCAAAGACACGGTAAACTATACCGTTTCGTCCAGGGCTCCCGAGCAATGAAGCCACAGCGAGCGTTTACCATGAACCCTTCCGTGACGGGGGATCAATGACAAACAAAATAAGGTACAAAAAAAAGTTCCTACCAATGGCCACGATTAACCCCAAATTTGTGATCCTAAACAAATCAGACAAAAAGAACGCCAAATATATGAAGGACCATGCTATTATCCACAAATTTTAGGGTCTAGCCCAAAGAACAAGATGTCCTCGATTTGTGTCCAGCACAAATAGGATCCCCAAGGTAAGCTACTGAATCCGAAAAAAATGATTTTTTATTGTTATCTTTAGAGACCTAGAAGATAGAAGTAGTATTTTACAATCGATCGTACTATGGGTAGCGCAAGTCTTTTCCTTAGCTAATAATAATGTATAATTTTGAAACGAGAATGGAAACGAGTACCCGCTTTTATTTAGGTGCTTAAAATGGCCCAAATTTGAAAGTGCTTATCTGCATTACCTTAAAAAAAATTTCATATATATTTTTTCACACATTGAATTTTCTTATGTACCAAGTATAGACATTATTTTTTAAATGTTAGTGTTTCTATGTTGATTTTGAAAAGTGTTGATTCCAACATCATCCACTTTTTAGACGACTTATTTTGCACTTAAATTTTTCTAATGTATTAAATGCTATTAAAGTTATTTTCACTTACAATTTTTTGTTTAAGTGTTTTTCAGTATTTTTTCTTGTTTTCCTTTAATTTTTTTTAGTGAGATACTTTCATTTTTTTTTTCAATTTTCAAAAAAAAAATGTAAAAGGTAAAAAAATGAAAGTGTCAATGTTCTATCTAATTATATATTGTTAAATAATATTTCATTGCACATGAAATAATTTCCACTAAAAAAGCAAGAATTTTTAACAATTGACATAAAAAACACATTTTGAATATAGAAATAACTAAAATATACACATTTTATGTCTATTTTGCTAAAAATGACATGTCAAATAAACCATTTTTATAGTCAAAATGTAACAAAAAAAGAATAAAAATAAATTTTTCTTAATTTTATATGAAAAGTTAATAATAATTACATTTTTTTTTCTGTAAAAACTTAAACTATTCACATAAAAAGAAGTGAAAAATCACATTATAAAAATATTAAACATAAAAAGAACAATTTAATATTTATTTATTCTCACAAAAATGTGAGAGTCAAAAAATTACAAGTATAACCTATGAATAGTTACAAAAAATGAGCTTCTATTTGTAAGCTTAACTTAATATTTAATCAATAATATCATGTAACCCAAACTCTTCATCTTCAAGAGTATAATTATTATCCTCCATAATATTTTCATCATTGGCTTCGCTCATCATTTTCCTTCTCGATGGATCTTTGATGTCCTGCGAACATACCAAAGTATGCCTTTCCAATCATTCTATCTAATGGTGGTTGAGGTTTCTTTTAATTTTTTGCCACACGAGATTCATTAAATTCATTTTTCTTCGAACGAACTTTTCAATTTCATCTAGAAGAAATTAAAGAGCATTCATTATTTGATGAATAAATTTGCTTTGTACTAGTCTTTAAATGGAAATGCAATTTCTTCCTTTTTGTAAGCAACATGCTAGTGTTGTACCTAATCATCAAGTAATCGAAGAAAATTTTTAGTAATTTAGTATAAACACATAAAATTTAAAAAATATAATAGTGAAATTCATTCTTATATAACAAAACTTACGTGAGCACCGAAAATAAATCCAAAACCCAATATCCTTCATTTGAACACAAATTCAAAAGATAGTTAATCAATGATTGTCAATTTTTATATATGTTAAATATCTCTTTTTCTTCTTTATATTCATATGTTTTCTTTCTTACAACATCATCATCATGGACCAATACTTGGCTATGATTCGCACATGCTTGATTGGAAAGAATAGTCTTGTAGCTATCATCATTTGTCCAACTTTCAACATGAATGAACTCAGCCGTAACTTATAATTGGTTGATTTCCGCCACAAATAAGATTTTTGTTTTTCCCCAACATGAAATAGTAAAATTTTAATTAAATTTTACACAAATAATTTTTAACATTAATCAAATATACAATTTCGATGTCTTACCAAGCAAGTTGCATCCTCGTATTTTCTTTTTCCTTTGAAGCTGACAATAAAAACCTAATTTTGTGTCCGAATGAAATGTCACAAATATCCAAAATGTTGATGTTGTGACTTCTAGAAATCACGCAACCACTTTACTAAAATCTTGATAAGTATAAGGGTCACTACCATATTCAATGTTTGGGATATTGAAACCATGAGGAATATGTGTGCAATAACTAGGTAATAATCCCGTTTAGGTATGAGTTTCTAAATCTCTTCACAATCACGTAATATTATTTGATATTGACATAGTAAGGATACCATTCCAAATGAAATTATTAAGACTGATCAAGTTCAACATCACTAAGATGTTGTTTTCTTATCCTTTCCATATTTATTTTTTTAATAAATCTTCTCCGAAACTATATGGTGCTCCATTTGCATCCTTCTTCACATTTAATAAAATAAACAAAAGAAATGTATAAGTTATAAATTAAAAACATTATACATATGAATAGAAATGAATGTATGAATGAACATACTCTTTTAAATGAGAGATAAAAATATTTTAGCACAAATGTAGAACTTGAATTTGGCACCTGCGTAGAACATCAACCCAACTATCTTCATTCAACAATTTAATAATTTATTCATGTATTCTCATGTAGAGCTTGTGATTCAATAAATGAAGTAAAAATGTTAATATAGTGTTATGTGTAACAAATAATACCAACAATGATATATTATATTTAACATAAATTTATAATAAAAAAGGTAAAAATAACAAACTTACTTTAGAAGTTCCTTGGACATTTCATCCGTTGATAATTCTCCGACTTTACACGAGTTAATATTGTTTTGAAAAGTGTTTCATCCTTCACTCCCTTCATTGATATCCAAGGTGATATTCATATCTCCTAGAAGGAGCTTCATTTTAGGCCTTGATTTACTATTGGTACATATCGATGGTTTAGACATTTTAACCTTCTAACTTTTGATGCGAACGTTCTCCCCACAACTAAAAAAGTGATCAATCAATTCTGTATCTCCACTCTAAATGCTAACTAGAAAATCTTATCCACACCTCTCATTATTTCACAATTTACTTTTCCATGTTTTGAACTTATTTTTTTTCTTTTTCGATTTGATAACCGATTTCCATACAACATTCCTTCCGTAATGCATGATGAACCTTTAGCTTAACACCACCACATTTTTCTTCAAATTCACTATGAATAAATATGAGTCTTTGGATGAAATTCACAAACTTCCTACACTCATTATCTAAATTATGATCACATTCCAAAAGCTTTTATTTTGTATCCTACGAAACCAACATAAGTGATACATTGCATTGTTTCAAAGAGCGGGTTATTGGGATATTCCTCCATTAATTTCCTTTAAGCTTCTACAAAATGGTTGCCCCCAAGCACATAATATTTGCATTCAAAAAATTTTGACTTCTCAAATTATTCTTTTTTTAGAACTTGACTTGGATCAACAAGAACAACATAATCAACCACATGTGCAAAAGGGTTGTACCTCAATGTTGTTTTCAAATTGTTAACATGCAAGTTGTGTGGCTTTATAATTTTATATTTGAGTTTTCTTTCACATGGCTTGTAGACTTGAATGACATTAAGTTGGAATTACTCACCACCCTCGCAGTTTTAAATTAATCTTCGCCAATTGATGTCGGATGAAATTTTGTTTGTTTTCACAACATCGCCCCCAACCTACCTCCGGCATAATGATTTCCCGCTTTGGAGTTTTCACTACGCCCTTCACCGTTGTCCATGATTTTTTGTGAATGAAATATTTTTTTGCTTTTCCTCCTATTTATTATGATACTTTCTTGAACCGAAAAAATCTCCTCATCATCAATCGTAAGGGAGAAATTCTTGGGGATTCTTGTTTTTTTTTTTTTATGGCTCTTCGCTTTCTAACACCGCCCTAATTTGATCCCTGACATGGCAACACATTATTCATCTTCAGCTTTAGCTTTAACATCATCTTCAAGTTCCTCATTTTGAAAAGTAACATGTCTACCTTTAATATATTTATCCCTTTGATGCAATCTTGTAGCATCATGAAGTATTTTTTTCTTCTTTCTCTTTTCACATATTCTCTCGCTTCATGTTCATGGAAAATGGAGACCAAATTCATATTATCTCGCTCTATATAATAGATTCCCCCAAAATAATTGAAATTCCCTTTAAAAACTCGTAAAACAAAATATAATATGTCAACATTAACTAAGTTATTAAAAATAAAATGACACAATTTGAATAACACAAAAACATATGTGTAACAAAACACTTACAATCTTCCGTGCAATATTTTACATGATATGTTTGCATATCTTTGAATAATCTTCCCCCGTGTTATACATTGACAATGTAACATTACATTTATGTTTATCACGAATAGCTTTTATAGTATATAAACACTTTCGTATTTGGAAGAATATATAGGTCTAATACTTTTCCCACCAAGTCATAACTTTTCAAACATCAAAATTCTTATTGGAATATAGATATAATTATGCAGATTCGTTTTCTCTACATCTTTGAAACCATGCGTATTTTGAACGATTCACTTATGTTGATTTCTTCCAAAAGATGAAACCAACCTCTTTTATTTTGTAGTTGCATTCCAACATTTTCAGTAATTAATCGAGGTGCAAGCCTATCTAGCAATGTATTTTGAAGGCCCAATTCGTAGCTTTAGATGATGCAAGTGTTGACTTGGGTCCAAAAATATTGAAAAAAAACTTCCTTGATGTCATTTTCCGCAAACATATATATATAGACATAACTTACTAAATCACAAAACAAATATCTTACGTAAACAAAATAAAAAACTTGTTTTAAAAAAGAATGATATTTTTATGTATTTTTTCCCCAACAGAAACTGTAAAACACTTTTTTTTTTTTACATGTCAACTACCCAACCCCCTTATATATATATATATATATATATATATATATATATATATATATATATATATATATAATTTAAAACAAATTGTTTTAAAAAAATGTTATTTTTCTTTTTTTATATTATCTCTCCAACCCCATTAATTTTTTTATTTTATTTTTTCTATATGCCCAAAGGGCCAATTTTGAGCCCGAGCTCGAGGGTGATGACCCCCTTGCCTAGCTATAGTCGATTGCTATAATTTTCCTCCTTCGTTCCCTCCAGCACGAGGTCAATTCTAGGAATTGGCCCCTTCCCCGGGCTCGAGTGGATGCCGCCCTATACGAGTACCGTCGACGCACGTCGCCCTAGGCGTCATGTTGCAGGTGGACGCACCTACGGGCGGTGTCCACCTGAACTTGAGGACCACCCTAGGGCTCGTGAAGACTCCGCCCCCATGGGCACGTCTTCCAGCAAAGATGGCACCGGCCCAGTGGATGTGCCTACCTCACCTCCGGGCAAGCAAGGAGACCGATTTTAGAATCGATCCCCCATTGGTCCGCAGGGGCCGTGGTGTCCCCACTTGGGCCAGATAAGCCATGTGTTGCCCCCGCGGAGCCCACCAATAATGGCCATATTAATTTTATTTAATTTTTTAGATATAAAACAAAAAAATATCATTTTCTACCTTAAATAATTAATGGAAAAAGTTGGTAAATTTTAAAGAAATAAATTACTTCACTTAAATTAATTTTAATAGCTTACTAATTTCGTAATAGAAACCAAACTAACCTTTCAAAAGAAAAACTCTCATTGACAATGTTGCTCCCCTAGGCAATCATTCAAGCTTTTAAACAAACCTCGAGAAATCTTGACGTCACGTGCATTGTAGTGAAATTGACTTGTCTTATAAAGTGGAAATAACATAATTGTTTACTTACTAGGTGAATGTGGGATAAAAACCCTTTATGAATATTATAAAAATAAAATTTATAATGTAGTCAAATTTATATAATTTAATTAAAATTATTTTAGTTTGAATACAATTATCAAGTGGAAAATTTCTACGAAATTTAATTCAAATTAAGGTCCATATTATGAGAATATTTTTAATAACTAATTTTCAAACAAATCATTTAAATAAAGTTTGATGGACATACTAAAGAAAAAAAAATTTAGTGAAAAATTTTGGAGGGAATTTTTGGAGGGAATTTCGATTCCCTCATCTATATATTATCATTGTGAGAGATTATTTGCATCATTCACCATTTCTTGTTTGAGTGTTATGGATTCCTCTGATAGTGAAGTTTAATTCTTATGAAGCATCAACATCTTCGTCACGTAAAACTCTATTCATATTGATAAATATAACTAGAGTAGTGACAAAAATTGTTGGTGTAGTTTTTCAAATGAATGGAGAGTCTAAATTTTGACTTAGTCCTAATCCTATGGACTCGAGAGAAATAATGACGAAATGGCAAGATAAAGAATTTCAAAAAACTAGAAACTACTATTTTCCACCGACCCTAATCCTAAGTACTTTGAGAGCAATAGTGATGATTAGTGTGGATGACAAATTTTCAATCGACAGAGAGACAGCGCTTCACTTAGTCCTAATCCTCGTGATTGTGAAAGCAATAACGATGAATGGTTGGATAAAATATTTTCATGAATAGAGAGTCATGGGGCTCACTTAGACACATAATCCTAAAATATTATGAGAGAAATAGTGATGAATGACAGATGAAAATTTTCGCCTGATAGAGAGTCATATTTTCCACTTACCCTAATCCTAAGGATTATGAGAGTGAATAGTGATGAATGAAAAGATGAAAAATTTTCGTAAATAAAGCGTCAGCATTTTATAATTAATCCTAACCCTATGGACTTTGAGAGCAAATAGTGATGAAGAGAATGATGAAGAAAATCCAATAAATCGAGAGTCTCAATTTCCACTCTTACTCCTAATCATATGGACCATGGGGGCATTAGTGACGAAGTTTTCAGATAAAAATTCTCAATAAATCGAAGAGTCACAATTTCCACACAGTCCTAATCCTATGAACACGTAGAGCAGCCTATGATGAAGGGAAAGATAAAGATGGTGAAGAATATCCTTCAATTTAGTATTTCAAAACCATGATGATGATATCGAAAATTTTCATGTTATTAAAGATGGTAATGAATATTTTTCTTAAACAATTATGGTGGCGAATTTCTTGGGTCATATTGAAAACGATCATAGTAAGAATAGTATTCCTCCTAATGATCATGGAAATGTTTGTTCGAGAGAATTATGAAATTATAGAGATGTTTGAAGCAAATATTGTTTCTGTGAGTAGGAGTAGACATTTTCGTATCAATCTAAAATGTTCTAGTTATACAAGGGGTAGAGTAGTATATCTCAAAAGAAGAATTTCTATGAGTGAGGTCATTTCAAGTGATTTTGTAAAATGAATTTCTTGAAACATATGGATTTCAAGTTTTCTTTAGAGAAAAGGAAGAACTATTTCTCAATCAATAGAAGCATGTAGAATTCATATTTCATGGGTGCATAACTACACTCGTAGGTTATGATTATCATATTGGGTATTTATTGCTATTTAGAAAGGATTTCAAAATGTTTCATTCAATCGGAAATTTTCGTCTATCAAGAATCCAAGATAATTTGAAAAGATCCTACATATTATTCCAAAGTTCATCATAAATGAGAGTTTGGGCCATTAGAAAACACCGCAATGTCATGGTCAAAAGACTTATTTTCAAAACATGGAGAGTGTATGTCAAATAGATATACAATACATATTACAAATAATTTCTCAAGACAAGAAATCTACAACTTATACTTAGGAATATGCATAAGGTGTTGAAGGAAAATGACTATTTTATTACATATCAATATTTAGTGCGTATATGGAGGAGATAATTCAACAATGTTCACATCCCTAAGAAGACAAGGATGGGGGATTGGTAGTACATGTGCTTCTCTAAAATAAAATGGGATAAATTTCAAGGAGCAGTAAAGAGGTAAGAATTCATAACATTATATTTTTTAAATTGTATAGTGATCAACCATGAAAATGCATTTATTAATACATTTATTTCATGTTATGTGTAGATTCCATTGTTAAAGCCCTTCAAGAGCATCGCGAACAAAAAAAAGTGAAAGGGAAAAAATAGGTGCACAAACATTGAAAGAAGTGTTATGATAATCCAAATAAATATTTGGGTTTGATAATTGATGTTACACTGTATTTAAACACTTCTACCGCATTGTTTTTGCACACCAAAAATAATGCAAGAGGAAAATTTTATCAAGTTTCATTTGGTCGATTGACAGTATTCAATGGGAAAATTTCACCAAGTGTTTACTTCACACCTCCAAATATTAATAATGATCGAACTCCGACAATAACCACATAATTCATGATGTGCTTTCTCATTGGGGCAATTCGTGAATTTTACATTCACAATTAGACCATACTTGTCCCGAAAACAAAAATTGATATTTTTTGGATATCAAACATGCATGAATTGAGAATTTTTCATAAGGTAAAGGATTGTTTCTTCTTGTTGGGAAAATCACTACTACATTGATTATATGTTTAGTCGTTTTTCAAAGAATAATTGAGGAGGAATAATGTTGGGAGCTTTCCATCATTAATTGAATGTATTAAGAAATCATATATGCCTTAGCCTATTTTTCATGGGTTAGAAGAAATTGTTGACATGCAAAGGTTGATTCTCCAATCGCATGGTCAAAAGAAATGCATTGAAAAAATTTAGGACATTAGCTTCCATCATCAATTTCGTATCAAAACAATTCATGGAAAAACACTTATATGGGGAAAGAAGTATTCAACAACTGCAAAATGGGTTCCATCATCATGTTTGGAATTTTGCAGTTCATTCCAAATAATCCAATATTTTCTTCTAAAATATGTTGTTATTACAATGAGTTGGTGAAGTTCATAATGCATGAAGGAAAAGAGAGATATAGATTATTCCGAATGGCTCGAAGAAATGAAAAAAAAAAACCACTAGATATACATATCAAGACCTTTGATGTTGTTGATTTAGTTTAATGGGAGTCCTTTTTCAATGATTAGAGTGATATCCTTTCAAGAATAGCAAATGAAGATATTCTTTTGAAGATTCCATTTATTGGCCACAAAATGTGTCAAATGAATAGGAGGAAACAGACATTCTTGAACAACAACAATCACATGGTATTATTAATTCTACATGTGGAGAAAATAGAAATGTATATTGGTTCCAAAATATCTCATGCACAACGTGAATCCATGGAATACCCTTTACATTAGTTCAAATATTATGATATTAAGGAGGGTTGCATGATCACATTCTTAGCGCATGAAGGTCCACATGGCTATCCATTCTGCTGCCAAGGTTATAAACGTGATTAAAAAATGAGCATGTTACAAGTGTTGAAGTACATTGGTATGCCACATACACACGTCGATTCCATGGTTTGTAGAAGCCAAAGATGGTGTAGTTGATAAAAAAATTGCTGAAAGATAAAAATAAAGGGCACACATATAAATTCGCCGTACGTAGCTATTAAAATTGGAGGAAGTCGATATATTTTTTGATGACTTTCAATTTAAAAAAGAGAGGAAATATTCACTCTAGGATGATAGATATTCTTAGAGGTTGATACCACAAGAAACAATGTTGAGATGGAAATCCGTTGAACCTAGATGTAGATCTACAAAAATTTTGAAACCTCGAAGTGGTAAGATGCATGTTGACTCACATGGGGCACTAGTTGATGAAAAGCGAAGAATATGGAACATCTTCTATCCGTATCGTGTCATTCATCCGAAGATGTGAATTTCCGATGGCGTGAAAGAAAATTTCATGGATTTTGAATAATTGTGTAGGACAATTGACATAAATGATGTTTCAATTGAGAAATGAAAATGATATTTTAAGTTATGGATCTTTTTATGTTTTTGGTTATATGTTTTAATTATGATGAATTCATTTGTCTAAAATATTGACAATGCAACAATAACTTGGATACATAATTTATGTTTCATTAGGTTATTTTAGTCATGGTTGAAATATTTTTAAATGTTAATATTTTTTAATTCTATGGTGAAAAATTGTAAAATATATTTTATTTTTAACATTATGGTTGGAAAATTAAAATTTTAGGGATTCTTAGTGTCATGATATTATATGTTAAATCACATGTATAAAAATGATTAGAATTTTTGAAGGAGTTTAAAATTTCATTATTTTATATTTAACGCCATTACTAAAAAATAGGTTGAAATCGTACCTAAAACAAAAAATGGTATTCGAGCACCATTCTAGCACCAACCATTGTGTGTTTTTTCCATTTTTTTGCAACATGCAAATTGGTTTTACTGCCATATTTTAAAATTGTTGCAAATTTACACAAAAAAACATCATTCTCGAACACAAGCTTTTCATTTTGGGTCGTTTTTCATGTTTTTGGGGTTTTTTTGGCTAGAGTTTATGTTTTCGCCTTATAGTTCATGTTTCAAAATTTACGGTGTTTAATGTAGCAATGTTACAACCCGTATATGTAGGTTTCGAAGTAGCAATTGCGTATGGGTTATATTATACTCACTATCATATGACTTCTAGGAACCAAAACATCCTGGAAGAGATTGGTAACCTCCATTGGCCAGCTTGTCGAAGACCGAGATCACCGAATGAGGAACGTAGCCTATGCCAAGATCTATTTTCACATGAATATATATAAAACACTACCGGAGCTATAAACGATAATAATGATTTGTAGGAATAAATTTAATGAATCGGCGGTCGAGGCTCTCGAAATGCCTCCGCCTCTCGTTAATGTAATACCCCAAATGGGAATACTCGTAACTCGCTATAATAACACACTCTTCATATATATCTATGCACCGAAATGAGTTTTCAACTCGGATCCCTTATATCAGTGGATCTAGTGTCTAGGTCCAAAAGGAGAGCAAAAAAAAATTCAAACTAGGTGAGGCAAATGGGACTCCTCCTGACCACCTAGTATAGCTGGAAAACACCCAAAGAGAGGGGTTGCGGTGCCTATATGCAACAAAACTCGTCTTACAATAACAGCAAAATTAACCCTTTCGAGAGCAAGAGACCGAACATGGGAGGTCGATACTCAAAATGATAACACTCAAGAAAAATAGATTTACAATGTAGCTTATACAATCTATAATAGGAATGAGAATAATATACAAGAAGATTCCAAAAATGAGGTGCTACAACCACATGAAATGTCTAAATAATCTTGATAGTGTTATTTTCATTGGCTGAAGTAGTAGTAGGTTAAAACTCATATTCAGAGGCAGATCCGTATACAAAAAGATAGATCTAATTCAGATCTCAGATACAAGAAATATTCCTTAATACAATCCCCTTGGGGTTTTGAGAAAAACATGAATAAATCATGATAGACATGGAGACCTAAGTTGCATATCTCATAGCATATTTAGAAAATATGAAGTAAAACAAATCATTACATGTAAAAACCAAACATGGATGAGTTGGATAATCCATGGATCAGCACATGGAAGGAAGAATCCAACCACTAGAGATCTCTTCAAGATGATGCCAAAACTCCCTACAACTCTCTTCTCTTGCAACAATACAAAGAATGGGAGAGGGAACAAAAGGAGACTCGAGAATTCTTTGGCTCAGATGTCAATATATGGATTCAAAGCTCCATGGGTCTAGAACATTCTTTTAAAATGGATAGAAGACTTTCCTTGGAAAAGGGGTGCACAGATATGGAAAGATATATCCTCCACTTGCTTCAACTCACAAGGACAACCTAATCCTTAACAAAGGATCAACGCCGTAGGTGAAAGATGAAGCTTGGAAAATTCCGTATAGTGGACAAGACAAACAAGGCTCCTCCAAGAGCTTCTCTAGGGAAGGTGGTGGATTCCCGCCAATGTAGGAACACCCAATGCTAGAAAAATTATTCTCGACTAAATAGAAGAGAATGATATATGTCTAAACAGATAATATATTTAGAACATACACAATCGCAGACCTTCTCATGTTGCTCTCCTCTTCCTTTTATAATAATATGAAAGCCTTGTCAAACCCTAACCCACTTCAATGAGTTAGCTCCTTTCACATCTTGAGCCTCCATCAAAAACTACGTTGTGCATCCATGAGGTACATTACATCTAGATCATACCGTAGATTTGGTCAAGGTTGACTCAAATTTCATGGTTCAAAGCCATTCACACATGCAAGTGTTTTGCTTCTTATATGGCCTATATTTATATTTGTTCACATGGGCATTGATTTATTCATTATTTTTAGGAGCTTTAAATGTCCTCCTTTACATACTTATTCATGCAATAGAAAATGAAACAAAATTTCATATTCCCATTAGCTTGGCTAATTGGGAATATTATAGTCCTCCTCCAAAAATGTTTCTTGTCCTCAAGCAATCGATAGGGTGAGTGCTGCAATAATTTCCTCTCCTCCATTGGAGACACCATCAAAGGTCAAGCTCTCCTCACAAGCTATGCCTGGCCACTCCAACCCTTCATTAATTGTTCCTCCAAGGTCATCTTAAGATGTACATAATTCATCCCACAAGGAGGAAAATCAACAATAATAAACATTGCCGGAGAAATTCTCTCTCTAAAACATGTAGCATGAGGTACATGGAGAAGTTCCATCTCCATGGTACATACAAACTATCCATCCTCCCTCCATATAGTCCCATAAATAGCACAACTATATCATCCAAGTACGGAAGCATAATTACATATATACAAACAGAAATTTGAGCATGAGGAGGTGGGTCAAACTCCCACATATGGTGCCGCATAGGGCATCTCGTGCCCGCATCTAACTGGCGTTTGGGGTGGTTTCCACCACTTAATTGCTGCACATATCATCTCACTATGGCTGAAAATGGGAGATATGTTCGGTGCCTTTGGAAAGCACCCATCATGAAAAAGAATTCTCCTTTTGCACAATAAGGGAGTGGCCAAGTTCAGAAATTTTAGTGGCCCAACAAAATGCCATGAGATCTATGATGACATATCACTCCTTTAGGAGTCATGGGCTTCACAAAAAAATGGTAAAATAATGTGATAAATCAGAAAATGAAACTTGCTTTACATGACTGCATTCTTTACCATCAAAGTTCCTCATACATGATGGAGTTGTGCATGGACATTTGTCCTCTTCAAAAGAAGGAACGAATGGTCAAAATGACTCTTGCATAGAGTCCTTTGATGCCCTAACTCCATAGCTCATGCACTCTTGAAAGTGCTGTTGTAGTTCCTCTTTCAATCCTTCCCTATCAAATCTCCTCATGATTAGGTGCAGATATTCATTGGACTACATATGGCCGAAAAAGAACTCTTTGTGTGCTACTTGTAGCATCTTTTACTTGAGTTTGGAAGCTCTAGACAAGAATACCCTACCATGATGATATATGACTCTCCTTGGACTAAGTAGTCGCCACTTCTTGGTGCATGTTATCCAGCATCATACATGTGGAGATGTTTCTGGAATACTCTACCAGTACCCTGAGCTTTCCAATACAACATCTAAACTCGGCTTCAACAATGACAAAGACCGATGACATCCATAGGAATGTTTTTCATGTTGTTCATCTTCTTTGACATCTCCCATGCCAAAGGTGTGTGTTGTATGGCCGATCCTTCCATTCTTCTCCTCCCACACAAAATACATCCGTAAATGAGAGTGGGTGATAGTGATAAGGGAAGAAGATTTCCTCCTTCTTGAGTTGTCCCAAGGCTCCCTGCTATAGCTTTGTCTTCCATTACTCCAACCTCCCGGATCTAAGTTTGGAGTAGAACTTCAGGAGGTCTTACCCACAAGATCTGAATCGGTGGCCTCCTAGGTGGTTTGCCACTAGATAAGAATTTCCCATGCAAAAATATCATGAACATAAGAGAAGGGACTATGAGGTCCTTGCTTCCACTACGCAAATCCATCTCTCGTTTTCTATGTGGAAGTGTTATGTGAGGGTAATTATGCATGCCTTGGATCATTTGAGGTTCACCACTCTTCATGTCCATGCATTCCATTTTCAAATCCTTCCAATCAAGCAGTAACTTTCTCAATCTAATCTACCATTGAACACCCAAAATGATATTGGTGTCCAATATGTCAACCACAAAGAAGTGATCCACCAAAGTGTAGGATCCCATAGTGACCGAAAGTGATGGGACATAATGCATGCATTGCATTATTCTATCTCATGGGACCAAAACAGAGAATTTCAAATGTATCAAAGGTATTTCCCTCCCTCCGCACAAAATGAGCATCAAGTAACTATAAATCAAAGACAAAAACCTCTAATTCATGATTGAACCCTGAACTCTGAAGGTCAAGTACTTAGGTACTCCTCCCAAAATGTAAGAGTTCCTCGCTTATTGGAGTAGTACCTCCATTTCCATCTCTGCATGGTGTTGATCTCCTTCAACATTTTCAATGTTGTGACCTTTTCCTCGGTTCATCATCTTCTTCTTCCTCCTCGGGGTAACCGAGAAGATCATGTAGCGTGCTTTCCGGAAGCACATCTATGTCCGTGTGCCCATGAGTCTTGGCAAGTGAAACATAGCCTCTTCTTCCTTAGCTCCCTCTCGAACTTCAATATCAAGAGGCTTTCTGAATGAGCCTAGAAGGAGCAGCTTTCTTCCTTCCCTAGAAAGGTAAGCGGCTTGTTCGGTGCTGCCTTGCTTTTGGCAAGGCATCTTGAAGGTCTCTACCCTCTCAATGGCCACATGTAATGTAATGGCTTGGTAGATTTAACCAACCCATGCAGGTTCATCTAAGCCATCGATGAATATGTACACCCTCCTTGCCGCAGACATATCAGAAACCATAACAAATAATATCGTAAACTCGTATATATATGATTCTACATTACCCGACTACTTTAACTTTGCAAGGCTCATGAAAGGTGCTTTTAGATCCTTTCAAATCTCTTGACCGGCCTTCTAGTAAATCTGCATTGCGCGCTCACATTGGCATGGCCCAATGTAGACAACCCATGGAACCACCAATTGTGTGCTTCACCTTCAAAGTGTAGTGTTGCAATCTTGATAGCTTCCATCTCAGGGAATTTGTTCAATTGAAAGTAGATATCCAGTTTTTCTACCAATTCTTTGGTAGAACTGGTGGATGACCCATCTGTTGGAAATGTTGTCATTGATGGCAAATGAGGCAGTGCTGCTGCAGTAAGTCGAAAAGGAAGCAGCAACACAATGAAGGCAAGAAAGAAGCAATGAAGACAGTAGGCGTTATCACCGGCTGTTATTCCAAGAATAGAGATAGGAACAGATGCAGTGACAGAAGCGGTAGAGGCAGAATCTTTTATACAGTCGGGCGTTACACATAACATTCCAGGCGTCTGAATTCAACAAGAGCACTTGTATTCAATTGACATTCGATTGATATGGCAGAATTGTGCATTATATATATATATATATATAATTGAATGGAGCGGAGTCGAATAATAAAAATACATTGAAAAGTGAACACTTTGATAAATAACAAATGCGGACCAGAACTTGGAATATAGGCTAGAACCCTGTGTCAGATTAAATAAATAACGGAACCGGAGGTAGAGAACCCGATTTAATGGGCGAGGAGATTGTACAGCCGGCGTAAACCATAGTAAGTGTCAACAACGTAGCGAAACCACCACAAATGGATTTCCAAGAGCGGATTGCCCATTCCGCACCCACTTTTGACCATAAGTGGTATTCACGGAGAGGAAGCGATTCCACGGAGGAATTGCCGCGTGTCTGAGTGAAGCGTGAAAGACCCTAGCTAACGCCTCGCATGTTACTCATCCCGAACCAAGACGCTTAGCGGGTCATGCTCATGAGTCGATCTTGTGGGCGGGACATCTAACGGTGTATGCGTTCGTTTAATTGAATTGTAGGCACAGGCGGAAATATATATATATAAACTATTGAGTTACGTGCTTGCTGAATATATATATAATACGTTATGTAAACATGGGCCTAGGCGAGGATAACCGTCATTCATTTTGAGGGGTCTACCTTCCCTTCTCTGCTCGAGTCTGCTACCCCCACGGAATCTTACCGCCTCTGAATTAATATGTTGCATGGTTCAATTTATATTATGGGGCATTGTGATTTGGTTGATATATATATATATATATATATATATGTGTGTGTGTGTGTGTGTGTGTGTGTGTGTGTGTGTGTGTGTGTGATATGATAAAGCGCAAACGAATGTTTGAGTGTTGACTCCGTTGGCAAAATGAGTTGTGCGTGTGGGTCCCAAGCCAAAGTTCTAATTGAGCGGGACTGTTTGACTAAGGATTACAAGTTAATAAAGGAATGCCGATTGCTGTAGGATTTCGTTAATAATTGAAGGACGCTGTAATAAAGGAATATGTGAACGCGGGTTTATATATGTACAGGCCGAGAATTGATTAAACCAAAGGTTATCTTGTTATTAATCTATGGTAAAGATTGTGCTTGATATATCCGTGTGGTTAAAACGGGGTTTATGAAACGTTGAGTTATTTTAGTTTTGATTAAAAGGGAGCCGTACATACAGTTGTTATATAACTGGAATGAACAAGGAACTGAATACAGGAGAAAACAAATAGGAGAGTAAGGTTGGATGAATGTGTATGGAAAAGGAAAAGAAGAGGAGAGCGTGCAGAAATGAAAGCTCAGTGAACATAAATATGTACAGGAATGAGTTGGATAGGTGAATAAGCACAGAAAACAGGGAATATGCAGATGACAGTAAACAAAGAGTATGCAGAACAGGTTCTTAACAGCAGCAGGAAAAGACAAATCCAGTAAAGCCAAAATCCAGAAAAGGAGCTGAGTGAAATTGAAATATGTAATTAAAATGTAAATGTTGTAATTAATTTTTTTTTTTTGTTTGTGATGCAAAGGCAAGTATCCTAAGGAAAATAAAATCCCACTGTAACATGAAAATTTGTACATATTGTTATAATTTTAAAATTGAGTTGGATAAAGGAATAAGAAGACAGAAGCCAAAGAGTCATGACTGTTCACTCCAAATTCCTTGAGAAATACAAACAACCATGAGAGAATCTCTGTATATAATATCAATTTGATATGCACAAGACAGAAAAAGAGTAAATAAAGAGAAGGAAGAATACAGAAGAGTGAAGCAGAGAAGATCAAGAAAAGAAGAGCAGAAAGAGAAGCTACAGAACAGAGCTGATATCAGAGGTAAATCAGCAAACATTCAGTTTGTTAAATTGAGGAAGTTGGAGCTTCCCTATCAAGTTGAAGCTTGATAGCTGTCAGTTGTAGCTGACTGAGGTTGGAGCCTCCTGTAGGTTGGTGCCTGCAGAAAATTGAAGGGATTTGGTGCTTCCTTGCAAGTTGTAGCTTGCAGAATTGAGGTTGGATCCTCCTGTGGGTTGGTGCCTGCAGAAAAACAGTGGTGAGAGGGAGTTGGAGCTTGCCTTTGCATCACAACAATAATAAGATGTGGTTTTCTCCCTTTATGGGTTTCCACTTACATCTGCTGTCTCTATGTGTGCTTCTTATGTGTTGATGTAATTATTTCAATCTGCTTAATTGCTTGCTGCTTTCAACTTAAGTATGGTGTCACAATAAATTAATATTGGCTGCAAATAAGATTGTTCACATATTAAGATGTAAATAACTCTGGTGAAAATTTAAAAGGCTAATGCATGTATTAAACTGATTCACCCCCCCCTCTCAGTTTAATCAAAGATTCAACAATTGGTATCGGAGCCAAGTTCCTTTGTACAAGTCTAACAACTGAAAGGAGATCCTAGGTTCCCAAGATGGCTAGTAAAGAAGGATGCTCAACCAATAAAGCCCCTTTCTTCACTGGTGAAAATTATGCTTTCTGGAAAATCAGAATGAAGACATACATAATGTCTCTAGGAATAGAATTCTGGGCTGCTATGCAATTAGGATATGCCCCGAAGGCAAATGACTCAGAAAAGGACTCAAAACAAGATTTTGTGGCTAACGCAAAAGCCATGAATGCCAGCCTGAATGGATTATGTGAAGCAGAGTTTATTAAATTAATGCACAAAGACACTGCCAAGAAAATATGGGATACTCTTGAAAACATACATGAGGGAGACCAGAAAGTAAAAACTGCCAAACTTCAAGTATATAGAGCCCAGTTTGAAAACCTAAAAATGAATGATGATGAAGATGTTGGCAGCTTCTTCTTAAAAGTTGCAGAAATTGTTAACAATATGAAAGCTCTTGGAGAAACCATACCAGAAAGTATAGTTGTGCGAACGATTCTAAGATCACTCCCATCCAGATTTAATCCGAAGGTGTCTGCAATAGAAGAGACAACGGATTGGGAGACTTTTACCATGAACCAGCTACTTGGAAATCTAACAGCCTATGAAATGAGGCTCCCACAGAAGAAGCCAAGTACGAGAGAAGTAGCATTCAAAACAGAAAAGAAGAAAGAAGAAGATGAAGAAATATGCTCATGCTCTGATGAAGAAGAAGAAAAATTTGTCAAGAAACTGGATAGAGGCTCAGGTAAATACAAAGATAAACTTCCTTTCAAGTGCTTTAACTATGGAAGAGTTGGACACTATGCTGCTAAGTGTCCTCACAAGAAAGTAACGAACCAGCCTCAAGAGCCAGAGAGAAATAAATCAAAGCACTGGCAGAAAGGTAAGAAGTTCAACAGAGAATCATTATATGCTCAACAAGAGAGCAGTACATCTGAAGATTCAGATGAACCCTCAAGTGAAGAAGGAACCTCCGAATTCCTATTGATGGCCATAGAAGATCTTAAAGGACTTCTACTAGAATATGAAGAAGAAGAAGGGGAAGTTGATCTTGAGGGGGAGCTAAGAAGTGCTCTGGAGGAGATTGACAGACTCAAACTAAAATGCAGAAAACAAAAAGAGATTCTCCTCAAATGTGTGAAAGAAGAACAAAATTCAGAAGTCCTCATGTAGCTGAAGGTAAAGCTTGAAGAAGCCAAGAAGATAGAAGATATATTACTTAAGCAAATCAAGGATAAAACTCGAGAACAAGAGAAGCTGGAAGAATAAATTGTATGTCTGAGGAAGAAATTAGAAAGTGCTCAACAGAAAGTGTCTATATACCCTTCTCAAATGACAAGCTATGGTAAGTTGAATGAAATCTTGGATGCTCAAAGATCTCCTCTAATAAAAACTTGGATAGGCTATGAAGGAGAATCGGGTAAAGGCAAAGAAAAGGATAACAAAAATATAATTTTTGTGAAAGCAAAGAAGGCTGATGAAGCAGCTCAAATAATTCCTACAAAGGAAGAAACATGTAATTAGAGAGACAGAGACCAGAAGAAACCTCTAATAACAAAGATTGCAACAAATACTAAGACAACAGAGAAAGGATCATACACTCCTAATTATATCAAATTTGGAAGCCATCAAAGGAGATTCTTGCCTCCTATGAAGAATGCCACCTGTTATGTCTGCCACAAGCTGGGACACATTGTTGCATACTGTCATGCAAGGAGGAATGATTCAAACCAGCAAAAGATGCAAGCATGGAAGAGACAACCTTACTTCAGGTATGCAAGTAATTTCTATGGTTATTGTTTTTATTGTAAGGATTTTGGCCATAGAATTATTGAATGTAGAAAGTATGGACAAAGACTGATGTTCAATACCTCAAGAAGGTTTATGAGTCAAAGCAATTTTGTTCATGCTCACAATTCCACAAAAACTATAATCAAATGTTGTATATGCAATCAAATTGGGCATATATCTTCCAAGTGTTCTCTAAAGGGATATAATTCATCACCTCACAAAAGATACCAAACAAAAGGGGGCCTCCAGTGGATAAAGAAGGTGAATAAATGTGACTTGGCTTTAACTTCTCAAGATTTGAAGAGTCAATGGTATTTGGACAGTGGCTGCTCTAAACACATGACAGGAGATAAAAACAAGTTTTTAACTCTTGACAAAAAGAAATCGGGCAATGTCACTTTTGGAAATGACAAATCAGGAAAGATCAAGGGAAAAGGATCAGTCAGCATAGACAATGGCAGAGGAAAGGCCCAAGATGTATTATATGTAGATGGACTGAAAGCAAATTTACTGAGTGTCAGTCAGATGTGTGATAAAGGTTGTGAAGTTCTCTTTAGAGCACAAGATTGTGTAGTCAGATCAAGAACAACAGGAAAAACTCTACTCAAAGGTGTTCGAATAGAGAGTAATGTGTACATAGTGAGAGAGGAGGATGAAGCCTGCCATCTTAGCAAACTCGAGGAGTCATGGTTATGGCATAAGAGATTGGGACATCTCAGCTTTGACCATATCATTAGACTGAGCAAGAAGAAAGTTGTCAGAGATATGCCAGAAATAAAAAGGCCCTCAAACACAATATGCAAATCTTGTCAGTTGGGAAAACAAACTCGCACATCCTTTAAATCTAAAGAAGATTTATCAACAAGAAGACCACTGCAGCTTGTGCACATGGATCTGTGTGGACCTGCAAGAACTAAAACACCAAGTGGAGAGTCCTACTTTATGCTGATAATAGATTATTTCTCCAGAATGACATGGGTTGCTTTTCTCAAGAATAAATCGGAAGCTCTGGACAAATTCAAAACATTTAAAGCATTAGCAGAAAATCAGACAGGATGCAAGCTAAAATGCATCAGATCAGACAGAGGAGGTGAATTCATTGATTATGACTTTGCAGACCTATGAAATGAACATGGCATAAAACAACAATTTACTATTGTAGGGACACCTCAGCAGAATGGAGTAGCAGAGAGACAAAACAGATCTGTTCAACAAATTGCCAGAGCCATGATGCAAGAGAATAATATTGCTCAAACCTTCTGGGCAGAAGCAGTGCACACAATAGTACATATCCTTAATAAAGCTCACTTAAGGCCAAGCGGTGACAAGACTCCCTATGAACTATGGCATGGAAAGCCAGCCTCAATCAAACATTTCAGAATCTTTGGAAGCAAGTGTTACATAAAGAATAATGATGAAAATCTTTGAAAATTTGATGCAAGAGCTGATGAAGGGATATTTCTAGGATATGCATCCAAAAGTAAAGGGTACAGGTGCTACAACAAGACGCTTCGGAAAATAATTGAATGTATTGATGTGAGATTTGATGAAGAACTTCCAAACAATACTAGAGATACAGATAGCTGCAGTACGTCAGACAACAATGAAGAAGAAGATCAAAATGATGATGAAACAAGCAAAACATCAGAAGATGCTGGACTGAACTCAAAAACCCCTCAAGATACACTCAAAAGAACTATCCAGAAGATCAAATCATAGGAGACAAGAATGTAGGAGTACAAACAAGAAGGCAGCTAACTGAACAGACAGAAGAAGTATACATAGCCATGATGTCACAAATAGAACCAAAGAAATTTGAAGAAGCCAGCAAGGACAAGTCTTGGGTAAATGCAATGAATGAAGAATTGGACCAAATTGAGAAAAACAATACCTGGGAACTAGTTCCTAGACCTGCTGAGAAAAATGTTATAGGCTCAAAATGGGTATTCAAAAACAAAATGAATGAGCAAGGACAAGTAATCAGAAATAAAGCTAGGCTAGTCTGCAAAGGATACTCACAAATAGAAGGACTTGATTATGATGAAACATTTGCCCCTGTAGCCAGAATGGAAGCTATCAGAATGTTCCTGGCATTTGCATGCTACCAAGATTTCAAGGTATATCATATGGATGTAAAATCTGCTTTTCTTAATGGCGATCTAGAAGAAGAAGTGTACATGGAACAACCAGAAGGTTTCTCATTGACAGATAAAGAAGACTATGTATGCAAACTGAAAAAGGCCCTATATGGACTGAAACAGGCTCCTCGTGCTTGGTACTCAAGACTGGATAATTATTTGCAAAAACAGGGTTTCAAAAGAGGTGGAGTGGACAACAATCTATACATAAAAGCCCATGAAAATGAACTTTTGATTGTTGTAGTGTATGTTGATGACATTATGTTTGGAAGCAACAAAGATGATCTAGCAAAAGGGTTTGCTGATGAAATGAAAACAGATTTTGAAATGTCTATGATCGGAGAGCTCAGTTTCTACTTGGGACTACAAATTCAGCAAAAGAATACAGGTACATTTATTTCACAAGAAAAATACATAAAAGAAATGCTGAAAAAATTCAAAATGGAGGACTGCAAACCTGTGTCAACTCCCATGACCACAGGTTGCAAGCTGTGTGCTGATGATGGGTCTGCAGATGTAGATCAAAAACTCTATAGATCCATGATAGGAAGTCTGTTATATTTGACAGCATCAAGACCAGACATCATGCTAGCAGTTGGACTAGTGGCTAGATATCAAGTAGGACCCAAACAAAATCATCTTCTTGCAGTAAAAAGAATATTCAGATATCTACAAGGAACAACACAGTATGGGCTTTGGTATCCTAAAAGAAAAAGCTTCACTTTAAAAGCATACACAGATGCAGATTGGGCCAGCTATGTAGATGACAGGAAAAGCACAAGTGGAGGTGCTTTCTATCTAGGAGAAAGTCTGGTAGCATGGTTAAGCAAGAAACAAACATCCATCTCTCTGTCAACAGCTGAAGCAGAATATATAGCAACAGCAGCTTGTTGTACACAAGTCATGTGGATGAAGCAGACTCTTCAAGATATGAAGGTGAGCATTAATGAACCTATCTCAATAAAATGTGATAATACAAGTGCCATAAGTATATCTAAAAATCTTGTGCTTCATTCAAAAACTAAACATATACCAATCAAATATCATTTTCTCCGAGAACAAGTGGCTCAGAAAATAGTTAAACTGGACTATGTACCAACAAAAGAACAGATAGAAGATATATTTACTAAACCACTTGCCAGAGAACCATTCGAATACTTGAGAGACAGACTAGGGGTAGTATCTGTAGATACTACTCTCTAATATAAAGAGAAAGCATAGTCTCAGGGGGAGAGCATAAACGAAAGTATCTTTCCTAAAGGAAATCAGAAAGCAAGGGAAGCATAAAATAGGTCCACAGGATCAGCATTATCAGTATTATCAGCACATTCTCAGTATTATCAGCATTCAGCATGAAAAAAAAAAAAAAAACAGATTAAACATATATCGGCAATCTAGCACAGATTATAGCAGAGATATATAGCAGCAGCAGTCTATATAGCAGCAGCAGCCTCAACACAGATTATATTGTTAACACAGGATTAAATGCATCATTGTTGTCTGCAATCTAGCACAGATTACAGGCACTACATATGAAACACAGCGATACAACATATATCGACTCACTATATCAGACAGAGACAAAATATATATTCAAGTTTGATAATCCTCAAAGTGTTCCCTCAACAAGTCTAATACATCACTCTGGAGCAGCATGGTACAAAGTTAGCAAAAGAGGGCCTAAACGTAACTCAGAGAAACGAAATGCAGAAAGCAACCCTTTGCCATTGATGTCAAAGGGGGAGGAAGAACAAAAAACAGGAGGAAGAGCGGGCAAACAAGAAGAAAGTGGATTTCCATCAATGCCAAAGGGGGAGACTGTTGGAAATGTTGTCATTGATGGCAAATGAGGCAGTGCTGAAGCAGAAACAGGCAAAGGAAGCAGCAAATACAATGGAGGCAGCAAAGAAGAAAATGAGGACAGAGGCATTATCACTGCTATTATTCCAAGAATAGAGACAGGAACAGATGCAGTGACAGAAGCGGCAGAGGCAGAATATTTTATACAGTCGGGCGTTACACATAACATTCGAGGCGTTTGAATTCAACAAGAGCACTTGTATTCAATTGACATTCGATTGATATGGTAGAATTGTGCATTATATATATATACATATATATATATATATATATATATATATAATTGAATGGAGCGGAGTCGAATAATAAAAATACATTGAAAAGTCAACATTTTGATAAATAATGCGGACCAGAACTTGGAGTATAGGCTGGAACCCTGTGTCAGATTAAATAAATAACGGAACCGGAGGTAGCGAACCGGAGTTAATGGGCGAGGAGATCGTACAACCGGCGTGAACCATAGTTTAACACTGTAGCGAAACCACCAGTGGATTTCCAAGAGCGTATTGCCCATTCCGCACCACTTTTGACCATAAGTGGTATTCCTGGAGGGGGGAGCGATTCCACAGAGAAATTGCCGCGTGTCCTGAGTGGTATTGAAAGACCCCGGTTAAACTGCGCCTTCGCACGTTATAAATCGTACCAAGACCCTGAGCGGAATGCATATAAACCGTCGATCTGGTGGGCTGACATCTAACGGTGTATGCATTCGTTTGATTGTATGGTGGCCTCGGGGCAGAAATATATATAAACTATTGGGTTCTGTTAACGCATAGATATATATATAATGGAGTATGTAAAGCATGGGCCCAGCTGAGGATGACGTCATTTATTCCGGGGGGGTCCCCCTCCGCTATCTGCCCGAGTCTGCTACCCCCGCGGAACTTTACCGCCTCTGAATTAATATGTTGCATGTTTCAATTTATATTACGGAGCGTTGTGATTTGATTGATATATATATATATATATCATATGATAAGGCACATACGAATGGTTGAGTGTTGACTCCACGTTGGAAAATGAGTTGTACGTGTGGGTCCCAAGCCAAAGTTCTAATTGATCGGGACTGTTTGACTAAGGATTACGAGTTAATAAAGGAATGCCGATTGCTGTAGGATTTCGTTAATAATTGAAGGACGCTGTAATAAAGGAATATGTGAACGCGGGTTTATATATGTACAGGCCGAGAATTGATTAAACCAAAGGTTATACTGTTGATAATCTATGGTAAAGATTGTTAGCACTGATATATCCGTGTGATTAAACTGGGTTTATGAAACGTTGAGAGTTATTTTAGTTTTGATTAAAAGGGAGCCGTACATACAGCTGTTATATAAATGGAATGAACAAGGAACTGAATACAGGAGAAAACAAATAGGAGAGTAAGGTTGGATGAATGTGTATGGAAAAGGAAAAGAAGAGGAGAGCGTGTAGAAATGAAAGCTCAGTGAACTCATGTATGAACAGAGAATGTTGACAGGTCGCCCGAGAACAGAAATGGTAATGCACACAAGTCCAGTGAACAGATAAATAAATACAGAGATGAACCAAGATATATAACAGCCACTCGACAGCAGTAGAAAAAGCCAAAATCCAGAAAAGAAGCTGAGTGAAATTGAAATATGTAATTAAAATGTAAATGTTGTAATTAATTTTTTATTGTTTGTGATGCAAAGGCAAGTATCATAAGGAAAATAAAATCCCACTGTAGCATGGAAATTTGTACATATTGTTATAATTTTAAAATTGAGTTGGATAAAGGAATAAGAAGACAGAAGCCAAAGAGTCATGACTGTTCACTCCAAATTCCTTGAGAAATACAAACAGTCATGTGAGAATCTCTATATATAATATCAATTTGATATGCACAAATGTAAGAGAGTATAGAGAGAGCAAATATAGAGAAGGCAGAGTATAGAAGTGTAAGGCAGAGAATATTAAGAAAAGAAGGTCAGAAAGAGAAGCTACAGAACAGAGCTGATATCTGAGGTAAATCAACAAACATGCAGTTTGATAAATTGAGGAAGTTGGAGCTTCCCTATCAAGTTGCAGCTTGATAGCTGTTAGTTGTAGCTGACTGAGGTTGGAGCCTCCTGTAGGTTGGTGCCTACAGAAAATTGAAGGGAGTTGGTGCTTCCTTGCAAGTTGTAGCTTGCAAAATTGAGGTAGGAACCTCCTGTAGGTTGGTGCCTGCAGAAAAACAGTGGTGAGAGGGAGTTGGAGCTTGCCTTTGCATAACAACAATAATAAGATGTGGTTTTCTCCCTTTATGGGTTTCCACTTGTCTACTTTGTCTCTATGTGTGCTTCTTATGTGTTGATGTAATTATTTCAATGCCTTAATTGCTTCTTTGCTTTCCAGCTTTTCAGCTTAAGTATGGTGTCACAATAAATTAATATTGTTTATGAAGAATAAGATTGTTCACATATTAAGGCGTAAATAACTTTGATGAAAATTTAAAGGCTAATGCATGGTATTAAGTGATTCCACCCCCCCCCCACTGGTTGTGAAAGATTCAGCTCCATCGGAAACTTGGGTAAAAGAATGCGCAGAGTGATATAGAATAACGACACAGCGGAATCCCTTTATCCTATATTGATGCCTTGATGCTCTTTTTGTCAGCAAGTGAAAAAACCATGAAAACTCAATTGGTCCTTGAATCTAGTGCAGAGACTCATAGCCTACTTTAAAGTAGTATTCGAGGACAACACTCCTTGTAGGCCCTTCATTCTCCACAAACAGAAAGTGTCACATACTAGATCATTGTGGAGCTTACGGATGGTTCACTAGTTGATATTTCCGGTGGTGAGACATGCCACTGACTTTCTCCGAGGATGAAATATTCTAGGATATTCCTTAATCCTATCCATTCTCATTTCTTTGATCTCTCTAGCAAGATCTTTCATGGCTACCAAGAGTTCTTGCAAACTCTTCTCCTTCTTTATCACTTCAGTTTTTGAGACTGCCCTTGTCACGATCATCCATGGTGTAATCAATTTCTTAAATAAATGCTATTCAGATACATATTCTCTCTATGAGTAAGAACAATGCTTTCTCCTAAAATCGTCTTGGCTTTTGGCTCTTCCAATGGAAGCCTGCTGTTGTCCTGCCAAAGAAATATGCTGCGATACCATTGTAATATCCCCAGTGGGAATACTCGGCGGTGTCTTCGGAATAATGCACTCTTCATGTGTGTGCACTTAAAAGTAGGTTGGAAACTCTTAGATGTATATGAGTGGATCTATTGTCTTGGTCAAAAGGAGAAAAGCAAATGTAGAGGCTGGGTAATGACTAAACACCACCACAACAACCTTGTTTCTTGGCTTTTAAAGAGGGTTGCGGCTATATGCAACAAGCAACGAGAAATAAACGAGTTCAACTATTTAAGAGCAAGAGACAATATGGAGGTTCATACTTCAGCTATAAATTATCGAAACCGTTTACAATGAATCTTATACAATGTATAACGGGGAAAGAGAAGAATATACAAAGTTACTAAATGGGGTGCTACAACCACATTAATCTGAATAAAACTGGCATTATTTTCATTGGCTAAAAGTAACAACGATTACAACGCGGATCTGTAACATATATGTATACAAATATATTGATATAATTCATATATATGTACATATGTAAATAAATACTTAACACAGTCCCTTGGGGTTTAGGGCAAAACATCATAACGGTGAGTAGATGTGAGATCTAAGTTTCGGATATGCAATAATATTAGAAAATATAGAAAGCATATAGTACATGGATCAAACAAGACAAAAAATGGATTGATTGGCTAATCCATGGATCCTGATGGAAATGTGAAGAATCTGATCTTGAGAGAATCTCTCCTCGAAGATGATACTGAAAAATCTCTGCAACTCTCTTCACAAATAATGCGGTACTAGGAGAGGACTTTATTGACTTTGAATGCTTTGGCATGATGCAAGATATGGATATAAAGCTCCAGGGTCTAGAACACTCTTGTCTGGGGAGAAGACTTGGTGGAAAGAGTTCTCTGGATGTATAGATGGAAAAGATCTGTCCTCTACATGCTAAATACGAGGACAAAGTAATCCTTAATAGGATGAAATTAGTGTAGGTGCAAGATGAAGCTTGGCCAAATGCTAGATAGTGGATAATACAAACAAAGTTCCTCCAGAAGTTGGTCTAGGAAACATTGTTCACCATTAAACACGAAGAATGATATATGCTAAACAAAAATGTATTCGAAGTATACATAATCAACAACCTTCCTAATATTACTTTCTCCTCTTACTTTTATAATATGAAAGCCTTGCGAACCACAACCACTTCAGCCGTTAGCTCATGACATATGGAGCCTCCATCAAAAATTGTGTTGTGTGCATCCATGAGTACATTGCATCTATACTACTGTAGCAGACTGAGTGAGGTTGACTCAGTCTAATAAGTTCAAACCCATTCCTTTGCTTTGTGTTTTCTTTGTATTTTATTTATAATATTCCACACGAAATTGATTTATTCATTATTTGTAGGAGATTTACATGCACCCTTCTTTATACTTATTCATGCGACGAAGAAAATGAAACAAATTTCATATTCCCATTAGCTTTAACTGTTGGAATATTACGATTAAACAAATGTGAAAAAGGTGAATTTAGAAAACATTACACTTATGGAACTATAGAGATCTAGTACTTATGTGGGAGATTTAGAGAATCTAAATACGAAGTATGAAAATACAACGGAACATGTATGAAATCAAAAAATGTAGATAGAGGTCATCATCTTGAAAAGATCGGCTAGAGAAAAATGGACGTGAAAAGAGCGAAACTTTTCGATAACGGTATGATAATCACTCATATTAGAGATCAATTTCAAAGGGTTGGAGAGAATGTTTACGATAGAGAAGTAGTAATCATGACTCTTAGAGGCCTCCCTCCTATTTGAAACCTTTATTACTACAATCGGCCATGACAACTTCCTCATGTCATTTGAGTGATTTTGGAAAAGTTAATAAAGAAGAATAAAGACAAGTGAAGTGGGATCTGGAAGCATGAAGAGGAGAGCTGGGTATGTATATATTTCCATAACAAAAGGAATATATAAAAAGGAGGCCCTTGAATAACCTTCTTCCTAAAAATTCGAAAGGATGAATGACACATATGTATACATGTATTTAATGCTATAAATTCCACATGAAGGGTCGTTATGCACATGATTTTCCTAAAACAATAAAAAGAGGCCATGATACGACATGAAAGAAACAGTAATTATAAAAATTAGAAGAGGAAATAAAATAATAACCATGATAGAAGATATGAGAAGAAAAGAGATAGTTCACGTGATCTTGAATAAGATCATCTTCCTCAAAAATAAATCAAAGGCTGCGAAGGGTATGAAAGTAATGTTGTGAATAATATGAATATATTCTCATTTTGCCACTTACTAGTTCTTTTCACTGTATTCATGGGATATTTGGTTCGTTAAGAGTGTGGTCACTCATCACTTCTCTAGATAAAATGAAGTCACTCTCTAATATGGTAGAGAGGGATACTAAACTAAGATCATTCTTGGAGAAAATCCACTTATCTCATGAAGGATTTGGATCTATGAAATTTTGATAAATTAAGGAATCGTATTGTTGCATGATGTTATGTATGTGTCGGTGTAATGAAGAATTTGATTCCTATATCCATTATAATATAAAGGGATGATATTTTTGCTTCATCGATGGAAAGGTCTTGAAATATTTTGTGGATTCACATGAAATATACATTAACGTGGGTGTAGGAATCCAAAATATATAAAGTAACATGAAGGTGAGTTAGAATTTGTTCATAAAACCCAATCACCTCAACGAATTGTGCTTTGTAGGATGGCTCATATACCTTTATGATGCTCTTCTAAAATTGAAAAAATTGGTCGGGCATTTAAAAGATGTTCGATCTAATCATGATGGAGTTTCTCCCGGGTTGCACGAGTGGAAAGAAAATAAGGGGACCATTCCTCTCCAGTAAGAAGAAGACAAATGACATCCTCCATCTCATTCATTCACATATATGTGGGACGATTCTATTCATAAATATGGTGATTACCTTATTTATAACCAAACAGATATATTGTCTTAATGAAGGATGAAGCCTTTTAAAATTTATAGGAATTCAAATCTTTGATCAAAAATAAATCGAGGGAAAAGAATCAAGGTATTGAAAATTGATGGAGGAGAATACATGTCGAATTATTCATAGAATTTTGTAAGAAAGAAGGGATCCGAGAAGAAACTATATTTCCATAAACACCTTAGCAGAATGCCTTTGCTAAAAGGAAAAAATCAGTCTATATTGAAAGTTTCTCGTACCATGCTTCATGAAGTCAAAGGTACCTTATTTTCTGTGGGCTTGAGCCACACATGCTATTGTATTTCTACAAAACAGTGTCTCATCGAAGCATTAAAAAATGAGACCCCAAAACAAACCTAGGAAACAAGAATTATATTAGCCATATTCGTATAATTGGATTTCCTATATTCTTCATGTGTAGAAGGAAAAAAGAAAAAGTTTTGGAAGCTATAGGAGAAAATGTATGTTTATGGGTTATTATTGAAAACACCAAGGAATTCGGAATATGTATTCATGTTGAAGGAAGTTCTAAATTAAGCAGGGCCACGCTTTTCATGAAATGCTTGGGTCTTTGTAAAGAAAGAGACATTCCTCACTTCTCCTCCCAAGGAAGATGATGGCGGCAAGGATATTAGATGGTCCTTATGGGCCATTAGCAAATACTTGTCTTTCTCTTAGAGGCTATGGATCCTTTGAATCACCTCATAGTGATCTCCTTGAGGAAAATATCATTTTGTCTTCACAAAACTCTACGGATAATGAAATAATTTTTCCCATTGGTAGATTCTTCAAAAAAAAGGATGGAACAGCATGTAGGGCCTCAGGGGATTATGTAGCTGCTATGGGCACACTGATTAAGAGATATGAAGCCATCCTCATTCAAAAGAGTTTTCCAAGAAAAAGTTTGGAAGGATGTTATGGCAGAGAACCATGATTAGTGTGGAAAATGATGTGTGGGATGTTGTGCGGAGATGAAATGGGAAGTTTTGTGACTTAGTGGCTATTCAATATAAAACATGGAATTGATGGATGTATTGACCAATACAAGCTCTAGGTATGTAGCTCCAGATTTCTCTTAAAAGAGGGGAGAAGATTATGAGGACATATATTTTCTCACCATGGCTACGTCTGAGAACCATGGATTGATGATTTTTATTTCAACACTTAAGGACAGATTTATTCATCGGATGGATTTAAACACCCCTTTCCTTCATGGCATGTTATAGGAAGAAGTATATGTTGAAAAAACATAGGGATTCGAGGTAGGATATCACGGGACACATGTTTGCAGAATTGAAGAAAATTGCTGGCCTAAACTATTTTGAAGCTTGGTATACATGAACACATAATCATTTGTAGTAATTTAGTTTTACTTTAAGAATTAATGTTGATCCAAAGCCTCTCTATTTTAAGTTTGTCTGAGTTTTTTGATTGATTTATGTTCTAGATGTTGATGATTTATTTTTAATAGGAATTTAGCTATTGATGTTGGAATCTCGAGAGGGCCTAGCCTTTGAAGTGGAGATGAAAGATCTTGGGATCATGCACGACTTTTTGGCCTTGAGGTGTGACAAAGGCATAGCGAGATCTTTCTCTCCACGAAGTATGTTGTAGTGTTGGAGTCTTATGTTAGTAGTATAGTCACGTATGGTGGTAGTATAACTTACATATTATGTTTATTTTAACCTTGCTTAGGTATTATTATTGTGCCCTTACATTATTATTGTTAGGTCGGCTAGTATATTGTGACCTTGGACCCCTATATATAGAAGGAGGTTTTGGTAATTTTTTTCATTCAAGAATTGTTCATTTATGTGATATGAAGTTTACAGAAGTGGCTTATTTCTAAGTCGTTGTTCTCTCTTTTCTTCTATTTTTGGGCTGGTTTCATAACACTTAGAATGAGACCTTTGGATTCTAGGGTTTTTCTTCTCAGCAGATTAATATGTATTTTTATAACATTTTTTATGCAATTTTCGGAAAAGTGAAATTTTCGATGAAACCAAAAATCTGAGAACATGAATAAAATTTTGAATAAGTTGCAATAATACTTTCGAATGTGATCTATCTGGAAGTTAGGGATTTTTCGGGCTCTTGAATTTCACCTAAACAATTCATCATGAATTTACATTTATAAATTTGTTTCTGTGAAGGTTAGGAAAATTTTGCAAAATTTTTATAAAGTAGATATGAAGATTATATGTAAAAGCTGTATTTTTAGTTTCGCAATATTTTCGGATATATGATACGCTGGAAGTTATGGATCCCAAATTTCATCTTGAGGATGACTTTGGGGAAAATCCTCTCAACTCTTCTGGGAAAATGCGTTTCGTTTGTAAAATGGTGCTTAATACACGGATGATAGTTTTCTCTATATCAAATTTAGAGCCTGTTAGAGTCAGTCTTTACATCCCTCCGTCAGAGATCATTTCTCTTATTGCATTTAATTTTTAGGTGTCTCATTTCGCTCATTCATCTGCATTCCATTAGGGGCATGCCATTATCTGACGGAAGGGTCTCTTCTCTAGTTTCCCTCATGTTTGTACCTACTGGGTTGCTAAAATTGATCAAAATTCATTAAAGTTGATTTCAGTCATTTACAGTCATAGATGGTCTTGTGGTCAAAAAGAGTCTTTCAGTCATTAGGTCTAAGCTTTGGTCTTTAGAATGTCAAATAATGCCCGCAGGCCATGAGGATGTCTTTAATAACTTTTCATTCCAAAATTTTCATCATCAATAATGCTCAAGGATGTTTCTTCTTCAAAACTCTGTTTTGAGGAAGAAATCGTCAAATTGATTGTTTGTAATACATATGTATTTTTAAAGTTTTTCGCCATGAAGTATTTTACATGCACCCCTAGTCATCCTTTGCCGAAATCCAATGCCACCATCAATGCAAAAAATCAACCAAGAAAGCCATCAATTCAGCCAAAAAATCAAAAAGGAAACTTGAAGAACAGAGTTGTATTAAAAGTGAAGAAATGTCAATTTTGAAACATTACAAAGTGGGTCTTTACAAAGAGAAAATCAAATCCATGACTTTATATAGATATTTCTATGTGTATCAATGCCATTTGCATATAAGAAGATCGATTGAAGTCGATTTGAGTGGTGAGAGGGCGAAGCTGTCATTTTGAAAAACAAGACTGTGTTTAGAAGTGCGCGCGATGCATTAGGCGGTTTTCCACTATTTATTTTTCCTCTGGCGCGGCGCATCCACGGGGCGCGGTGCACTGGGCTTGTGCGCAATGCACAGAGCCTCCAAGGAAAAAATTCATCACGGCTCCATAAAAAATCAAAATAATTCTATCTCCTCTTCTCCAAGTAAGTTTGTGAGCTCTTTGCTGTTGATTTTAGTTTGCATTGAGTGTTATTTGGAGGAAGGAATTTGAAAGTTTAATTGGACAAATTACAAACCCTCTCATGTGATGAAAACTGTTCCACAGGGTTTGTGCTTGAAATTGAAAGGGTGGTTGTTGGTGCCAATTTGTAAACTCCATTCCCACTTTTGTTTCCGTTCCTCCTTGCGGTCACACTACTATCACATTCCTTCTTCTTTTCCCCTCTGTCCCAAAACCATCATATCCCTTGTACCCATTTTCCCTATCACTAAACCCTATTAGCCCTTCCCCTTTCATATCATTTATAAATTCCTAATTCCTAGAACATTCAAGGACTGTCTCTATATCCTTGACTTCACCTAGCTTAAGTATATCTTGTCATTTCATTTACCCCTATCTCTAAAAATGCATTTCCCATCACCCTCTCCCACTCCCGTATCACTTATAAAATCTCTGAATCTCGAAGTCCCCCAAGCAGTCAAGTGAGTGTCCTCACCACTCAAATTTCACTTGACAGTCCATTATACCCACTGTAATATTTCCTCATAGTCTCTGATTACATATTTGGCACATTTGGTATTGAAAGACAAAGTCTTGTTTTCACCACACATCTATTAGCATATACTTGTTATACACCTTGCTTTTAGCACCATGTCAGAGACAAATTCATCATATGAGCAAGGATATGAGCAAGACAGTGACTCAACCGCAGAGCTAAATGTACTGAGGAGGTCTCATAAAAGTGGCAGGCACGTAAGAGAGGAGCCCACTTCTCTGACTCAATTGCAAGCTTGCCCGCTTGCAATGGGATGCTTTCAGCAACATTCATGTTTTCATTATTGTGAAATGATTGCTCAGATTTAGCATCATCAGGAGTTGGTTCGCTTATTTTTCCTACATTTGCATGATGGTCATGTAAACCTTGCTGGAGTGAACTTCACCTTAACACCAGAAACCATTTCTCAGGCGACCGGGATACCAAACATAGGTGAAGAGTGGAATAAGAGACAGCAGCTGGATAGAGAATATTATGAACCTTACATCAGGCCTAGTAGCTCAGCACGGTATTTCCTTTCAGATTCTTGAAGGAGTCCTATGTGCCATTAATGAAGCTCATCATTAGATACTTCAGTTGCGAGGGTAGATTCTCACGCCTTTATGCAAACCACATCCGACTGTTGATGCATTTCACGAGAGTGAGACTGATGAATATTCCATACTTCATGTGCCGAAACATAGAGAGGATGACTAGCTTTGTGCAAAAGAATACTCCAGAGCAGCAACATAACAACATTTATCATTATGCGTTCATCAAGATGATTGTGGTACACCAGCTTGGATTGCAGGGCATTGCATGGGAGGAGTTCATTTCCCGTGACTTCTTTACAGCCCCTCAGCCTCCTCCAGAGATTTTTCATGATGCAGGTGAGCCTTCACATCAGTTTGAGGTTCCTGAGACAGAGCCTATCAATCTTCTAGTCTGTGTTACCTATCAGAGAGGTACCATAGCCTTATTTGCAGCAGCACGACGAGTACTATCTCCGCCTGGGGTGGAAGGGGTCTCGTCACCTTCGACAGCAACGCGAGTACTATCTCCACATGGCGTGGAAGGGGTCTCACCTTCTACATCATCACAGGTACAGGATAGAGGCAAGAAGCCTATGTAGGATGAGGGCCCCTCAAGAGGCCAAGATACTGATTTTATATTGATCGATGTTGATTCGAGCTCTCCCAGCTCAAAGTTGAAAGAAATCATCCAGGAACAGAAAGCTGAGATCGACACACTGACCGTGAAATTGTAGAGAGATAAGTGGGTTATAAATTACTTGGAGCAGTGGAATAAAAAATTTGAGGATTAGTAGACACTCATAGAGTTGCGGCAAATCCGTGAAGACCCTGAATTGGCCCGAAAAGACTGGGTGACATGACACCATTTGAGCGGGAGACCTGCCTTACGAGAGTCAACATTCATCTGGAGAAGCTCTTGGCGAAGGCCAATAGGAACAAAGACATGCTCAGACATATGAAGAACCACTATTGGGCCTGCACACACGTTTGCAGAGCTAGGATGAAGATTCTGAAGGCGAGGTTGACAAGAGCATTGAAACGGCGAAAAAGGCTTGATCCACTCCAAATATTGGCCGAAGCTTCCTTGGCTGAGCATGGGACATGATGGGAGACATTCGCTCCAAATTTCAGCAAATTTGGAGTAAATTTTGTCATTTTTGAAATTTTGGTTGCAAAACAGGTTTTTCTGCCAGACGCGTCGTGCCACTCGACGCGCGCCTACGTTTGAGAGATCTTCTGGAGGAAAAATTTACATTTTTGGATTTTTTATGGTAAATTATGCATGCTCAAGAATGGCTGAGAGATTTCATCAAGTTTTGCGTGGTCTTAAAGGTCAAAAAGACTCCAAAAATGGCCTTTCTACCACTTTTTGCACCAGCAGGAACCAGTCTTGGGAGATTGCAGTTTTGGAGGGGAAAATGAACTCCAAATTGAAAAATTCCACTTGGGTTGGATAGCAGACAGATAGGGATTTCCAAGGAGCTATCATGAACTGAATTTGGACTTCAGGAAGTGCCCCAAAAATAGGCTCAAATTGGTGCGGTGCATTGATTTTTCTGGCGCGGCGCATAGAGGATTTTGGTCCAATTTTTACTTTTCAGCTCAGAAATTCGGCCAGTTTCACTAGTTTCACTTTATGATATAATTATTGATATAAATTGATGTAATTTTATGGCTATGATGTAATTTTGGCTCACATTTACTTTTTCTAGAGGATTCATTCACTAAAAAGTGAAAATTAAGTGAATGGATCAATTTCCTAGCATATAGAGGCAAGTTGTTTGATTGCCTAGATTTCAGTTCCTAGTTCAGAATTGGTTGAAACAACTCCTAGAAGGATGAGCTCGACCCCTAGAGGCATGGGAAGGGGTTAGGATGGTCTATATCATGTATTTTCTGAGATATTTTCAAGGTTGGACTCTTGGGAATAGTTTGACACCTCATTGTATATTCATTTCAGCATTTTTGGCAAAGCAAAGACCATGGTTTTGCAACACTTGTTGGGATCCTTGTGGCTATGAGTTTTGATGATGTTTTTCTCCATGTATCTGTAAGTTTCATTGATGTTTTATGTATTCCATTTCCCTTCTCTTTGCTTTTGAAATTAAACAAATGAGTAACTAAGGTAGAATTCATTAGTTTGCTGGTGCTCTGCCTTAAAATTTTGTTTACTTTTATATGTTTTCATCTGTTTGAAGAGGATCCTTGCAGCCTCTTTCCCTCTTCAGCTCCTCAGGAGTCTTTACTATCCATTCATTTAATCTAAGACATCAAATCCATTGCCTTCCCTACCCTAACTTGGACTCTGCAAGAATTTGGCCTCATCCCCAAGCCCAAAAATTGCCTTTCCCTTTTTTCCAACAAAAACCCCTAAAAATCATTCCAAACTCCTTGATTAATACAGCTAGCCTAAAATTAGCACACATTTCAGTCATCTCAAGCCCTATTGATTAATTTTCGTTGAGATTGACCCGAAGAGAGCCCTCTCCTGTTCTGCTCGGGCTAGCTACCAGACTGAGCGTGGTTTGGTGTTACCCTGAATCCCGCCTTCCTTCAGCCTAAGGTGGATTTGGGAAATAACATAGTGGCGACCATTCTGGGGAGAAAATGGTTTGCTTGTTGGTGTTAATTGTTTTATAAGCTACAGACGGAGCCTGAAGTTATGCCAGGAAGCTTTCGAAACGCTCTTGCTTTGCATTAGCAAAAGTAGATAAACGTTGCTTCAGTTAATCTTCGGTCTAGCTTGTGAACGTGACACTTGACTTGTGGATTGTCTTGTCCCAGTACTTGTATCAAGTTCAGATCTGATAGTTGATGGTGGACAACGATCAGACATAAGAAGGCTGAAATCATTCACCTGGTGACTCCAAGTAAATGTAGAGACTCCACTGGAGGACTAACTCTTTCTCTGAGAAAATGGAAGGATCTTACACAAAGTTCAGGTATCCAAAGTGGAATGGCATTCAGGATCTAGTCCGCTTTCTTGTAAACTACTTCTTTTCTGTTCTTGAAGCTATCCTGAAGGTCTTTCAAAAAAATTTGTATGATAAAAGTGATCAAAATATTCACTCGACCTATTCAAAAAGTGAAAATACTGAGTTTCCCTTTGATCCTGGCCTCCTTACCTTTCCCACATCTTATGATGACTCTCTTAAGAGTGATGAGCCTAAAGAAAACAAAACTGATCCCATAGCTCTTGTATATACTCCTACACCTTATATAGTCCCAGATAGGTATAAACCTCTTGTTTTACCTTCTGTTCTTCATGCTTTCCCTATAAATTATGACCTATATCTACCAAGATTTGACGGTGAATGTAACAATGTCAACGCTGAGCAACATGTGCAGAATTTTGAGACTTTCCTAGATCTTTTTGAAGTTGATGATGAAGATGTTAGTATTAGGCTTTTTTCTCTTTCTTTGCAAGGCAAAGTGAAGAGTTGGTTCAAAACCCTGCCTGATGCGAGCATCTCAGATTTCCATCATTTCGTCAAAGTTTTCCTTGACAGGTGGGTGATCGGACGGAATCCTTTCCTTATTTTAGAAGAGTATAACCAGCTGAAAAGAATCCCAGGGGAGACAATACAACATTTTTCTGCCAGATTTAACCAAGTATATTTTTCGATGCCAGCTGATATAAGACCTTCTCCTATATCTTCTCTCTTGCACTACCCGCGTGCCTTTGATCTGGAAATGGAGTTTCAGTTGAGAGAAAGGAATCTTGCAACACTTCACGAGATGCAGAATAGTGCAGTAAATGTAGAGGCTCATTTGCTGATCCGAAGGGTAAGGTTAAAGGAAGAAGAGACAAAAAACATAGATGTGGAGAAATCGACATCTCTAGAGGTAAAGCTTGAGATGTTGGTGAGTGCAGTGGAAGAGATGATGCAAAAGAACACCACAAGGAATGAGTATAATGTTGAAGCCCATGGCTCGCTGATTGAAGAAGAACAAGTTGCTGATCCAAAACATTTTGTTTCTTATTCCAGTTGTCATATTGATTGCTTTATAAATCATCTTGAAGAAGAGAGAGTTGTCGATATGATATGTATGCTTGATGATGTGTTTTATGCTGATGGTTTGCCTCAGTTTGATCAATATGATGATGATTATGTTCTCCAAACAGAAGCTAATCTTGCAGACAAATCAAAATTTAGTTTGTGGAAGGAGAAAGTTCACTTTCAGCAGCTTGAGTACAGTGATCAACCGATGCATATCAGCTATGAAACTGATGAGGAAAGTGCAGCAAATTTTGAAGTAAGTGAAAGATCTTTGCGTTTTTGTTTTGACTCATTTCAGTTCATGAGAGATAAATTCCATGCAATCAGAAATCAACTACCAACAAGCCTTGATTTGGACCATCTTGAGGGCAATGAAAACCTTGTTCAAGATTTCTCATATTTAGATTTACAGCCCCCGAAAGCCATGGATTGTCAAGTTGCAGATGAAGGCATGGAAGTTGGCACATATGATCAAATGATACAAGATGATTCCGTACCTTTTTTTTTTAATCATTTCAGTTTTTGAAGGGTAAATTGCATGGTAAATCTTCAAATGAGCAGCCTATAGGAAATCAACAATCTCTCAGTTTAAATGTTGATGATGAGATAGATAGCGAAATTCTTGAGCAAGTGGTTTATGAGAAATCTTCTCCTGAAACGACTGAAGAAATCATTTCTGATACAAAACCCTCCCTAGCTCTGGATTTACAACCACCAAATGCAATTGAAGGTTAGATTACAGATGAAGGTGTGGAAGCTGAAATACATGATCTAATGATGCAAGAGGATTCTGTACCCTTTTATTTCGAAGCATGTCAGTTCATAAAGCAGAATCTTTGTAATATCTCTCAAGAAAAAGATGAACAGCCAGTAGGATGTCAGGCAGTTTCAATGGATACAATGTAGCAGTCTTCTCAAGTTTTTGATGATCCTATTTCTCGTGTGTTGGATGATGTTTGCTGTAAAAATTCTGCTCCATTAGCTAACCATGTGCCAGAAAAGAATGTTGATAATAATATTATTCAAAATTCGCCTTCGTTGTCTTGTTTAACAGATTTTTTATTACAAAGCCTATATCAAGATTTGCAGTCATATGAGGAGATTGATAAAGGAGAATTTTGTTCTATTTGGAATCAGCTCCAGAGTTTGGTTATTCACAAAATTCAGGATGCTTTTGACAGCATGCTTCAGTCACCAAAGAAAGCCAAGACAGATGTGAGGAAAATCTTAATATCCAGCGATGAAGATTGCTTGGACCAGAGTAGTAGTGTATTGATGGGAATCAATAGTTATGTTTATGAAGATCCTTTCGCAGTTTTCTTGAAGTCATCCAGTCAATTCATGTTTTGCAAGTTTATCAGCAGTCAACTTGATTCTGAGTTTCCATGGGAGTTGCCTTTCGATTCTTCCCTTTTCCTGCGCATCAGAAAGAATTTGGGAAGAAATCAAATAGTAGCTAGGATGCTTACATGGTTGCATTGGCTGTTCCATTTCGCTTGATCGGGTGGTGAAAAGAAATAATTAGAGTAGGTTTGATGAATAATCTCAATTATGAGAATCTTTCTAGTTTGTTAGTTATGTTTTAGTCATGTTTGGTTTATTATGGTTTTCAGTTTTATCCTTGAGTCTGAATCAGTCTACAAAATGTCAGTTTTCATGCTTTGACTCCATTACCCAATGGATGAAGGCACTGTCTGCTTTTCCAAAGATCTGTAGGTCTTGGCACCTCCAGGGAGCTACCATCCCCATTGGAGCCAATGTTAAAGTTAGTCTTTACATCCCTCCGTCAAAGATCATTTCTCTTATTGCATTTCATTTTTAGGTTTCTCATTCCGCTCATTCATCTGCATTTCGTTAGGGGCATGCCATCATCTGACGGAAGGGTCTCTTCTCTAGTTTCCCTCATGTTTGTACCTTCTGGGTTGCTAAAATTTATCAAAATTCATTAAAGTTGATTTCAGTCATTTACAGTCATAGATGGTCCTGTGGTCAAAAAGAGTCTTTCAGTCATTAGGTCTAAGCTTTGGTCTTCAGAATGTCAAATAATGCCCGCAGGCCATGAGGATGTCTTTAATAAGTTTTCATTCCAAAATTTTCATCATCAATAATGCTCAAGGATGTTTCTTCTTCAAAACTTTGTTTTGAGGAAGAAATCGTCAAATTAATTGTTTGTAATACATATGTATTTTTAAAGTTTTTCGCCATGAAGTATTTTACATGCACCCCTAGTCATCCTTTGCCGAAATCCAATGCCACCATCCCTGCAAAAAATCAACCAAGAAAGCCATCAATTCAGCCAAAAAATCAAAAAGGAAACTTGAAGAACAAAGTTGTATTAAAAGTGAAGAAATGCCAATTTTGAAACATTACAAAGTGGGTCTTTACAAAGAGAAAATCAAAGCCATGACTTTATATAGATATTTCTATGTGTATCCATGCCATTTGCATCCAAGAAGATCGATTGAAGTCGATTTGAGTGGTGAGAGGGCAAAGATGTCATTTTGAAAACCAAGATTGTGTTTAGAAGTGCGCGCGGCGCATTGGGTAAGCGCGCGATGCACATAGGCTACACGACGCATTGGGTGGTTTTCCACTGTGTATTTTTCCTCTGGCGCAGCGCACTGGGCTTGTGCACGGCACACAGAGCCTCCAAGGAAAAAATTCATCACGGCTCCATAAAAAATCAAAATATTTCTGTCACCTCTGCTCCAAGTAAGTTTGTGAGCTCTTTGCTGTTGATTTTAGTTTGCATTGAGTGTTATTTGGAGGAAGGAATTTGAAAGTTTAATTGGACAAATTAAAAACCCTCTCATGTGATGAAAACTGTTCCATAGGGTTTGTGCTTGAAATTGAAAGTGTGGTTGTTGGTGTCAATTTGTAAACTCCATTCCCACTTGTGTTTCCGTTCCTCCTTGCGGTCACACTACTATCACATTCCTTCTCCTTTTCCCCTCTGTCCCGAAACCATCATATCCCTTGTACCCATTTTCCCTATCACTAAACCCTATTAGCCCTTCCCCTTTCATATCATTTATAAATTCCTAATTCCTAAAACATTCAAGGACTGTCTCTATATCCTTGACTTCACCTAGCTTAAGTATATCTTTTCATTTCATTTACCCCTATCTCTAAAACTGCATTTCCCATCACCATCTCCCACTCCCATATCACTTATAAAATCTTCGAATATCGAAGTCCCCCAAGCAGTCAAGTGATTGTCCTCACCACTCAAATTTCACTTGATAGTCCATTATACCCACTGTAATATTTCCTCACAGTATCTCATTACATATTTGGCACATTTGGTATTGAAAGACAAACTCTTGTTTTCACCACACATCTATCAGCATATACTTGTTATACACCTTGCTTTCAGCACCATGTCAGAGAAAAATTCATCATATGAGCAATGATATGAGCAAGACAGTGACTCAATCGCAGAGCTAAATGTACTGAGGAGGTCTCATAAAAGTGGCAGGCACGTAAGAGAGGAGCCCACTTCTCTGACTCAATTACAGGCCTTCCCGCTTGCAATGGCATTCTTTCAACAACATTCATGTTTTCAGTATTGTGAAATGATTGCTCAGATTTAGCATTATCAGGAGTTGGTTCGCTTATTTGTCCTACATTTGCGTGATGGTCATGTAAACCTTGCTGGAGTGAACTTCACCTTAACACCAGAAACCATTTCTCAGGCGACCGGGATACCAAACATAGGTGAAGAGTGGAATAAGAGACAGCAGCTGGATAGAGAATATTATGAACCTTGCATCAGGCCTAGTAGCTCAGCACGGTATTTCCTTTCTGATTCTTGAAGGAGTCCTATGTGCCATTAATGAAGCTCATCATTAGATACTTCAGTTGCGAGGGTAGATTCTCACGCCTTTATGAAAACCACATCCGACTGTTGATGCATTTCACGAGAGTGAGACTGATGAATATTCCATACTTCATGTGCCGAAACATATAGAGGATGACTAGATTTGTGCAGAAGAAGACTCCAGAGCAACAACATAACAACATTTATCATTATGCGTTCATCAAGATGATTGTGGTACACCAGCTTGGATTGCAGGGCATTGCATGGGAGGAGTTCATTTCCCGTGACTTCTTTACAGCCCCTCAGCCTCCTCCAGAGATTTTTCATGATGCAGGTGAGCCTTCACATCAGTTTGAGGTTCCTGAGACAGAGCCTATCAATCTTCTAGTGTGTGTTACCTATCAGAGAGGTACCATAGCCTTATTTGCAGCAGCACGACGAGTACTATCTCCGCCTGGGGTGGAAGGGGTCTCGTCACCTTCGACAGCAACGCGAGTACTATCTCCACATGGCGTGGAAGGGGTCTCACCTTCTACATCAGCACAGGTACAGGACAGAGTCAAGAAGCCTATACAGGATGAGGGCCCCTCAAGAGGCCAAGATACTGATTTTATATTGATCGATGTTGATTTGAGCTCTCCCAGCTCAAAGCTGAAAGAAATCATCTAGGAAGATAAAGCTGAGATCAACACACTGACCATGAAATTTTACAGAGCTTAGTGGGTTATAAATTACTTGGAGCAGCGGAATAAACAATTGGAGGATCAGCAGACACTCATAGAGTTGCGGCAAATCTGTGAAGACCATGAATTGGCTCGGAAGAGACCGGGTGACATGACACCATTTGAGCGGGAGACTTGCCTTATGAGAGTCAAAATTCATCTGTAGAAGCCCTTGGTGAAGGCCAATATGGACAAAGACATGCTCAGTCATATGAAGAACCACTATTGGGCCCGCACACACGTTTGCAGAGCTAGGATGAAGATCTTGAAGGCGAGGTTGAGAAGAGCACTGAAACGTCGAAAAAGGCCTGATCCACTCCAAATCTTGGCCGAAGCTTCCTTGGCTGAGCATGGGACATGATGGGATACATTCACTCCAAATTTCAGCAAATTTGGAGTAAATTTTTTCATTTTTGAAATTTTGGTTGCAAAACAGGTTTTTCTGCCCGACGTGTCGCGCCACTCAATGCACGCTTACGTTTGAGATATCTTCTGGAGGAAAAATTTACATTTTTGGATTTTTTGTGGTAAATTATGCATGCTCAGGAATGGCTGAGAGATTTCATCAAGTTCTGGGTGGTCTTAAAGGTCAAAAACACTCCAAAAATGGCCTTTCTTCCACTTTTTGCACTAGCAGGAACCAGTCTTGGGAGATTGCAGTTTTGGAGGGGAAAATGAACTCCAAATTGAAAAATTGCACTTGGGTTGGATAGCAGAAAGATAGGGCTTTCCAACGAGCTATCATGAACTCAATTGTGGCTTCAGGAAGTGCCCCAAAAACAGTCTCAAGGTGGCATGGCGCATAGATGATTTTGGTCCAATTTTTACTTTTTGGCTTAGAAATTCAGCCAGTTTGACTAGTTTCACTTTGCGATATAATTATTGATATAAATTGATGTAATTTTATGGCTATGATGTAATTTTGGCTCAAATTTACTTGTTCTATAGGATTCATTCACTAAAAAGTGAAAATTAAGTGAATGGATCAGTTTCCTAGCATATAGAGGCAAGTTGTTTGATTGCCTAGATTTCAGTTCCTAGTTCAGAATTGGTTGAAACAGCTCCTAGAAGGATGAGCTCGACCCCTAGAGGCATGGGAAGGGGTTAGGATGGTCTATATCATATATTTTCTGAGATATTTTCAAGCTTGGACTCTTGGGAATAGTTTGACACCTCATTGTATATTCATTTCATCATTTTTGGCAAAGGAAAGACCATGGTTTTGCAGCACTTGTTGGGATCCTTGTGGCTCTGAGTTTTGATGGTGTTTTTCTCCATGTATCTGTAAGTTTCATTAATGTTTTATGTATTCCATTTCCCTTCTCTTTGCTTCTGAAATTAAAAAAATGAGTAACTAAGGTAGAATTCATTAGTTTGCTGGTGCTCTGCCTTAAACTTTTGTTTAGTTTTATGTGTTTTCATCTGTTTGAAGAGGATTTTCTTGCAGCCTGTCTTCTTCAGCTCCCCTTAGTCTTTTTCTATCCATTCATTGAATCTGATACATCAAATCCCGATTGCCTTCCTCGGCCTTCCCCACTTGAACTCGGTGAAGAATTTGGCCTCATCCAACAAGCTCAAAAATCGTCTTTCTATGTTCTCCAACAAACCCCTAAACTACTCCAACCTCGATTAATATACTCAGGGCCTAAATTAGCACTATTTAGGTCATCTCGGCGTCCCTATTGATTAATTTTCGCTGAGATTGACCCGGAGAGAGCCCTCTCCTGTTCTGGTAGGGCTAGCTACCAGACTGAGTGTGGTTTGGTGTTACCCTGAATCCCGCCTTCCTTCAGCCTAAGGTGGATTTGGGCAATAACAGAGCCAAAGGATGAAACAGTGACACGTGGCATTTCGTACAAGTTCACTCTACTGAACTAGTCCATTATTAGGTCTTTGTGGGAGATTGGGCATAAATTTTCCTTGAAGAATCCAAATCAGGTCAGATTTGTGGCATTCGAAAGAATATTCAAAGGGCTACTACAGGACATAATTTCAAATATATAAGATCCTAAATCAAAGAGATAATTCAGTTTCAATATCGAGCTCCTCAAAAGTAAGAAAAAGGTGTGTATTTTTTTTGTATTGCACAAGTCTTGTTTGAAAAATTAGTTTAAATTTATTCCAAGGGAATATTTAAGAATAGATATCAGTATTGGGTTCTAAAAAGCGCCCTAAAAAAATTCAACACCCATTAATCCTTCAGAAGGCTCTACTATGAATCATAAATATGAAGAAATGTAGCATGCGATATCAAAATTACAAGATAAAGTGCACCAAATTTTGCAATCGAAAAGAGAAACAAAAAATGAAATCGAAGTTTCCAAGAAAGGCATGGAAACTAACATGGATGGTTTGAAGAAAGGCGTGGAAGCTAATATGGATGGTTTGGAAGCTAATATGGATGGCATGGAAGTTAGCATGGAAGCTAAGATGGATGTCATGAAAGCTAAGATTGATGAAAAATGAAAGACAACATGGAAAACATAAAGAATGATCTAAAATTAGATATCAAAGTTTTGGCAAAGTTGATACAAGAAATGTTTCCTAATGGCAAAAATATAGTAGAGAAAACTCATGATCAGAAAAAAATACATGTTAATCGTGATTTCATAAACCCTAATGTTGGATGGAAGAACCACCATATTCCAAAGATGGATATGAGGAAGTTTGATGGCAAGGATCCCATAACATGGATACTACATATGGCACATTTTTTTGTCTCAATAATGTGCCAAACACACAAAATGTGCGCATTGCAACTTTACATCTAAAACAAAATACATTTGTATCGTATCACTAGCTTTGATATTGTAAAAAAATTGTCACTTGGTCAATTTTTACAGAGGAAATGGTAGCACGTTATGAGGATACAAAGAGCGACACCTTCTTTAGCTAATTGATAAATCTCAAACAAAACAGTTCAGTAGTGGAGCACATTGATGACTTCCAAAAATCGAATATAAGGGTAACCGATATTCGAGAGGAACACAGGATTGATGTCTTCATAGGGACTTTATAGGATAACATACAACATGAGGTTCACGTTTGGAAACCTAATTCATTGGAGAAGGCTTTCAGGTTGGCAAGAAAACTTCAATGTAAAATTATGGCGACAAGGAAGCCTACCACTCACATCTATAAAGATGGAAGTGTTGCCACTACTAGACTTCCACAACCTATAAGATTGAAACCACAACAATTGGAAGAAAAAAGAGAAAAAGGGCTTTTCTACAGTTGTTAAAACAAATACACTAAAGGTCATAAGTGTGCTGAGAAGAAATTATTTTACATACATTGTGAAGCGGAGGAATAAAATGAATAAGAAACTTCAAAAGAAGAGGATATACACTAGGAACCAACCCTAGAAGAAGCAGAAGTGAGTCTGGCCATATCGTGTAATGCATTGGCAGGAATTACCACTCCTCAAAATCTCAAGATAGAAGGACATATCAAGAAGAAAAATTTAATAGTGTTGATTGACTCAGGTAGTACCCATAATTTTATTCATTGTAAGGTAGCCAAGGAATTGAATTTCTTCCTATACCCAACATCAAAATGTCAAGTGGTGGCTGCAAATGAAGGGTTATAGATTGCTCTGGAAAATGTGTTAATATCAAGGTAACCATGGGGGAATATGTATTGAATAGTCCAATTCTCTCCATTCCAATGGGAGGTGCTGATGTTATATTAGGAGTACAATGTTTACAATCTTTGGGGACAATAGCTTTTAATTTTCAAGAATTTTCTTGATTTTTTTTTCAAAAGGAAAGGAATTCGAATTACAGGGTCTCACACGGAAGCTGGGAAAGATAATAGGCTCTAACTTAATTACAAAGCTTCTGAAGAAAGAACAATGAGGCATAATTGCACAATTATGCTCACTAGAAGTTACAACATCAAAATCTTCTATTTCTCAAGATCTACAAAAAGTCTTGGATAATCATTGCAAGGTTTTTGAAACTCTGAAAGGACTCCCACCTATTTGTGATCATGATCATGCTATTCAATTAATTCTAGGAAGTGTTCCTCCAAACATGAGGCCTTATAGATATCCTTATGTATAAAAGAGATAAATTTAACACATGATTGCATAAATGTTAGAGGGTGGTATAATTCAACCTAGTCAGAATTATTTCTCTACTCTAGTAGTATTGGTGCACACGATGTATGGATCATGGCGCATGTGTCTAGATTATAGGGAGCTCAATAAGCTCACTATTATAGATAAATTTCCCATTCCTGTGATTGATGAATTATTGGATGAATTAAATGGAGCAATTTATTTTACCAAGTTGGATCTTCGTTCAGGACATCATCAAATTAGAATGAAGACTAAAGATATTCTTAAAGAAACATTTCAAACTAATGAGGGTCATTATGAATTTTTGGTCATGCCTTTTGGGATTACCAGTGCACCTTCTACATTTCAAGGGTTGACGAATTGCATTTTCAAACCCTTCCTTGGAAAATTTGTGCTAGTATCTTTTGATGACATACTAATCTACAGTAGGTCATGGAAGGATCATGTTCAACATGTTGAGAGGGTGCTCAAACTATTGGAGGAGAAACAACTATATGAAAAAAAATCCAAATGTTTCTTTGGAGTACAAGAGGTGGAGCATCTGGGTTATATTGTATCTCATGAGGGTGTTAAGGTAGACCCTAACAAAATTAGATGCAATAAGGAATGGAAATTCCGCACAACCATAAAGTAGTTGCGAGGATTTCTAGGGTTAACAGGGTATTATCACAAGTTTTTTAAGAATTGTGGGAGAATAGCAGCACCTTTAAAAAAATTATTGAATAAATATGCATTTTAATGAACTCTTGAAGCAACTAAGGCCTTTGAACATCTTGAAGAGGCAATGTACCTAGCAACAGTCTTAGCTATGCCAGACTTCACAAAAACCTTTATTATGTAATGTGATGCCTCAAGACATGGAATTAGTGTTGTTTTAATGCAAAAATAAAGATCCATTACCTTTTAAAGTCGTCCAATCAAAGGAAAGTACTTGCAGAAAGCTATTTATGATAAGGAAATGTTTTCAATACTACATGCACTAAAGAAATGGCAACATTACCTAATGGGAAGACACTTCAAGGTAAAAATTGATCATGATAGTATTAAAGACTTTTTTGGAACAAAGATTATCCTCAGAAGAGAAGAAAAAATGCATCACAAAGATGTTGGGTTATGACTTTGAGATCATCTACAAAAAATGGAAGCTAAATGTTGTTGTAGATGCACTCTCAAGAAAGGATGAAGAGGTGGAAGCATTTATTTGTCCCATTTATATTATCCAACCAGATTGGATAACCAAAGCAAGGGCTGAATGGAAGAAGGATGAAGAAGTGTGGACACTCATTCCAAAGTTTCAGCAAGATCCTATTACATCTGATACATTTAGTTGGAAAATTGATTCCTTATGGTACAAAGATCACTTATATATTTGCAAGAATTCCCAACTAAAACAAAATCTTCTTTTTCAATTGCACACTTCTCCTTTAGGAGGATACTCAGGATTTTTAAAAACATACCACAAGGTGATGAAAGATTTTTTTTGGGATGGCCTTAAATTTGATATTCAAAAGTTTGTGGCTCAATGTTTGGTTTTCTAGCAAAATAAAGTTGAGACAATTAAGACCTTGAGTCTTCTACAACCTTTATCCATTCAAAGTCAACGTTGGGAGTATATTTCAATGGATCTTATCACAAGGTTACCTAATTCTGAAGGAAAGAGTGTCATCATGGTGGTACTTGATATACTTACCAAGTATGCACACTTTTGTGCATTATTCCATCCATTTAAAGAAAGTACAGTTGATACAGAATTTATGGAAACAATTGAAAATCTACATGGAAACCCAAGGATTACTGTAAGTGATAGAGATCCCATTTTTACTGGAAATTTTTGGATGGAATTAATTTCTTGTTTGGGTACTCAAATAGCTCATAGCTCATGTTATCATCTGCAATCCAATGGTCAAACTGAGATAGTGAATAAATGTTTGGAAGTATATCTTCTTTGTTTTGTATATGATAAGAAAACACAATGGGTCAAGTGGTTACCTCTCGTTGAATGGTAGTATAACACTTCATTCCATACTTCATCAAGAATGACCCCATTTATGGCACATTATGGATGTCATCCGCTGTCGATCATGTCTTCTTTAAGAGAAAATTCTAAGGTTCAAGTAGTGGAATGTCACATCGAACATCAACAAGAAGTTCTCCAACTCTTAAAAGATAATCTAAATATGACACAAAATAAAATGAAACAATAGGCAGATGAACATCACAGCGAGAGAAGTTTTGATGTATGAGACTGGGTATTTTTAAGCCTAAAACCATAGAAACAAATGTCCCTCAAGCAAGATAAGAAGGATAATAAATTATTGCCAAAGTATTATGGTCCTTACAAGGTGTTGAAAAATATTGTTACTATGGCATACCAATTGAGCTTCCCACTTCTTCATGAGTGCATCCAGTTTTCCATGTTTCATGCTTAAAGAAGGTTATAGGCGAGAAGCTTCAATTTCAAACAATATTTCCAAAACTTGATGAGGAAGGAAAAATCATATTGGAACCTGAAGAAGTCATGGAAACAAGAACTTGACAGCTACGAAATCGATCAATTCCAGAGTATCTCATCAAATGGAAGAACTTACCTACTGAAGATTCTACATGGGAGGATGAGAATTTAATATAAAAGCATCTGGAGATACTCAAGTGTTGAGGACAAAACTTCTTTGAAGGAGAAGGGCATGTTAGGTAGCTATATTAGTAGTATAGTCCCTTATTGTTTTTAGTATAACCCCCTTATTGTTATTTTTGTACCCTTGTAACCCACATATTGTTATTATTGTACCCTTAAATTATTATTGTTAGGTCGGCTAGGATTATATTCTGACCCCATGGACCCATATATATAGAAGGAGGTTTTGGTCATTTGTATCATCCAAGAATTGTTCATTTATCTAATGTTTTGGAGGTTTCCCCCTCGAAGTGGTTTATTTATAAGGTATTGACTCTCTTATCTTCTACTTTTGGAGATGGTTTCATGACATTCAAGTTGCTGGAACGATTTGGTATGAATAAGTTCAAATACATGATTACCCCGATTCAAATGAACTTCAAGAAGTTATGTGATAAAGTAGCTAGACATGACCTATCAAATCCATCCAAGTATAGACAAGTAACTGGAGCCCTAATGTCCCCTCTTAAAACCCATGCATACATATGCTATGAAATAAACACATTGATTCATTTCATGACTAAGCCCCTCCATGCACAATTTATCATGGCCAAACATGTATTGAGATACATGCATGTATCGATCACACTTGGTATAATATATTCTGTTGGAGATGTTCAACTTCATGGATCAACTGATGTTGACCGAGTAGGAAATGTTACCAATAGAAAAATTACATAAGGATGTGCTTTCCGCCTTACTTTTTCCATGGTATCCATGATAATCAGGAAGGAAAATTACATATCATTCAGCGCCATAGAAGCATAATACATTGATCCTAGCACAACTAGTTCTGAAGCTATGTGGTTAAGGAATTGAGATATTTGGTCAAGTCCTAGACCCTACAATGATATACTTGGACAATGAGAGCGGATCCATTTGGCATAGAACCTTGTGTTTCATGACAAGTCTAGAGAGAGGATTTTCTAGACTCCACCATATATAAACTCACGAGCATATAACATATATTCTCACCAAGGAATTAGCAAAAGGTAAGTTATTGGTCTTCAAAGAACAACTTGGACTGATGGATGTAGTCCCTCCAGATATGGGGTCACACTGATCAAGGAGAGTGAGGAAACTCTTCCTACTGTGCTTGAGCTCTTAGGGTGAGCAATTGAGATAGAGGGCTCATGGGGTTGAGGGATGTCTAGACAATAAGGTACTTCCCTATATGTTATAGAGGGTTGATATGCTACTCCACTATCTTCATAGGTTTGTATACGCTTATACCCTATATGTTCTATGCATAGTATACCTTAGTTGGCATCATATCCTCAAGCAAGGTTTGCTGGGAATACCACTGTCCATTTTTCCAACGAGTTAAGAGTGTAATTAGGTTGTACAAACCAAGTCTATTATGATTAATATGTTTTACCACGCTAATATTGAGGGTCATTTATGGAAATATCAGTAGGAAACATGATTGGGTTAATATTTTCTCCCATTTTGCGATTCTGGGTTGAGAATGAGCTCTATGATGAGATTCCATGGTCAAAGATGTCTTACTATGTATGTTGAATTAATAGTTTTCTTAGTATAGGTGGAAGCTATTCTTCTTCTAGATTCGAGAAAGTTTCAATAGATGGAGCTGAGCAGTGATGACACCATGATGTGAAGATCTACATGCAGAGGCTACTAGTTGGAATTCTTCGTAGTTGAGAGGGAGTGTTAGATTTTGCAGCTAGAGTCAAATTCCATGTTCTACAATGCAAACAAAAAATATTATAATTGCATTAGATTCCTCCTTTCTAGAGGACCAAAATCGACCTATAGATCGCCCCAATTGGTTAAGCATAAGTTAAATTATGAATTATTTTATTTATTAAAATGAAATGGAATGGAACGTCCTAGACACATGTGAATTTATTCAAATCCCTAATGGTCCCTCACAAAATCTATAAATAGAAGTGACCTCAAGCTCATTCTAATAAATTCACACATGAGATTTTATTTTTGCACTCTTTGTCTTGGTTCGTTTATTATATTGTCACTCACATAGCGTTGAAAAAATAATCTAGTGCGGGGTATAGAATCAAAAGTGAGAGCCTCGCTCTAAAATAGAGCTTCTGGGCCATAGTCACTTGCGGAGAACTACTAAAATTAGGCTCTAGCTGCGGGAAGAGCATGTCAAGGTAGCAGTGAGGGTTTCATATTCGTGGGCACAACGTGGCAAGGTCAGGACTTGGGCTCTAGGGATAGATCAGGTTGATCCGGGCTAGATCCATAGGCCTATATTGTCCTAGCTACGTCCAGGGAGTTACATCCGCGAGAACAACATCTTGTGGGAGTGGATAAGGATTTTTTTAGCATATCTGAGTTAAATCAACCTATGTTGCTTGCACAGTGCTTCCAATAAATCTTTGATAGTATCCTGGATTCAGATCTGGGACTTTTTTGTTGATGTCAGTTTCCTTCAGTGATTGATCAGATCCTTATTTCTTGATGTTGTAGATCTATAGATCTGTAGATCTAATCTATCTATTTCTGCTCCATATATATTTTGCTATGTACTCTCTGTTGAAAATGTTTTATGGCGATCTACTAAAGAAGAATATTTGAAAGGGTTTCTCCCTTGTGAGATCCTTTTTGGTCTTGGACCAATTTTCTATCATTTATGGTTGTATTTTTGTCTTCCTTATCACTGCATATATTGCTCTATCTTAAGTTACAGTTTATGATTGGTTACATTGCCAATTATTGGATGCGTTTTTTATGAAGAAGTAGTTTTGGCTAAAGTAATTGGTACATCATAAAACAATCTTAAAATTTAACACATTGAACACTAAGGCCATTTTCCCCCTAAGGAAGAGGGGTTTGTAATAGCCCCGGGTTAAAAATTTATGCAATAAATTTAATAAAGGAAAAATAAAACCATAGTTTATGACATATTTGACTGGGGCTCTAGTTCATCAAAAAAATGTGTTATCTTAGGGGCTGGACACCTAGAATTGTTGGTTGGCTCCTAAATATTTTAACTTATTTAACTGTATTTATGGAGTTGAATCATATCATAGTAAATTTTGATGACATGTTTATGCTTGTGGATCGATTAGCTTAGGCAAATGTGGGATGGGGGTGTTACATCCATCAACAAATATATGTAGTTAATCCAGCCGATAAAAATTTGAAATAAGAATAAAATATAAAATAATGAAAATATATTAAACCTAATGTATCTCCCCCTTGCCCAATGCATCTCCTTCCAGACATGCATATTTTGTCTTCATATAATCTCTCCAATAGGGTTGCACCTTCAATGACTTATATTCAACCCAAGATGCAACCATTGCTCCACTTTAGACCATGTAGAACTCAGTTTATACTGGGGGTCGGTCTCTTGCTACTCCTTTCTCCTCCAAACATTCATGGTATTATATTTAACACACAAAACACCTTTTGTGGCTCTCTCTTCATTTAATTTTTTCTTGAGGATGCTTCTCCTTTCTTTGTTACTTTTATTGAGAGGACATGATCTAATTCCTTCTCCAATATTTTATAATATGTATGGGTTTTCACAGTCAAAACATCTAGCATATTCCAAGGGTGCAAATGGTCTGCTTAAAGAATATTTTTTAATTGGCATGTTGTTTTGCTTCTTTAATGGTTTTTTATTATGTTGATGGTTCTCCCATATCAGTGTTGGTGCTATTTCCGTATTTTTTTGTAGATGTTTCTAGGGTAAATATGCACCTTTATAATTCTTATTTTATATTATTTGGTTAAGCTTAGTGCTTCACATTTTTTGTTAATATCCTTCATCTAGTTGAATGTTAGCAATTTAGTTGTACTTTCTTCATCTAGTCCATTTTTCAAATCAGAAATTTCTTACTTTAAATTTTTCTCTATTTCTTTATTTGTTTCAAGGAGTTTCTTCAAATATTTATTTTCAAGTGAGATAACTTGATCATGATCTTCCATTTATTTCTCCTTTTTTCCAACGCCACTACTAATTTCTTATCCATGTAATTCATGCAACCTATAGTAGATCTATTTTACAGTCTTGAGATCCATGATTTTGTTGAAATATTGACCATGAAGAATGTCATAAATTAGACAATAGCATTGTACATCCCATTATTTATCTTTCTTTGAAATATATTTACTACCAGAACCATTTGTCATAATTTTTAGCACTTCAGTTCCATTACTAGATGTCTTTGATTTAACCTTCTCCCTCCATTCGTAAAAAATGAGAACATTTACCGAAATAGGAGCTTGATATCCCATGGTACATTGTCGAGTGGGTAAGCTTCACTTGGAGATAACTATCTTTGATACCACAAATTACAAATGTAGATAACTACTAAGACTGGGGAGGTGAATTAGTAGTGATAACTATCTGCAACCATAACGATTTGATAAAACTATCTAGAAGTATCATAATGAGCTGGTAGTGCTAAAAGATAGCTCAGCTCTGACTCGATATCGAATAGATGATCTTTAAAAATATCGCCCATCAATTTATCTTCAAACAAAATCAATTCGTGAGACTTTATTAGGAAATGGAACGTTTTACACGGTGACGAGGTAGCCACACCAAATGATATATTTACATGGTGATCAGGATGGTGATTTATATATGTTTTAGTCAATATCCAATGCATTATTTTTAGTCGATAATTATATACATTTTAGGCTTTGAAGTGGAATTAGATATGGCTTATAAATGAAAAATTATATAAATATGATATAATACAGAATAGATTGTTTTTTTTCTGAACGAGGAGATTGGCTCACGGTAGAAAGCCCATATTTAGACAAATATATTGGCGGCTATAATTCCTTAGCACACTAAGATCTAAAAGCTACCAAATTTTCGCCTGTAAATTCAATGGAAACTCCTGGATTATGTGGGGGTAATGATGAGAAAGACCATCGATATTTAAAAAGATGAAGACATTGAGGGCCGAGGCTATCTAGCTCTGAAATTCGGCTGGGTCCTGCACAGAGGGCATTCGATTTTAACATAAAACCAGAGGCAAATGCAGGTCCGATGAAAAATGTGATTGCAAGGTAGTCGATTTGCAATTTGTCGCCGTCATGACAAATGGCACATAACAATATGTCGTCGTCACCATCATCTATGCCCATGGATTGGTGTGTAACAATAACGGTTTCGGAACAGTCAATAGCAGCAATAGCAGCGGCTACGGCATAACTCTCATGGAGGGCAAGGTATCGCTCTCGAAAAGAAATATTAAGATCAAAACGTTCGACTCTCAATTCTATAGGATTAGCGGTATTACTATCGTTTTCCAAGAGTTGCAGTACACGATGAGGAAAGAGCCTTCTCTGAGCCAAGACTAGATGAATAAACGAGTGGAGGGCTTCATTTCCAAGATGAATAATGAAATGAAGCTTCAGATGGAACATTCACTTGCTCGCAACATGAAAATGATGAATGGAGGAGCCAGCAAGTAATTTTTTTTTTTTTTTTTCTGTTACTGTCTTTCAATCCAGCTCCATCAAACATATAAACTATAGGGAAACGCCAAGCTCATAACGAAATTTAATAACTAACCTAAGTTAAAGTCAACAGGCAAGAAGAATTTAATCGTCTAACAAAATATTGAACAATGCACATGAAGGATAGCAAGAAAACATGGGTGTTTTTTTCAAATAGTGACACCTTACGACATAGTAAAATTACTCCATATGTTGTGTTGAGACCATTGGATACAAAATTTACTAAAGGAATCTACTTTTATTTACTAAAGGAATTTACTTTTATTTAAAAAATGAAACCTTAATGGCCATCCATATCCTCCTTGCTGGAAAAACATTAGAAGGCTTTGTTTGTGTACTTCCTACTAAATTCCTACATAAGTTGAGTCCATTAGATACAATTTTTTTTTTAAATGTATTTTTGTTTAAAAATTTAAACCTTCATGGTTGTCTCGGTTACTAATGGAAATGTTAATGGAAGAGCCTTATATGTTTTTGTTTGTGTATTCCCTACTATAAAAGCATGTTTTAAACTTGTTACCACCTCCACTTCTAGCACACTTTTTTAGAACATTGACATTGCTTGAAAAAGTTACCATTTTTCTTTTCAATAAGTCTCTCAGTAACATATACTTGATGCCTCTACTAATTTCTCTTCTATAATTTATCCAAACTTAATACGTTTTTCATTAATAAACACTACATAAACAGCTATTCTTAAGGACTTTCAAATTCAAAATATAGTACTACTACTATTGACATTTTCTCCTTCCATCTTTTATCCTTAAAAACTATGCCTCCGCATTTAAGTTTCACGTGGATTCAAAATTTAAAAAAACATGAAAAAAATTGCTTCCCTTTGTTATTGAATTATTTTTTGTTTAATTGGGTGGTGGCTTCTACTCCCAACCCATGCATCCTCCTTGATATGGATGAAATTTTCCATACCAACCCTCCAAGTTAGTGCCTACCTTACACCCAATTAAATGAAAATACTTCATAATTGTCTTCCGCATCACTAAAATATTATACTTATATTTTCCAATATCTTTGTATAATAATATATAGAATATGGATAAATTTATTTTTGAATCACCATTGAACAACAAATTTCCTCACCTAGAAAAATCCTCCAAACACTCTTCACTACAAAATATTTTGAAAAAAATGGATAATGATCTGCAGATACAATCCTCAAAACATTTGTATATCTAACATCTCCAATTTTAGTAATGATTCCACCATTTTGGGTTGATCCTCCACTCATAAAACTAAGGCTTACCCTTCTTACATTTTCAAGAATCCGGTTTATATTAAACCATTTATGTGGTTTATTAATATGTTAGTCCCAGTGGCCACTAAATGATAGATATAAGTCCATGAGATTCAAAAAAACTTAAAGAATTTGACTGATTTATTGCGTAAGTAACTTGATCAATTTGATAGTGAATTTTTATTAATGGGGACTTCTAAGGTTATTTGGCATGGGTTTTATACAATACACTCAAATTTCCTTGTATTTCTAGAAATTTGACAAATAAAGGTGTTGGGTGTAGTAATTGACAAACAAATTATTCAACCCTTATTTTATGAATTTAATAGTAGTATACATAGATTCATTAAGTAGTATGTGTTGATACAAAAGCCAAGGAACCTACCAAAATAAATTTATCTATTTAGGGAACTTCACACATTCAACGTCAAAATCCAACATCACTTTGGTTTCTACCAAAGCATAACCTCATACCATTCAAATCACTAGAATACTTCTAGTGACCCTTTCTCAATGAAATCATAAAAGAATTTAAGCTTGAAGGGGCATTTATTTTTTTAGTTTTGGCTCATCCTAGGCTAGTGGACAAAGGGAATCAAAACCTCATTATGATCTCCATGATCACAAGAAAAAAATCTAAAGAGTTATTAGTTCCAGCTCATTTAGGGTTGGTTGACCTAATGTCTCACTTAGTTCTCAACTTAACAAAGGGACTAAATATCTCTTTGCAACTTCTATAAGCATAGCATTGAAAATAAAGAGTTCAGGCTGGATCACATAGAACCACTAAGTAGCATTGTACTAAATATCTATTGAAGGGTAAAATTGACTAGTTCTAAACGTTTCCTAGTCACTCTTTATTGATCTCAATACAAAATAGATAATATAACCTACTATGAGATGTTATAAATGCCTACTTCAGCTGTACTAAATATCTATTGAAGGATAAAATGACTAGTCCCAAACCTTCCCTAATCACTCTTTATTTATATCGATACAAATTAGATAAGATAACCTACAACTATATGTTATAAATGGCTAATTCAACAAGGAAATCACATGGAATCCACAAAAATTTGTAATAATTCCCTCCATAAAAATAATAATAGATCATAAAAGAGAACTATAGATAAATTTTTTTATAGATGGTTACATTCAAAGCTTATCTTATTACAAAATATTACAGGAATACTTGCCTTGAAATGTACGCCCACACCTATAACTATAATGAAATTGAGTAAAAATTTTATAGGATTAAAACAAAATTTTAAATTGTCACAAACTCATATATAAATAAAGAACACAAACCACTAAAAATATATTATGGGCTTATTAATAAATAACTTTACACCTCAAGCACTCAAGTCTAGAAGAAAATACCTTTAGATGGTAATCTCATATAACTTGGAGTCAATATTATTTTAGACTAGAAACACCAAATCAAAGTCTAAAACACCATAACACTAGGATCCATTCATTGTAACAATTGAAAAATGCACAACAGATCGTAAATCCACACATAAACCTACATAATACAATTGACATGAAAATAAGGCTTAAGAAACAATTCTGGCACTAAACCTTTGAATGAGTTCAAAACCTAAATTGACATACACATTTAGATATCTAAATGTTTGCTCTTGAATTCAATAAATGCTATTAAGAAATACAAGCTAGCATGTCCACACATTACCATGATCTATCAAACTTCAAATTTGAGGAGAAACTACATTATCAACTCAAATCCACACATAGTTCTAAACCTAAATCGTTAACACGTAGATCCATACATTTTGGGAAGAGATTTACAAGAGAGAAATGGGTTGGGTTGGTAAGACAAGGCCAACTAGATCCCTACCTCTACAAAACTATATCACAGAAGGGAGATTAAGAGCAACATATAACGAAACTTATTGATCAACCTTTTTATTAAGAGATCCATAATATTTTACATAAAACAAATTGATACAACAACGCTTGATCCCACAAGTCAGCACATAGGGTCATTCTAGAGGAGCCAAGAACTAAAAAAAAAACCTCTCATTCAGAACTCTTTTCTCCCCCTAATCAAGGCCTTTTCCCAATATCTATTCAAGAAGGATTAAGAAAAATTTGAGGTAATTTCCTAAAAATATGGCTCATCATATCATAATTTATTTATAAAAATATTGTTTTATCTTTGTAATCCACTAAAGATCTGAGGACATAACATTTATTTATCATTGTAGTATCTGAAAATAGAATAATATAAAATTATTTTCTAACTGATTTCTTAGTTTCACCATAACGAGACAATGGTAGTATCCTCAAATTTTCGTCTGAATGTATCATGAGTATCTCCAAACCTGTGCATTATTTGGAGGAAAATCTTGTCAGTAACCTAACTCTGGATATCTTGGACAAAGCCCATGTTTTATCTTTCCTAGATTCCACCCTTTTTTTCCCCAAAACTCACAGCCATAGTCAAGGTTGATGGCACAATTCAACTTGTCTAAAATATTGATCCTTTACTTGAGGCTTTTCAAATTGATGTTGGTGCAAAGTAAACAACATGAAATTATTTCATTGATGTTGATAGCAAAACCGATGTCTTATAATTACCCTTAGATTTGCGTGGATACACCATCCTCGAAAGCTACTTGGAGAACCTCCATAGGAATTTTAAGAGATTACTAGAAAAAAACATCATTACTAAAAACATTGAGAATTATCTACCTTAATCTATTAAAATGAAATGGAAATGACAATAGTTAACTACTTATAAATTGACATGTTCATGAGAAAATAAGGTAAGAAGGATAATGAATGGCCGACAACATGTAAGAAAAGGGCCAATAAGAGATGTTTTGAGTGGTAAAAAGGGATGGAAAATAGATAACCCAACATATCCCACATGCCTACAAATTTTCATGTCCCCATGAAAATAAGTTAAGGTTGGTCATTAGATATACTTCATAATTCCTAATGTTGTATGTTATACCCGTAGGATTTCTCAGGCTGCATCAAATCTTAATGTTTCATCCATGAATATTATATTGATGTTTCTTTCACAAATATAATAATAACAAATGCATGTTTTTCAATTAATTTGAATAAATAAAAAATAATATCTCAAGAAATCAACAATAATGTCTAACATTTCTCTTGTGACTCCATAGTTCTTGAAAATATCCCTTATTGTTTATTTCACGGGTATACTAATAGAAAATGCATGTTTGTCAAGGAGTTTGAAGAAACCAATAATAATCTCTCAAGAAATCAACAATAATCCCTAAAATTTCTCTTGTGACTCCATAGTTATTAAAAATATCCCTTATTGTTGATCAATGTAAGAAGTCATTTTCTCTTCTTATTTTCCATGTGCATGTTCCATTACATAGAACATTGCTTCAACCTATAAAATACCAATGTCCAAAAGATCATATATACATAAATATTGCTCATATATTGTTAATTTGTGCTTCTCAAAACCTTTGAAAATGACATTTCATCAAGCACATTAGCTAGATTATGTAGATATTTGAAGTCAAACTCATATACTATCTTCAATTTCTGCACCATTTTATCAACCCTTCTGTAATTTTTATTTTAGTAACAAAGGATTGTAATATTTCTTCCATACTTTTTAGTTGTTATTGTTGTTGTGATATTGAATCCAAAATTAATATATGTAGCACGTCTAGTTGTTGTCAGAATTGAGACTGAAATATTTCATTCAAATTTGTATTTCCACTTTATATCTTATTTTTCCTTTCAACTTTTGGAAATACGCCATTAATGTCATCTCTTACATTTTATAGATTCCTTCTCAACAATGGATCTGATTGTTCTCGGTATAGCCTTATTATCTCCCTTTTTAGGGAGATATGCAGGTAGTAATTTTCAAAAAATTAAAACTTTAAAACTACAAAATAACGAAAGAAATGTACCACTCCATTTCCATGTTTTCATCCCTTTCATATTTTGTATCCCAAAAAATTTTCAAGAACTCTTCAATATTCTCACCTTGTCAAATACATTTCGAAATCATTTCTACATGGAAAATAAATTTATTCCATAGGAAGAAAAAACTAAATTTAGACATCTTAGGAGAAAATGACATAAGTTTTGAATGGCAACATTGTCATTCTAAGAGGTGGAAAAAATTCCATGTACATAGTATGCTACAAGAAGATAAAATAGATTTATAACACTTGTGTGCCTAATTTCACTATTTTATTTGGCCTATAATTTTGTAGTTTCATTATAAATTTTTATTCTTTGACACTTCACATGGGATGTATTCATTCAAAAGATATAACTATTTTTACTACTAGGATCTCTTTCATCACCAAAAATTGGTAATGATGAATGGATCTCTCGATTATATTAAACACAAAGTATTTAACCAATTCCTCTTGTGTTTTGGTGCAAATCAAAACCATAATAACGACCCAATTTTTCTTCATACATAGCGAAAGTCATCCTACTATACCTTCGCCCCCCTCCCTTTTATATTTTCATATAGCAGGAGACAATTTTTCTTAAAGGATAGGAGGGATTCAAAACTCTGAAAAGTGAATCAAAATTAAAAGGGTTGTAGAGTTAACAAGCTCTCAGGTAAGACTTTGGCACTTAGCAAAAGTTTTCTAGGGTTCAAAATTTTAAGGAAAGACTAGCGGGGCCTATACATAAGGCTCACAATAGACGTGGCCAATGCAATAAGCAATAGAAAATAATGCTATTTGTCACAACTAGAACCCACTCGATGGGTTTACCTCAATGATATGTTGATGGGAACAATGTTAAGCTCCAAAAGAGGAGCATCAGGATGACATCATCTTGACGATGATACCCTGATGGAGTCAACAATACGATGATAGAAAAATTTAAAATCCCAAGACTACGTGACCGGGAGAGAAGGACCGAGATATAACCCCCTCCTACCACATTTACCCAAGTTAACTTGTGCGTTGGGGTAAATATGTGATGAGAATATACTATGATATTCTTCAACTCCACATGTATAGTTAAGGAAGTGGAACCGACACAAAATAACCAATCTAACCCTCCACACATCCTAGAGAACCTCAAGGACCTAACCCACCTTTCTAGGATACCAACCCATAAGGGAACTCACCATTTCAATGACACAGAGATAGCATCACACCCTTGACAAGCTTCCTTGAAAATGATAACCCTATGCACTCCCATAAGCATGCCTCAATGCGACTATAAACTTTTTCTATGAGTGCTATGCCAACGACTACATGATTTAAGAAAAATTTCTAGTGTTTGGACCTAGTCATTGCCCAAAACTCCATGGAATTTCTAGAAATGAAAAGTAACATCGAAACAATGATATAAATAAAATTAATTGAACAAGGAATTAAGTGGACCCTGACTAGCCATGACAGGAATTTTGTGAGATATGTAACAAATATGCATTCTATAGGTCATAATAAAAAATATAAGAATAGGCATATCGTACTTATCTGAGAATTGCTAAGAAGCATTGATGCCTCATCACATTAGATGCATTATCATCTATTAGGGAATACATTCATTTCTCATTCATTTATAAATAAAAACATGTTGAGATCCATCCATCATCATTGTCATAAAACATACACATAAACAACAAATAAAAAATGGAAAAAAGAATTATGTGACCGCAATATATGCCACGCCTGAACTAATATATTTGCACATAAAACACCAAGGAAACTAACTCTTATTAGTAAATGAAAAATCCAACTAGGTTTGGGACTTCCACATTACACCCAACCATAGATTTTCTGAGCCAAATCTCACATCATCCAATCATCCCCATGCCATATTCTAAGGATGAATGTGGGAATCAAAACAAAATAATCAAGCAGGGATTCCCAAGGCTACATCACCTCATTCCCATCAATAAAACTAGTCTTTACCATAATCCTCATCAGATCATTAGGCCATAAACAAGCATGGATGCCACTGGATTTCTCCACCTATATGATGAGGAATTTTTATGTCTCCTAGCCTCTATAATTTACCATAATCCACGGTCTGGTCTATGGATCACTAGGCCATAATTGAAACACCAACGTCCACACTTTACAGTATATCTCATAATTCACCGGTTAAGGATTTGTAGGCTTGATCAAGGGAAAAAACCTCTAGGCTTTACCATATATCGTTCCATTCAACCATCGAGGATTCTTAGGCCCACCCAGGCACAAAATACCTAGTTTTATCAAAACAAACTATCTCATTTAGGGGTTACTAGGCTATTGGATTTACCATAATCCACAGTCTAGTTCATAGAATACTAGGCCATGTGTTCTTTCATTCAACAAATCACTCAGTTTCTAATCCATCTCATGGTCCATCTCAACCAAAACCTGAGAACCTTCTCAGACCATGGCTATCAGAAAATAGCAACTAAATGTTGTTGTCGTAGAAATGACCTCCTAATCGGCTCAGAGGAGAAGGACATATGGAAGGAAGAAAATGACCTAGACAGGGACCTATTTGTCTAAGATAAGGCACCCTAGAGACAACTAGGTCGAGTTATAATGCATCCCTACCTCTTTAAAAAAGAATTAGTGCCTAGGTTAATGCACTATCTTCGCTAAGGGGTATAGTTACTCATTCTTCAAGAGGAAAAGGGGACAAATTCTGTAGTACATAACTAGCATTTCTGGTTTTTTCTCAAGGATTCAGTCGATAGAGCAGCAAACTGCGATTCAGGCCTCATATTGGACATTACTAAACCTAAAATAACATCCATAGAGGGGAAAAGCTATGAAAAGCATTGAAACATCATGAATTTTTCCCTATTTGAAATAATGGAGAAGAATGGAAAGATTGATCCTCCCAAATTCTTATAAATTGCAAGCTAGGACGCATTTTCAATGGTCGAAAGGTTAATTGTGCGAAGAGCGCACTTTTATTGTTGAGTGTGAGGTTTTATGATTGGCTAGGTTCATTGAGAACTCTTGGCCTAAGCATTCTGATGCTTGGATATTGAGGAGAGAGAGCGAGGAGTCGGAAGACTAAGGAAATCTTGACCAAACTGATGGTTTTAATATTCCTTCTATAAATAATAGAACTGCCTTTATTTTGTCCACTTGGTGTCTTATTCATGCATCTATTTGGTATTTGTTTAAGATACATCATATAAGTGGCTTAGATCTACATATTTTAATGTTTTATTATATACTTGTGTGATTGTTTATAGTAATAAAACTTTGAAGCTTATACTAATTCTTTGTTTTCTTGCACGATTTGGACTTGGAGCCGATGAGGAGGACTTCCGCTACACAACACTATGCTCTCCAACAAATCTACCTTATAAATGGAGTTAATCCTTCAATACTTCACTTTATCAATCAAGCATTAGTACGAACATGTATGTCCTTTCTTTGTGAATGTTGTGGCTAATATGACTATCTTGCTTGGGTCTTGGGAAGGCCCGAGAGGGATTCTACTGAGGCTACCACCTTTGCATTTTACCCCTAAGAAGAATTGGAGACTCCACTGGGGACTAATCCTTAGTTCCTGGTAGTTTTCTTATGAGCCTTTGGTTCTTTCCATCTATCAACTCTCGTTCTTCTCACATCCCTTTCTGATCATTTCATGTGCTCTGTGACCATTTCATCACCTCACATTATTCAGAACAGACCTTACCTGACCATTATCTATAGTTTTTCCTCAGTAATGCACCCCTTCTGTGTGTTCTAGAGCATTATAATGCAGCTCCTACTTGAGAAAAGTGGGTTAGTCCTGCTATTAATGGACTATACTCCTTTCTAGATAGCATTACTCAGCCTAAAAATTGTTATTTCACCCCTGTTGTTATTTTTGTGGCTGCTGGGTTGTTGCCTGTCAGTCTAGCTTCTATGTTTTGGATCTCTTTACTTTGTTTCCTGCTAGCATATTAGTTTTTCTTATTTTGAAATTTAGCTTAGTTGCATTAAATTTTTGAAGGGAACAAGTTTTTTTTAGCTTTTCTGAGATAATTGATTTCATTCTATAATTTTCCAATTAAATAGTTGTTAGTGAGGATAGATATCAGAATATTTTTACGATGAAATTCATTATTTGGATGTTTGATGCTGCATGGATGTGTGAAATATTTCTCCTTATAGAAATATCTCTTTCATCGAACTATATCTTAAAAGCATTTTTTGCATGGTTTGAGTCAGAGTCTCATAAAATTTCATATGTCTAATCCCCCTCCGAAGACTTATAAGAATGTACACTAAAATTTAGCACTAATAAAACCAATCAATAACTCTTTTCTAAGCTTATATGAACATTAGTTTAGGTCGGGACCTTGGGATAGGTAGAGCAAGAATACTACCCAAGATTGTGAAACTTGAGACTAGTGTCATTAAGGATTCAAAATCCTACTGCACTCATACTATTGTGACCACTCCACTACTACCGGAGATAAGTGTTAGACAACACTAGGTTTTGTGAGAAGGAAACCTACCTTCGATTGCATAATACTAGGAATTTTGCGTATTGGGGCTCCCCTTGGGGATGGCGAAGTTAAATCGGGGATCTACGTGTTTGTTGGGCCACTAATTTGTATTATTATTATTACTTCTTAATATCTATTTCTAACGTTATTTTATCACATTTTTATCATAATTTATTATATAATTCCATTTCATAATTATTTATGCTCTTTTGGATAAATAATACTTGCTCTCCTTTATTTTAATAAATTAATGATTATTATGCATGATTTTGCCAATGATGGTTTATTAATGAATTTTTTATAACGTCACTCACTATTTTAGCCCTCAATATCTCTTCTAGATTGCAAATTTGATCTTCAGCCGACAATTAAATATTCCAGCTCCGAAATTCATTTGGATAACAAGAGACATTTTTGTGTTGAACTTTTTGGGAAAAAGGAGAAGAATTTTGAAAATCCAAAACATGGGTTTTGTGTAGAACGGACCGAGTTAGTTTTAAAATGAGAATTTTTGAAAAATGTAGTCTTGATTGAGAGAAACAAAGGGTTCTTTTAAGGATAAATTTGCAGATTTTCTGTTGTGGCCATTTTCAAAAATTTCCCCAATTGTAATTGCCAGATTCGACTTGTGCCAACTGAATCATGATGGAAATATCTTTCAGATCTCATCTTTATTATTGATATTTTGTAATGAGTCTATTTCCCTTTACTCTTTTTATATTTAAAGGGACACAAATCAGAGAGAAGAGAGAACGCATAGAGGGTTAGCATGCAAGCGATCAAGTTTGGTAAAAAAATACTTTTAGTTAATTGAATGCAAGTTATTTTGTCATTCTATCTGTAAGCTATGATTCTACGTTGGCCCTGGTCAAAGAGTTGGGCCCACTCTTCTGGTCAGGTGTTGCATTATTTCCTTTTGTTGCTTTCTCATTTATGTTTGAGCATTTTAACTCCTATTATGGTATGTTCTTTAATTGTTGTGAATTATTTTATAATTCTAAAGTTTATCTTTAATTACTATTACAATAGTTTTTGTTGTTTTAATTATTGAATATGTGATCAATATTGGATTGTGCCATTGCTCCTGCATATAACTTGCGCATTACATTGAAATAATGTACACACCTAGATTGATAATTAATGTGGGAAAGGGTTTGAATATTCATTGACACTTGGACACCAACAATGTTCTGCCAAAACAACTTGTTTTCTATGACTGTGACCCCCATTATAGTGTTTGTGATTTGAGGTATCCGTAGTTTCCATACTTATAGGGACGTAAACAAGATGACTAGGGCAGGCTGCCCTAGTACCTAACACAGACAGACCTACTCTCTCTTTGTTTTTTCAGAGGGCACTCCTCTTCATGAGAGTGCTTGGACCCATTATCTGAGGTTCAAGTGAGGCTCAAGAGTAACCATAATTGTACATATGACCAAGTCTCTTTGTATGCTATTCTGACACTAGGTTTCATCTACAACAAACTGTAGTACTCAGACAGGGTCTTACCCCTCTACCTACTTGATTGATTGACTTTAGAGTTCTTTTTTTTTTAGGTGTGTGGTTATACTATCACAGAGACTTAATAATACATCACATTAAAATTTTGATAAAATTAACTGGTCATTTTGGCATCCTTCGACCCTCATCATATTTCTAGGAGACAACAAGGTCTCCCTCCATTGACATTGGGGGAGGTGTCGAGTCTCGATGACCTAGTGCCTTCTTTGGAAGAGAAGTCTCCAATGTTCACCTTTGATTTTCACATTAATCCTTACACTATGACATTGCCTGAGGAAAATTTCACTGAACGAGTTGTACCTCCTTATAATCCTCCTCTCACTGACCCATTGGGGCCATTATTGGTTTAGGTAGCACCAATACTAGCAATGTCTTCGGCTGAACCCACATCCGCTACATAAGATGCAAGTGATGGGTCATTTATGTTGGTGGCCAACTTAGTTCCACCCCCATCTTACCCACCAGTTGTCAGTTCTACAAAACTCATTGGCAACCCTAGTAGCCACAATATGCCAAGTCCTAACAACTTGGTCACAAAAACTGCAAGTGGAATTATGAATTATTTAGTATGTACTCCTATCGTGTCTGCTCCTAGACCTTCAACTTCCACTTCCACTAGCGTGGATACCTCAATTCCCTTGAGAAACCCTCTCGGTTGGAACCCATTTTTGAGTTCAAACCCCTTGGATACTATGCCAAGTGAAGTGTTACCAACACATACATGCCAGGGGGCACTTTTGTACCCCTACATTGTATGGGACAAGAAGGTTCATCAATTGTCAACGCCATTCCTCTTAGTGGTCAACCTTATGGTGTAGGGTCTATGCCAATGATAAATTATGCGACTAGTATTATGCCACAAGGTAACTCTATCGCGTTTGTTTGGATGACCCTTCCCAAAAAAATAATTGGGGAAAGTAGGAAACTATTACCCTAAGGGCAACAAACCATTTTTCCCCTAGTGTAATATCCCATATGGCCATCAACGTTACATCGCTACAACTCCACTAGATGGAAATTATTATCGACATAATCCTACTTATCGCATTGTAAAAACATTGATGGGATGTCCCTACGGTCCAAATGGTAAGACAACACCTGCTTGGTTAAACTCAGGGGAAACCATGTAATTTATATTCTTGGAAGATTTAGACAACCCTCATCTATATAAATTTACCAATAATCCCATCAACCATAACCCACTTTAGACTCCTCTACTGCATAAGATTCCATTAGACATCCCTAAGTTCAAAGGGAAACAAGGGGAGGATCAGGCTACACATATCACCACCTTTAATTTATGGTATGTTTCTAATTCCATGGTGGTAGATAGTATCTCACTCGGGCTCTTGCCCCACACACTCACAAGAAATGCTACCAAATGGTACATCGAGTTACCCCGATTTGCGGTCAATAATTTTGATGCTTTAGCAATGGAATCTCTTAAGAACTTTCAACTACGTATCTGATACAAAACCAGAACAGAACTTGTAACCTTGTGGCACCAAGAAATTTCCACCTACATCTTTGATCACATTCATCAATGGAGACATAGGCATAGGTTGGTCAAAGTGCCAATCCTGGATTGTATATTATCGAACTGTTTTTTCAAGTCACTCTTGCCACCCCTTGCTAAGGAAATTTTCCAGTCTGGTGCATACCAATAAATTCATCGTGCATACCATATAGATCTCATTTATTTGTAATCTGGAACATTGTATGAGTTACTCCCCCATGGCCCTAGAAACCTAAACCATCTCTCTACTCAACTACTCGGAGCGCATGCTGACAACCTTGTTGGTACAAATTCTTGTGTAGTTGTAAAACAACTCAGCCGGCATGCTTCCCAGCCATATTCGGCTACCAGCGCCCCTACCCAATCAGCTAATCTTCCCACCACTAAGGTACACTCTATGCAGTATACACAAAAACCTAGCAGTAAGGAAAATAAGAATAAGGAAAATATCGTTTCTTCTGAAGAGTAGCCTAACACTTTGAAATAATTTGAATTATAGAAACGCTGCTAAAAAAGACAAAGGAAAGGATAAACCTATTAGATTCCCTTGGGAAATCTGTGCAGAGGACCACTTGACTTATAAATGTCCTCAGCTGCAGGAATGCATAGATTTTATCACGCAAAAGGACTTTGGAAGGAGACATGTTGTCCTTCACCATCCCTTCATTAATCTTGAGCAGAAACAACACATGGTTGCAAACCCGCCACAACCACTGCGCAGGGGAAATGGTGGTGCTCATCATTTTGGTGAAGGATTATCTACCATTTATGGCTTGGAGACTGTTGAACTCCAAACCTAAGCTAAAACCTTTGGAAATCTAGTCACTGATGCTCACGAACATGGTTCAAGTTCGAATCCTCCACCATCTAATGATCTTCATATCGAAATGATTGTTACTGACCCTGTCATTCGTTCCCCCAAAGGGACCCTTTGATGCACATATCATAACACCTATGCACGTGCTACCCAGAACTACAACATTCTAGAAGACTTGGCGCAAGCACCATCATCTATGTCTGCACTCGAAGTGTTGCAAACCTGCCCAAGGCAAAGGAAATATCTTATTTTGGCCATTGGTGGAATTTACCCCCATGATTCAATGCTATCTATTTTCAAGATAAAAAAATGTAAATCTTGCCTTTAACAAAAAATTTCTTTCCAGGTTCAAGTCGTGTGGAAAGGGAGGCCAATCCATCACATTGTCATAAAGGAAGGTGCTTCGACCTACGTAATGTCAATTCTGGTCTATATCGCTTTGTGTTCAACTACTTTGTCTCCATCGTCAAATTCCATAAATGCATTTGATTCCCACACCTTCCTCCCAAAAGGCTACCTCGCTAGCTACCCCATTACACTTAGTGGGAAAAATATAACTATGGACATCAAAGTCGTAGAGCTTCATCTCGACTATAATCTTCTTATGGGTTGCAGTTCGTCTTATTTGATGACTGCCATTGTCTCTTCAGTTTTCAGGCTCATCCTTTCTCCATTGGATGGAAAGATAGTTAGAGTGGACCAACTATCCTTTTACAGCCCTGATTATTCCACATTACTTAGTGGAATTGTGTCCTTAGTACGAGGCATTCCTGATTGTTACGTTAGTGTCGGTACCAGTCTTCTGAAGACATATTCCGTGATGGGTTTCTTTCCTCTCCCACTGCCTGAGGTTCCACACATGGTTTAATGATATCCACCATCTCGAATGGCTCTATCAACCCCTAGATCCTACCAGCACCTTCAGAAATTGATTCCTACGGAGATCATATGCCAGTATCACCTACTGAGTTGGCTTATCAAGCCATCCAATCAGCATTTGAACCCTCCACTGCTTTGGTTTCGACCAATGGTACCAACCTCTCACACAACATAGTTCCTTATAAGGATCTCCTCGATGATATCCTGCCTACGGACGAAGCTATCTGAGAGATAGCGTCTCTAGAGGAACAACCTTGGGGAGAGTTTCACCATCGCGCTTCGATGTATAATTCATACGTGATCACTATACAAGTCTCATCTTTTGACCCACCTGAGATGGTTCCATCTGCTTATATGATTGTTCAAACTATCGATGAAGAAGAATACATGGGAAAAATTTCTAAGACCATGCTCATAGATATCTTGATCAAAACATGTGTCATGGAGAATATTAAGATTAGACTAGATTACAGTTCAGAGGAAATTGTAATTTTCACATCCCTTTTTAAGGAGTTCCACGATGCTTCTGCTTGGTCTTACAACAAAATTATAGTCATAGATTTCTCTTCTTACCTATTGGCTGCCACTGAGTGCCATGTGGAAATATCAACTCCAGATCTCTTGTAAAGTTCATCCCTACATAGGGATAACCCTTGATCATCAGGATCTATCCATTAAACCACTCAAATAATGCATCATCGTAGAAATGGGGGAGTGGATCCTCTCCATTCGAAAACATCGAGGAGGACCAATGACCCTATCTAGGCTCTCATGCTCCTGCAACATCCATGATAATTAGAGACCTCATAACAGTCACTCTCTCTTATATGAACGAGACAATTAACGTACCATGCCCAAACTCTCTTTAGGATTGTGTCTTGCAAGCTGTCAACTCTTCTTGAACACAGTGGAAAATGCCTTCACATTAATTAAATATCTGTGGCTGTCGGAAATCTAGCGCTAGTAGTACCTGGGCCTTGGTGGCAAAATTCCGACTTTTGGCTCCTACCAAGCGGATGAACATCCACAGAAATGATCTCACCAGTCTATAGGCCACTTGTGTTTTAGTTATCGGGTTACTCACCGGCATAGTTTTGTTAGTACAGCGACCTGGGATCAACCCCATGGTGGTTCGGGGATCAGCTCTCAATCCTGTAAAATAAGGCCTTGGCCCTCTGCATGATCGGCTAGTCAGAAAGTATATATCTTCCTTCTCTATCGTGAGATCATGACCCCCGATGTGAAATATATGATTTTTTTCATCCCACCATTGGATTATGCAGCTTAGAAGGTCCTCCTGCTCTTTCATTATCACTAATCTGGCATATTTGAGTAATTTACACCTACGGAGAAATAATAAACATGCCATATTGATAACCATTTCCTGTTCCTCTCTCTCGTGCTCTGTTTCATGGCAGATAATCATGGAAAAAGCTTTGTACCTACACAAATCAAGTTTTCCATGGATTATTTGTTGGTGTAATCATTACAAAATGGAGAAAACCAAGCTTAAAAATTGTTTGGGCCGGCTAACACATGGCTCTGTGCAAAGGAGAGAGTGCTAACACATTGTCCCTTAATGGACAATGTGTTTAATGTAGCCCTACCACTAAGCACCCATGTTACTTGCCCAAAATCTCTAGAGATTGTCAAAAAGTCAGTTTTTAACGATAAAAAACATTGAAAGAACTAATGGAAAGCTAGATAAAGGCTCAAGATCTTTCCTGGAATAGAAGAAATCAAAAACAATTTCTCGGTTAGTCAACAATTAGCAGCAGAAGTTCCACCTATTTTTTTTGCATCGGAGTTCTTTCACTGAACACAAACAATGAAAATGAAGGTCTATAACCTTCTTATGGACACTGTGGAGGTACAAATCACTTAGCTAGTCATTTGAAATCGGTAAATTTTTGTTATCTCTTTATGAAATTGTTGTTTTGTCAAAATAACCAATGCTTTGATGAATTGTTAGTGTTTGTATGCAGATTTGACCATGCTTTACGTAGAACGAGCCTTATTTTTAGGGAATTTTTCTAGCTCGGAAAATAGGAAAAAGCTCGAGTTTCCTTCTCCGGTCTCGTTAAACTACCATGATGAAGAAATATGAGCCATTCTTTTCCATATTTTTCTAGCTCATTCAAAACCAAAAAATACACCGCATTTTTCTCCACTAGACTCGCTAAAATTACACGGAGAGGATCGATTTTTTCTTTGTCTGACTTATTAAAACCTCATGAAGAATATTGAATTTACTTCGTCTCCTCGTACTCATAAAAAAATGAGGTAGATGTTCATTGAGCATAAGTTTATCTCTTTATCCAGATTCAATGGACTAGCTTACAAAAAAGTAATTGTGTTGGGCATATTATTCTCCATTTGTCATGCCCGTCATCAACCATGAAAAAGGTAACCCCTTGGAGTTTTATTTTATGATTTTTTTCAAACTCCCTAAATCTGAAAAGATCACCAATTTTACCATTTTGGACTCGTTAAACATAATCATATGGGGAAAAATTTGGAAAAAGTAGAGACTCATTCTTTTATAATTTGAAAGTTGACTTGTTAGCAACACCTTGAACATGGCACTCCTCAGAAAATTCTCTTACAATTAGTCGAACCTTAGCATTCTATGAGTTTAGCCTTTGTATGCTGATGCCCTGCATTGCTAAATCCTAACACTCCTTTGTGTTCATAAGCCTAATCTGCCTAGTACCCTATTTTTTGTGCCTTCTATTGTTGAAGATATCTCTCTATATACTACTTATTTTATCAACCAAGCCATCATATGCCAGAATTCATTTTCCGTTTTCAGTTAGTACCATTTTCTCTTGACTATCTTCAAAACAAAATCATGTGTTTCCCATTTCGTGTCAACTGATGTAGGACGCCTCATTGCCTGCCTCTTGATAGATCTCTTCCAATCAACTTAAACATCTTATCTAGGAAGTTGATCTAGAAACAGATCATTATTCTGGAGGTTAAAAACCTTAGTGGTAGGTTACCTTCTGTTTTATTTGGGGTTTTCATCACTACCTCCTAGTCGAATGATTATATGAGTGCTTGACATAAACACCATTTATTCACACTCGCTAGATTGTACTATGCATCTTGAAGACCATCACCCTTATCGATGGCCATCTTCACGTCTAAAAATAGTTTTCATCATTGATTGGTAATCAGACAATTTTTCGCATGTTAAAATACAAATCCTTTATTGACATGTGAGGAAATATGCAACTTTAGTGAAGTAGAAAACAAGACCTTAGGTTTAGGCTTACATCTTTCAGCATTGCCTCCTCTGCCAAGCAGCTATATTATTTTCAGAGACAACTTATCAATTTGATCCTTCCATGGAACAAGTTTCCACATTGTGCTTATTAGTAGAAAAACTTGTCATATCTCCTCCTGGAGAAATAATTTTGATATAACTGCTGAGCATGGGAATGCCCGACTCAGGAAAGATATTGACATTTTTGACATATGTTGTTTTTTTCAGGTTCTCCTTACTCCTCCAACTCTTCTCACTCTACTACACATGTTATAAATTATTTCGGCTATTGTATTCACCTCTCGCCTCAAAATTATTGTGTAATTTGTTACAGTACAAATGACCTCCTCATCAGCTTAGAGGAGAAGTACACATGGAAATAAGAAAATGACCTAGACAAAGACCTATTTTTCCAGGGTAACACACCCTAGAGATATCTAGGTCATGTTATGATGCATCCCTACCTCTTTGAGGGAGCGTTAGTGCCTATTTTAATTCATTGTATGATATAAGGTGCAAATTTACCCATGTTTCATTAGGAAAAAGGGACAAATCCGTAGTACCTGACTGAAATTCTCGACTTTTCTAAAGGAGTCGGTCCAAAAATCAGCAACATACGATGCAAGCCTCTGATTGGACATTAGTAAACCCAATTGAATATCCAAAGAGGAAAAAAACTAGGAAAAGCATGGATTTTTCTCTATTCAAACTAATGGAGAATAATGGCAAGATTTATGCTCCCAAATTCTTATAAATTGCACGCTAGGGCTCATTATCAATGGTCAAATGGTTTATTGTGTGAAGAGCGCACTTTATTTGTTGAGTGTAAGGTTTCATGATTGTTTATGTTCATCAAGAACTCTTGGCCTAAGCATTGTCACACTTAGATATTGAGGACATAGAGTGAGGAGCCAGAAGACTGAGGGAAGGTTGACCAAACTAATGGTTATAATCTTCCTTTTCTAAATAATAGAACTACCTTTATTTTGTCCACTTGGTGTCTTATTGATGCATATAATTTCTATTTGTTTAAGACACATGGTATAAGTCGATTGTATCTACATATTTTAATGTTTGAGTATATACTTGTTTGATTATTCATAGTGATAAAACTATTAAGATTACACTAGTCATTTTTTTGCTTGCAGGATTTAGACATGGAGTTGGTGAGGATGACTTCCACCACACTGCATTGTACTCTCCATTAGATCTGCCTTATACATTGAGGTAATCCTTCCATACTTCACTTTATCAATCCAACATTAGTATGAACATGTATGTAGTTTCTTTGTGAATGTTGCAACTAATCTTACTATTTTCCTTAGGTCCTGGGAAGGTCCGATAGGGATTATACTCTACCTACCACCTCTTCATTTTACCCCTAAGAAAATTTTGTAGAAAATTATCACATCTTAATGATAAAAAGAGAAATAAGAACACATGTACACAACCATGCATGCCAAAACTAGCAAGGAAATCACACATGCAAATCGATACCTCCAATTAACACATTGCATATCACTTATCCCTCTATGCCTTGCTTTATATTTTCTTCCTCTTTGAATTATTTTCCTCTATATATTTGATGCTAAAGTGATCCAAGAAAACTATAAGTTTCCAAGGGTGTGTGAGAGAGATAATAGAGAGTGAGCTCCAAAACTGAACTCACAAAAGGTTACACTAAAAAAAGATACCAATTGTTCCTCAAAATCCTTTTTATTAATATGGGTTTTATTTCCTTGATTTTCCATTATTTTCCATCATTTTACTCCACAAATGCAACCTGTGACCTTTCACCTTCTTCTCCCAATTTCCATTATTTTCATAAATAAATTGCCAAAAATGTCATTTTTCCTTTCCAAATCCTTTTTCATTTCCTTTTCCAATTCCTTAGCCATAATAACCTAAATTCACATCGTCACTGGGATTTTTTACCAAAATTCAGCTTAGAATAAGTGTCCCACAACCATGGTTATTATTTTTCCTTTATTAGATTTTATTACAAATGTTACAGAACCCTCCCCCTTGGGGGAGTAGTGTCCTCAGTGTTTAATGGCCTCTACAAAAAAATTACCCCGAAAACATAATTTATTTCCCATAGAGATTTATTACTTAGCTCGTTGTAGTATTTACAATGATCAACCTGATAAGAATCAAGACAACATGACAAAATAACGACATGACACCCATAACGCTTATCATAGCCTTATAACACATCTCGTGGTGGTATTTACATCCATATAAATATGTATATATACTAAAAAATCATACCAGAACATATACCAAAACATATATCAAGGACATTCACTCAACTAGCAAATAAAGTAGGATACATATCCTGCATCTGATCTACCATCTTCCATGTAGCTTCATCGGGCCGAAATTGATTCAAATGCACTTTAACGTACTCAATTTCTTGGTTAGAGAGCATGAACACCTTTCTCTATAATATACACTGAGGTTCCAGCTAGAATTCTCCATTTGGCTCCACCTCCAATACAGACTAGTCAATCAAAGGATCATCATATTTAAGATACTTATTAAGTAATGAAACATGTAAAACATCATGTTTTGTCACAATCGGAGGTAGTGCAAGTTGATAGGCTACTATTCCAATCCTTTCAAGAATATTGAAAGGTCCAAAGAACTGAGGTGCGAGCTTGGAATATGATCCAATCCGTAATGAGCTCTTCTTGGGCTTGACTCATAGGTACATTTGTTCCCCAACCTGAAACTCATTTAATAACCTATTCTGATCTCCATAAATTTTCTTCCTATGCTTTTTTTCTTTCATATTATTTTTCATCAACTGCACTTCCTATGCCATTTCTTCCAACATGTTTAGTCCAATCAATACCATGTTCATTAGAACACTCCAACTAATGGGAGTATTACAACTCTTCCCATAGAATGATTCAAAAAAGCTCATCCTCAGTGAATCATGATACCCATTGTTGTAATAAAAATCATCTAATGGAATGAACTCCTCCCATATGCTTTGCTAATGCATCACATAAATCCTCAACATGTCCTCAAATATACTATTGACACTCTTTGTTTGTCTGTCTTTTTGTGGAGGATGTTGGGTATGTGTTATATTTTTTGGACCCTATTTTAGCTGGGTAGACTTGCCTATGGCTTTGTGCATGGTTTTGCACATGGTTTTGGGGAATGATGGTTTTTGGCCGATGTTATATTGTAGATCTGGTCAAGGGAACTATGGTTATGTTCTAATCCAGGGTTAATGGATTGAGGTTTATGAATGCTTCGACGTGTATATATATATATATATATATATATATATATATATATATCTGTGTGTGTGTGTGTGTGTGTGTTGTAACACTAAAATAAGATAATTAAAGATCAATCTTGTAGTCCCGAGAAAATCTCTGTGTATATATGTTTTATGTTTTATGTTTTATGGTCTAGCTATTTTTTATTTTATTTTTTCTAAGAATTCGTTTGCAGATAATTTATGTACAAGGTTAAAAGCTAGATTTGGTATCTGATTTGTTTCAGATTCAAGGGGACACCTTCGTTACAAAGGGGTGTTTTTCTCGCCTTTGGTAGACCCTATTCAGTGGGAGATCTGCGGGATCGATTATTGATGTGAAATAAGATGGTGAGTAGTTGAAAGATAACAAAAGAGAAATTTAATGGTCAGAGTTTTGAGTTGTGGAAGCTCAAGATGGAGGATCTGCTCTTGGATAAAGATTAGTGGATCATGGTAGATCCAAGCACTAAACCAATGAAAATTTCAGATGAAGACTGGGTGATGTGGGATCGGAAGGCAAAGAGAAAAATATAGGTTTGTATCTCATATTTTGTATTGTTGAATGTATCTAGGGAAGATACATTGAAGAACTTGTGGGTGAAGTTAGGGACTTTATACCAATCTAAATCTCTGGTGAATAAACTATTTTGTTTAATTGTTCTCTAAATTTTGATTTCTGTGAAAATTGTGTATATGGGAAGAAAAATGAAGTGAGTTTTCCTTCTGGTGTTAAGAGGGCGAACAAGATATTAGAGCTTGTGCACAGTGATGTGTTTGGATATTTATGGGCTCTATGACTGGTAAATTATGTGTACTACGTTTCATTCATAGATGAATTCTCAAGGAATACATGGATATATTTTTTGAGGAACAAATATGAATTATTTGACAGATTTAATTAATTTAAGGCTCTGGTGTAAAACCAGAAAGCTAAGAAGACAAAAGTGTTGAGGACTGATAATGGCGGAGAATTATGTGGGAAGAAAATTAACAAAATGGAAAACCACAAAAAAAATCCAATGACATAATTTCCCATGGAAGATTCAAAATAGGTAATAGTGTGTAGAGCCCCAATTTTCTATTAGAGAGCTTTCAAAGTGAAGAAAACACACATCCCCTTACATTCTGACTGACAATTTTTTTCATGTGAGGCCAATCAAAAAACCTTTGTAAACAACACAATTTTTTTTCTACACCAAAATGACTCAACATAAGATAGGTATGATCCTCTCTCGTCGGATGTACTCTTTCATTGGTGTGGATACAAAGTTCTCCAAGATGGTAAAACAATTTTCCCTACAAATAATAATTGTCCACTTGCGATCCATGAGTCAGTTATTCATATAATTGCTTAAAGTATTCATCATCAACATAATTCTCGTCATAAATTTCAAAATATAAAGAGGGTTTTTGGAAAAATATAGATGAAACCATATAATGGTGAGAAAGAATATTGTCCACTTTATTGTTGGTGGGATTCCTATATTTTATTACCATGTAAACCTCCTAGAACTATCCCATCCATCTAAAATGTAGTGCTTATTGAAGCCATGTTTTTTACTATAGTTACTGCAAGGGATCATGATCTGTGTGAATTATGGTCTCCCTGCCAATAAAATAGTGTTTCCACTTCTTCACACTTTGAACCAAGGAATACAACTCCTTTTCATGTGTGGGATAGTTCACAAAAATTTGGTAGAATGTCTTTAACATACAATTTTACTCCGCTCAATCAACAATGCTTCCATGGAATACCCAATAACATATGTTTCAATATCAAAGGGTTGTTGGAGATATGGTAAGGTCAAGATAGATGTGATATTAATTTTATATTTTTAGTGTATCAAAGTATTTCTGATGCTTTCCTTCCCACTGAAAGGTTTTCTTCACACATGCCAATCCATGAAAGTGGGATGCAATGGAGAAGAAGTTTGCAATGAGCCTTCTCCAATAGTGTACCACACCCAAAAAGATATGAACCTCTATAACATTGTTGGGTTTAGGTCACTTTACAATCGCATCAATTTTAGAATGATCTACTTTTAATTTTCTACCTCTCACAATGTGACCTAAGTAAACCAAATAGGTCTTACCAAATTCACACTAAGACATTTTGACATACAATTTTTCTTTTTGAAAATATGGGTTAAACTGCATCGGTTCCGATTGTTCATCTTAAATAGCATCAGATCCACTTGTTTCAGTGGAATCCATATATCTATACTGTCACCCAAAACATATAACATATAACTAAATTATGAATAACATACAACTAAAATATGAAAAACATGTCACCCTAAAATTTTCATGTGTTATCATACTCATACTTTCGAAAAACCAATACACATTCTAATTAAAATGTTACCACATATGTTTTCCTTCCAACGTCATGCATAAATAGTTATAAATATTTAGAAAAATGAATACATTAAGGCTCTCTAACTCAGAAACTCATGCCTGCATAGAGGGCATTCAAGTTTAACATAAAACCACTTCAAAATGTAGTACCTATGAAAATGGTGATCGCAAGGTAGTCAATTTTCAATTCTAGTGGAGAGCATATCATGAAAAATAGAAAATTCTTATATGTCACCCTCACCCTCACGATCACCAGTGCATACTGGAATGATAACTGTTGGATAAGACTCAACAACTTCCATAGCAACAACTATGGGATAACTCTCATGGCAAGCAATGTATTTCTCTCGCAAATGTGTATGAAGATCAAAACTATCACCTCTCAATTGTACAGAATTAGTCGTATTACTATTGTCTTCCAAGAGTTTCATTATCCGATGACAATGTATAAAATTATCGCTCCATACAATATGTTGGCTCCACACATTTCCATATAGGCGGCTCCAATCTAAGATAGTTCACAACAAAACAACATTCATGTTGTTAGCCATTGCAGCCTTGATATTCCTTGGGCCACTATAGTTCAAACAACACCATTCAAATCTTGATTTCGTTCCAATGTTGTCTAATTGACGTGCAAACACATTATTCCAAATGTTCTCTAATTTCCACTCATATCCATTCTCTATATCAATCCTTGTAAACATTTTACTAGAGACCAAGTGTTGCTGAGCAACAAATTTGTTTTCGATAGATGCCTATTGATCATCTGAAATATCATCAGTTCAGCTAGTTTTAGTGGAATCCATATATCCATATGTTCCTCTGTCATTGGATGTACTCTTTCATTGGTGTGGATTTAAAGTTCTACAATATGGTAACACAATTTTCCCTGCAAATGATAATTTTCCACCTGTGATCCATAAGTCAGTTTTTCATATATCTCCTTAAAATCTTCATCATCAAAATATTACATGTCATGAAGTTCAAAAGATAAATATGTGTTTTGAAAAACTATAGATGCAACAACAGGAGGGTGAGAAAACATATCAACCACTTTATTGTTGGTTCCCTTCCTATATTTTATTACCATGTGAACCTCCTAGAGGAATCCCATCCATATAAAATGTATTGCTTCTTGAATCCACGTTTGAAACTATAGGTACTGTAAGGGCTTATGATATGTGTGAATTATGGTCTCCCTGCAAATAAAATAATGATTCCACTTCATCATTCTTTGAACCAAGGAATACAACTCCTTGTCATATGTGGGATAATTCACAAAAACTTGGGAGAATCTATTTAACATTCAATTTTCCTCTACTGAAACAACAATGCTCCCATGGCATACCCACTCAAATATATTTAAACCTTAAAAAATTGTTGGAGATATGGAAAGGTCAAGATAGATGTGAAATTGATTATATATTTCTGTGTATCAAAGTCTCTCTACTGCTTTCCTTCCCACTCAAAGGTTTGCTTCACACTTGTCAATGCATGTAAAGGGGATGTAATGGAGAAGAAGTTTGAAATGAACCTTTTCCAGTAGTGTACCGCACCCAAAAAGATATGAAACTTTGTAACATTTGTGGTTTTAGGTCACCTTACAATAACATCAATTTCAGAAGGATCTATTTTTAATTGTCTACGTCTCACAATGTGACATAAGTAAACCAAAGCGGTCTTACCCAATTCACACTTAGAAATTTTGACATACAATTTTTCTTTTTGAAAAACATGGGTTGAATTATGGTGGAAGGTAACTTAAGGTAAATAGTTTATATACTTTAGTATGAAATATCTATAGGAATTTAATTTTTGGATGGTCTTCACAAAAAGCACAATATTGAAAATTCTATGCCCAAATATTTCAAAAACATGTACAAATATTTCATCCATGTACATAAATTATGGCACAAGCTATGTGACAATTATTCAAATGGCAATATATTGTGCATAAGATGAAATAACACTTTCAACATATAATCTCTTCTTTCCAAATCTCAAATTTCTTATTTGTTATTTACATAATCGTAGAGGTTACATTTACCAAATGAGGGTACATAAGAAGGAAGGCCATGATGATGAAGATTTTTGGAAGTCGCATCTAAAGTTTAAACCAACAATATTTGGTGGGAAGAACAAGCAGAAGACTATAGGAACCGTACATAAGGACCTTTTACCTGATTCCAGTGACGAGACATGGATCATATTAGTGGTAATAAATGCTACTCTTTATCTTCATGCTAATGGAAATTTTGAATTGCATGCAAGTACGAGTTCTTCAAATCAGTCTCTTGTTAATGAATGAAAGAGGAATAAATTCAAATCCTTGGTTAAAAAATTAGGATTGGAGACCAAGCCTCATCTGAAACCCCAACTCTTGGTTGGGTGTGTGATAGAGCCAAATGACATGTAACCCAGATGTTTAAAGCTACATCTGCGAATGCATCCAACCTAGTCGATCAGGTTGACCTTGATATTGTAACTTTGGATATATCTAGCATTGTATTGTAGAGTCCATATTTGTATGGTAGGAAAGAAATTTTGTTTCACCATGAGAAAAAGTATCATCTCATGAAGGATGAGGTAGAATACGTTTTCAGGGCTCATCGTGCTAATGTCAATACCAATATTGGAAGGTGTAGGTTAGATCAAGAGGTCGATGAATTTTAGAAAAGGGTCCATGCTCATGGTTGTGAGAGAAAAAGATGTTGAGACATCTCAAGGTTTTCAAGGTTGTGATCCCACTCATAAAAATGAATTTTATGAAATTGTTAGTAAATATAATGGGATTTATTAGGAACCAAGTGGGTTTCGGATTCCAGCCACTATGTCCAATTGATGTTGATCTAGGTAGATATTGGTGGCCGCCCCCCAATTCCATTTGGGCTCGCGCCATCAATTCTTTCAGCCTTTCACTTGCAACACAACTTACTATTTTTAACAGTTGTTTGGGTCTTGCACTCCCGCAGTCGTTTTGGGGCTGTAATGATCCAGGTGGATATTTGTGGCCACCAACCTATTCCATTTGGACACCCACCATCACTTCTTTAATTTTTAATTTTAACCACAAATTACTATTTTTAGCAATTTTTCGGGTCCTAGACTTTCGGAGCAACTTTAAGGCCCTAAACGACATTTTTTGGGAAAACTGGGAGCAACATGGATCCATGGACCAATTTTTCTCACACCAAAAGTTGTATTCCTTAGATATATATTTCTAACGAGCTATTGAGTTCCTCAAACAGAGATCGAATTCCAAAGTTATGTCCCTGGGAAGTTGAAACACCAATTTACCCAAACGGGGCGCATAGTTTGGCGCTTCATCTCCTACATTTAGGTTTTTGGACGTTTCAAGTTTTACATTATTTCTCAACCATAAATAGGTCTTCGACCCTCATTGTAACATAGTGGAGGGGCCTATAGCCATCACATCTCTTCTTATAGATACGCTACCAGTGCCCTCGCCTGCTCATTTCCATGATGTCTTAAATAGGCCTTTGAGCCTATATGTAACATAGTTCAGCCACATCTCTTCTCAGTGATAAGCTACCAGCACCCTAGCTGTTTATTTCTGTTAAATCATATTTCAGTAATCTGATTTTAATAAAATGAGACATTATTTATGTTCCATCTCTGTGTTTATGGTTATATGTGTATTCTGTTGCATTCCTGCATAAATCCGGATTAGTGGTATCATAGGGGGGTATTTTCCTTCTTCGTTTTTATTTCTGAGTCCCCAATGTGGTCAGGGTATAGGGATTTTGGGCTTGATCCAGTTGAACCCTTGCAAGATCAGCCTCGTAAACCCGGACGACCCCCCATGGCGGAAGGAAAGAAAGACAAGGGAGCAGGAGATTCTATCAAAGTATTGCTTGAGGAGGCCCTCGAGAAATAGAGGAACACGATGATGGATAAATTTTCACAGATACTTCAACATCTACCCACCGATGACACATCTTCATCCAACAGGTTCGCCAACAAGTCTGTGACATCCTAGACAAATCCAATAACAACTTCAGCAGAATCACCTCTCACAAAGGAACTTAACGCAATAGGGACCATTTCTTCCTAAGGAGGGAGGAATGATCTAGGTGGATATTGGTGTTCTCCTACCTATTCCATTTGGGCCCACACCATAAATACTTTCAACCTTTCACTTGCAACACAAATTACTATCTTTAGTAGGTTTTCAGGTCCTGCACTCCCAGAGCCATTTTGGGACTGTAGTCATCCAGGCGGATAATGGTGGCCACCCACCTATTCCACTTGGACCCCCACTATCAGTTCTTTCCATTTCTAAGTTTCAGGATAACTTACTATTTTTAGAAGTTTTTTGGGTCCTGCACTTCTGGATCCGTTTCGATGTTTCTCACAAAAAACGTTGTAGTCCTTGGATAGATATTTCTAATGAGCTATTGAGTGCCTCAAATGGAAATCGAATGCCAAATTTACGTCCCCGGGAAGTTGAAACACCAATTTACCCCAATGGGGCCCATACTTTGGCGCTACATCTCCTATGGTTAGGTTTTTGAACATTTCGGGTTTTGCATTGTTTCTCAACAATAAAAAGGCCTTTGAGCCTCATTGTAACACAGTGGAGGGGCCCGTAGCCATCACATCTCTTGTCATGGATATGCTATCAATGCCCTCACCCGCTCATTTCCATGATGTCTGTAATAGGCCTCCGATTCTCAATGTAACACACTTTAGAGGCCTGTAACAGCCATGTATCCTCTCAAAGATAATCTACCAATGCCCTAGTTGTTCATTTCTATTAAATCATATTTCAGTCATTTGATTTTAATAAAATGAAACATTATTTTTGTTGCACCTCTGTGTTTATGGTTATATGTGTATTTTTTTGCATTCGTGCATACATCAAGATCAGATGTGGCCAAGCCATTTGCACCTATTCAAAAAGATTTCACTCATATAGTGTTTGAAGTTGTTAAGATCAACAAATTCATTTAGTGCATTAAGCACATACACCAATAGGTCGGTGACATATTGGAGAGAGCTAATGCTAAGCACAAGCATCAGCATGATTACCATCGGCTGCCACACAACTTCCAGGTAGGAAAAAAAAATTTCCTATATTTTTAGAAGGAGCACCTTTCTAGGCCCCACCACAAGCTTCACTCACTTCGATATGGGCAACACACCATCACCAAAGTTGTGGGGAACAATGCCTTCACACTTAGTATTAAATGTGGACTGCCTTCAAGCTTAGTATTCAATGTGGACCACCTTTGGCCCTAGTTTCAACCATTACTAGACACATGCAACATTGTAGAACAAATTAATCCAATAGAGTTAAGCCGAGGTTGCCTGGAACAAGAAAAAATTGATCAAATCATGGAAATAGAGAACAAGAACACACGCCAATACAAGATCCAACTATATCGAGTTCTCAAAGTAGACCAACACCTTCACTAGGGAAAATGGTTCACCAAGGACCAGATTCAACAAATATCTCTTCACCTCATTGTAATGTAGTTCAGAGGCATGTAGCCACCACATCGCTTTTGAAATATTAGCTACCATCACCCGAGCTAGTTTATTTTCAATTTTTCTATTATTAATAATTTTTTAGTACTTGATATTATTGAAATGAAGTGTTATTCTCATTGCATCTCTTCATGTATGTTTATTTATGAGCTTTAATGAATTATTGAATAAGCCAGGATCACATAGTTACTTGGAGGACTTTGACAGGGAGTAAGTGAGGTTCTAACACCTTCAATTGATGAGTTTCATTTGGGCTTGGTCGCGTAGAAATATGGCATAACTTTTGGAGATTCTGTTGGTTGTTTGGATGATCTGTTTCGTAATTTTTTTATGATTCCACTTCCTTAAGGTGACCTAGGAAATTCGATTAGTATTCATATTTTTCATGCATACATTGATATTGTTGTCAGTTGCATGCATGGGATAATGATGTGTGGTTGATATGGAAATGCATTAAAGACTGAATTATGGCTAGGATGATATCTATATCCTTGTATGATTATATATATATATATATATATATATATATATATATTGTGATAAGATGGGTAGTGTTGCAGATGCGAAATCCTCCCCAAACTAATATAAGGTACGTTGTTTTAGTTATCATGTTTTCAATACGTAATTACATGTGAATTTTAATCTAGGGTTAAGAGAAATCCCTTTCACCATTTTATTGTCCTTCATTTACATACTATCAACTGGCCTATTTTGCTATCACATTACTATTTCCACTCAATGTGGGCTACCTCTTTGAGCCTTGCATAATGCGAAGTGTCATATTCCATTAATTGTCAGTAGAAATAAATTACAAGAAATTACAAAATGAAACCTTATACCTCCACTTCCTGGGATGGCCTGAAAATGGAGACTTCTATTAGAGAAATGGGCTACACGGTTGGATTATTGGTAAAAATTTATTAAAATGAAAATAAATATGACTCCTTTCTAATAGTGACAGTTCTGGACCCTAAATGAATCTTCTAACCATAAAAAAAGATACCCCTCTAAGGTGTTCACCCTCCTCAATACACTCCTAGCTTTTCTGCAAATGAAATATGATGCTTTGAGTCTACCACCATCCCCAGTCGAATGAAAAAGGTCGATTTAAATAATAAAAGGTGGGTGGAGTTTTCAGAACAAATTCATACTCTTGTTGGCGGTAGTGGTGAATTTGGGTGGGTTCAAACCTTATCAGCCTCCATACACTTTTCTTCATTGTATTGATGTGTTGAGCAGGTCCGCCAATGGGTGGCCTTCCCATCGTATATATGGCGAGTTGGGGGACCACCACCCCATTTCTGTATTTTATTTTTATTTTTTTGAACATCAATGGTAAAATATTGGTGGTTGTTTTTAAGGGTTAGTGGAAAAATTAATGAGGTGATAACTTTTCTCGTTCCAACAACCAAATTCCATCCGCCCACCCATTGCCAAATGTTTTCCTTGTTAGTGGTTGCCACTTTCTCTAGTTTGACCAAAATTTTGACTATCCATAACTTTATTATAGGAACTCGGCTTTAAGTATCCTTCATGTTGTTGGAAATATTGCAATGAGATACTATTGGAAATATTGATATGAGATTTTGCACCACCAAAAGATTTATCATTCAATTTGAAAGTCACAATATTTCTCCCTCACTTTATCCTTTTCAATCCATCGGGCCTTGCTTTGATGCATTCAATTGAAACAAATATGAAGGTACTTCACACATCCTTGTAGTGAATTCCAAGTCTTCCTTTCATGAATGATATCCTCATGTAGCTTGTCCAAGTATTCATGTGCCAACTCTTCCAATGTAGTAACCTTCCCAACCTCTACGATGTCCATGATCAAAGGAGGCTCATAAAGCTTCAAGTTTTCAATGTTACATCTGCATGTATGCTAGAAAATCAAGAGGAAAAACATTTTCTCCAAACTTTTCTAATATGGGGAATGGGAAATATCATATTTGTCTCAACATATTTCTTTCCCCTTTCATCTAGTCTTTGCTAATATGTAGCCACACCCTTTATCCAACCTAGAATTGGTGATCAACCCGGTGCTTGCCATGCCTAGCCTTGTATCGAGCTTTAATTTTCTTCAACTTCTCCTGTACTTCCTCTTGAATCATACAAATCCACTTAATTAACTTTGTGCCTTCTACCTGTTATATTTCCTAATGGAATATTCATCTCTCCCATAGACCATCTCTAAGGGATTTGTTTGGAAACTATACAAAGCATGTCTAAAATTGTGGGCTCTGAGTGGATGAATGCATTGTCTGATTGTATGCATGTTGTACATAGGGAATCTTTTGGCCCCACAACTTGGAATTTTTTTCCATAAGGGCGTCGGAGTAAATGTATTATTGTGTGGTTGAAAACCTTTTTGTGTTCCTTGATATTCGGTTGAAATTTTGTGCTCCTCCTCAGTTTGGTGTCCATCCTTCTCCACAAACTCATCTAGAACTCTCTAAAGAAATGAGAATTTGCACCAGACACAATGGATGCAGGAAAACCAAAATGGACCCATAAAAATTGGAAGAAGAGATGAGAAGTATGCTCTAAAGTGAGCTTCTTTTTACAAGGAATTAATACACACAATTTTCTATGTTGATCCACAGTGGCATACAAATAGTCATGACCTTTCCTAGAGAATAGAAAATCACCACCAAAATCCATTGACGCACTTTCCCATGTATGAATTAGAACAGGAAGTAGTGTGTAGAGCCCCAATTTTATATTAGAGAGCTTTGAAACATAACACAACACACATCCCCTTACATAACGATTCACAATATTTTTCATGTGTGTCCAATAAAAAACTTTTGTAAATGACACAAAGTTTTTGCCACACCAAAATGTCTCGACATAAGAGAGGTATGTTCCTTTCCCATTGGATGTACTCTTTCATTAGTGGGGATATAAAGCTCTACAAGATGGTACATCAATTTTCTTTGCAAATGATAATTTTCCACCCGCGATCCATGAGTCAGTTTTTAATATATCTACTTAAAAGATTAATCATCAACATATTTCTCGGCATGACTTTTAAAAGATAAACATGGGTTTTTTAAAACTAAATATGTAACAATAGGAGTGTGAGAACAATATAAGCCACTTTATTGTTGGTGCCCTGCCTATATTTTATTACCATGTGAACCTCTTAGAGATATCCCATCCATCTAAAATGTATTGCTAGATGAAGCCAAGTTTGCGACTGTATGTATTACAAGGACTCATGATAAGTGTGAATCATGGTATCCCTGCCAATAAAATAGTGGTTCCAGTTACCCATTATTGAACCTAGGAATACAACTCCTTGTCGTATGTGGGATACTTCACAACAACTTGGGAGAATGTCTTGAAAATACAATTTTCCTATGCTAAATCAACACTGCTCCCATGGAATACCCACTCACATATGTTTCAAAGTCAAAAGGTTGTTGGAGATATGGTAAGGTCAATATATATGTGATATTGATTTTATCTTTCGGTGTATCAAAGTATTTCTTCTGCTTCCCTTCCCATGGAAAGGTTTGCTTCACGCTTGTCATGCATGTAAGGGGGATGAAATGGAGAAGAAGTTGCATTGAACCTTATACAGTAGTGTACAACATGTTAGCGCTCAAATCTACCTTAGGCTGAAATAAGGTAAAACTCACGGCTACATCAAACCACGCTCAGCCTCGTAGCTAGCCCTACGAGGACAGGAGAGGGCTCTCTCCGGGTCTATCTCGACAAAGGATCTTCAAAGGGGCTGAGATGACTTATAATGAACAATGAATACTGATTTTAGGCTAGTAAAGAGATAGAAAAGTTTGATTTTGATTTTTTGGGTTTTTGTTGGAGAAATGGGAAAAACAATTTTTGGGTCCGGGGATAAGGCCAGATCTTTGCAGAATTCGAGTTGGGGCGAGGTAGGCAATAGTATTGATGATTTTTTATTAAGTGTATGGATAGATCAGAACGAAAAGGAGATGAAGAGGGCAAGGGAGAACATGGATCCTCTCCAAACAGGCGAAAACATGTAAAACTAAACAAATTCAAAGGTAGAGCACTGAAATCGATGGATTCAACCTCGTTTACTCATTCATTTAGTTTCAGAAGCATAAGAAGGGAATGACATCCATTAAAAATAAAATAACTTACAATAAAATGAGAGAAAACACCATCAAGAACTGAAAGCCACAAGAATCTCAACAGGTGGTGCAAAACCTCTGATCTTTCCTTAGCCAAAATATGAAAAATATGTACAATAGTGTGCCAAAATCTTCCCAAGAGTCCAACCTGTAGAATGTCTCAAAAATTACATCATATAGGCCTCCTAACCCCTTCCCACACCTCTAGGGGTCGAATTCCTCCTTCTAGGAGCAGTTCCAACTAATTCTAAACAAAGAACTAGAATATAGGCATCTAAACAACTTGCCTCTAAAAGGGAGGAAACTGATTTCTTACATCTTATTTTTACTTTTTTAGGAGTGAATCATCTAGAATAGGTAAAATTGAGTCAAAGTTACATGCCAACCATCAATTTACATCATGATAACTCAAAAATTTCATCCACAAGCAAAACTGGTTCAACTGGCCGAAATTCTGAGCTGGAAGGTGAAAAATTGACCAAAAATCCATATGCGTAGCGTGCCTGAGCCATACGCGTAGCGCGTCTTTCAACCTGATTTTGGGGCACTTCCCGGAATCCAAATTGAGCTCATGATAGCTCGTTGGATAGCCCTGGATGTTGGCTATCCAAACCGAGTGCAATTTTCCAATTTGGAGCTCATTTTCCCCTCCAAAACTTCATTCTCCCAGAATTACTTCCTGCTGGTGCAAAAGGTGGCAGCAAGGTGGTTTTCATGGTGTTTTTGGGCCTTTTGATCATCCAGAACTTGATGAAATGCTTCGGAAATACTTGAGCATGCATAAATTACCATGAAAAACCCATAAATATAAATTTTTCCTTCAGCAAGTGTCCCAAACAAAAGCGAGCGCGTCGACGCGCTACTCGTATAGCTGAAAAATCTGTTTTTGGACCAAAATATTTCAAAATGACAAAAATTTCTCCGAATTTGCTCAAATTTGGAGCGAAGACCCTCTATCATGTATCATTTCTAGCCAATGAAGCCTCAGCCAAAATCCGGAGTGGATCAGGCCTTTTCCGCCGTTTTAGTGCTTCGCTCAATCTCCTTTTCAGAATCTTCATTTTTGCTTTGCAGACATGCATGCGAGCCCAATAATGACCTTTCATGTGACGAAGCATGTCTTTGTCTCTGTTGACTTTTTCAAACAACTTCTCCAGATGAATGTTAACACGTGTGAGGCAAGAATCTCGATCGATTGGTGTCATGTCGCCGGGTCTCTTCCGGGCCAATTGTCGATCTTCACGGATTCACCGCAGCTCATCAAGTGTGTGCTCATCCTCTAACTGTTTGTTACGCTGCTCCAGGTAGTTTATCACCCACTGAGCCCTCTGCAATTTCTCTTTCAACATGTCATTCTCGGCCCTTTGCTCCTGGATGATCTCTTTCAGTTTCGAGCTAGGAGAGCTCGCATCAACATCAATGATCGTGAAATCAGTGTCCCGGCCTCCTGATGGGCCCTCATCATGCATGGGCCTCTTGCCCCTGTCCTGAATCTGTACCTGTGCTGAAGAATAAGGTGAGACCCCTTCCACCCTTGGTGGAGATAATACTCGCGCTGCTGATGTAGTCAACGAGACCCCTTCCACCCTGGGTGGAGATAATACTCGTCGCGTAGCTGCAAATAAGGCCCTGTGGCCTTTCTAGTATGTCACAAACAATGGAGCACTGATATGCTCGATCTCAGGAATGTTAGGCTGGTGTGAAGGCTCTCCCTCATCATGAACTACCTCAAGAGGCGGCTGCGGCGCTGTAAATAAGTCACGACAGATGAAATCCTCCCAAGTAATGCCTTGTTGTGTCAACTGATGTACCACTACGATCTTGATCAGCGCGTAATGATATATACTTCTATGCTGCTGTGCTGGGGTCTTCTTCTGTACAAAAATGACCATCCTCTCTATGTTGCGATACATGAAGTACGGAATGTTCATCATACATACCCTCGTGAAGTGCATCAACAAACGGACATGGTACGCATAGAGACGCGAGAATCTGCCCTCGCAACTGAAATACCGAATGATGAGTTTCATCAATGGTGCAAACTCATCCTTCAAGAATTTGAAAGGAAAAACCCTGCTCAGGTGCCTCATAAACCCAGGTTTGATGTATGGCTCATAGTGGAATTTCTCTAACTGCTAACGTTTGTTCCATTCCTCTCCTATATTTGATATCCCGGTGGCCTGAGCAATAGTCTCTGGTGACAGAATGAAATCTACTCCGGCGAGGTTTACACGGCCATCATGTAAATGTAGAACAAATAGACGAGCCAGTTCACGATGATGCTGGGTTTGTGAAATCATCTCACAGTATTGGAAACATGACTGACGCTGAAAACAATCCATTGCAAGCGGGCAAGCCTGCAATTGAGCCAAAGAAGTAGGCTCCTCCCTGAGATGCTTACCACCTTTTCCACTTTTGTGAGACATCTGTGGCACATTACCCTCTACTGTGGAATCACTGTCATACTCCTGCTCATAAACTGAATCCGTCTCTGACATGGCTTTGAAAACAATATATCTGCAATATGTATGTTGATATAGGTGTAGTGAAGACAAAAGTTTCAATGTATGCTCAAAACCCAAATATGTCACATATGTATCAAAGTATCATAGGAAAACAAGCCACAGTGGTGATGGCTCTGTCAAGTGGATTAGAATAAAAACAGTCACTGCTTTGATCACAAGGGAATTTGACAAATGAGTAAAAAAAGTGTAATGTAGTGTACAGCCTTTGTAATGCTGGCTAAGATTTGTCAAAGGGAAAATGAGTATGGGACTGTGTTTTGTCAATGGAGAATGGGAAACAATGTGAAAATGACCATAGTAAAACAATAGCAATGACAGTGGTAATATAATGGCGATGAAAGCAGTGATGAAATGGGAAACTGAGAGCGTGAGGGCCGTGACACTTTGACAGTAGATGTATAAACATATATATCAACAACACAAGCTTGGAAATCCTTCACAAGACCATCAACATGTCTTTCAAAACCCCAAGAAATGAATTTGCAATGAACCTAGGGTTTACACATTTCTCCTCATCAAATACTTGTTTCCCCACTTTGAAAACACCACAATCATGTTCAAAAATCACTTAAAAATCGTGAGGAACTTACTTGCAAGCCGATTGAGGCGTTTTGCATGAAACTGGACGCAAGGTCAAAAAATTTGGCTCTGAGAATATATGCGTAGCGCTCTTACCCAGTGTGTAGCGCACTGCATGTGCGTAGCGCGCTTGTAAATTTACACAGGCTGGGGAGGCCCAACGCGTAGCGCGCCTCTTGTGCGTGGCGCGCCTTCTCTACGTGTAGCGCGCACCTCCAGCTCCAGTCCACAGCTTTGTAAAACACATTTTCGGCCCTCAACTTCACTAATTCAAACTCTGCCTTGGAAATTTGTGCAAATGAATTGTCTTCCACGACTTATATGTGTAGAAAAATATCTCATAAAATCAGATTTGATTTTAAATTTGCTCCATAACCCACTTTTATAATGTTCGGCACTTTGTCATTTGATCACTTAAAACAATGTTGTCCTTTGGCTTTTTATTATTTTTCTGAATCTTGGACTGATGATACTTGGTTGTCTTTTGTAGGGATTTGGAATTTGGCTTTGGAAAAGATCAGAGGCTTGCTCTGGAACTTCTCATGGTGAAACAAATACAATTATTACAAAAAAAATGAAGTTTGACAATTTCTAGTTCCAAAACAGAGTTTTGGACTAGAAATGTCTTCAAATGTTTTTGATAATAAAAATGCGAAATAGGAATCTTTTGAAACTAACCTCATGGCCTGCGGGATTTTATTACATATATGAAAAGGACTGAAAACCATAGACTCTAGGAATAAAGACTCTTTTTAATGAAACTAATCATTTATGACCATGAATGCAATGACCATGAACTTCAGTGATTTTTGAGGAATTTTAATTAGCCCTGCAGGTACAAGCATGAGGAAACACAAGACAACCAGACCCCCTCGTCAGTCAATGGCATGCTCCTAGTGAAATGCAACGAAGTGGAACGAGCGAGACACCTAAGAATGATATGCAAAAAGCGAACTGATCTCTGACGGAGGGCTGTAAGGACCGACTCTAACATTGGCTCCAATGGGGATGGTGGCTCCGAGGAGATGCCAAGAACGGCAGATCTCTGGGGGAGTCAGACAGTGCCTTCATCCATTGGGTGATGGAGTCATTATTTCAACAGACAACACAAAAATTTTGATACATTTATTGACTGCAAACTTGACTGAAAAGCGACTGAAACTTGACCAAAACTAACTCGACTCTAAAACTGAAAAGACTGATAAAACTGACTTGACAAACTTCAAACCAACCAACCTCCATCTCCAGAATTATAGCCTTCGCTCCGGGCCCCAGGCTGAAGATGAGAGATCAGTACACACTTGCAATAAAACAGAAGTAAAATGATATATACAATGATGATGAAATCAGCAGAAAATACTCAGAAGTTGTATCGCTTTAGCAGCCGACCATTGATCGGCCCTCCAGGACAATCATCTCCATTCATTTCCTTGAGAAGAAAAGAGTTTTGACTGCGATACGCTGCAATTTTAAAAGGACCCTTCCATAAGTTTTCAAATTTTCCGTGCTTTCCCTTATCTTCATTCCGAGCATCCCACTTCAAAACCACCTCATCTAGCTGAAACTTATCTGCCTTTGCCTTCCTGTCATAAATCTCCTTGATGCGCTCCTGCAACTTGAAATTATTTTGAAATACCTCCTCCCGTGTCTGCTGTAAATGAATCATCTGATTAATCCTCCGCTGCATGGGATCTTCCTCACTACCAGCCTCCTGAAGCAATTTGACTACCGGGACAGCAAGCGAAGTAGGAAAAACCGTGTCTACCCCGTACACCAACTCGAAAGGAGACATGCCAATAGACTTTTTATGACCTACCCTATCAGCCCACAGTGCATTCACTAATTTCTTGTGCCAGCCCTTTTTATTGATTTCCAGCAATTTCTTAATGATATTTACCAAAGACTTATTTGAAGATTCCGCCAAGCCATTTCCCTGCGGATGGTAGGCGGTCGAATGTCCCAACCTGATATTGTACTTATAGCAAAATTCAACCATCCTCTTTGTTATAGCATCATTTCTCACCTTCACATGATTCATGATTGCTTTGATGGTTTTGGGCACCCATTCCTACAGACTTGGACAAATTCACTTAAAAACAGTGTAAAAATCCCCATACGCGACTATGCCCATAATTTTCCGCGTGTATACGCGAGTCCAGCTAGACTTTTCCGTGTATGCCATTAAAATGATTAAAAAATATATAATTATTCCCTATTTTCGGGCTGGGTTGATGGTTACTCAGGTAGTTCAACCACCCCAACACGTGGCCAACTGTTTCCAACTGTTGAAACTACTTGGAGGGAGTATAAAAACCCCTCATGTGTATGGCCTAAGAGAGAGAGAGAATTATTGATATTATACTCTGTTGGTATTCCCTATCCAAGTCTGATTCCCCGTGCCTCCTGCACTTTCCCAGTTCATTATAGGAAACCCTTGTTTCCTTGAGATGCTCATCCCCTTATATGTCATCTCGTATGCACCAATTTGGAAGGAGTCTTAGCGAGGCAAGGGCTGGACGGATCCAGACAACGGTCTGCTCGAAGGCCGTGGAAGGATCAGGTGATCTCTCCACTCGTTACTTTTGTACATGCTATTTATAATACAGAAGTACCATGTTGTTCCTGAAATAAACGTGTTAGTGTATGCTTATATGTATGAGAATATTTGTTATTTAAGCATTCATTATGATTTATTTAATGTTTTATATGAATCTCACTGACATTTAGAGTATATATATGCTGTACAACCATTTCTTTGTGCTTGTTTCTTCTTTTCTTTCAGGTTAAGAAGGAAGGATGGTTGCTGGGGGTTTGAACCCTGCGGGATCTTCTTCAACCGTAGGACCTACGGGTAACTTTCTCATTCTACTCTATTTAGTTTTTCTGAACATGCATGGTTGTGTGAGTCTCTGTTAAGTAGCATGCCCCTGCTCTGTGGAGGTTGTAACCCAACGAACCTCTAGGGTGAAATTCCCTGAAACAGAACTAGCGACTCCTGCTTTGCGTGCTGGATACTTCTGGCCCTCGATTTTCAAAGATTGTATTGAATCGGTCAAGAAGTGTCATCCGTGTCAGGTTTATACTCGAAAAATGCGCGCTCATCCAGCTCCGCTTTTTCCAGTCGTTACTGTCGAACCCTTTACAAAGTGGGGTATTGATTATACTACTTGTAACCCGCCTTCGGCAAAAGGTCACAAGTACATTATCATAGCAGTAGACTACTTTACGAAGTGGGTCGAGGCTATGCCTACTTTTGGGAACGATGGTGAGACTGCAGCTTTGTTCCTTTTCAACCAAGTTATCACTCGTTTTGGTATACCTAGAGAGATTGTCACTGACCATGGCAGTCATTTTCAGAATAGTATGATGGCTGAGTTGGCTCTCAAATTGGGTTTCTGGCAGGAGCATTCATCTCCATATTGTCCTCAGGCCAATGGGCAAGTGGAAGCCGTGAATAAATCCTTGAAGACAATTCTTCAAAGGACAATTGATAAACATAGATCGAACTAGCATATTATGCTATATCCTGCACTTTGGGCATACAGGACATCAGTGAAAACTGCAACTGGCTTTACTCCGTTTCAGTTAGTGCATGGGGTGGAATCCGTATTTCCTATTGAATGCGAGATTCCTTCTCTTAAATTAGCTGTTGAACTTCTTCCTGACACTTCCAGTCTGGCAGAACGACTTCTTCATTTGGAACATCTCGATGAGCAGCGTTGAGATGCTGCCACGATGAATGAAGTGCATACCTTGGTTTACTTCGAAGGGAACGAGTTGCCGAAGCCCCAAAATGGGCTCTATTTGAAGAAGTATTATGCCTAGGCTTTGACCTGGCATCTTGCTTTTGTATATAGTAGTTTTTGCTTTGTACATATCTGGTTGCTTTTCGATCTTTGATGAGTTGGTGATGTTTTTGATCTGCTTTGGCAGGTTGTGTTGAATGTCATGAGTCATTTTGGTTTCGCCGATGGTGCTAGTAGACACACCCGAAACTTAGCTTCCGTGGCTTGGGTGCTTCATTATCCTTCCGGTCAGCTGTTGGTATCAAGAGGAGTCTGCATTGGTCCTGGTTCCAATAATGTAGCAGAATACACTGCAGTCATTCATCTACTCTCGGAGGCAATATCTTTGGGTGTTGATTCATTGGTAGTTTTCTTGGACTCTCAGCTGGTGGTGTCGCAGTTGAACAACACTTATCGGCTACGAGATCCCTTTTTATTACGATTGTTCTTGAGGGTACATTTGTTACAAAGGTCATTTCAATTTTTAACATTCATTCATATTCCTCGAGCTGAAAATTGGTTTGCTAACTCATTAGCTAATCAAGCATTAGATTGGCACATTAATCATTCCATACAATAAATTTTTAATCATCAAAAACATCATACATTTGATACATTTATCACATCACATCAAATATCGCTGTATATATATCATTGGAGTGTCAAAAAACATTACAAAATTTGGATCCATAATCTCGTACAAAACTTGGGCTTATGCCCCATCATGTTCAGTCTCAAAAAAGAATATACAGTCATCTAATATATAATATCTGTCTACTCCTGAGGACCCTGCCCAGAAGTCGTGTTCCTATAGAATGTAACTGCAGTGGCCACTCGGCGGAATAATCTAACCCAGTCTCGGGGTACTCCTACCACCCGTCTCTGGATGGCTTCAGGCAAGTCCTCCACGGCAGCCATAGGGATTTGGCGGGTCAGTCCCTCCAAGTTTCTCTGCACGGCCTGGAGAGTCCTGTCTGAGTCCACTGTCTCTGCCTCGCCCCTGCGACGCTTATGGCGCGGTCGGCCCTCAGGACGAACTAGTCCAACATCTGAAACGTGATCATTTTTTAATTTTCAGTCATTATGAATCCAATCAAAAACATGTTTGTTTTTCATTTTTTCATACATATTTGAAAAAATCCAAAAAAATTATATAAGTCAAAAAATTTTGCAAACTTACCGACTGCTTCCCATGCTGTGCCAGGTGGAAGAACTAGATCCGGATCTCCACGAAAGTCCATCCCGGCATAGGGATAGTCGTCCACTACGATGATTTGTTCTCCCCACCAAAGGAAGAACTCATCGTCCCATGTGGTCTGGGGTACCTCACTACCCCCCAGTCTCTTCATCATGTCTGCCCAACGGGCAATTCTTGGGTCCCGCGGGCTACTGATAGTAGAGATGACTCTGGGTCTCAATGCTAGAATCTTCTCAAAGAAGAATTTTGTCAAAATGGTACCATAGCCAAAGTGTTTGGTCTTCACTTGGCGGATTGAGGTCAGCTGTTGTTTCATGTTCAGTAATAGGGTTGTGCACCAATCGTACACATGAGTCAAACACTCTACTGCTATGCTCATTTGCGTCTTGGACGCCTGATGTAGAGAGGCGGATCCTGCCACTCTGCTGATGGTGAAAAGGAGGATTTTCATGTGCAAATCCCTCATATCTTTAATGGCAATCTGTGTTCCAACTTTTTTGGAACCCGGTACGCAATACACGTGGACATAGTCTTCCACATTTAACCCTCCCAGGGGCTTCCCGTGCAAGTCTACTGGTTCTCCCCTCCGGGAGAGTCCAGTAATGAAATATATGTCTTCCACTTCAATGCGTATTGGCATCTGATCAATTATGAAGCAATCCTGATCTGGTTCCCAGTAATTTACAAGCATTTCTAGCAACCGCACATTGCTTTTCATATTTGGCATCTTGAAGAATTTGAACAATCCACAATTCCGGAGGATATTTTGCGCTGCGCGATCTTGCATGACCTCTTGGTCTATTGTGCTATGCTCACGTTCCCTCCATGAGATAGTCACCCTGAGAAATTTCATCAAACTATGCATTAGCCATGCTTTTTTGTATTCGGACCTGCGCATATGCGACTTTTCCTGTGCACAGTCGCGTGTATACGCGACTTGCCTTCAATGAACTCGCGTATGCGCAAGTCCGCATATTTTAGCAAGGGTTTTAAAGAAAAAAATCACTTAATTTTAATTTCCAAACGGACAAAATGAATAAACAGGATGATTAAGGAGCCTACCTGAAGTTTCGCTGAGTTCCGACGGTCGGTTGTTCCTGATTTGACGAAAGAGGTTTTTTGCTCCATAGCACTTTTTCCAAATCAGCAGTGCAATAATGAACCAAATGAGAGGTAATTTGTCTATTTATGGCTAAAAAGTTGAAAATTTTCGCAAAAATTTCTTATGCTTATTTTTTCGATCTATCTTAAGCTGCATAACTCGGTTCCTTGGAAGTGCCCAATTTGGTATGTTTTCAGGTACATTTTGACAATTTTGAGATTTTTCCCGGTTTTTGATCCATGATTTTCCGACTCTTCACGGCAGGTATATGATCTTCACTGGCATATAGGTTAGGGAAATCACATTCCGTTGCATTTTGCATTCTAGCCTCCATACTGATCACTTGCCTTAGGGTCAATCCCATCAGGTCATGAGTATTACACCCATTTCACTCACCGATTATTTAATCATGACTTGATGGTAGAGCCTTCCTTTACATGGGCTTCCTAGTTAGTTCCTCGCTATCACTTGTTGCCCATGTTGCGTTTTATGTAGGCTCGGGAGTCCTCTTTAGTCCCGCCATGTCTTATGTGTTGAAGCTTCATTCTTCTTCTTCTTCACTATCATTTTTTCTGGCTTTTACCCTAGAGGCTCCCCGGTGTCGTTAAGTTGTATTACTGCATTGCATATTGGCTACTTGTTTATCCTGGCCTTTAGCCGGCTTCATTTGGACTCGATGTTTAAGCCAACTTTTGACCTTGACTTTCCGTACAAGTTAACCATTGCATGCACTTAGCTATCACGACTTGACACCTTTATACCCATGGATGGAACGTTCCTCTGAGTATCACTGACCAGTTTTCGCCACCTTGCATTGAGCATAGGATTGTTCCAATCCCAGGAACTAGTGCATCTGATTTCCTGATACTCGTTCTATCCATTGTACCATAGCATTCTTTTATTCCTTTTCAGGCTTATTATATGAAAAAGAAAAAAAAAATCAAATATAACAAAAAGAGCGGGAACGGGATGTATCTTCGTTGTTTTGATGGCAGTACAGAGTCAGTTTTTCGCCCTTGAACAAAGCACATATACTTATATATATTTCCTTCATTTGGGATGGTTTTAGTTTTGACCTAGGTTCAGCCTTTACCATGTTTCACTTGTTAGTTCTCCCCCGGTTGGTTATCTCTTCCAATCATATGGAGAGTTTGTTTTGCCTCCTGCATGACAGACTTATACAGTGTCACTTTTTACTGCCATGGTCATCACGAGTCGTGCTTTTTTTCAAGGGAAGTCTAGCCTGAGTCGGCCATTCTGCGGTGTCTCTTGACTCATTATTCAGTCGGCCTTCCCGGTCTTGTCAGTATCATGTTCTATCACATCAGATGTTTTGGTCTTCTGCTCGTGCTAGTTTGAGAAGGTCCCCATTGACTTCTTGCTGGCAGGTTTGTCTCTTATCGACTACAACACATTGCTCTGAGAGCAAACCTAGAGCCGCACCTTGGGCCTATTTCCATCATTGATAGGTGACCTCATGCTCAGCATTTGATCATCATCGTGGGTCTTTGACTGAGTGATTTCCCTTGTGTTCGACATCAGCACACATTATCACACTTGGGATTCGTGCGGTACCTTGATTTCCATTTGACCCTATCGGTGGATTTCTCGCCTCTGTGTCAGCTTTCATTATTGGTTGGTTCAGAGGGTTTCTTCCGTGCGCTAGCTTCATCTTGTGCATGTCGGAAACGTACTTCGGTTTTGGTTCCATCACTCTACTTCGTTCGATTTCTTCCAAATCTTGGCCTGCGGGTTACACTCGCGCTGGACTGATGTGGGATGCCTTAATGCCTTCCTTCCAATAGATCTTTTCCCATCGACTCCGACTCATTGCTCTGGGAATAAGGTCTAGAGTCTTTTTGTCAGTACCTTAGGGTTTGTAGTCATCAGTGGCAGACTTTTCGCTATCGACAGTGGGGATTCATCATTGCCTCCTGATTGGTAGATTCTTTCAAGTGTTCGACTTCAATTCATTCATTCACACTTGTTAGATTGTACTGGGGCACCTTGACACTCATTATCATTATCGGTGGGTTGTCTCGCGTTGGTTAACGGTATACATCATTGACCGGTAATCCAACGATTTCTCACATGGTCGACTTCAGCTTATTTATTCCCATTGTGTAGAATTGTGCCATAGTGATCGGTGAAGACCTCGGGTTGCATCAGCATTTTTTCGGTTCACTTTTGACAGTCCTTTCAGTATCTGCCAGTGATGCCGTCCACCCTTATATGTTGCAGTTCAGCACAACAACATCTTATATGTTGGCTCCCGAGTTGCGTGATTGTATCGTTTGATCCACCTCTTATGATCCGGTACTTGGAGATTCAGTTACTTATATGATCAGACATCCAGTTGTGCCATCTTTGCTCAGCTTTCTATATGTGATACTTGGACATTGATTCAGACTTACACTTCCGGGCCATGCTCAGATGATTCATTGTGTACTTTCAGTTCAGCTATACTTGTATACATGTTGGATCTATTCACTATTTTCTATATGATGTATTTTTGACTGAGCATGGGTATGCCCGCCTCAGCATGAGTTGACTCTCTATTTTCTTTCATTGGTTTTTGGCAGGCTGAAATCTGGTGAAGTCCTCTCTTGTCCTTGCGAAGATCTTTCTATGTCCATAATACATTTTGGCCATCATGTACCCCTTCTGACCACATATATTAGGGGGCATCTGTTATAGCATCATTTCTCACCTTCACATGATTCATGATTGATTTGATGGTTTTGGGCACCCATTCCTACAGACTTGGACAAATTCACTTAAAAATAGTGTAAAAATCCCCATACGCGACTATGCCCATACTTTTCCGCGTGTATACGCGAGTCCAGCTAGACTTTTCCGCATATGCCATTAAAATGATTAAAAAATATATAATTATTCCCTATTTTCGGGCTGGGTTGATGGTTACTCAGGTAGTTCAACCACCCCAGCACGTGGCCAACTGTTTCCAACTGTTGAAACTACTTGGAGGGAGTATAAAAACCCTTCATGTGTATGGCCTAAGGGAGAGAGAGAATTATTGATATTATACTCTGTTGGTATTCCCTATCCAAGTTTGATTCCCCGTGCCTCCTGCACTTTCCCAGTTCATTATAGGAAACCCTTGTTTCCTTGAGATGCTCATCCCCTTATATGTCATCTCGTATGCACCAGTTTGGAAGGAGTCTTAGCGAGGCAAGGGCTGGACGGATCTAGACGACGGTCTGCTCGAAGGCCGTGGAAGGATCAGGTGATCTCTCCACTCGTTACTTTTGTACATCCTATTTATAATACAGAAGTACCATGCTGTTCCTGAAATAAACGTGTTAGTGTATGCTTATATGTATGAGAATATTTGTTATTTAAGCATTCATTATGATTTATTTAATGTTTTATATGAATCTCACTGACATTTAGAGTAGATATATGCTGTACAACCAGTCCTTTGTGCTTGTTTCTTCTTGTATTTCAGGTTAATAAGGAAGGACGGTTGCTGGGGGTTTGAACCCTGTGGGATCTTCTTCAACCGTAGGACCTACGGGTAACTTTCTCATTCTACTCTATTTAGTTTTTCTGAACGTGCATGGTTGTGTGAGTCTCTGTTAAGTAGCATGCCCCTGCTCTGTGTAGGTTGTAACCCAACGAACCTCTAGGGTGAAATTCCCCGAAACACTCTTAGACTTGAAGGCCGCTGTATTATCTGTGATTATCTTACTAGGACACCCAAAACGTGACAGAATATTATCTTCAAGAAAAGAAATAATTACCGCATTCGTTGCCTGTCGAGTGGGAATCACCTCGATCCATTTCGTGAAGTAATCCGTAGCTATCAATATCCATCTATGCTGTCTGGAAGATGCTGGGTGGATTTCCCCGATGAAATCCAATCCCCACTGCTGGAATGGTGCACTGACTTCAATTGGTTTGAGAGGCAAAGGCTGTAGTTTCTGCTTCCCTTCGAAAATTTGGCATTCGTGACAATTATTAACAGCCTTATATACATCCGAAAACAAAGAAGGCCAATAGTAACCTGCCCTTAGAATCTTATTCGCTGTGGTTTTCCAAAACAAATGCCCGTCGCAGTCTCCTCTATGAAAATCGTCCAAAACTCTTTTGGCTTCCTCTTCTACCAAACAATTCAACAATATTCCACCAGGGTCTTTCCAATACAATGCAGAATTCAGTATGCAAAACTTTGTAGCTCTCAACTTCAATGTTCTACTCTTATTTCTAGGCATCCCGGGAGGTGGAGACAAATTCTGAAGCACAGATAAAATGTCAGCATACCAAGGGGAGGAAACAAAAATATCAGATACCTGAACTGACGTACTCTCCTCATCTTCATCGGACATGGCAGCGATCAAATTTATATCTAGAGCATGCAGATTTGTTTCAGCCATGAGCTTGGCAAGTCCTTGTCCTTTGATCAGCTTGGTCGGTTTAATCTCCACATCGTATTCTAACAACGCAGCGATCCACTTACCCCGTCTTCCTTCTGGATCTGCCTGTACCAAAACATCTTTAACTGCTGCGTTAGGAACGTATACTATAATGTGGGAATGCAATATATACACACGGAAATATTTCAAGGCCTTTACAAGCGCAAGTTCTTGTTTCTCAATAATATTGTATTTCAATGCTCCGTCCCTTATAATCCGACTGAAAAAAGAAATGGGCTTCTCAACTCTATCCATTTTCTGCATTAAAACAGCTGCCAAAGTGTGTTCAGAAGCAAACGAAAACAAAATGAAGTCCTGTGTGTAGTCCAGGCTGATTAAAATAGGGGCTGAAGAAAGAGCTATCTTTACCAAATTGAATGATTTCACCGCCTCTTCTGTCCACTTTACCTGACTGTCCTTTTTCAGCATATTCGTGATTTCTCTAAGATGCTCAGCAAGATTTGGAATGAAACGACGCAGAAAATTCATTTTACCGTTAAAGGACTGTATTTCTTTCTTGTTCCGGGGCTGTTTAATCTGCTAGATGGCTTCAACACGTGCAGGGTCAACTCGAATGCCGTCTTTCGATATGATGTGGCCAAGGAGCTTGCCTTCATCCATGGCAAAAAGACTCTTTTTCGGATTCAGCGAAATGCCATATTTTCTGCACTTCTGGAAAACAACTTTCAAATGATATAAATGTTCCTCATCAGAATTTGAAAATACAGTCAAATCATCAAGGTATACAACCAAAAATACATCTTTCTCGTTGGCGAAAGCCATGTCCATTGCACGCTGAAAGGTGGCACCTGCATTCTTCGAACCAAACGACATTTTTGCATAATGAAACGTTCCCCATGGAGTGGTGAACGCAGTCTTGTCACGATTATCTTCGTGCACTAAAATTTGATTGCATCCTGAATAGCCGTCGAGTAGTGACATCCTTGATGCTCCAACTACTCGCTGCAATATATGGTCCATTTTTGGCAGCGGATAATTTTCTTTTAATGATACCTTATTCAAATTTCTGAAGTCGATACATAAACGGATCTCACCTGTTTTCTTTCTCACGAGCACCAAATTTGATATCCAATCTGAAAATCGGATAGGCACAATGATTCCTGACTTATACAACCTGTTTACCTCTTTTTCAATCGATGGTAGCAGCTTTGGATTGATTCTCCTCAACTTTTGACGAAAAGGCTTCTGATTTGGTTTAATGGGGATGGTATGCTGAATGATATTAGTATCATATGTTTTTAGATCTGAATAGTCCCATGCAAAAGCATCAGAAAATGAAGACAACAATTTCACATACTCTGCCTTTACCTTTGGTGACAACGACTTTGATAACTTTACCATCTTGGGATTCTCAGTTGTCCCAATATTTACCTCTTCAACACCTTTTTCAGTCGGCCTCAATGTCGGTTTGCGGGCTACATCATCTTGGTGAAAGAGTTCCTCCAAAGGAATCAATCCCTTAGGAATGATGTTATCCTTAAGTTGCAGTACTTCCATTTGATTTATTTGTATATCATCATTACCATCATCATGTTCTGTATCTGTGGAGGTGTCTTTAAACTTACCCTTATTCTGTAGAAAATCACTAATCTCCTCGTCATCCTGAAAGACTTGCCAACATCGCTAATTGTCTGGAACGGTGGGGCGGTGTTTCACATGAATCTCGAACTTGTTGCTGGAATTCTTTGGAATTTTTAAATTGCTTGCTGCCTTAGCAAGTCCATCAGCGACACCGTTTTGTATGCGAGGCACACATGTCAAGGTATGATCAGAAAATAACTTCAGAATATCTAAAACTGCATTACGGTAAGCCCTCATGCTAGGATGCTTGGCCTGAAACTCACCCTTAACCTGCTTTATCACCAACTCTGAATCACCATAGACTGCAATCCTTTTCACTTTCAGCTTTCTAAGAATCTTAAGGCCAGCAATTAGAGCCTCATATTCTGCTTCATTATTGGAACAGTCAAATGCGAGCTTGTAGGAACACACTCTCATATTGCTTGGAACCTTATCCAGAGCGGAAAATGGACTACGAATCCAAACACCAATTCCAGCACCGTCACTACCCACTGCACCATCAAAATCCATGGTCCAAAGACCATCTTCATCATCCTCTAGATGCTGAAATTACACCAGCTCTGTTTTTCCTATTTGCTGCCCATTGTCTTTAGCTGATTTCTCCACAGTAGCTTGCTTTTCTCTTCTTTATTTTTGCAGAACTTCTCTAAAATTCTCAGTGATTTCTGGTATATCTTCCGCCTGAACTAATTAACTATCTATATCATTAAAACTATCAGCAAGCAACACAAATGACTCTAAGCCAGTATGTACATAATTTACAGGATGATTGATTGGTTTCTCCTTGCTGGTTATCATGTATTTCATCTTCTGATCTCAATATAACTTTCTCATTTGACCGAAGACTAGAATTGTAGCATAGGAAAAATCTAACTGTAGTGTACCTTTCAACTTTTCCCCCCAAGATCTTGAAAGGAGCATCCCAAATCGGGGAGGAATGTCCGCCACCACCACATCCATCAAGACATTCTTCGTTGGAATTTGATCTAAGATTACAACCAAATCTTTGATGAGTCCGATACACCTCACACGGCTGGAATCAAATGAATACAAATCATGATATTTTCTTGTAATGTCTAGTCCCAACTTTTCCATGATCGCCTTTGGCATCAAATTGTGCGAAGCACCCGAATCGAACATGGCATTGTGCAATACATATTCATGCAACCTCAAACTGATATAAAAGGGAGGAACATCACTGTCAGGGGACTCACCATCTAATGCAGGCCCAAATATCAATTCTGGCTGATCATCTTCAGCATTTACCGTGTCAAACATTGGATCAAAATTCAGAATTTTGGAGACTTGACCGCAGTAGCTGCTGTTCTTCACGATTTCTGTCAAAGTAATAGATATTTTTAATTTGGAAATTTCATTTTCCAAACTAAATGCTGAAACTTTTTCAACTTCTTTGACCGGAACTTCCTTGTTTTCAGCCTTATCCTTCATTATACTTGACTGATTTACCTTTTCTGCTGATGATACTTTACTAGCTGCGGGATCAATTGTCTCTTTTCCTTTCTTCTGTGGTATGGGTGAATCCGTCTTTGGTGCTAAAGCTTCTTTTCTTTTCTGAATTGGATTTATGGGCACATCTCTATTTCTCAATGAGTATTGCTTCTGTTGAGCAGACAAAGCATTCAAATATCCTCTTTGGTAATCATCTGATTCTTCCTCTAAATCTGCATCATTTGCTAAAATGAAATCCTCATCTTTCTGTGCAGCTGAACTTTCTCCATATTCTTCATCCTCAATAATGTAAATAGGAAAATCATCGGGAGTAAAGAAATGATTTTGCTCACCTACTACATCATCATCATCGTCTGAATCTTGACTCACAAAGTTCTGCAAAAGAGGAGTTTTAATCTGCTGCTGGGCTGCCGGCTCTTGTGCTCTCTGTTCACGTTGCTTAATTCTGAACTGTGGCTGCTGCTGGCCATGGTAGTTTGGATTACGAATCTGCGTTTCTGGTTTATCAAGGTTCATTCTTTTGAACATTTTTTCCATCTCACGAAGCCAGGGTGGTTCTGATGCAGATGTGGAAGTCTCTTCCTTTATAGTCACTCTTTTCTCTGCTTTCAACCGGGCTCTCCTATCATTTAGATTCGCCTCAACACTAACAACAATCTTCTGCATATCTTCTAAGGTAGGCGGATCTTTGTCTCGTAGTGAATAAGCCATCTCCGGATCAAAACCATCCAGGAATTTAAGAAGAGCTGACTTTTTAGACGGTCTTAAGTCATCTAGAATTGCATTATACACTGTATTGAACCTGATAATATAATTCTGAATGGACTCACCAGGATTACGCTTGATGTTAGTATACTCTGAAGTGATCTGCAGCGGATCTTTTTTCATCTCCCACCGATCTAGAAACTAATTCTGAAGTTCCTGTAATGTGTTGATACTCCTGGCCTGTAAAGCTCTGAACCATTTACGAACCTCTCCTCCAAAAGTCTGGGCAAACAATCTCATTGAAACATTTTCTTCATCAACTTCATGCAGGTCTAAAAAGTCTGTCATTCGGACAATATGCTGCTGAGCTGATATACTCTGTGGTGTGCCATCGAATATAGGAATCTTGCTCTGGTAATCAGTAGGCATAGGATCCAAATTGGTCGGCAAAGCAAGAGGTGCAAATCTGGCAGCCATGACTCTTGGCGGATTTATAAACTGCTGTCTCGGAGAAATAGGAGGAATAGGAGCAGTAGGTGAACGAGGTGTATGCGGTGGAGACGGAGGAGAAACTACTGCTGATTGCTGATCGGAAATCTCAGGCTGGATGGGAATGGTAGGGATAAAGGAAGGTTTAGTGGGAATCCGAGAACTAGATGCAACTTCAGAGGGTCCAAGAGTTTGTGAAGCAGATTCAATGAATTCGGGAATGTTGGTTGCCACGATGGAATTTTGCAGATTCAGAATATAATTGTCGATAGATCTATTTGCTTGCTCAACTTCTAAATATTTGATGAAATCAGGATTGATAACAGTAGAACCAATGGCACTTTCGGATTTGGTTTCAAACAATGATAACTCAAACTGATCGTTAAACTCAATATCATCAATGTATTCAAAAACAGTGGGGTATGAGTGAGATTTGACCAAAGGAATAATAGGAGATTCTCGACGGAAAATTCTTGGGATTAGGTTGGGGTTTTCATATACTGGAGGCGGATTTGGATCAGGATTTGATCTGGTATGCCTTCTTGAAGCTAGTGTATTGATCTATTCGGGAAAAATTTCAAGGAACACAATCAATTATTCTTCAGCCTATCGACTTCTAGACTCAATCATCCAAAGGTCTAGAACGAACAAGTATACTGGGGTGATTTTGCAAATCAAGTGCTGCATTCACAAGCTAACCGGAGATCGACTGAAGCAGCGTTTATCTACTTCCGCTTATGCATGGCAAAAGCGTTTCGAAAGCTACCTGGCGTGACTTCAGACTCCGTCTAAGACTCATGAAACAAACACATCAACAAGAAAACCATTGAGATTTTATTCCCCAGTATGGTCGCCACTATGTTAGCGCTCAAATCTACCTTACGCTGAAATAAGGTAAAACTCAAGGCTACATCAAACCACACTCAGCCTCGTAGCTAGCCCTACGAGGACAGGAGAGGGCTCTCTCCGGGTCTATCTCAGCAAAGGATCTTCAAAGGGGCTGAGATTACTTATAATGAACAATGAATACTGATTTTAGGCTAGTAAAGAGATAGGAAAGTTTGATTTGGATTTTTTGGGTTTTTGTTGGAGAAATGGGAAAAACAATTTTTGGGTCCGGGGATAAGGCCAGATCTTTGCAGAATTCGAGTTGGGGCGAGGTAGGCAATAGTCTTGATGCTTTTTGATTAAGTGTATGGATAGATCAGAATGAAAAGGAGCTAAAGAGGGCAAGGGAGAACATGGATCCTCTCCAAATAGGCGAAAACATGTAAAACTAAACAAATTCAAAGGCAGAGCACTGAAATCGATGGATTCAACCTCGTTTACTCATTCATTTAGTTTCAGAAGCATAAGAAGGGAATGGCATACATTAAACATAAAATAACTTACAATAAACTGAGAGAAAACACCATCAAGAACTGAAAGCCACAAGAATCCCAACAGGTGCTGCAAAACCTCTGATCTTTCCTTAGCCAAAATATGAAAAATATGTACAATAGTGTGCCAAAATCTTCCCAAGAGTCCAACCTATAGAATGTCTCAAAAATTGCATCATATAGGCCTCCTAACCCCGTCCCACACCTCTAGGGGTCGAATTCCTCCTTCTAGGAGCAGTTCCAACTAATTCTAAACAAAGAACTAGAATATAGGCATCTAAACAACTTGCCTCTAAAAGGGAGGAAACTGATTTCTTACATCTGATTTTTACTTTTTTAGGAGTGACTCATCTAGAATAGGTAAAAGTGAGTCAAAGTTACATGCCAACCATCAATTTACATCATGATAACTCAAAAATTTCATCCACAAGCAAAACTGGTTCAACTGGCCGAAATTCTGAGCTGGAAGGTGAAAAATTGACCAAAAATCCATATGCGTAGCGCGCCTGAGCCATACGTGTAGCGCATCTTTCAGCCTGATTTTGGTGCACTTCCCGGCATCCAAATTGAGCTCATGATAGCTCGTTGGAAAGCCCTGGATGTTGGCTATCCAACCCAAGTGGAATTTCCTGATTTGGAGCTCATTTGCCCCTCCAAAACTTCATTCTCCCAGAAGTACTTCCTGCTGGTGCAAAAGGTGGCAGCAAGGTGGCTTTCATGGTGTTTTTGGGCCTTTTGATCATCCAGAACTTGATGAAATGCTTCAGAAATACTTGAGCATGCATAAATTACCATGACAAACCCAGAAATATAAAGTTTTGCTTCAGCAAGTGTCCCAAACAAAAGCGAGCGCGTCGACGCGCTACTCGTATAGCTGAAAAATCTGTTTTTGGACCAAAATATTTCAAAATGACAAACATTTCTCCGAATTTGCTCAAATTTGGAGCGAAGACCCTCTATCATGTATCATGTCCAGCCAATGAAGCCTCGGCCAAAATCCGGAGTGGATCAGGCCTTTTCTGCCGTTTTAGTGCTTCGCTCAATCTCCTTTTCAGAATCTTCATTTTTGCTTTGCAGACATGCATGCGAGCCCAATAATGACCTTTCATGTGACGAAGCATGTCTTTTTCTCTGTTGGCCTTTTCCAACAACTTCTCCCGATGAATGTTAACACGTGTGAGGCAAGAATTTCGATCGATTGGTGTCATGTCGCCGGGTCTCTTCCGGGCCAATTGTCGATCTTCACGGATTCGCCCCAGCTCATAAAGTGTGTGCTCATCCTCTAACTGTTTGTTACGCTGCTCCAGGTAATTTATCACCCACTGAGCCCTCTGCAATTTCTCTTTCAGCATGTCATTCTCGGCCCTTTGCTCCTGGATGATCTCTTTCAGTTTCGAGCTAGGAGAGCTCGCATCAACATCAATGATCGTGAAATCAGTGTCCCGGCCTCCTGATGGGCCCTCATCATGCATGGGCCTCTTGCCCCTGTCCTGAAACTGTACCTGTGCTGAAGAAGAAGGCGAGGCCCCTTCCACATCATGTGGAGATAATACTCGCTCTGCTGATGGAGTCAACGAGACCCCTTCCACCTCGGGTGGAGATAGTACTCGTCGTGTAGCTGCAAATAAGGCCCTGTGGCCTCGCTGGTATGTCACATACAATGGAGCACCGATATGCTCGACCTCATGAATGTCAGGCTGGTGTGAAGGCTCTCCCTCATCATGAACTACCTCGGGAAGCGGCTGTGGCGCTGTAAATAAGTCACGAGAGATGAAATCCTCCCAAGTGATGCCCTGCTGTGTCAACTGATGTACCACTACGATCTTGATCAGTGCGTAATGATATATACTTCCATGCTGCTGTGCCGGGGTCTTCTTATGTACAAAAATCATCATCCTCTCTATGTTGCGATACATGAAGTACGGAATGTTCATCATACGTACCCTCGTGAAATGCATCAACAAACAGACATGGTACGCATAGAGACGTGAGAATCTGCCCTCGCAACTGAAATACCGAATGATGAGTTTCATCAATGGTGAAAACTCATCCTTCAGGAATTTGAAAGGAAAAACCCTGCTCAGGTGCCTCATATACCCAGGTTTGATGTATGGCTCATAGTGGAATTTCTCTAACTGCTGACGTTTGTTCCATTCCTCTCCTATATTTGGTATCCCGGTGGCCTGAGCAATAGTCACTGGTGACAGAATGAAATCTACTCCGGCGAGGTTTACACGGCCATCATGTAAATGTAGAACAAATAGATGAGCTAGTTCACGATGATGCTGGGTTTGTGAAATCATCTCACAGTATTGGAAACATGACTGATGCTGAAAACAATCCATTGCAAGCGGGCAAGCTTGCAATTGAGCCAAAGAAGTAGGCTCCTCCCTGAGATACTTACCACCTTTGCCACTTTTGTGAGACCTCCGTGGCACATTACCCTCTGCTGTGGAATCACTGTCGTACTCCTGCTCATAAACTGAATCCGTCTCTGACATGGCTCTGAAAATAAGATGTCTGCAATATGTATGTTGATATAGGTGTAGTGAAGTCAAAAGTTTCAATGTATGCTCAAAACCCAAATATGTTTCATATTTACCAAAGCATCATAAGAAAATAAGTCACAGTGGTAATAGCTCTGTTTAAGTGGATTGGCATAAAAACAATCACTGCTTTGATCACAAGGGAATTTGACAAATGAGTAGAAAGTGTAATGTAGTGTGCAGCCTTTGTAATGCTGACTAAAATTTGTCAAAGGGGAAAATGAGTATGAGACTGTGTTTGTCAATGGGAAATGGGAAACAATGTGACAATGACCATAGTGAAACAAATAGCAATGACAGTGGTAATATAATGGCGATGACAGCAGTGGTGAAATGAAAAACTGAGAGTGTGAGGGAAGTGACACTTTGACAGTAGATGCATAGGTATATATATATCAACAATACAAGCTCGGAAATTCTTCACAAGACCATCAACATGTATTCAAAACCCTAAGAAAGGAATCTGCTATGAACAAAGGGTTACACCTCTCCACATCAAACACACTAATTTTCCCACTTTAAAAACACCACAATCCTGTTCAAAAATCACTTAACAATGATGGAGAACCTACTTGGAAACTGATTGTGCCAATTTGGTGTGAAACTGGATGCAAGGGCAAAAATTTTAGCTCTGAGACTGTATGGGTAGCGCGCCTACCCAACGCGTAGCGCGCAGCAAGTGCGTAGCGCCCGTGGTTTTTAACACTGGCTGGGGATGTTATATGCGTAGCGCACCCTATATGGGTAGCGCTCCTCCTATGCGCGTAGCGCGCACCTCCAATGCCTGTCCACAACTTTGCAAAACACGGTTTCGGCCTTCAACATCAACAACTCGATTTCTGCCTTGAGGATTTGTGCAAATGAATTGTTTACCATGGTTTATATGTGAAGAAAAATATCTCATAAAATCAGATGTGATTTTAAATTTACTCCATGACCCACTTTTATAATGTTGGCACTTTGTCATTCCATCACTTAATATAATGTTGTTCTTTGGCTTTTTCTCACTTTTTCTGAATCTTGGACTGATGATACTTGGTTGTCTTTTTGCAGGGATTTAGCATTTGACTTTGGAAAAGATCAGAGGCTTGCTCTGAAACTTCTTATGGTGAAACAAATACAATTATTACAAAAAATGAAGTTTGACAATTTCTAGTTCCAAAACAGAGTTTTGGACTAGAAATGTCTTCAAATGTTTTTGATAATAAAAATGTGAAATAGAAATCTTTTGAAACCAACCTCATGGCCTGCGGGCTTTTATGACATGTATGAAAATGACTGAAAACCCTAAACTCTAGGACTAAAGACTCTTTTTAACGAAACTAATCATTTATGACCATGAACTTCAGTGATTTTTGAGAAATTTTAATTAGCCCTGCAGGTACAAGCATGAGGAAACAAAATACAAACAGACCCCCTCATCAGTCACTGGCATGCTCCTAGCGAAATGCAACGAAGTGGAATGAGCGAGACACCTAAGAGTGATATGCAAAAAGCGAACTGATCTCTGACGGAGGGTTGTAAGGACCGACTCTAACACAACACCCAAAAAAAATATCAACGACTGTAACAATGGTGGGTTTCGTTCACTTTACAATCACAACAATTTTAGAAGGATCTAATTATAATTGTATACCTCACAATGTGACCCAATTAAAGCAAAGAGGTCTTACCGAATTCACACTTAGACATTTTGACATACAATTTTTATTTTTCCAAAACATGTGTTGAATTATTTTGGAAGGTAACTTAAGGTAAACATGATATATAATTGAGCATGAAATACTTTTAGGAATTTAATGTTTGTATGGTATTCAAGAAAAGCACAAGATTGAAAATTCTATGCACAAATATTTGAAAATCATGTACAAATATTGCATCCATGTCCATAAACAATGTGACAATTATTCACATGGCACTATATTGTGCATAAGCTATAGTGCCACCTTCAACATATAATCTCTTATTTTCGAATCTCGAATTTCTTAAGAAGGAATCTCATGCCTGGAGGTTACACTTACTAAATGAAGGTACATAAGAAGGAATCTCATGATGATGAATGTTGTTGTAAGTTGCATCCAAAGTTGAAACCAATGAGATTTGGTGGGAAGAACAAGCAAAAGACAACATGAACCATACATCAGGACCTTGGATCTGATTCTAGTGATGAGACACATATCACATTAGTGGGAATAAAAGCTATTCTTTCTCCTCATGCCAATTGAAATTTTGAATTGCATGAAACTACATGTTATTCAAATGAGTCTCTTATTAATGAACTAAAGAGGAATGAATTGTTCCAGATTATAGTCGTAATGAAACATAAGAAATTGGAAACCTTGTTTGATTGAGGCTACTTTATGTAGGTCCTATTCATCAAATTTCTTTGATTACTCTCTCTACTAGAGTTCTATAAGTTTTATTTATCTAGAATTATGTACTTCTTTACCTATTAATTGTGTAACATATATAATTTTTTTTTTAAACATTAAGCTCTTAGTTCTCCCATAGGCCCTAAAGTTGAACCTATAGTTATAATACCATTTATAACATCCCTTCCATAATTATTCTTTCATTTACTACCCCATTTAAGCATAACAAATTCCAATTGTTCCCCTAAATGATAGGACTTAGTCCACCTAACAATCCTTAACACATTTTCAAGAACCATGTTACCCAAAAAAAAAAAAAAATCCCTTTTTGGAAAAAAAACAAAATTCAAAATATAATATTCACATTTTTCCAAAAGTCAAAATATAATATTCACATTAACTACTCTTTTCTAGACTTGAAATTTCAAAGGGAAAAATCTCCATAATTGAAGAAAACCAATTAATTTGGGACATGATAGTATGAAAGCACGTCATCATTGAAAAAAATAAATAACCTATGAGACATATACTAGGTGAACTAGGTGATATGCTACAAATTTTTACTAAAATTCTAATATTTTTCAACATAAGGACTTTGAAGGAGTTGAATTTTCTAGGTGTAAATGAAACAAATTTCTAGGCGAAACAAATACATTTTCAAAAAAAATGTTTTTGATGAATGTCACTCAAGAACATGATATGTTTATGCAAAACAATACAATGTTTAAAACAGTAAAATTGATAAGGTGATATGCTTGGATTTACCTTCATGCTGGCATTAGCATGATAATTTGATAATTTGATGTTCCTGGGAGTGTTTGATAAAATTTTGTATAAAAGAGAAATGAAAAGCTAATAAGTTGATAGGACTATGTCAACATTTAAAAGGAAAAATGGTATTTGAGAAATTGCATAAACAATTCTAGGTCGATTCAATAATTGAAATTGTATAAACAATTCAGAATTCCTGTCATGCAACCAATCAAATCATATAGGTCATTCTGAAATCAAATATAGGGAGATATAAGTGTAGATTCTAGATGACATGGGAGGTTTACTCTAAAATCTAAAATCGTCTTTTTACACCTTCTAATGTAGATGAGTGAGAAAATCAATACCTTAAATTGATTAAGAGGACAAGTAACAACCCTCCTAAATTAGGCATTATCATTATAGCCTTCTCAAGAACATCTTCAATAACATCAATAATTAAGTAATAATTAAAAACATATTACTTAATTAAAAACATATCTATTGAGATATTCATAATTATAAACCGAACAGCACTCTAATAACCTTAATTTCAATGTTCTTTATCCATATTATGCATAACATATAACTGAATTATGAAAAACATGTCTAACCATAATTTCAATGTACTTTATCCATATTATGCATAACATATAACTGAATTATGAAAAACATGTCACCCAAAACATTTCGTGTGTTATCATACTCGTGCTTCCCAAAAACAAATACACATTCTCATTAAAACATTACCACATACGTCTGCCTTCCAACAGCATGCAGAAAGAGTCAGAAAGATTTAGAAAAATGAAGGCATTGAGGCTATCTAACTCACAAACTCACGCCTGCATAGAGGGCATTCGAGTTTAACATAAAACCACTCGAAGACATTGAGGCTATCTAACCCAGAAAGTCACGCCTACATAGAGGGCAAGTTACTCCTGCATAGAGGGCATTCTAGTTTAACATAAAACCACGGGAAGATGCAGTTCTTATGAAAAAGGTGATTGCAAGGCAGTTGACTTGCAATTCCAGTGGAGAGCATATCATAACAAATGGCACATTCCGATCTATCACCCTCACCCTCACGATCACCAGTGCAGACTGGAATGATAACTGTTGGGTAAGACTCCACAGCTGCCATAGCAGCAACTGTGGGATAACTCTCATGGCGAGCAATGTATTCCTCCCGCAAATGTGTATGAAGATCAAAACTGTCACCTCTCAATTGTATGGAATTAGTGGTATTACTATTGTCTTCCAAGAGTTGCATTACGCGATGGCAATCTGCAAAACTGCCGCTCCATACAATTTGTTGGCTCCACACCTTTCCATCTAGGCGGCTCCAATCTATGATAGTTCGCAACAAAACAACATTCGCGTTCATAGCCATTGCAACCTTGATATTCCTCGGCCCACTGTAGTTCACACGACACCATTCAGACTTGGCTTTCTGTCCAATGTCGTCTAATTGACTTATAGACACATTATCCCAAACGTTCTCCAATTTCCACTCGTATCCATTCTCTGTATCAATCCTTGTAAACATCACACTAGAGACCAAGTGTCGCTGAACAAACAATTTGTTTTCCATATTTGCTGAAATATCATCAGTTTCAGTGGAATCCATATATGTTTTCCATACCGTCTCTCCATGTGTCCCGTTCCCAGCATTCACGTGAACATTAATTCTCTCAAAGATTTCTAACGCGCAACACGTATAATCGGTTTGGCTTCCATTTCTTGATTCCTCCATCCCGTCGCTTTCGCAAAGATCTGTCAGAGAAGATTGTGCACGTACCGCGAGGAAACTGTGAATATGATAGCGGGATCACACGACTTTTCTCCTATCCCTCCCGTAAGGATTTATATACTTCTGATATCATTTTAAACTCAATGTACTTACCCCATGTATTATTGTTAAGCCGACACGAAAAAACGGTTATGCTTTTCTTTTTTATTTCGTAAAATATTCTACTCTTATTTTCCTTCTATTTTTAAGACATTTTTAATTATTTCTGATATCAAGAATCTAATACATACAAACTAAAAAATCAAAGAATATGTTTTCTTAATACATTCAAACTAAAAAATCAAAGAATCTGTTTTCATGAGTGAGATGTAACTCTAATATTTCGAAAATAAAATCCATGGGTAATTAAAATTGATAAAAATAAATTTTGATATATAGAGATATATGAAAAATCAAAATTTTTAGTTTGTATATTTTGTTCAGTTTCTAAATATGTTGAGCTACACACTTGATTAGAAGAAAAATATTTCTATTTAAAATTGAAGTGTTTTTCATCATGCATATTACTTATGCTAATTATTAATGGAAAAGACTAAAACTCTTTGTTGGTGTAATTTTTACTGAATTCCTAAAACTGATTTCAATAAAGTCTACTAAACAAGTATTTTTTAATCTTGTTACATTCTCATCTTCTAGCAGCCTTGTTTAGAACACTACACTGCATGAACAAAAATATCATTTTTCTTGTCAATGAATTTATAAAGACTAAATTTGTGATCCTCTTCCAAATTTCTCTTTTATAATTTTCCCCAATTTAATACTTTTTTCACCAATAAACACTACATAAACCACTATTCTTTAGGCATTTTCATATTCCAAAGATAGTAATATGACTATCAAATTCCTTTCCTTCCTTCTTTTATGCTTAAAAATGTATATTGAATCCTAGGGATGTGAAGCCTGAAAGGTAAAAGCTACTGTTTTGGTTCACCTTGATTTTCCTCAAATCAAACATAACTCCTTTATTAGCCATCTTTGTGTCCACATTTACATTGTAGGTGGATTTAAAATGTCCAAAAGCATGCAAAAGGACATGTGCCTTAGTTATTGATTTATTTTTGGTGCAATTAGGTCATGTCTTCCACTCCCAACCCATGCATCCTCCCCTATATGAGTGAAAATAGCCATACCCACCTTCTAAATTAGCACATACCTTAGCCCTGCAAACTTAAACTTTGGCTCGAGAAACTCTTAATCACAACCGCTAAGGGATCACATATGACTTGGGACACACTAGCCCTAAACAAACCTCAACATATATTTTAAGCCTTCTAAGTTTGTATATGTTGAAATTTGATAGATTAAGGATGGTTTGAATTTTAATTTCCACTTTTCAAATTTAATTTTAAGTATTTCAATAAATTTAAAATTATAAAATTATTAAAATCCTAATTTTGAATTAAGCTAAAAAAAATTAAGTTGACTTTGATCAAACTATAAAAATAAGACCACTTGAATAATGAGTTAATATGATAGCCTTACATACTATGCTCATTTGAAAATGTTTATAGTTATGTATTGTTATGAAAAAATAATTTCTTTTATAATAAATGGGATCTTGATTGGACAAAGATAAGGGATATGGACTAGATTTGTCAATATGTATGAAATGTGTAATATATCTTAATGTTAAAATACTAAAATGAGTAAACAACTACATTTATAATTCTATTCATTTTGATTCTATTCTTCTATAAAATTCATTTTTAATCAAAAAACACATTTTCTTGATTCACACTATTTTAACCTATATTTTCTTCATTCAATCATGAATGGTGTTCACATTTTTTTTTTCCACCTGAATTCTGGCCTTTTCCTTGTCTAGGTTTTGTACATTTTTTCAAGTTAAGTATGAACACAAATTGGAATACATGGATTTTATGCATTTTTTTAAGTTAAAAAGTATGAAAAAAAAATGAGACCCTAACTAAACACTTGTATTAACCCTAGCACACCATAAATTGAATTTTGGAGATAGTAAATTGTACATAGCTGTTTAATTACAATAATATTCTTGAAACACTTGTTCAAGTCAAGACATGAAGTCATGGTACTGTAATAAAGACTAACACTACTGAGTTTGAAATAATGTTAAAATGAAGCGTCATTATACACAGTTGGCATAGCCATTCAAAACATGTGTTTGGGTAGAGTTTATATGGAGTATCATATATACAAAAACCAATTAATTTAGTTCCAACATTAAAGTTGCTAAAAAAAAATAAAAAATTTAAGCTTTAGGCCTAATTATTTAAGAGTACAACAACCTCTTGGATCAATCACCACTAGCATGGAAAAATGGGTATATATCGCAATGTTCTTGCTTCCATGAATTTGAGGTGGCCACTCCTTGTGCCATTTTCTAACAAATGAGACAAATAACCTCAATTTTTCACGAACAAATGTTGGTTCATTCTCAAATAAGTGAATGAGCACATGGGTTCAACTCTAGTATTTGGACTATCTTATAGTTGTCAGGCTCGCAATCCAATCTTAATGATTTGGTTGTGTTCACGTCGATCAAACCTTCGAAGAGCATTCTCCCATGCAAGAGGGACTCCGACTTTCCGAGTTGTATGGATGACTTAATTGATCAGGTTGCATCTCTTTCTTGTTTCCAATTTTTCTTTCACTGCAAATAAAATTGAAAATCATGCTATGCCTTGAAAACATGGAAGCTGTAGCTTGATACCAATCTCTGAATATGGTATTATAATATTTAGCAGTAAATTCAGGGGCATGAGATGTGGTTCCATAGTATCAATAAATACCAGCCACATTGCCAGAAATCTTGGTGCAACTGCAACGGAAAATTGGTGCAGATGCTCTTAGGATTCTTGCCAGTAGCATCAACTGTGGCTTTAAGGTTAGAGATCATAAAAACTGCAATACATTGATGCATAAACTAGTTATTAAATGTATCCCTAAAAAGGAAATCGTCAGCTTAGCGAAGGAGACTAATAGAGTTGCATAGGGAAAAGGTGGCCTGAAATCAAGCTAGACATAACGAAAATTTTCTATTAGTTAGAAAGACAAATAAATGAAAAAATTTAAACTATTATAACCCCGAAATTCAAGCCCTCCAATTTTCTCGGGTGAACAACCTTTGTCCAGCCAACCCACTAAAGAAAACACCTTCGCCATAAAATACATGATATAAGGGAAATATGAAAAACACGACAGATTACACTTTTGGAGTGTTATCACTATAACATACATCGTCTTCGACGTTCTCATCAGGACATCATACTTAACTTGTTTTCCGATGCCGAACTCCTCGGGGTTTACATCAGGCTCCTAACAGATCATTCACATGGGATTTCTCGTGGTTTCTATGAGTATTTCTAACCTTTTAGATTCTATATCCCGGTAATAAGACTATATTCACCTGGGATTTCATGATTGGATTTCATTTCATATCCTGGTAAGAAAGGTGTCAAAAATGTTTTAAAAAAAATAATCCTGCGAAAAATGATTTTTTTTAAGTACAGAGATTTAAAAAGATGAAGACATTGAGGCTAGCCACCTCTGAAATTACGTTTCGAGCTTAACATAGTCGACTTGCATTGTCCAGTAACGAGCCTATCATGACAGATGGCACACATCAATATCTCGTCCTCACCATCATAACAGTTTGGGAACAGTCAACAGCCGCAATGGCAGCAACCTCGAAACGTTCAACTCTTAATTCTATAGAATTAGTGGCATTACTGTCGTTTTCCAAGAGTTGAAGGACATGACGACAATTTGGAAAACTGCCACTCCATACAACTTGCAGACTACAATTTAAGATCATTCGCAACAAAACCCAATTCGTTGGGAGGACCGATTCACAGATGGGCTTCTATCCTATGTCATGTCATATAATCGACGTACATACATACTATCCCAAACATTCTCCCATTCTGTTCTCTGTTCAATAAATCTGTTGTGTGTTTCAATCCTTCTCATAACCACGCTAGAGGCCAATTGTTGCAGAACAGCATCTTCATTTTCAATGGAAGTTGATTGTTCATCTGAAGTATCATAACTTTCCCAGAGCGTCTCCTTCCCGTTCACCTGACCATTAATTCTCTGAAAGATTTCTATCACAATACAGGTATAATCAGTATCGCTTCCATTTCTTGATTCCTCCCTTCTGTCGCTTTCCGAAAGATATGTGGTCGAAGTTTCTGCCCGTACAGCGGACAAATGGACAAACTGCCCAGATGATATTGCTTTCCTCGGATCATCTCAGATATTGATCCCCGAGGGTTTATATACTTCTGATATCATTTTGAAGTTACCACGGTGTTATTTATGGCAAGCCGACACAAGAAAAAAAAAATTGGTTGGATGTTTTTTTTGGTATCATTTTGAAGTTACCATGGTGTTATTTATGGCAAGCCAACACAAAAAAATGGTTGGATTTTGTTTTTAAAGAGATTGGTAAAATATTGGGAGTTTACGTATGTGGGGTTTTGCAATGCATTTTATTACATGTTCTGAGTTTATTTTGCTCCTAAAAGGCGTAGACAATTATATCTTGCTAAATGTTTTCCAGTTATTTTTGTCATATTTAAAGCTTTATCATTAATTTTAGGAATCTAATCCATTAAAATCATTCTCTTTATAAAATAAAATCTTTCTCTTTCTAGGTAGTCAAGATTCCCTTGTGATGCTTTATAAAAAATGGTTAGAGAAAGTTCTTATCAATTTTTTTTAACCATTATTCTCAAAAAAATTTGTTCCTTGTCATCTACTTAATTACTCTATATGTAGCACACCCATTGGCTACAAAATTTATCGGTGAAAGATATTTTTTCTTTAAACATTGAAAGCTTCATGGCCATCCAAATCCTTCATATCATAGTTAATGAAATAACCATAAAATCCTTTGCTTATGTATTACTTCTTCAATACCTAGGTATATTAACATATTGGTTACAAAATTTATTGGAGTGTTATTTTTTTTTTTAATTGAATGCTACCTAGCCATCCATATCACCGAAGCCAATCTTAATGGAATAGTCTTAAAAAAATTGTTTTTGTATTGCTTACTCTATTCCTAAAACATACTTCAATAGAGTCCCCTCAGCAAACATTTTTCAATATATTGTTACTACCTTCACTTCTACCATGTTATTTTATTAATACTAAGAATCCTTGATGAAGTGACCATTTTTATTGTGAATGACTACTTAAAGAGAACATTTGGGAGAACTCACCCAATTTCTCTTCTATAATTTGTTTCAAGTTAACGCTTTATCCGTTGATAGACACTACATAAATAAAAATTGTTTGAAAGGTCATTTCAAGTTCAAGAGATCCCATTAACATGGTTGAAGTGATTTCCTTGCTTATTTTATGTTTAAAAACATATATGTAATATTATGCATATTAAACCTCAAAAGAGAAAAGGATGAATATATTTTATCCTTATTTTCTTCCATTCAAACATGAATCCTCCCTAAACATCATTAAAAATCATTCTTTGAAACTATTTCATTTCCTATTGAGCCCACCTTTGCCATGTGTCATGTCTAGCTTCATATTGAAACTTTAGGTGGATTTAAAATTTTGGAAAGCATGAAAGAGCCCTTATGCCTTAGTTATTAAATCATTTATGGTAGAATTAGGTGGTTATGTTGAATCCCGACCCATCCATCCTTTCCATCCTAGCTAATATGAATGAAATTCCCCATATGTGTCTCAAAAAGTAGCACGTAATCCTTCGGGTCCACAACCTCCCACCTGCCCCCCACCACCAAAGGAAAATACTTCACAATGCTCTTCTAAAACACTAAAATATTATGCTTATATTTTCCAATCATCCTTATCTAATATTTCATAGAATATGCATAAAGATATTTCTGAATCACTAGTTGACACCACAAGCCTTCACCTCTAACAATCCTCCAGATACTCTTCACTACTAAGGATTTTTAGAAAAGGAATATGTTCTCAAGTGTTAAACACCATGTTGAAGCACACACATGGTGTATGAGGAAGATGAGCACACACACAAGAGACTAAACACACAATGAAAGATAAGCATGAGGCTTTCTTATTTTCCATTATACAAAGATGTACATTTATAGTACAATGGTGTGATTCTTGGTTTCACATTCCAAGGTAACTTGGACTCCATTGTGACTTTTCGCATTCCACACCTACCCATGTAGGATTAGGTGTTCCAACATCCCCCCTTAATCCGAAGGGGTATGTGTGAGTCCAAGAAAAGAGTTGTAATACAAATCTGCAAAGTATACATGGTAGCACTAGGGCTGAGTCAACTCTCTGAAATGTTGGAAAAAAGAGATGGTTTGAGGATGACCACCAACACTGGAACGCAAAACTTGTTGCAGTTCCCAGAACTCTTTCAAAACTGGCAAGAAGGTGAAGGCTTCTGCTAGAGGAATTGTCCCCCATATAAAAAGGGAGACCTTCAACCTAAAAGAAGGGAGGTCTACTACCTGTGGTGGTTTTAGGTTGTCCACCAACCAAAGATGATGGTTTTAGGTTATCCACCAACCGAAAATGATGGTTTTAGGTTATCCACCAACCAAAGATGATGGTTTGAGGTTATCCACCAACCGAAAATGATGGTTTTAGGTTATCCACCAACCGAAGGTATGCTCATGGGCATCCGTATCTCTGGCTACATCTCTGAATCCGGAATGACGAATTGTGGCTCAGGCTCGCTTGATCTGTCGTCGAAGCTTGTACATGACCACCATTTTCCCCCCTGTCAGGGACAACGTGAGATGATGGCGAAAACTCAACTGCAAGTTTTTTCAATATCCGTGAACATGTTCTGACATGCAACTTAAACATCTTCTTGGTTGTTGATGCCCATTGCCAAGAAGCGATCCATCCAAGATGAATCTTTGTTCTTGCAGGAGGCTTGTGTCTGAAGCATCTGTCTGAAGAATGGGTGTCGACTTCATGGGCAGAAGGATGAAGACTCGTGCAGATCTTTCATATGGCCAACTCGATCACAGTGTTGGCATTTTTCAATCTGTTGTTGTGGAAGCGAAACAGGATCTGGAACAGCTGCAGGTGAACTGTCATAAATGAATCCGGCACTCTGAAATATGATGGGCTTCATATAGTCTGGAATATGAAAGGACACATCCTTTTCATATCCAAGACTAGTTCTGTGCTTGTTGTGGACAAGCTCTTCCCAAGGTCTAATGATGGGCCTGAGAAGTGCAGGTTGAACTGCTGCATTTGCATGCACATCTACTCTAGTACAAGGAACTAAATGGGAATCAACTGCAACTTTATCTTCTTTTCCGATGAGAGTCCTTCACAATCTGATGCAAACAGGTCTTAATGCTTACCTTCCTTTGAAGTTCCCTCAATGCTTGGGGATTCCAACCGCAAAACTCAATATTTTCTCGTGCATCTAGAAATAGACTAATGTTACAAAGAGCATCCTTGCTCATTTTTATCATGTCATCAACATTTGAATGAATGAGGTTATTCAACAACTCTAATGCCTCATTGATTTTAGCCATTTTGACAACTTAGGCTCAAAAAACAAATGAAAGGGTGTCGGCTTCAACCGAAAATGCACCCGTTTACAATGTGATGCAACAAGAAATACAAATGACTCAAAATAATTCTCAAAGTACAAAGTGTGCTCATCAAATGACAGAGGGCAATCAACAATCCAATAACTCAAACACTGATTGCAACTATGAAGAAGCTACAAATTCCACTCAAAATACAATGTCATCTCAATACATATCTCTGCAAAATATTTGTAAATGTGTAGCTGAAAACACGTGCAAGAAGCCTTTAAAGCAGTTGAATTCTCTTCAAAGAGTTGTTTTCAATGATGGCAAACTTGTCTTCAAATGTCAATTTCTTCAAAAAAACACCCTTATGCCACAAATCACACAATGTGAAATTCACAAATTTTCACCATATGCTCCTATGCCATTTTCCATTTTCTCATTGCTCATAACTCTCTTTTCCCTCTCTCTCCCCACTGCTTTTTTTTTTTAATTAATTAAAATGAAATATAAATTAATTAAAAATTAAGAGGAGTAGTGAATTTTAATTAGGAAATGGGAAATATAAAAGGAAGAGGGATAATGGGTGAGGGGGGTTATTGTATTTATATGGGAGGGAAATGAAGATTTTAAAAGGGAATTAATTTAAAATATGGGAGACGAATGGTGGTAAAAATGGAGGGGATTTACTAATAGGTGGAGTAGGAGAAAATATAAGAATTAATTAGGTGGAGATTAATTATAAGGGAGGGTGAAGGGAAATTAAAAGATATTTAAAATATTTAAAATGAAATTAAAAACTTGGGAGGAGGGACTGTAAAAATTAAAAATATCGAAATTTTGAAATGAGATTAAATGGGCGGTATTGTATACGTGTGGGGAGTGAACTGGTACGATGGGGTGCGTATGGAGTGGGAGAGATAAGGGGTAGCAAGCAGCGAGAGGGCGGGTCGTGGAGCTGTGGTAGAGGGGTGAATGAGAGTTGGAGAGGGGCGGAGCTGTAAGGCGTGGGTAAGGCCGCGAGGTAGGGTAAGGGGAAGGCCAAAAGGCCGAGTCAAATGGGAAAGGGCGGTTGTATGCGCAGAGTGGAGCGCTGTTGAGAGCGATGTGTAGCAGTGTAGGGCCATAAGAGAAGGGTAAGGGATTTAAAACAAAAAGGAGTGTGTGCAGTTGAGTCGTGTAGTGTATAGCAGCCGTGAGGGAGTGTTGGAGATGCATTGTAAGGGGAGACTGCGTGTAGGGAAGGAGAGGCGTTTTTTGAGAGTTTGCAGAATGCTTGGGAGCGGAGAAGCCGAGGGAGTAAAGGGTGTGATGGGAGTATGCGCAGGGTCAACGTTTGAGCAGTGTAGAGGGCTTCGCAGGGTTTGATAGGTGGCAAGGAGAGCCACAGGGGCGTGTGGGTAGGGAGGAGCATAAGGCCTGGGTTGTGGAGAGAGATGGGAGAGGGAGTCACCGTAGCGAGGCCTTGAGTGTGGAGTGGAAAGGTCGAAAGGCCATGGAGGGGTAGAGGGGCGTCTGCCAAGTGAGGGGCGGGAAAAAGAGCATGGTAGGGATGGAGGGCAGGGTAGATTGTTTGGAGCAATAGGTGCAGAATTTTTTTTTTTTTATTTATTTATTTAAAAACAGCAGAGAGGTAGAGTCTTCAGCAGTTATTTTACGAATGTATAACAGAATTCCAGATAATGAAATATCTCAACAGTATAGAATTTGACACTGTAGAATTCGGAAATTTTCAGCAGACAAAACTCAAAAATTTTCCAGAAACTTCTTCAGAAATCCAATTTAAATAATATCCAGCAGCTCTTCAGATGCAGAATTTAAAATGCAGAGATTGCAGGAAAACATTAGAATTTAGAAAACCTTTAGATGCGCAGTTTTGTGCTTCTTCAACACCACTGCTGCTCTTCTTCAAAGTCAATTTCTGAATGCTGGGATTTTGAATGCTGCTCCTCTTCAAAACACTTATGAAAGGCAGCAAAAACACTGCTGCAAAAGCTCTGAGTGCTGCAAAAATGTCAAGATTTTTTGCAGATATGCACAAGCCATAAACACAAATGGCTCACTCAATTTGGAGCAGGGCCAGTAATCGCCCACTCTGATACCATGTTAAACACCATGTTAAGTACACACATGGTGTATGAGAAGAATAACACACAGACAAGAAACTCAACACACATTGAAAGATAAGCGTGAGGCTTTCTTATTTTTCCATTATACATTATGTACATTTATAGTACAATGGTGTGACTCTTGGTTTCACATTCCAAGGTCACTTGGACTCCATTGTGACTTTTCGCATTCCACACCTACCCATGAGGATTAGGTGTTCCAACATCAAGGAACCATCCTCCGAACAACATTGAGGAAAAACATGAAAATAACAACACAAAAAACTAAAGTGTTGCGGATGCTAAGAATTTTTTTAATTTTCAAAGTTAAAATACCTTTATTTTCTTTTAGCAAGACATTAAAACCAAAATTTCTAGCAATAAACATGAAAAGGCCCTCTCAAAATAAAACAAAATGTCGCATTGCATCAACATTTTTCTTAGTGTTAAAATTTCAGTTTTTGGAATGATTTATTAAAAGATAAATTCTCAAAGAATAAACATGAAAAAACACCATGAAACTCAAAAGTGCTGATGTTGCATCAACAATTTTTTGGGTCAATATTCTAATATTTTTAAGCAAGAAAAAATAAAAATAAAAATATTAATAGACTCTAAGAATCCTTAAAATTTTTAATAGTTTTGAACTATATCATTAAATATAAAATATCCTAAAAATTTCTAATAGTATTCATTAAACCTTTGAAAATTTTCATCCATGGAATTAAAACCGAATCTTCCAAGTAAAAAAGACTTTAAATATTCAACATATTTCAATTATATAATTATAGACCAAATATCATGACTAATAAAACCATAAAAATGAATACCTAAATCATAGAACCATTACCCCGAGGGTATTATTTTCTTAAATCTTGAATATATTGTTATTTGGAAATCTTAGCGAAACACGACTTGATACATTGACACATAGTGTGGGAAAGATTGACACATTGCAATGAAAAATTAAAACTGAACCACCAAAATTAAACACATTGGGAGTGTAATTGATCCATTGTAACGGAAATAAAAAAATAAACCATCATATTGATACATAGTGTGGTTGCATTGATAGACGAGCATCAACATAACCCCGCAACCAAAAAAAGATTAAAAAATTAAAATGAAATTGAATAACGAAAAAGATTAAAATAAAACATGAAACAAATAAAATTAAAATTTCAAAATATAAAAATTCAATTGTAGAAACTTTTAAAGAAAAACCAATAATAACTCAGAAAAGAGGAAGTGTCAGACTTAGAAATAAGTGTCACTTTGTTGCCATTTCGAGGTCGAATACTATTCCTATGTCCTATGTATTCCCCTGGCTTGCGTTGATGGATTTCATATGTGTGATCCATGTTTGAGTTGTGTTCGGATGAATTTCCCTATCATACTCTATTGGTTTGAAACATAGCCATTTTAGAGCTCTTCTTGGTCTTTTTTTCCCACTGCAAGTTACAAAGGAAATAAACCTCTTAGCAAGTGATGAGCTCAGCCTATTCATGAGCCTCACTGATATAATATTTCACACCAATAATTGTGCATCACTTTTTCTCAAGACCACCTCAATTCAATTCACATCAATAACCTTCAAAGGACGTTCACCTAACCCAAAAGGCTCATATTGACTCACTGCAAGAAGTTTTGATCAGAACTTCCTTGCATTGCACATAATGCACTGCTAGGAGATAGTAAGGACTCCTTCCATCCCCTTGAAAAATTAATCTATGAAATGCAAAGGCTCCCCTATCCTCATCGTGCAATAAAAACCCTCCTAAAAAAATTAACTTCCCTCCTATGGCTTCCCTTAGCAAAAATAACATTTAAAACGAAAAATCAACCACTATTGGGCCATATTGTGCTATCCTAAGAGGAAAATCACATTCCAAATGAGAAATGACCCCTTGTTGAGAAAATTCATGATGTATTTTAAGCCTCCCCTTCCTACTTGTGCATCATACACTAAAAAGGCTTAATATTTCCTCCATTAATCAATGTTTCTCCTCCCTATGGTCAATCCTTCTCTTTTCCAACCACTCTCAACATGTGGTATAAACTTAGTAGACAATGGGGCCTTATTGAGAAGAATTTTTCTTTCCTGAAGGCTTTCTCCTACTTTTAGTGCATAACATAGTCTCAATCCTATTTCCTTCAACCTTTTTCCTTCCTTTTCCACTTTGCATTGAAAACTTCTCAAAACTCCGACCCTTAGTACATGGCATAGTAATAAGGGTCAACAAGATCTATTTTTATCCCTTGAACAACGCAAATACATTGTCATAATCTTCCTCTCTTTATTTTTTGTCGCATGGGAAAGTCTTAATCAACAAGCACATCATATTTTCCTCGAGCTTCCCCACTCTGATTGATAAAGGAGATACCCTATTTATAGTGCATATAATAGTAATAGTGAACAATGGTTCCTTCCTAGCCCACTTCTGACCTCAATTGTATCTTTCTTATCAAGCCCCCTTCTTTCAATCCTTCCATAGGCTTATCATAAGTACTGCATTTCGTGAGCTAGGTAGAGATAAAATAAGCGATCTCAAGACTAATTTTTCCTTATCATGAATTATACTTATTTGCAGGAGAAATTTCTCATTATTGCAGGAAGTTGTTAAAGGAAACTAACAAGGGAAATACTGAAAGAATCACAAGTAGAGAATAATCACAAAGGAAAATTTTCATGAATAAATGAATCAGATCCTGGACTATGATAGAAAGAAGGAATTTCTTGATGACTTAGAAGATTGCTATAATTATCCAAGACCATTTGGACATTGAATATAAGGAAAAATAGGATCTTTCATAAATATGAAGTGCTAATCATATCTTTCATGAATATTGATGACAAGAAAAAAAGAGAACACCTTGGAATTGGAACTTCATCATGAGAGGAACTTAATCATGAGATCCATGTCATCATTGTCAAGTTTTAACTTTTACAAGTGTCATCATTATGTAATATGTGCCCATGTGTCATGAAACATCATCATTTGGAATGTAATTTTATATTGTAGATTAAAGGACAAAATGTAATGTATAGAATTCTGAGAGTCATATGTGGAATATGAAATTCACATAGTCATATCTGGACAAAATAGTCTTTAGGAGAAGCCCAAATTTCATTTAGTGATGTCCAAATGACTTATTATAAGTCCAAGAGTCTCGAGGATAGTCCATTTTGATTCATGAGGATGTCAAAGGTCATTCCTCTTGTTAGAAAAGAAATCTCATAACTCAAGAAAAGGGATTTTGGACGATTAGGCTTTAGAGAGATAGTATTGGCTTATCTAACTTAGCATAGGAGAGAAAAATATTCTTTGGAGAAGAAATAAGTGACAGAATGTTGCAGTAGTGGAACAAATTCCTCGCTATTGTAACTATGTAATTGGATCTTTCATTTCAAATATTTAATCTCATTGAAACAACATACTTCCATGCATGTATCGGGGTTCTCTCATGACTATGCTTTTCATGTTTGTGGTATATGTTTATTCATATATACTGAGGAATTTGAAATACTTCATTGAATTTGGTACTTATATTTTTGAATGAGTGGTATTTATTTCCATGGATCATTGTTATCTTGGGAGCTAGTTTGTAGGTTAATCAACAAATCTTTCCTTTCCCTTATGTGCCTCTATTGGGATAGAACTATTACTTCCTTTCAAAGGCTCACTCTTTTCGCCCTCTCGTGAAGGTATCCTTTTACACATCGTTATTTTTTCGACATAATTTCAACTTTCTTGTTCAAGGGTAATGTATCTAAACTCTTTTGTTATTCATTGAAACAAGGCTAAACCTTTAAGTTGTGGTGGTCACGTCGATGCTCCATATTGGTCTCCTACTAAAAATAGTGTGAGGTATAATTGGGATGTCACATCAGGGAGACTATCTAAATGTTGGTGGTATCTAACACTGTCAATATTCTGGCTCTAGAAGGAGGGAAAAATGACAAGTTATGCCCAGTGAGTGTGTTTTCAATATGTCATCTTAAATGTCTCTTTCCCAAATCATAATCCTGAGATTTTTTTCAGAAGACATTGTTCTTACCATATTCATAGAAATTATTCATAACTTCTCTAATTTTGAGTTTAATGGCCAAGGGAAACTAACTTTCTTTGCACAATTATTTCAATTTGTTCATATTTGTATATTTAATGGAATTGATTGTAAATATGTTCAAATTATATTGTTTGCCCTAACAATTGAAGGTCCTGTCAAGAAATGGCGTCATACATTAGTAGTTTCTTCCATCCATTCATTTGAGAAAATATTTAATGTGTTTGATGAAGCCTTTTATAGGTATGACTATAAAAAAGTATGCGATATAAATTATTTTATTACAATAGAACCTATTGAATTTGCCAAGGATTTACTTAATCACTTTCTCCACATTTGTTATGTGTGTCCTAAATAATACTTTGACCATGAATTGATATGTAAAAAACATCAGAGCCTAATTCTTATTTTTGCAAAAGATTTTGTATCTAAACCCCTAGATGATTCTCAATCCAAATATTTTACAAATCATTAGATACCTCAATCTTCTGAGGCAGAACCTACGATTCATTTTATTCCTTCTCCTCCTCCTCTTCCAGTACCAATTTCGGTTCTTCATTGTGATGAGGATGAAGTTTGGAAATCTTAAAATAAAATTGTTGATCCATCCGTTCAACCTCCATCTATTTCTGATGATCCACGTGGTATTAAGGGAAACTTGGAATGGCTCAAGAATTGCATGCAGCCTAGAGTGAAAGTTGATTCCTTGGTTTTGAAGATCATAATAATATACACAGGTCTAATCTTCAATTTTATCCAAATATAAATTTGGTTTCCTCTAAGGATACTTCAAAACTTTTACCACTTATATCTCTTGATTCCCTGTTTCTTGATTCACATGTTTCACCCACTTCAACCCATAAAGATCTCCAACACGTGGTTTCAAGCGATAATCTAGAATAAGGCAATGGCATATCATATGTAGAGGAGCATTGCCTTCGAGACAAGTTCCATGTTTCTTCCCTCTTTTAGAATGTTGATCATATACTCTCAATTGATAATTAATGAGACAATTTTGATAACCTATCAAAAGACTCTAAAACTTGCATTCAATTTGAGAATTTCAATAACCATCATCATGATATCCTTTTTTCCATTCAAATATGCTAGTGGATATTCAAGTATATCATACAATATATTTTATTCGTTTCAGATGTTGGATTTGCAAGGTATTGATTCAGAATTTGTTTGAATAAATTACATCACACATAATGCACTGCTAGGTGATAGTAAGGACTCCTTGAATCCCCTTGCGGAACTAATATATGGAATGAAAAGGCTCTCCTATCCTCATCATGCAATGAAAACCATCTTAAAAAAATTAACTTCCCTTCTATGTCTTTTGCTAGCAAAAATCACATTTAAAATGAAAAATCAACTGCTATCGAGCTATATTGTGCTATCATAAGAGGAAAAGTGCATTACAAATGAGCAGTGACCTCTTGTTGAGAAAATTTGTGATGCCTTTTAAGCCTCCCCTTCCTTCTTGTGCATCATGCACTAAAAAGGCTTAAACTTTCCTCCATTAGTCAATGTTTCCCCTCCTTGTGGTCAATCCTCTCTTGTCCAACCACTCTCAGCATGTGGCGTAATCTTAGTAGACAATGGGCCCTTATTGAGAATAATTTTTCTTTTGTGAAGGCTTTATCCTACTTGTAGTGCATAACACAGTCTCAATCCTACGGCTTTAATCTTTTTTCCTTCCTCTTTCCCTTTTCATTGAACACTTCTCAAAACTGTAACCCTCAGTACATGGTATAGTAATAAGGGTCAACGAGGTCTATTGTTATCCCTTTACCAACGAAAATACATTGGCATAGTCTTCCTCTATTTCTTTTTTATTGCATGGCACAGTCTTAATCAACAAGCCCCTTAGCTTATCCTCGAGCTTCCTCAGTTTCCTTGACCAAGGAGATCCCCTATTTATAGTGCATATCATAGTAATAGTGAACAATGGTTCCTTCCTGGCCCACTTTTGTTAGGTCCCTATATTACTAGTTTAGTCCCTTATTGTTATTAGTATAGCCCCCTTATTGTTATTGTTGTACCCTTATAACCCCAATATTGTTATTATTGTGCCCTTAAATTATTATTGTTAGGTCGCCTAGGTTTTGATCATTTGGAGCATCCAATAATTGTTCATTTATGTAATGTATTGGAGCTTGCCCACTCAAAGTGGTTGGTTTCTAAGGAATTGATATCTATTTTCTTTTATTTTTGGAGCTGGCTTCCCAATATTTGGTATGAGATTTGGATTTCCTCATTTTTCATTGCTCAAACAGCTATCCCTCGCATTTTCACTGTAAAAAATTTCACGAAGGATCTAAGTCGAATGATTTAGAGCATGTCATAAACCTGAGGAACATTTTTTGAAAGTGTTCGTATATTGGTTCTATAACATTTTCAGATAAGGATCTCAGGGAAGTTAGGTCTTTTCTTGAAGCTCTGAATTAACCTAATGGTGCCATTCTAGAATTTTTGCTATAATTTTTTTTCTACAAGGTGTCAAAAGCTGAAATTCTCACAGAGAAGCCAAAATCCCGGGGAACGTCAGGAAAAGTTTCTGATATTTATTTGTATTATTTGGAGGTGGGATCTGTGAAATATAGGGCTTTTTTAGGCTCCCGATTTTCATCTCAAAGTGGTGATCATGGGAGAATATTCGTAACTCTCTCTTTCAGCATCAGATGGTAATTCTGTAAAACGTGGCTACAATTACACAGACTTCAGTTTCCTGTCTGTCAATTTCAGAGTCTAAGGAGGAAACAATGACACGTGGCAAGTCGTACAAGTTCACTCTACTGAACCAGTCCATAATTAGGTCATTGTGGGAGATTGGACATAAATTTGTCTTAAACAATTCAAATCAGGTCAGACCTGTGGTATTAGAAAGAGGATTTATAAGGATATATCAGGGCCAAATTTTATATATTGAAGATCAAAAATCACAGAGATAATTAAGTTTCAATATCGAGCTCCTCAAAAGCAAGAAAAAGGTGTGTATTTTTTTTTTCTGAATCACATGTCTTGTGTAAAAAATCAGTTTGAAGTGACTCCAAGGGCATATTGAGCATATATTTCAATATTGTGTTATAAAATGACTCTTAAAAAGAATTCAACACCCATTAAGCCCTCATAATACTCTACTATGACTCATGAATATGAAGAACTGTAACACGATCTATCAAAATTACAAGAGATAGTGCACCAAATTTCGCTCTCTCAAAGAGCAACAAAAAATGAAATGGAAGTTTTGAAGAAAGGCATGGAAGCGAATATGGATGGTTTGAAGAAAGGCGTGGAATATAAGATGGAGGAAATGGAAGAAAAAATTAAAGACAACATGGAAAACATGAAGAATGATGTAGAAGCAGACATGGAAGGTTTGACAAAGTTGATACAACAAATGATTCTTAATGGCAAAAAGATAGTAGAAGAAACTCATGATGAGAACAAAATAGATGTTAATCTTGATTTCATAAACTCTAATGTTGGATGGAAGAACCACCACATTCCAAATATAGATATGAGGAAGTTTTATGGCAAGGATCCTGTAACATGGATACCTAAGATGCAACAATATTTTTATCTCAGTAATGTGCAAAAAACACAAAAGGTACGCATTGCAACTTTAAATTTAGAATAGAATACATTTGTATGGTATCGATGGTTTTTCTCCCATAATTTTTTTTTGACTTACTCAATATTTATGGAGGAAATGATAGCACATTATGTGGATACAAAGAGAAATACCTTCTTTATCCAATTGATAAATCTCAAACAAAAGGGTTCAGTGGTGGAGCACATTGAGTACTTCAAAAAATTGAATATAAGGATAACGGATATTCCATAAGAACACAGGATTGATGCCTTCATAGCGACTTTAAAGGATAACATCGAACATGAAGTTCGTGTTTGGGAACCTGAATCATTGGAGAAGGCGTTTAGGTTGGCAAGAAAATTTGAATGTAAAATTATGGCGACAAGGAAGCCTACCACTCACTTCTATAAATATGTAAGTGTTCTTACTCCTAGACTTCCACAAGCTACAAGGTTGGCACCACAACAATTGGAAGAAAAAAGAGAAAAAGGGCTTTCCTAAAATTGTGATAAAAAATACAATAAAGGTCATAAGTGTGCTGAGAAGAAATTATTTTACATATATTGTGAAGAGGAAGAAGAAAATGAAAAATAATCTTCAAAATAAGAGGATATACACTAGGAACGAACCCTAGAAGAGGAAGAAATGAGTCCGACCATATCCTGTAATGCATTGGCAGGAATTACCACTCCTAAAACTCTCAAGATAGAAGGACATATGAAGAATAAAAAGGTAAAAAGTGTTCATTGATTTGGGTAGTACCCATAATTTTATTCATTGTAAGGTAGCCAAGGAATTGAATTGTTTCCTATACCCAACACGAGAATGTTAAGTGATGGTTGAAATGGAGGAACTATAAATTGTTTTGGAAAATGTCCTAATATCAAGATAACCATGGGGTAATATGTATTTAATATTCCAATGTTTTCCATTCCAATGGGAGGAACTGATGTTGTACTCGGAGTACAATGATTACAATCTTTGCGGACGATAACTTTTAATTTTCAAGAACTTTCTTGAATTTTTTTCAGAAGGAAAGGAATTTGAATTACGGGGTATCGCAGGGAAGCCAGGAAAGATAATAAGCTCTAATGTCATGACAAATATTTTGAAGAAAGAGCAATGAGGCGTAATTACACAATCATGCTCACTAGAAGTTTCGACATCAAAATCATCTATTTCTGCAAATCCCAAGGTGTTTGAATATATGCTCACTAGAAGTTCCAAGTTCTAAGGTGTTTGAAACTCCCAAAGGACTCCCACCTATTCGTGATCATGATCATGCTATTCATTTGGTTCTAGGAAGTGTTCCTCCAAACATCAGGCCTTATATATGTCCTTATGTCCAAAAGAGAGAAATTTAACATATGATTGCAGAAATGTTAGAGGATGGTATAGTTAAACCTAGTCAAGGTTCTTTCTCTACTCCATTAGTATTGGTGCACAAGAAGGATGGATCATGGCACATGTGTCTAGATTATAGGGATCTCAATAAGCTCACTATTAAAGATAAATTTTCCATTCCTATGATTGATCAAATATCATATGAATTACATGGAGAAATTTATTTTACCAAGTTGGATCTTCCTTCAAGATATCATCAAATTATAATGAAGACTAACGATATTCAGAAAACAACATTTCGAACTCATGAGTGTCATTATGAATTTTTGGTCATGCCTTTTGGCCTTACCAATGCCCCTTCTACATTTCAAGGGTTGATGAATTCCATTTTCAAACCCTTCCTTAGAAAATTTGTGCTAGTATTTTTTGATGATATAATAATCTACAATAGGTCTTGAAAGGATCATGTTCAACATGTTGATAGGGTGCTCAAACTATTGCAGGAGAAGCAATTATATGCAAAAGCATCCAAATGTTTCTTTGGAGTACAAGAGGTGGAATATCTAGGTCATATTGTATCTCACGAGGGTGTTAAGGTAGACCCTAAAAAAATTAAAGCTATGAAGGAATGGAAAGTCCCGACAACCATAATGCAGTTACAAGGATTTCTTGAGTTAACAGGGTATTATCGCAAGTTTGTTAAGAATTATGGGAGAATAACAACACCTCTAACAACATTATTGAAGAAATATACATTTTCATAGACTCCTGAATCAACTAAGGCCTTTCAACATCTTAAAGAGGCAATGTGCCTAGCATCTGTCTTAGCTACGCCAGATTTAACAAAAACCTTTATTGTCGAATGTGATGCCTCAGGAAACGGAATTGCTGTTGTTTAATGCAAGAAGGAAGACCCATTTCTTTTGAAAGTCATCAAATCAAAGGAAAGTATTTACAGAAAGCTATTTATGAGAAGGAAATGTTAGCAATACTACATGCACTAAAGAATTGGTGATCTTACCTAATGGGAAGACACTTCAAGGTAAAAAAAGATCATGATAGTCTTAAACACTTTTTGGAAAAAAGACTATCTTCAGAAGAGCAGAAAAAATGAGTCACAAAGATGTTGGCTTACGACTTTAGAATAATCTACAAAAAATGGAAGCTAAATGTTGTTGCAAATGCACTCTCAAGAAAGAATGAAGAGGTGGAAGCATTTATTTGTACCATTTCTATTATCAAACCAGATTCGATAACCGAAGCAAGAGACGAATGGAAGAAGGACGAAGAAGTGTGGACACTCATTCAAAAGTTGCAGCAAGATCCTAGTATATCTGATACATTTAGTTGGAAAAATGATTCCTTATGGTACAAATATCACTGATATCTTTGGAAGAGTTCCCAACTAAAACAAAAGATTATTTTGGAATTGCACACTTCTCCTTTAGGAGGCCACTCAAGATTTTTAAAAACTTACCACAGGGTGAAGAAAGATTTTTTTTGGGATGGCCTTAAATCTGATATTCAAAAGTTTGTAGCAGAATTTTTGGCTTGCCAGCAAAATAAATTTGATACAATTAAGATCCCGAGTATTCTACAACCTTTATCCATTCCAAGTCAACATTGGGAGGATATTTCAATGGATTTTATCACAATTTTACCGAAGTTCAAAGGAAAGAGTGTCATCATGGTGGTATTTAATAGACTTACCAAGTATGGACACTTTTTTGCATTATCTCATCCCTTTAAAGTAAGTATAGTTGCTACTACATTTATGTAAAAAATTCAAAAGCTACATGGATACCCAAAGATTATTTTGAGTGACAGAGATCCCATTTTTACTGGAAATTTTTGGACGGAGTTATTTTCTTGTTTGGGTACTCAAATAACTCATAGCTCATCTTATCATCCTCAATCCAATGGTCAAAATGAGATAATAGATAAAATTTTGGATGGATATATTCATTGTTTTGTATCTGATAAACAAACAAAATGGGTCAAGTGGTTACTTCTCGCTGAATGGTGGTATAACTCTTCCTTCCATACAGCAGCAAAAATGACCCCATTTATGGCACTTTATGGATATCATCCACCGTCCATCACATCATATTTAAGAGAAAATTCTAAGTTTCAAGTAGTGGAAGATCAGATCGAACATCAACAAGAAGTTCTCCAACTCTTAAAGGATAACCTAAATTTTGCACAAAATTGAATGAAACAACAGGCAGATAGACATCGCACCGAGAGAATTTTTGATGTAGGAGACTGGTTATTTTTATGGCTAAAACCATACAAAAAAATTCCCCTCAAGCAAGCTAAGAAGGATAATAAATTATCGCCAAATTAATATGGTCCTTACAAGGTGTTGCAAAATATTGGTACTATGGAATACAAATTGGAGCTTCTTTCTTCTTCGCTAGTGCATACAATTTTCCATGTTTCATGCTTAAAGAAGGTTATAGGTGAAATCTTCCAGTTCAAACAATATTGAGAGAACTTGATGAGGAAGGAAAAATTATATTGGAACTTGAAGTGGTCACGGAAACAAGAACTCAGAAACTATGAAATCGATCAATTTCAGAGTATCTTATCAAGTGGAAGAACATACCCACTAAAGATTCTACATAGGAGGATGAGAATCTTATACAGAAGCACCCAGAGCTACTGGACCGTTGAGGATAACACTTTTTTGATGGAGAGGGGCATGTTAGGTCCCTCTGTTACTTGTTTAGTCCCTTATTCTTATTAGTATAGCCCCATTATTGTTATTTTTGTACCCCTGTAACCCGAATATTGTTATTATTTTGCCCTTAAATTATTATTGTTAGGTCGGCTAGGATTATATTTTGGTCCCATGGACTCATATATATAGATGGAGGTTTTGGTCATTTGGAGCATCCAAGAATTTTTCATTCATGTAATGTATTGGAGGTTTCCCCCTCGAAGTGGTTGATTTCTAAGGCGTTGATATCGCTGGTTTCACAACAAATTCTGACTTCAACTGCATCTTCCATATCAAGCCCCCTTCTTTCAATCCTTTCACAGGGAGCTAGGTAGAGACAGAATAGGTAATTTCAAGACTGATTTTTCCTTATCATGAATTATATATATTTTCAAGAGCACTTTCTCATTATTGTAAGAAGTTGCTAAGGGAAACTAACAAGTGAAAGACTAAAAGAAGCACAAGTAGAGAAGAAGCAAAAAGGAAAACTATCATGAATAAATGAATCAGATCCTGGACTATGATAGAAAGAAGGAATTTCAAGATTCCTATAATTATCCAAGACCCTTTGGATGGTGAATGTAATAAAAAATAGGATCTTTCATAAATATGAAGTGCTCATCATATCTTTCATGTAGCTTGATGACAAGAAGCAAAGAGAACAACTTGGAATTGGAACTTCATCAGTAGAAGCACTTCTTCATGAGATCGATGTCATCATTGTCAATTTTTAACTTGTACAAGTGTCATCATTATGTAATATGTGTCCATGTGTCATGCCACATCATCATGTGGAATGTAATGTTGTATTCTAGATTAAAGGACAAAAATTAATGTATGGAATTCCGAGAGTCATATGTGGAATATGAAATTCACATATTCATATCTGGATAAAATAGTCTTTAAGAGAAGCCCAAATGTCATTTAGAGATGTCCAAATGAGATATTAGAAGTCCAAGAATCCTGAGGATAGTACATTCTGAGTCATGAGGATGTCAAAGGTCATTCCTCTTGTTAGAAAAGCAACCTCATAACTAAAGCAAAGGGAGTTTGGAGGATTAGGCTTTGGAGAGATAGTCTTGGCTTCTCTAACTTGGCATAGGACAGAAAAATATTATTTCGAGAAGAAAGAAGTGACTCAATGTTACATTACTCGAACTAGTGCATCACCATTGTAACTATGTAATTAGATCTTTCACTTCAAATATTTAAGCTCATTTAAACAACATACTTTCATGCATGTATCACGGTTGTTTAGTGAATATTATTTGGATCTTTGCGGTATATGTTATATTCATATATACTAAGGAATTCGAAATACTTCATTGAATTTGGTACTTGTATTTTTGAATGTGAGTAGTATTTATTTCCATGGATCGTTGTTATCTTGGGAACTAATTTGTAGGTCAATCAACGAATCTTTCCTTTCTCTCATGTGCCTATATTAGGATAGGAATATTACTTCCTTTCAAAGACTCACTCTTGTCCCCCTCTCGTGAAGGTCTCCTTTTACACATTTCCATTAGAGGAATTTTGAGGTATAAAATGGGCCTCGTAAGGAAATTATAAAATAATAATGGAAATAATAAAATAAGATTTAATGACATAATCAAATTTTAGAGGGAAAAAAGAACAAACTACTTTTTCAACTCGTATTTTCAACTTATCTCCCAAATTTTTTACTCAAATTTCAAGCGGGAGTACTCATTGGATGTAAAATTTAATTCCTCCTCCAATGAGTAACCATGTTTCATACTTTCAATGGACCTTGCTACATGAAAATAGAGAAATAGATGAAAAACATGATTGCAATCACATTTTTTCATGTATTTCTCATTTTTCGCATCGCAAGGTCCATTGAAAGTATGCATCATGGGTACTCCTTCGATGAGGAATTAAATTTTTCATCCAATGAGTACTCCCGCTTCAAATTTGAGTAAAAACTTTTAGAATAATTTGAAAATAAAAGTTGAAAAAGAAGTTTTATTATTTTATTATTTTTTAATCTTTTTACCCTTTTACTTAAAAAATGGTGAATCATTCCACATGGTTGACATCATCATCTTGAATCCTATTGGTTCTTACAAATTTTATTTTGGTTATAAATTTTTCTTAGGAGGCCCATTTTAGACCTCAAAATTCCCCTAATGAATTGGTGCTACATAATAACAACTTTCTTGTTTAAGGGTATTGTATCTAAACTCTTTTGTTATTCATTGAAACAAAGCTGAATCTTTAATTTGTGGTGGTCAAGTCGATTCTCCATAGGGGTATCCTATTCAAAATAGTGTGAGATCTAAATGGGACTTCACGTTAGGGAGACTACCTAAATGTTGGCGGTATCCAACGCTATCAATATTATGGCTCTAGAAGGAGGGAAAAATTACAAGTTATGCCCTTTGAGTGTGTTTTGAATATGTCATCTTAAATTTCTCTTTCCCAAACCATAATCTAGAGATTTTTTTCAAAAGAAATTGTGCTTACCATATTCGCAGAAATTATTCATAGCTTCTTTAATTTTGAGTTTAATGACCAAGGAAAACAAACTTTCCTTGCACACTTATTTCAATTTGTTCATTTGAATTCATTGTAAATATGTTAAAAGTATATTTTTTACCCTAACAATTGAAGGTCATGTCAAGAAATGGTGTCATACATTAGTAAATTATTCCATCCATTCATTTGAGAAAATTGTTAATGAGGTTGATGAAGCTTTTGATAGGTATGACTATCAAAAGGTATGTGAGAATTGATTTTATTAGAATAGAACCTATTGAATATGCAAAGTATTTCCTTAATCACTTTCTTTACATTTGTTATTTGTTTCCTAAATAATACCTTGACAATGATTTCATCAGTAAAAAAATTCAGAGCCTAATTCTTCTTTTTGTCAAATTTTTGTATCTAAACCCCTAGATGATTCTCCATCCCAAACTTTCAAAAATCGTGAGATACCTCAATATTCCAAAGGAGAACTTACGATTCCTTTTATTCCTTCTCCTCCTCCTCTTCTAGTACCAATTTGGGTTCCTCATGGTGATGACGATGAAGTTTAGAAATATTAAAATAAAAATGTTGATCCATCCGTTCAACCTCCATCTATTTCTCATGATCCACATGGTATTAATGAAAACTTGGAATGGTTCAGGAATCACATGGAGCCCAAAGTGAAAGTTCATTCCTTTGTTTTTGAAGATCATAATAATATACACTGGTCTAATCTTGAATCTGATCCAACTATAAATTTAGTTTCCTCTGAGGATACTTTAAAACTCTTACCACTTATATCTCATGATTCCATGTTTCTTGATTCACTTCTTTCACCCACTTCAACTCATAATGATCTCCAACCCGTGGTTTCAAGAGAGAATATAGAATAAGGTAGTGGCATCTCATATGTAGAGGAGCAATGCCTTGGAGAAAAGTTCCATATTTCTTCTCTCTTTTATAATGTTGATCATATACTCTCAGTTGATAATGAATCAAACAATCTTGATAACCTATCAAAAGACTCTAAAAATTGCATTCAAGTTGAGACTTTGGATAACAATCATCATGATATATTTGTTGCCATTCAAATATGGTGGTGGATATTAAAGTATATCACACAATATAATTTCTTCTTTTGAGATCTTAGATTTGCACGGTATTGATTCAAAATTTGTTCATTATAGATTACAATTTCCATTTGTGAATCGTGGCACTCTTTTACATTATAATGATCCTCAATATCATTTAATTCATTCATATTTGGATGAAAAATTTGAAGTGACATGTTGGCATATTTTTATATTTCGGAATGCTAGGTCAATATAAAGATAATAGTGATCAAATGGATTTATTTCATCATTATATTGTTGAATATTATGAGGATTAAAATAATCTTTATCTTCATCCAGTTACAATTGCCATCTATTTTCCTGAGTCTTTCAATATTTCCTCATCTCCTTTTTCATGTGGAACCCTTGTGTTATACTGAGTGTTTGAGAGTACCTTGTTCACGGGTCCACACAATTCCGAAGCTCATTATTTTAATTATCAAGATAAAATTCATTCTAGGTTCAGTGATTTATCTCTGTTTAACTCTTCCATGATCAATATCTTTCTTGTCTTTTTAATGCATACCATGAATTTTTTCATCTTCTATACATATGTCTCCTTTTGAGAGCTAGAAAAATGGTTTAATAATTTGGCATACCAAAACACTTCTTCAGACATAAATACACGGTTTGATTTAACACATGCTTCTAATCTTATGTCAACATTGTATCCTAAATGGTTTCCTAGATTTACGATGTCAAAAATTACTTATAATGCCATGATGTTTCATATTGGTGGTTTTGCATGTAGTTGGATATAAAGGGAACCAATAGATAATCAAGAAACTAATTTTTTAACTGGCTAATCTAATCGTAATACTCATGTTAAAACTTGCTACGCAAACAATCATTTTCTCACTAAGGTTATTGATGATAGTTGTCTTAAATTGGTTAATTTTGTTAAATCTATTGATTTCTTTATTTCATATTTTAACTCTTCAAATGTTTGTAATATAGTTGAGGCACTTAAACTCAAAAATTCACTTTATGATTCAATTGGTTTGACTAAAATTTCATTCTCTCAATAATTTTAGGGTTTTCATATTTTTTGTTATCAATATCAGGATCGAGTATTGAATGGTTAGAGAAGTCTTACATGGAAATTTACTATGCTAATAAAATAAGTTTCAATCATTTTTTATGTTTGTTAAGCAAGATAACATAGATGAGGTGAATTCATAGCAAATTTTCTAGGTTTACTTGTTTATCGTTGTAGGTGAAATGGTAAAGTTGTGGAATTCTTAGAATTAGCTGCTATGGGATATATTTCTAGCATTTTCCAAGACCTTCAGTTCATTTTGCAAGTTTTTTAAGTTGATATCTTTTATTTTTCACAATGCTTTATATTTTTCTTAACTGTTTGGATATTTTTGTTTGCAGGTTAGGAACTATGATGCCTACATTGAAAATATTATTACACTTAACCATGATCTTCTAGCTACTTAGGTTAAGAATAGGTCCAACTACAACATCCTTGAATTTTAGTTTCCCTTGCACATTTATCATGTATTTCCACCCTTTAGCCTATTATTTTCTTGTAAGATGCTTTTAGTTCAACCTCCATTTGATATGTTTATTTTTCTGTTTTGTTTCTTTATTTTGTCATGTATTTTATTTTAGGTTTTTATTAATAAGGCTCTATGTGAAAGAAGCTCCTTTTGGAACAAAAGATAATGTGTAAATCATGAAAAGTGCAGTTGTGATGATGAAAAATACTTGGACAATCAGATACCTCTTCTATATTTGGGTTTACATGTCCTTTAAAGTATATGATGTCTGAACAGAATATACAATTTATTCTGGATGGAGAGCCTTTTGTCGAACTATGAATCATGTATCTTTATTAGGATATTCATTCTTACTAAACCTTGTATTAAATGGTGTTTTTATTTGTCAACTCAACTTGTTAGAAGGGAAATTAGAAAAGCTCTAAACAAGCATATTAACATCAGTTATCTTTCAAATCCCATAAAAAAGGAACGACTACCTCCTACTATGAATAATTAAATATCCCTCTACCACTATTAAAATAAATAATCTCCTTTTCACCTTCTATTAGTAAATGAATTAATAGGTGAAGAAGAGAAAGGATTCCTGCATAGACAGGTGAAGCAAGTAGCTTCATTCATGCAAAATCTTGGGGGTAGCCTAACAATGATTGTGGTTCATTAAGGTGACTCTTTTGAGGTACTGTTCATGCTCGTTGACAGTGGAGAAATAATAGGGAATGTTATTAGGATTTATATATACCTATTATCCTTTTCTACGTATCGAAATTGTTTGCGTATGACTAGTTTATACAGATGTGTTTCAAGGTCAAAACGCAATAGCAGAGACTATATGTTTAACCAAGATAAGTATAAAATCAAAGATGATCCCCATGGTGAATTAGTACTTCTTGAAAGGCTAATACCTTACACTGGAAGGTAAAAGCTTTGTATAGATGTTGTATTTCTACCAGTGTGGCACCAAGTGTTGACGCTACAATAAACACCATCCAAAAAATTTCGCACTCTTGAATTTTAGAGCCTAATAATGATATTACGAAATGTCATATATGGTTGATTCATTGTTAATTGATGTGTGATAATTTTTGAAGTCTTCTTCTGAGTTTCTAACTGTCATAGTAACTTTCTTACACATGCCTTGTCTTGGGTGAATTCATAAGCACGCTTCCTTATGAAATCCTGAACATGCATGGAAAAGTCCATTATGACAATGCGTATGCAAGTTTTAACTCATGTCAAGAGTAATTGTGTATTTTACATTGGCAGTCTCCCTCACTTAGACTTCAATTATACTTCTATTTCAATGACTTTTCTCAATCGAGCTTTTTCACAAGTGTTGACTTCACGTTCATGACTATCACTTTTGTTTAATTTCACTTTAATAAGTGTCACTTTCACAATATACCCACAGTAGCATGTGTATCTTTCAATTTTTTCCCCATTTTCAAGTGTTAGATTCATGTTTTTATTATTGTGTTTTTTTTACTCTTGTATTCTTATAATTTTTGCACATCCCTAGAGATAGTTTTGGCACACTTTTATACATTATCTATTATCGCATATCATAATAATACATGTTATATTACACATATGTATAGGTTAGAATACATTTTGGTCACATTCAATACATATGTCACAACTTCTGTTCAAAGCATTGTAATGTGTTGTTTGATATTGTCTAAGGATACTATTGGAGCTTGTGTAGTTTTGGCTAATGGTATTAGATAAGGCTCAAAATGTATACGGAGGTGAATATAAACGTGCTAAGTATGGTGCATGGGTAAGGATAATGAATGAATACTTCAATTTGAAGTATATTTGTTTGGTATGGGCTATAGTTGATTGATAGATCTGAAATAAAGATGCAGTCATGAATAAAATGATGGATCGGGATCTCTAGACTTGAAATGACTATGTTTTTGCATGATCTATTCATGATTTGTTTAGATCTATTATCTGGCACATGTTTGTTGTATTGAAGGGTATGATATGAGTGATTTTTATGTTCTGAAGTATTGTGCAATCCTGAATTATTTCTATATATATACGCGGGTTTGACACGTGGAAGGTGTTCATACACGCAAGTCACATATATATATTTATTAATATGCTAATATTTGTAGGCAAGCTAGTTTCGAGATATGAGAGTACATACATGGATAAGTCTTATGGAAGGCGTGTATGAAAGCTAGGTGTTTCCTGGAAAATGTTGAAGATAATGTCTAATCAGTTTTGATGTCTTTACGTTGTGTGTTAATGATGTCTTCATATACATCTAGGTTGTTTCATTATTTATTATGCTGCTAGTTGATTGTAATTAAAGATAGGTTATTGATTGGTTGATTGATGATTCATTGAATGATTTAGTAAAGTTATATGTTTCAGTTTGATCTATGGTATTGGGGTTAAATGAGTGCAGTGGGTCGAGTCTAAAAATCTAATGAAAAGAGGCCTACAAGTTGTGATGTATTGAATTCGGTGGATCCACTGTGAAAATTTATAAAACATGGTCCACGGTCGTGTTGAGGGTTGGAGCCTTTAGTGAGGAAGTCTAATATTCCTACCAGTAGGAGCTATTGACCATATTAGGGTGTTGTATATCCATCCCATTACTATCTAGTAAATGAGAACAGGGGGTCGAAACTCCCTTCCAATGGTGGCTGGTAAATGAGATCAAGGGTTAGATATCCCTTCTAGTAGCATCTGGGGAGCAAGTGAAGGTGGCAACCTTGTGCAGGTGGGTTGTGTGCCAGTATGATTTTGCCGCAGTAAAATATTGTCAAAAACTTTCTATATAATAAATATTGAATATGGAGATGAAAACATCAATGGCTTTCCCCCACATTTGGTTTCCACCTTAAATCTTGGCGTTCATGTCTGTTACTTATGTGTGATGGTTTATTCTATTCTTACTGCAAATGTTTACTACTTACTAAATTTCTTATGAATGAATGATGCACTGGTATAACTAATGTTACTAAAGATTTATATGAATTATAAGTTCATTTGGAATACGCTAGTTTCCTGAATGAAAGGCTCATACATCTGCTATTTTTCTTGAGTAAAGTCATGTATAAAAATCAATAAAAAAATGTAAATGTTAGTGTGAGTTTTAAATACTGACTCGCCCCATGCCCTTACCCACCCCCACTCCTCCCCAACTTCATTACTTTTCCCAAAAGTTTGAATCAGAGAAGTTCCTTAAGAAGAAGATTGATCGCTTGGAGGAATATCTACCAAGACAAGAAATAAAGATCAAACAACATCTATAAGACGACAAATATTAAATGTAAATAATTTAATCTTATGGAATACAAGAACGAGATCTTATATTCAGTATCTTAGAGAATATGTTTAGGCAATTTTTGAAGGAGGTTACCAATATCTAGTCGCAATGCCCACATATGCAATAGCAAAGAAGACATATGAAACCAATGCGAAAGTTGTCAATGCATTATTTGGAAGCCTCAAGGAATCAGATTTTGTCAAAGTTATGCAGTTAAATACAACAAAGGAAATATGGGACAAAATCATCCTAAGCTATGCAGGAGATGACAAGGTAAACCGTGCTAAAATCCAAACTCTCAGAACTCAATATGAGAATCTAAGCATACATAGTGATGAAAGTATTGCTAGTTTCTTTAGTTGTCTAGATGAGATTGTAAATTGTATGAGAAATTTGGGTGAAGATATAAAAGACACAACTTTATTAGAGAAAATATTAAGATCTCTAACTCCTAAATTCAAGTCAAAGTGTCTTCCATTGAAGAAAAGAAGGGTCTGCAGACTCTTACTGTTGTTCAACTTGACGAGATCTTTAATAATTTTGAAATGAGGAAAGTAGGTCCCTCAGAAGTAAGAGAAGCCGCATTTAAAAAACAAAAAATAAAAGGAAAAGGAATAAAAAAGGAATCAGGGTATCTATTAGAAGAATATCAACTAAATTTTGTAAAGAAACTTCAACTTGGCACGAGAACGTTTAGAGGTAAGCTTCCCTTCAAATGCTTTTCTTGTGGTAGACTGGGTCAGTATGCTGCTAAATGTCATCATAAAGATAATCATGATTTGAAAATAATAGGAGATGATTTGAAAATAGGAAAATTTATTATAGGAGATAATAGGATTTGAAAAGGTAATAGGAGATGATTTGAAAATAGGAAAATTTATTATAGTCATGAATATAGTGATGGCTTGTTAAATAGTGAAGAAGCAAAATTTTATAAATATATTAAATTACTCATGGTATTTGAGAAAAACGCTAATGAGTCTAATGATAACTTTATGGATGCTATAGAAGAAAAATATTTCTTTGAAGAAATTAGTAAACTGAAAATATGCTTGGAAGAAAACAAAGTAGCCATATATACTCTAAAGAATCAACTCATAGAAAAGGAGAAGCATAATGAGAACTTAGAATTGAAATAGGAAGTTTAGGAAAGGATCTTCAGAAAACAAAAACTCTAAATATTTTATTTTTCTAAAGGATCTAAAACCTTATACGATATTATCAAGGTTCGACGCTCTCATATTATGAATACATGCCTTGGATACATAAGCTAATCATCACAGATAGAAAAATCCTCAGCCACATTGAGAAGCTATCTAAATGCAGCAAGAGTGAGTCATCAAAGTTCCAACCTTCAACAGAAGAACAAGGACACTTTGTAGGTAAATCATGTTCACTCTAATTCAAGGATGAAAAATAACAGAAGCATCACTCAAAAGGTAAACAACACAAGAAGGTTCTATGATCATAAAAACTTCTTCTTTAATGGAAAATATTTCTAATGTAATAATTTTGGTTACAAATATGCTCAATGTCTTGCATACAAAACCATCATGAGTAGATAAGCATGAAAACAAAGGAATACGACATGAATAAATAATAATACTTATAGCTATTTCTCTCCTCTTAAAGATGAAATTGATGATAATTTCCCAATAACTTTGGACATGATGAATCTGAATGTAGGAGAAAATTACGCCAAAGGAGAAAATATCAACAAATTATAAGGTATCGAAAAAGAATGACTTATAATCCGAAATTTGTGGCATATATTTATTTACAGAAGGAGAACAAAATAAATGGTACATTGATAGCGGATGTTCAAAACACATGATAGCTGATAGAAAAATAAAATAATGTCACTTTTGGAAATGAATTTAAGGGTCCGTTTTTCTAAAATAAAAGGTTAAAGATGATAATTTTCTGTATGTTGATGGATTCAAGCATAACTTGTTGGGTGCTATCCAAATGTTTGACTAAGGAAATGAGGTGGTCTTCAGATCAAAATAATGTGTGGTTCGTGAACTTGCCACGGGAAAGGAAATAATAAAAGGAATAAGAACACCAAGCAATCTGTATATATTGAAAGGTGGCCAAGAACAATGTTACCTAGGAAAAGTAGAGGAAAATTGGTATGGCACAAAAGGTCGGGACATATAAGTTTTTCTTAAATAATAAAATCAAGCAGGCTCGAAGTTGTTCATGATCTACCCAACATGTCCCCTTTAGAAAGCACCATATGAAATTTATGTCAATTCGGTAAGAGAACCAGTGTTCAATTCAATGCTAAAGAAGGATCAACAAGTAAGCCTCTTGAACTTGTCCATATTGATTTGTGCGGACCTACAAAGAAAATTTCACATTGTGGAGAACAATACTATATGTTATTCATTGATGATTTTTCTAGAATTCTCTAGATTGGTTTATTGAAACATAAAGATTGAGCATTTGATAAGTTTAAGGTCTTCAAAGAATTATTTGAAAATGAGTTAGATATAAAAATCAAATGTCTCAGATCTAACCAAAGAGGAGAACACATATCAGATGACTTATTTGATTTTTGTGAACAACGTGGCATAAAAAGACAATTTCTATAGAGATAACTCCTAAATAAAATTGAGTGGTAGAAATAACAAATAGAAGAGTTCAACAAATGGCTCGTGATATGCTTGGTGAGTTGGAACTCTTGACACCTTCTGGGGTGAAGTTTCACATATCGTAGTAAATATTCTCAACAAGGATCATGTTCGTCTGAATAGTGATAAAACTCCTTATGAAGTCTCGTATGGTAAAACTCCCACTGTGAAGCATTTTATTTTTTTTGGAAGAAAATGTTTCATCAAAAATAATGATGAAAAACTTGGTAAGTTTGAAGCTAGAGAAGATGAAGGAATAATTCTTGGTTACTATTCTAGAAGTAAAGGACACAATTTCTACAATAAGAAACTTTGGAAATTGTTGAATGTATTGACGTTGTGATTGATGAAGCATGAAAAACTCCCAAAAGGGTAAAAACAACAAAAGAGGATTGTGATGAAGAAGACACATAGAGGAAGAAACTATGAAGCGTTAGAAGAAGACACATCAGACAAAGAAAAGGCTCCATCTAGATATGTTTAGAAGAATCATCTAGAATTTCAAATTCTAGGAGAAAAGGAATTTGAGGTACAAACCAGAAGAACCCATGTAGGATCTTCTAGTTATCTAGATTTATTATCCACCATAGAACCACAAAATGTAAATCAAAATAGTAAAGGTTAATGTTGGGTTAATGCCAAGGATGAAAAACGTGATCAAATTGAAAAGAATAATACTTGGGAATTGGTTCCAAGGCCACATGATAAAAAATTTATTTGGAAAAAATGGATATCAAAAATTAAGTTGAATGACGACAGAGAAGCAATTAGAAACAAATCTACAGATTTTTTGTAAAGGTTATGCTCAACAAGAAGGTATAGAATTTGAAGAATCATTTGCACCAGTAGCCACAGTTGAAGCCATAAGAATGTTTCTTGAATTTTGAAGTTTTCAACATTTCAAAGTTTATCAAATGGATGTAAAATATGCTTTTCTTAATGGCGATCTAGAAGAAGAAGTATATATATAACAACCATAAGTATTCAATTTGGGGAATGATGAAAACCTTGTATCCAACATCAAAAACGCTTTATATCGGCTAAAACAAGCTCCACATGCATTGTATTATTGTCTTGACAAGTATCTTCAACAACAAGGCTTCACAAAATGATATTCAAAAAGTAATGTATACACAAAAATTGTTGATGATAAACTGCTAATTATTTTTGTTTATGTTGATGACATCATCTTTGGGAGTAATGAAGAATCTATGAGTCAACATTTTCCTTACGTTATATAGCAAGAATTCGAAATGTATTTACTTGGGGAACTAGCCTATTTTCTTGGTTTACAAGTGCACCAAGAAAAATATGGCATCTTTCTCTCACAAAAAAAATATCTCGAGAAGATTATGAAGAAGTATGGGATGGAAGACTACAAACCTGTATGTACTCCAATGATGAAAAGATGTAACCTCAGTTCTCATGATGATTCTCCCACTGTAAACCAGCCATAATACATGTCTATGATTGGATGTCTGCTCTGCTTTATCTAATAGGTACTAGACCAGATCTCATGCATGCAGTTTAGATTGTTGGGCGTTTCCAAGCCAATCTAAAGTAATAACATCTTGAGGATGCAAAGAGAATATTAAAATATCTCCAAGGAACTGAGGACATTGGTCTATGGTTTTCTAAAAATTCTTATCTTACTCATCATCCTTACACATATGCAGACTCGGCTTGGTTTTGATGACCACAAAAGCACTAGTGGAGGTGCATTTTATATGGGGCCCCGATTAGTATCTTGGTTCAACAAGAAACAAAGTTCCATTTCCTTATCTACAATGGAAGCAGAATATGTGGTTTTTGCATCTTTTTTCTCACAACTTCTCTGGATGATGCAGACATTAAAAGATATTCAAATTAAATGTTCTCCACCCATCTCCATTTTATGTAATAATATAATGCTCTTAGTATTTTGAAAAATGTTTTTATGCACTCAAAATTCAAGCATATTCCTAGTAAGTATCATTTTCTATGAGAACAAGTCCTTGAAAAAAAGGTTAAATTGGAGTATGTTCCCTCCAAAGGAAAAGTTATTCATATATTTACTAAAACTTTCCCAAGAGAAGCATTTGAATATCTCAGAAATAAACTGGGATTTGTGTCTGCCTCACTTTGTTGTTAGTCCAATCTGCTCAGTCTATAGGTGAAAATTCAGAAGGTTTTTTGTTGTAAGCAGGTTTCATTAAGTATAGTCCTGTATATACACGAGTTTCTTTGCAGACAATCACATATTTTTTTCACCATGGTATTTATCCAAAGATTGCATGGATTAGAAGGGAAAGTATATATCTATATATATATATATATATATATATATATATATATGCATACACATTTATCTTATTCATAATGAGGTTATTGACTGGACACGACCATATCAATTGGTATACAAATCAGATGCAAATGGGAACCAAAACTAAGCCCAAATACTTCAGGATAGAAAACTCAGTAAGGATACAATGGAGAAATTATACCAAGCAGGGTTACTGGATTTCCTGAAAAAATTCAATGGTCAAAATGATAAAATCACACAAGAGTTCATAAAACAATTTGAACATGGACAAACCAGAATTGGTGAACTTTCTATACTAGTGAACCCAACCTTTCTTTCTCTTCAATTGTTGAGCTTCCACCAACATCAAAGTAGATTGATGAGATTATACAAAGAATTGAGAAAGAAGTCGAGGAAGAACCCATAAAGAAAGGCTCATATTCTGAGAATTCTTGGATAGATGTTGCTTCATCTCACTCATATTCTAAAGAGACAAGTGAAGAATTTAGAGAGCTGCACAATGAAGAATATCTTAAGAAGATAGAAGAACTAACAAGTGAGTTGGAGGACAGCAAGATCATGGAGAAACACTTGAAAAAGGATAATAAGATGTAAAAATAAAACAACAACAACATAATCAAGGAAAACAAGAAATTGAGCAAGAATATTAAAAATCTTGAAAATCAGATATCCTCATCTCTAAAGAAGCCTACAGATGGCTAAAGGATAAAAATTCACGGCAGTACAAATATGAGAAGCAGAAGGTGAAATTTTCCATCCAAAAAGAAGGGAAATATGAGGGTATTGAATTTCTCCTTCAGGCTAAACAGGAAGAAGCTACATGGTCAGGAACAACAGGGGCATCATCACTGAAGAGATCCAAATAGAAGAGGCAAGAATGAGGACATGCTTGAACATCAAAAAGGGGGAAATGTTGGTCCTCAATTTTGGTAATTTTCTCTGTCCTAAATCCATATATTTACCACCATATTACATATTATTTCACCCATATATGCCTCATTTTAGTCTTATTTTTCATATTCAGGTAACTAAATTAAGTTCTTCATTCTTTAGAAATTTTTGTAAAAATTAGGTTTTAAGAGTAACTTTGGATGGCATTAAAAAATTCCCATAATAACTTCATTGAAGTCATATGTGCAGGATTCCTAGGCGATATATTAGCATATATTTTCCATGGATGGAGAAACAACTCTTGGTTCAATCAAATAGTACAAAAACAAGCCCAGTCAACGATGGTCAAACCTGGAATGTCATTGAGGAATCCCTAGTAAAAAGGGGCAGATTTGTTATCTTTGGGGATTTTCTTGATTATTTGAATGAGAATGGATGTGTTCGACCTATATGGATGGGATTGGGATTGATAATTCTATTAGAGACATTATAGCAAATTTTTTTTTATGATTTACCAATTTAAACAAAATTTTTGGACCATTAAAATATGTAGAATCTATGTAATTTGGTATTGAGACTATTCGAGAATTTTAGATAATTTGAAGAAATAGTTCTACTGTTCTATTTTATTTTCATGTTGTGGATGCTTTATTAATTTTTTTGTAGCTGAAGAGTTCTTCAAGTGTGAAAGGAAAGGGTGGAGTGCCCCCATAGCAAGCTAAGTACACGTTGGATAAATTAGCATATTTTTTATTCAATAGTTCTTGTTTTAGATTGGTGGTTCTGTTATTTAGATGTGTTATGATTTTTTTATGATTGATGGATGACTTTGGTTTAAATATAATTTGTATAGGAAAGGACAACAAATGATTTAAGTTAAATTCTCTTTCTATCAAGTTATGAATACCAACTAAAATTCATCCTTTATCCATTTCTTGAATTGTTTCTTGAATTCTAGTTTATGATTTGATGCAATGGTAATAGTGTGGGAGTAGAACTGTGAATAAGGAGAACCAAGACCTCCTACGTTAGGAGCCTCTTCTCTTACTTTCTAGACATCATAAAGTACTGCTCTTTAGTTTCCTTTCTTGAATTGTTTCTTGCAATTCGAGTTTCAATGCAATGGTAATGTTGTTGGAGTATAATTTTGAATAAGGACAACAAGGATATCCTAAGTTAGGAGCCTCATCTCTTTCTTTCTACACATCAAAATCTATTTCTCTTGAGTTTCTCATCTTGAGGATAGTATTGTAGGGAAGGAAAACCAAGATATCATAAGTTAGGAGCCTCTTCCATCGCTTACTGCATCTTGAATTAGAGACATTTTAGTTAGATATTATATTTGTAATATGCATTTCCAGTAATCTTAAAACTTAAAATATATTTTTAGTATTCATTTCCTTCAACTTTTAAACATTGTCTTCTAAAATTGACTTTACCTGAAATCCATATATTTTGGACATGCTTCCAAGTCTACAAACCCGAATTGAGAAGTAAAAAACGTGCATTATTTTACTTACTAAATTGACCCAAGAATCACACAGTCACTTAGACGAATTTCATAGGGAGTGACTAAAGCTCTAGTAGCTTGAATTCATGAGTTTCCTCAGGGGTTAGTCACCTATAAAGTTGGGATAGCTCATGGAGATTATTTTGGTTGTGTCCATGATCCATTTGGTTGTGTTTTTGCAGCTCCACTTCCTTAAGGTGACCTAGGAAGTTTGAACAAATCATAATAGCCTCGCGTCACATGTTTACCCTAACGGACTGGTTAACTTGGTTAATTGTGGGAGGATGGTGTTACAAAGTTGTATCAAAGACATGTTTCGTTCTCTTTGGGTGATGTCTGGTTTCCATTATGTTGGTGTGATATCTGATACCATATAGTGGTATAAGATCTTGGTTCACCCCTTGAACTCAATGGACGGTGCATTTATCATTCATTCATGTTAGTTACATGTGTGTTCCTTAAACTTATGGTCCATTTTTTTGTTTCATATGCTTGGTGGCGTCATGGTTGCAGTGGTGTCACCATGTGAAAGTTGATGGGGGTAGTTGTGGAATGCAACACCATGACTGTATGATTGTTTAAGAATTTTTTATGCATGTCAATGTTTATACATTTCTTCCATACATTGTTATTATTGTAGGTTGCATGCATGAGGTCAGGATGTGTGGTTAATATGGTCATGCATTCATGACTGGATTAGGGTTAGGATGATATATATATATGCTTGTATTATTATGTTTATATATATGTATTGTGCTAATCTCATCATCCTTGCTGACGAGAAAATTTATCACGTTTTTGGTTTGGTTATCATGTTTGCAATATAAATAAATACATGTGCAAATTAATTTAGGTTTAAGAGAACTCCCTTTCACCGTTTTATTTTCCTTAATTTTCATAGTTTCAACCAACCTATTTGGCTATCACATTAATTATTCCACTCTCAATTTTAGCCTTGCTCAGTTTCACCTTGTCCATGATTACGTCAAGATATCATCACATTATTGTTTTCCACACTCTTATATTATCACATTCACTTTTAATCGGAAAGTCTCAAAATGTTTCTTTTGGTTTGCTACCCTAATGAATCATCAAGATATTCTATTATATTGATATTTCTAACCTAAAATTTCATCTATATCATACAATAACCTTTTTTCACATGCTTTGTTTTCCCTTGAAAATGTCAGAAACACTGTTTATGGCACCATTCTTTGGTTTATTATATTTCCTAAACTAAAATAAATTATACTATGAGGAATAAATCTCCCACATTCCTCAATGAAGGAGGTTACAACAAAAATCTTTTGAAATGTTCATAATTATTTTTATAAGCAATAATTTGTGTACTTCATAATTAACTTGGATATCATTCATCTATTAATATCTATTCCAGGTCTCACATCACTTCCCTAACAAATAATATAGTGTCGTTTTGATTCTTTTAGAACTATAAAAGAATAAGTGAAACGTTGATTGTTACATACATTCTTCCATATAGATCTATATAATTTAATATTAATTTTAATTTTTTCTTTCCCAGGTTTCGTACACATCTTAACTTTTTACTGAAGCCCACCACTTTAAATTATAGACATAATATTTTCTCTATGTGTGTCAATAGTTTTATCTGCACTTTGGTGTTGCCTTGATATTTCGAATCTTCATAAGCGCCACATGAATACATGATTCCAAGTACTACATAATTTTAATCCTTTGTATACTCCCATTTAATATATTTGTTATATATATATATATATCCCCAATTTGACAACGATTATTTAATATTTGTATATATATATTTTTCTTCCGTCTTTTTTCATCCTTACTACACTCGTCACTGTAATTTCTATGTAAAGGCTTTGGATTTAACCCTTCAGGGACCGCTTCCCTCAAATAAATTATTTTTCCTTCCTTACGAAGAATACATTTTTTCCATATTCTCCTTATGAGGTTGACTCTAGACCGGGGATACTCATGGTACTCCTACAACTGACTATCACATAGATTATATGGGTACAATGCTTTGGTATATGCGACTAATGAAAACAATGTTTCCTTTCCTTCACAATTATAACAAAAACTTATAATTTTTACTCAAATTGGTGTTTTTTTTTTTTGTTAATTAGGTCTTGAGATCATGAAAATTTCCAATTTTGTTTTTTTTCATATTCTTTTAATTATACATTCACTCCTAGAACAAATATTGATCTTTTATATTAAGGTTTCTCTCACAATTACATTCAATCCCATAAAAAGGGATTCCCAACATAAGAATTATTATCAATCATGGATAGATGAAAAATATGTTCAAGATAAGAGTGATAACCATTTTAATAGATATCCTTCATCAAAATTTCATATAGGGGTATCTGTAATGGCATAGCAATATAATTGTTAAAGTATATACATCTTTTTGTTTCATCACCCTTTCCCTTTAAGGTTATTTTCTTTATAATGGCCCACTATGTCCTTGGTCCCCCTAGTTCCATTAAAATTTCTATCTATAGGTACATACTTTAGGTACGTCCTATTCATCAAAATTCTTTTCTTGCACTCTCTACTCAAGCTCTCTAGATTTTATTTAGCCATAATTATGTACTTTTTTACCTATTAATTATCTGTAACATCTATAGAAGTTTTGTTAAACATTAAAATCTCAGTTGGACCATAGGCCTCAAAGTTGAACCTATAGCTATAATACCATTTATAACATCCCTTCCATAATTATCTCTCTTTATTTCAGCCCCCATTTACTACCCCCATTTATGAATAACCAATTCAAAATATTCCCCTAAATGATCTGATTTAATCCACCTAACAATCATTAACACATTTTCAAGAACAATGTTACCAAAAAATAAAAATAAAAATCTTCTCTTTTTTAGAAAAAAAAAATCAAAATTCAAAATATAATAATCACATTGACTAGTCTTTTCCATACTCAAAATTTCCAGTTCAGAATTTAGATAGTAAAATTCATACGGAGTTAGCCATAAGACAAATAACAGGTGAACTAGGTAATATGCCACAAACGTCCAATAAAATTGTAATTTTTTTAAACATAAGAACTTTGGATGAGTTGAAATTTATAGGTGTAGATTAACAAACTTAGCTTTATATTGAAACAAATAAAATGTTGATCAAAATATGTTTTATGAATGGAACTCAAGAACATTATAGGTTTATGAAACACAATATAATGTTTCAATTTTTTTTAATAAAATGGTATACTTGGATTTAATTTCATGCTAAAATTAGCATGATAATTTTATGTCCTTAGGAATTTATGATAAAATATTGTAGAAAGAGAAATGCAAAGATTATAAGGAGTTGGGATTATGTGAACATTTAAAGGGAAAACTGATATTGGAGAAATTGCATAAAGAATTCTAGCTCGAGTGGTAGGTAAATAATTTGTTCTTGATAAAGCCAAATTATTAGAAATTTATAGAGTTGGATGTTTCTTTCAAAAAATCACTACATTCTAAATCCCAACATGCCACCAATGGAATCATTTAAGTCATTTTGAAATCAAATGCCTTGGTAACATTGCTATAGAGTTCCTTGTGGAGACTGTCTAATATGACAAATCCAAATGATTCAATTTTAATACTTTCTAATTCCTTCTACGATAATGACTTGTAAATTTTATTTTAATATTTATTTATACCTATTTTGACATTTAATAAGGGTAGAAAAGAAATTATTTCTCAAATTTACACAAAAATAATGAACAAACCTAGGAAAGAGGTTTAGAAGCTTTGAAATTCTTGGGATTTTGTATTGAGGTACAATGAAGAAATTTGGAGATATCAATATAGTTTTCACTTTCTAGGTTCATTGTAGTCCATTCCCTCATGTGTACATTATCCTTTTCAAATATTTTACATTTTTGCTTGGTTACTAGACCAAAGGGTCCCACATTGGTCTAGGCTAATACGTCATTATAGTGTTGAAATGGAAAAACAATTGATTGATATAAGGTATGAAGTTGAGAGGTTATAATAAATCCATCATTAGCTATATATTTCAAGGACAATTCGTATTCAAACTTCTATCTACCATGCATGGAAGTGTAGTTTTATGTATGAATGTTACGGATAATATCTTATGTGATGTGGTAGAGATGGCTTGGAAAGAGTACCATGTGAGAGGTGTTGATTGATCCATATTATATTAAGATGGAAATATTTGAGGTATTTGGATTTGTACTAACATATTTTTTTGGTGAGGGTTTCGTATGCATTCTAGGTTTCCAAAAAAACTAATAAGCAAGGATTTGCGCAGAATATAAGAGCTATAAAGGATCACCTCTAGTCGGTCACTTATGAGGCTATTGTTGTACCAAGGTACCAAAAAAAACATGTTATAAGTGTTATGCAGTGTGACAAATCCCATTCTGAGTAGGAGGTTGCCATTAAGTATAGATATGGCATGTCTAATGTAAATAGCTTCTTACTTAACAAGTACCAATACCAAAAAAGTACATAAATGTCACAATTATAGTAGCGTAGGTTCTGATGAAAGCTTGTTCCCATGAGATGGTCATGTATTTTTTAAAGGGATACAATGCACATTATAATGGTAGAATTAAAGAAAGATAAAACTAAGAGTTAAGTTCTTTGATGAAAAAAGCACCAAGGCAAATATAAGTGTAGATACTAGACTCTACGAGAGGTTTACTCTAAAACCTAAAGTGGTGTTTTTAGACCTCCTAATGTAGGTAATGTGTGAAGATCAATTCCTTAAATTGAAAGACATTACACACAACAACCCTCCTAATAACAAAGAAATCTAAAATGAAGAGAAAAATAGAGAAAATATAAGAAAACAATATAATGTAGTGCATATTCCTATGTTATAATGTCAATTTGGACACTATTGTTAGATTGATCGCCACAAATTTCCCTCTAAAATGTGGTTTAAATATGACGAAGATCACACACTTCAACTGTATTATTATGTTCCAGCATCCCAAAAAATTAAGCATTATCATTAGAATCTTATCAAATACATCTTCAATAAACAAAAGAGCACTCTAACAATTTCAATCTAATAATTTCAATGTAATTTATCCCTAACATACAACTGAATTATGAAAAAACATGTCGCCCAAAACTTTTCGTGTCTCATCATACACGTGCCTCGCAAAAATAAATACACATTCTCATTATAACGTTACCACATACGTCCACCTTCCAACAGTATGCAGAAAGAGTTAGAAAGATTTAAAGAGATGTGCCTATCTAACTCAGAAAGTCACGCCTGCATAGAGCGCATTGTAGTTCCTTTGAAAACGGTTATGGCAGTCGATTTGAAATTCCAGTGGAGAGCATGGCACAAAACGATCTGTCACTGTCACCCTCACCCTCACGATCAGCAGTGCAGACTGGAATGATAACTGTTGGGTAAGATTCAACAGCCGCCTTAGCAGCAGCTGTGGGATAACTCTCATGGCGAGCAATGTATTGCTCTCGCAAATGTGTATGAAGATCTAAATGGTCACCTCTCAATTGTATGGAACTAGTGGTATTACTGTTCTCTTCCAACACACATCAATGGCCATATTGAAAATAAAATGAAAGGTTGAATTAGAAAATCCACCAAAACCAACGAAATGTTGACCTGTGGTATCATAATATTGCGTAGTGACGTGGAATATATTGAATAGAACATACTAATATAGTGACAACATGTTGCCATTAGAAAATGCCACGTGGTCCTGAAAAATAATATTTTTGGATTACGGAAAGGAAAACAAAACTTACACCTCACAACACAACTCTCATGTGCTTCCATGTCGCTCGATGACATCATGCTGACATTATTAAACAAATAACTACTTACCCATGGGACGAGGTTTCAATGTATTTGGGTTCCACCCTTGGTCACAAATTTCAGCTTCTAATGGGCATAGCTTAGGAGAATGAATCCATCTAAGTTATAGAGTTTGAGTTATTTTCAAGTATTAATATAATTTTGGATTAAAAAATAGCTACATAAATATCCCAAATTTATGTGTGAATATTGGAGTCATATGCATAAATTATATTATAAAGAATTTGATGCGTTTTCACAAGGAATTATATTATATATAGGTAATACTTTCAAAATATGATACAATTAAATAGTATTTTAATAATATTGAAAAATAAATATTTTTTCCAAAGACTAACATTATTCATTGTATTGGTTAATGTTAATATAATAATGATTTCATAACAATATTTAAATTTAATTAATTACCACATGAAAACTTAATACATACAATAAACGTATAATATAAATGGATTTTTACCCATAAATATATGAATATTACTAACTTGTCAATAGATTTTTTCAAGATACTATGGCCTAACGCCATGTATTATTGATATTACATGTCCAAAAAACATAACTCATTGTAGAATCAAAATATTTTATAAATAGTTTATTTTCATTTATTTAAAAAAAACATTTTCATTAAATATAAGAAATAGCTTTTAATTACATTTCAATTATGTCTAATATTATCACTACTATAAACCCTCTATAATCAATAATACTAAGAATATTTATTCCATAAAAATTAAATCAATTTTCAATAAAATTAAAATGAGAATACTACCAACCTAGATCTTAACAATTGCTAAATTCAAAATTAAGATGCATACAAGGTAGGGTAGTTAATATTAATATGATTTTTTATTAAAATATCTTTGAATTATTCAATTTTTTAACTATGCCTTAAGGCCTTCCTATGAGAAGAACTTACTTCCAGCTCACCTATCATTTACTAGAATTTTTAATGTTGGATAGGCAAAGTTAATTAGAAAACAAAGTTACGGTACTTGGGAAGAAATGCTATTACACCCCAACTGCCTTACACGCACAAATTCGATCCCTCCGGAACGGTTTGGGCTTGGCGCAGTGGATTGCAGGCTTTGTGGGACTCACCCACCTTCACGAACAATTTCTTCTTCGCGCAGTGGATTGCAGACTATGGGGACTCACGGACTACCTAGGGTGAAACACTATGGAGCTCTATCACATAAACTGGACCGCGATTCTTTTTTATTTCTTGAAATCCAAATTGCAGTGAATAGCAGAAACTCTCCCTATAAACAAACCATTGGAAAGAAAATCATTGGGAAGAAATTTGTGTAAAACTTCTGAAACCATCTTATTGATAAAATGGGCTTATTCCCTTCTTCCAGAACTTAACGCGAAATAGTTTCGATCTGGACACCATATTCGCAGAAGTGAAGCAAACATCATGCTTGCAGGTGACACAGATGCTGCGATTGTGACAGGAGTGGGTGGATTTATTACCCTCAGGGCTCTTTCATAGAGGACAGATAGCATCAAGACCGTGATTTAGATACATATGATATTGTCTTGCAACTCTCATCATAGGACACGAGGAGCTGGATTTTGAGTTTCTGGGGAATAAATCTGCAGACCCTACCATTCTTTAAACTAAAGTATGCGCAAATGAAAAAGGCTACTGAGAGTATCTGGTTTTATCCAGCCACTGAATTCCACAACTACGGTGTTATATGGAACATTGTGTATGTCTTGTCTGCATATTTTGTTCAATTTATATATAACTAGTCCAAATATTTTAGTCACTGAATTTCACACTTATCCTGTTATCTGAAATGTTGAATGAGATGTCCATAAAAGTTTTTATGAACAACAAGGCCTTGGGAATTCCATATCCCGAAAAGCCAATAATGGAAATTTTCAGAAACATGAAATGGGACAGCTGGGCAACTCAAGGTGGTCTCTTAAAAATGCCTCAATTTTCAGACTTCTCAAACAGCAGCTTCGTCCATAGAGCCCTTAGCCCCTGCTCAGAAGCACAAGGTGGACTGGGTGAAATAAAATCATATACGACTAATCTGAAGATAAACAGAGATATTCAGTGCCTCCAGTAGAATGTAAAATAAATGTTTGAGAGCAATTTACAGTGTAAGTGTAAGGGAGGTTTGTAGTGTAAGGAAGGTTTGTACCTTTATATTATAGGAACAATTTTTTTTTTTACCTTTAGTTTTATGTATTAGAAATTCTTTCAGAAATATATGTAAAAGTTAGAGTTTTATAAATTATTATTATTATATATTAGAAATTCTCATAAATTGATGTAAAAGATAGAGTTTTATTAATTATTATGCTGATTAACTTCTAAAATCTAGTCATGGTGAATAGCCATTTTGCAATGAGATGTTTTCATACAAACGGAAATGTTTTCATGCCATATGAGTTTGGTCATTTGTATTCAACATAATAGAACAAAGCCATTGAAAAATAAAAAATAAAAATTATTTGTGTATAAATTATTATTATTATATATTATAAATTCTCATAAATTGATGTAAAAGATAGAGTTTTATTAATTATTATGCTGATTAACTTCTAAAATCTAGTCATGGTGAATAGCCTTTTTGCAATGAGATGTTTGCATAAAAACTGAAATGTTTTCATGCCATATGAGTTTGGTCATTTGTATTCCACATAATAGTACAAAGCCATTGAAAAATAAAAAATATAAATTATTTGTGTTTGAAGTTTTTTAAATTATGTGAAAATTTTATATTTTAATTTTAATAATAAAATATTAACAATATTATTTTTTATTAATTAAATATTTTAATTATTTATATAGTATAATAGTCATTAATATATCTAAAAATGTTATTACAATTTCAATCAAAAGATATATAAATTACACTTAACAAGTATATAAAAAATCATTGATAAAATATATATATATATATATATATATATATATGAAATATATAATAAAAATATATATATAAATTACACTTAACAAGTATATAAAAAATCATTGATAAAAAATAATTATATATATATATATATATATATATATATGAAATATATAATAAAAATATATTAACATTCAATTTAATAAAATAAATTTGAGTACCAATTGCTCTTGTAAAATGAACATTCATCCACGGAAAAATGGAGAAATTTTCAAGTAATATTTATGTCCACTAACTGGGATCTCATGAGTTAAGGATATATCGATTTTTAGTCAGCTAATTTTGTGTTCTTTGAGTGATCTAAATAGTAGGCACAATGATATTAACATAATTTGATTTTTAAAGATATATGTGTATGATGGTGATGGTGTAGTAGTTTGTTTTATTATTATTATTTATTTATATGTTTTATAAGGATATTAAAAAATAAATAAAAATAAATATTAAAAATTATTATTATTTTAAATAGTTATTTAATTGTAAAATAAATTTTTAAATTTTAATATAATTAAATATTATGAATCATATTTTTATTTTATATAGCATTATAAAAAAATTTAATAATATAGATAAAGGATATTTTAAACAATAAATGATTTTTATTTTTATAAATTAAATTTATTTTTAAAAGTGTCTTTTGAAATGGTATCCTAAAATTTTAAAGTTGTTATTTTATATAGTTAATGGTATCGTAAAATTTTAAAGTTGTTATTTTATATAGTTATTTAGTATATGTTTAATTTTAAAATAAAGAATTAATAAGTTTAGATTTGTTGTTTTAGTTTTTTTTTTTTTTTTTTTAATCCATTATTTTATAGAAAATTAGATAGTTTAATTTTTATACTGAAATTTGCACTTAAAAAAACACATCTAAAAATTTCATCCCTTTCTTTTAACATGTTGAAATTAAAAAAGTAAATAGTTATGTTGTAAGATGTCTCTTTTGAGAAGAACTCTCCATACCACATGTGCCATTGTGCGTTGATTAACTCCCCCCCTATGTCACATGTGCCATCGTCAATGTTTAACGTTTACCATCAGATTGACTCATTCGAAAAAACCACACAGATTTGTAACAGTTAGTTATAGAGCTTCCTTTTATTCTTCTATATGTCATTGCTTCTATGCTTCTTCCTCCATTGCCTTCCTCTTTCGCTCATATTCTTCTAGAGCTCTCTGCGTTTGTTCTTTCACTTCCTTATATATATATGTAGTTTCTCTTCAGTCTCCTTATGCTACTTTTATGCCTCTTCCAATCACTTCCTCGTTTCCTCACGATCTCTTCTTTCTATTAGTTGCATTTTCCTCTTTTTTGTTGTAAGTTCATCTTATTTATTCTTTTGTTATTCCTCTTTCCACCTTTGCTCATCTCCAATTTTCTTAAATTTTCTTGTTCCAAATTATTCTTTGCCTCTAAATCTCTTTTTAACTGTAAATCAACACCATAAGAAAAGGCTTCTAGCTAAAAAGAATTCTCTGCATGATATTTTGCAAAATCACATCCAACTAGATTTTTTCTCGCCACACCATTTGATATTGATTTGTGACTACAATCACTAGTGGCCCTAATGGTTTCTTCTCCTTTCTTCACTCTGTTACATTCTTCTTTGGTTTTTTACTGAAATTTATTCTCATGTTCACCACACCTTGCTAACTCTTTCCTCATTTTGCATTCATGATCTCTTTTCTCTTCCATTCGTTTTGTAGCTTCAACAACCTTTAGAGCTTTCACTTTGACATCTCTCTTTCCTGTCATGATTGATGATGCTATTGGTTTTTGCAGGACCAATGGAATAAAATATCTCACGTTATACTCCAAATTTTTGGATTTCTAATTGTTCTTTGTTGGTAAAATATGACTCACATTGTTGCTATAATTTGTTTTATTGTGATCTCTTAGAACCGTCTTCTTGACAGATGAAGCATAAATTTTTTCGGAACTCATTCATTGATATAGAAGGCTTTATGTTCTTCTTATTAGGTCCAACCTCCATTATTAAAACGATTAAAATTATTTTGGTTCAGATAAGATTTATTTGGGAGAAACTTTCATCACGTATCTGTGTAATTTGTGTCAATTATTTCAAACAACTTTCCATCCATAGGAGTTGTTACTAGAGTTGTTACTAGTGAATTGTGTCTTGCTAAGCTGGTATCCATCGAAATTTTCTTGGCACACAAAACACTTTTCTTAGTTGGTGGTCCAAATATTTTTTTTAAAATGTTTTAGTGAAATTGGATGATCCATACTCTCCTCCTTGGAACTATTTTCCTCTTCAATGGGAAAAAAATCCAAAATTTACTTTGAACATATGAAATTTCCTTAGGAAGTTGTTGGAGTCCATGTTCATGAAATTTTTGCTTACTCTCTCAAAGAGTGTTTCACCCACAGGAGTTGATGAAGGTTAGTTTTTAATCTTTGGTCCATATCCCACAAATCCATTGAACCATGACCTCGTCTGAAATTTATCTATAGGGATCATATGGGCTTCCATATAAGAGACATTTGTTGCATATCTCTTTCTCAGATATTCTCGAGGCCTTTTTTTATGTTCTCCAAGTCGCATGGCACCAGAGGAACTTGAATTTAATGGAACAATTGTTTTACAATTAGAGATATGATTAGGCCCTAGAGTGAGGGACTGAAAAGCTTTTCAGAACTCAGTAGCTTTAACACTCTCCTTGGTAGAGGAATATTTCCCATCCTTATCTCAATTCTTTCATATTCCATATCTATCTCCACATACTTGTTCCCTTTTTGTGAGTTAAAATTTTTCTCTTTAGATAAGAACCCATTGTGAAAGCCTTCAAATTCCTGCAACATTTTTACATCAGGAAAGGATGTTAATTGCATACTTTGGAATAGCTTGCTGCAAGAAAATGAACCAATAGTATGATTTGTTGATGAAAAACTGCAATTTGGCTACACTAACTATGACATCCCTAGGATTATTCTTGCACCCTTTCCAAATCAATCGATTGATGAGTTAACCTCGGGCTACCAATCCACTTCCAAAATAGTCCTTTTCTTCCTCTGTGAAATTTCTGAATTACTCACATCAACCTCATTTGAAACATTTTCATGAGATTCTAGTCAAACTGACTTTAAGTGATTGACAGTATTATGATTAACTAAAAGCCACTTAGCTAGACTACATTGAGCCTCCTCCCTAACTATGCCTCCATTTATTAAAGGTGTACTGTCCATGTCATTATTTTACATCCCACTTAGTTCCTTCTTGAAAGAGAAGTCTAAAAAATTGTCATCTTCACGTAAAATCATGCAATCACCTCTTGCACCATGATTTTGGGGATTTGTCACTTCAAAAATAGATAAAAAAGAGAAATATTTTAATGGAGTAGCATGAATGTGAACTTGGCCTTGTAAATAAGAAGTAGAGGTGTTATTCTTGGTAGCTTTCATACAAACAAATGTCACTTGAGTTGACCTTGTATAAGAAAAGACACCTTCATTAGTTGTGGAATATGAAAGACATGAAGGTGAGCTTCTCCTGACATTTTTATTTCCAATCCTCCATTTTTCCTTCCCCAACGTTACTAAGGATTTCCTTGGGTAGAGTCCCATCCTTGTAGAAAATTCCTCTAATATAAGCTTTTCCTTCTGCTAATTTTCATTATCTCCAAGGGATTGTTCTATATCCTTATTGATTTGAGAAGACAAAAATATTGCTACTATGTTGATCTGGGAAAACCTCTCAAATATTACTTCGTAAAGAAGATAAATATTTGAGTAATTAATGTTTACCATGTTATCACGCAAGAATTCAAATTCCTACAACAATTTTACTTCATGCAAGGATGCTAATTTCATACTTTGAAATGTCTTGTTGTAAGAAAATGAATCAATAGTCTGTTTTGTTCATGAAAAGCTGAAATTTGGTTGCACTAACTATGGAATCCCTAGGCTTCTTGTTGCACCCTTTGAAAATCTGTTGATTGATGAGTTAAGATTGGGCTAGCAATCCACTTCCAAACTAGTCCTTTTCTTCCTCTGTGAAATTTCTGAAATACTCACTTCAACCTCATCTGAAAAATTTTCATGAGTCTCCAGTCCAGTTGGCTTTAAATGATTGAGAGGTTTCTGATTAAATAAAAGAAACTTAGCTAGACTACATTGAGCCCCCTCCCTCACTACCCCTCAATTCAATAAAGGTGTATTGTCCATGCCATTGTTTTCCATCCCACTTAGTCCATTTTGGAAAGGGAAGTCTAAAACAGTGGCATCTTCAAGTAAAAGAGATAATCCTTTTATTTCTTAATCACATCCTTAGGAATTTGTTGGAGTCCATGTTCATGGAATTTTTTCTTACTCTCTCAAAGAGTGTTTCACCCACAGGAGTTGATGAAGGTCAGTTTTTAATCTTTGGTCCATATCCCACAAATCCATTGAACCATGACCTCATCTGAAATTTATCTGTAGGGATCATATGGGCTTCCATATAAGAGACATTTGTTGCATATCTCTTTCTCAGATATTCTCCAGGCCTTTGTTTATGTTCTCCAAGTCGCATGGCACCAGAGGAACTTGAATTTAATGGAACAATTGTTTTACAATTAGAGATATGATTAGGCCCTAGAGTGAGGGACTGAAAAGCTTTTCAGAACTCAGTAGCTTTAACACTCTCCTTGGTAGAGGAATATTTCCCATCCTTATCTCAATTCTTTCATATTCCATATCTATCTCCACAGACTTGTTCCCTTTTTGTGAGTTAAAATTTTTCTCTTTAGATAAGAACCCATTGTGAAAGCCTTCAAATTCCTGCAACATTTTTACATCAGGAAAGGATGTTAATTGCATACTTTGGAATAGCTTGCTGCAAGAAAATGAACCAATAGTATGATTTGTTGATGAAAAACTGCAATTTGGCTACACTAACTATGACATCCCTAGGATTATTCTTGCACCCTTTCGAAATCAATCGATTGATGAGTTAACCTCGGGCTACCAATCCACTTCCAAAATAGTCCTTTTCTTCCTCTGTGAAATTTCTGAATTACTCACATCAACCTCATTTGAAACATTTTCATGAGATTCTAGTCAAACTGACTTTAAGTGATTGACAGTATTATGATTAACTAAAAGCCACTTAGCTAGACTACATTGAGCCTCCTCCCTAACTATGCCTCCATTTATTAAAGGTGTACTGTCCATGCCATTATTTTCCATCCCACTTAGTTCCTTCTTGAAAGAGAAGTCTAAAAAATTGTCATCTTCACATAAAATCATTCAATCACCTCTTGCACCATGATTCTGGGGATTTGTCACTTCAAAAATAGATAAAAAAGAGAAATATTTTAATGGAGTAGCATGAATGTGAACTTGGCCTTGTAAATAAGAAGGAGAGGTGTTATTCTTGGTAGCTTTCATACAAACAAATGTCACTTGAGTTGACCTTGTATAAGAAAAGACACCTTCATTAGTTGTGGAATATGAAAGACATGAAGGTGAGCTTCTCCTGACATTTTTATTTCCAATCCTCCATTTTTCCTTCCCCAACGTTACTAAGGATTTCCTTGGGTAGAGTCCCATCCTTGTAGAAAATTCCTCTAATATAATCTTTTCCTTCTGCTAATTTTCATTATCTCCAAGGGATTGTTCTATATCCTTATTGATTTGAGAAGACAAAAATATTGCTACTATGTTGATCTGGGAAAACCTCTCAAATATTACTTCTTAAAGAAGATAAATATTTGAGTAATGAATGTTTACCATGTTATCACGCAAGAATTCAAATTCCTACAACAATTTTACATCATGCAAGGATGCTAATTTCATACTTTGAAATGTCTTGTTGTAAGAAAATGAATCAAGAGTCTGTTTTGTTCATGAAAAGCTGAAATTTGGTTGCACTAACTATGGAATCCCTAGGCTTCTTGTTGCACCCTTTGAAAATCTGTTGATTGATGAGTTAAGATTGGGCTAGCAATCCACTTCCAAAATAGTCCTTTTCTTTCTCTGTGAAATTTCTGAAATACTCACTTCAACCTCATCTGAAAAATTTTCATGAGTCTCCAGTCCAGTTGGCTTTAAATGATTGAGAGGTTTCTGATTAAATAAAAGAAACTTAGCTAGACTACATTGAGCCCCCTCCCTCACTACCCCTCAATTCAATAAAGGTGTATTGTCCATGCCATTGTTTTCCATCCCACTTAGTCCATTTTGGAAAGGGAAGTCTAAAACAGTGGCATCTTCAGGTAAAAGCGATAATCCTTTTATTTCTTAATCACATCACATTATTTAGCCACTCCATCACATCAAATTTGCTAAATCTTGTATAATATCATCTCCACTTTTGTGCAGGTTGTAACATGATAATCCCTGAGCTGAGTCAATTGACATTTTTCTTCCATGGATAAATCCTTCATTTAAATAAGAGTTAACCTTATCATATATATCTCTTTCTTCACATAAAGTTGTTTCTATTTCATCTTGGTAAGGTATTTTTAAATGGAACAAATGAAATTTTTTCCAAGACCTTTTCGAATGACATCAAAGTCCTCTCTTTCATTTATCAATAGAACACTACAACAACCATGTTAGTGGAATTAACTTCCATTGATAACTCATGGCCTGATTCTTCTATAGAAGGGCTATCTAGAACTTCTTGAACCAACCCATTACCTAGATAAGGGTGAGCAAACTGATTACCTAGCAAAGGACTATTTGGAACTTCTTTAATCAACACAGTACCAAGTTTTTTCTCACTAGGAAAAATTCAATCTTTTCCATGACCTATTCCAATTGCATCGATGTCCTATATTTCATTTCTCAACAGACCATCTGTAACACTCATGTCCCTCACATTGGCTTTCATCGACAAATTATGACCCATTTCTTCTAGAAGAAGGTTATCTGGAACTTCTTGAACCAAAACATTACCTACCAAAGGGCTATCTGCAACTTCTGGAACCAACCTATTACCTAGTCAATTAACATTTTCAGGAATTGGATGGCTACCCTCATCACAAAATACTAACCTTTCCAACAAGGTCGAGAGGCATCAGACAAGCCAATTTTACGATACTAGTGAGGATTGGAGGGTATCTCTTGAACAAAGTCTCCTTCTTCTAGGCAATTTCTGTCACATTTTAGGCCTCTGTATGCTCTGCATCACAAATGTCAACACTTCTTCGATAATCATCCCTTGGAACTACCTCTTTTGTGCATCTTTCTAGCATTTCTAGATTTTCTACCTCTTGATCACTCTTATGATCAATATCTTTGAGACCTCCACGACCTCATTCCATGGAAGAAAAATTAACCTTTCATTATTTCACAATGCCTCCTTTTGTGCCTCTATTCTCTTCTTCCATATGTTATCCACTTACGACGTTTCCTTTACAATATATGGTGCAATTGAAAAGGAAAAATAAAATCAATGGAAACAAAAGTTGTTTGTATATGGTTCAATATATTCTCTCCCCATTTTTGTGGGACTTACGTTTTATTTTTTTAAAAGAAAATCAACAATGCACTTTATTGTTTGAACTATGCAGTTGATAAAAAGTAAAGCTAGGACTAGACAAAAATAAATAACCAATTCCTTTATCCAAACAATTCTCCAAACCTAAAATTTATTTTTAAATAAATTAGTTCATATTTATATTTTAAATATTCAATTAAATAGCATAATATACCACATCTTCTTTCTTCTATGTTACCACCTTAAGAAATTTTCTTTGCAACATATAATGCAATTGCTAGTATAGGTGTTATTGTACCTGCAGCAGGTTACTACGCATCAGATTTTTCCTGATAGTGAGGTTAATTTTTCTTGATTAGACATATATTTTGAGTTTTTGTATAGTTTAACTATAGTTAAATTTAAATTATTTTTTTGTTTTTTTTAAATTTATTTTTCTCACTTTTCATTGGTTAATATTTTCACTATGTTAATGCAAAATACATTGCAATTCACGCCAACGATTGTATGGGCCAGTTGTCATTAGGTGTGGATTGAGAATTGAACAAGTTGGTGCCTCGGATTCTGCGGGCCGTGTCTTTTGGATTGGGGACACGTAGGTATGCATTGTGTTGTCTCGTGAGAGAGTGAGTAACAATAACAAGAGATCCTTCTTCATGGGAGCACGAGACCCGCGCCCACCTTCCCCTCAACTATTAAATGCCAACGCCACGGACCCATTTAATTAAAAACACTTCGAACAGCGCAACTAAATATACCCAGTACGATTTCTATTTGAAGCATAACGTTACTTGTCAGGAGCATTATTTAAAAAAATACTTTTTATTACGAATTAATTAATATTAAATTATAAATGTGTTTTTATTTTTTTTATAAAATCATTTGCTATTATTATTTCAATTATCAAAATTTATAATTATTAAAAATTTAAAAATTAATATTAAATTTATATACTTTTCATTAATTTTATATTTATCATTGTGATAATAGTGTTACAGATTTTGTGCTGGAGATATATTTATATATAATTAGGAATTTAAATTTTTCCAAATGAATATGAATTTAATTGAGATTATAGACTTTTAGTCACATGTCTTGTCATTCTTTATTTAAAAAAAATAAAAATATAAAAGCATATACTTTTCAAAAAATAAAGTATTTTTTGAAAAAAAAATTAAGTTTCACTTTTAAAAGGATTTAAATAATTACATATTTTTATTATAATTTTTTATTATTATTATGTGTAGATGAAAAATTAAAAAATCTAAATTTTTAGAATAAATAAGTAATTATATAAAAATTATAATTAAAAAAAAAAGCATTACTAAAAAAAGTGTTTTACCATATCTTAAATTTGTCATGTCATTTACATATTTTTGAGAGCTTATGAATGAAAACTAAACATCTCAATGGACTAGAAACTCCATTTTTAAGACATGAAAAATTATAATAAAAATTATGAAATTAACTTATTTTTTAATATTATTAAATTAAATTTTTTAAAACTTTTATATAGTTTAACTTTAATTATTTCTATTATTTATTTATTTTAATTATTTTAAAATAAATTAATATAATTATTACTAATTTGATTGGATTTCAAATTCAACATGTTATTGCAAAATGCTTTAAAATTTGTGCCATTCATTTATGTTAGGCTGTCAGGTTACTTTATTACTTGGTACACATAACAGTTGATTTGACTCACAATTCCGATCAAAATATCACTGCATCATGACAAATAGTGAGGGAGGATAGTTCAAGATTCAATGCATGATAACTTGCAAACAACCAAGAAAAATATTTTAGTGGTTGATCATAAATTGTAACATCAAATTCGATGGTGATTAACCATGCTCCAACTTTAATGTTCGGTTTCTATAACCTAACATTCCATGAATAAGGATATCAATCCTCATTACTCCACCCAAGATTTGAAACTCAATGCTATTGTGTGTGTGTGTTTTAATAATGTATATATATGGGAGATTCAGGGTAGTATAACTGTATATTTTTTGTTTTTAGGGTTGGAATTTGATATATTTCTTCACGAGTCTATAGCATGTGTGGCTTATTTTTTATATATAGACTTAATTAGGAGATTTCTAAAAACTAAACCATATATATGTGGGGTTTAGTTTTTATAAATATACTAATTAAGTTTATTTTAAATTTTAATTTTAATATTTCTAAAAATTTAATATTAAATGAAAATATAATATCAATATTATTAAATATTATATTAAATAAAAATAATCTTTTTATAATAAATTGTATACTTTTATAATTAGTTCAATATAATATACATTTTTTCAGGATAGAACCACTAGATCAAAGTTAACTCAAATATTTTAATTATGTTTTTCTTATTGTATAATTTTGAAGAAAACCCATACATATCTTAATAATCTTACCTTTTTCCTTATATATCTTTTTTGCTAAATTCATCTTTTGTTGCAAATTGTTATTGACTTCCGTTTTAACAAACATAACAATAATTGTGAAATTGACCATACTTATTTTTTAAAAGCACAAAGAACAAGACTAAATTATTCACATTGAATATCATTGATTCTCAGCAAAAAAATCTAGGCTAATGGCCAATTCAAGAGCTTCTATTATTTTTCTTTCATGAAATCTATAATATAGCCACTCTCAGTAACTAATGAAATTTTTATTGGAAAAATGTGCATAGCTTTAGGAATTGCACAATCAATGTTATGATGTCATTCATAGATGTATTTCAATATAAAGTGGAATAAACTTACATTGAGAAAATACATTTTACAACTACATTTACAAAGCATGGTAGGTAATTCTTTTATGATATAAAAATTGTGATCAAATATTTTCCCTAAGTGTGCTACTTTTGTGACCATTTATTTCCATTGTATTTTAACTTTCCATTCCTTCAAATCTGCAATACATTATTGGCTAATAAGTGGGGTACAAAGTGAATTCACATTTTATCAAATATTAGAGATTTGATTTGAATTCACTTTGTATACCACTCCGGAGACATGTGACCTAAGCATGTTTATATTGATTGCAAAGTTTAAATCAAATATATGGCCAATCTGAATTATTAAAATCTGCTTATACCCATTATATAATTCAAACATCCTCAAATCTACAATCAAAAAATATTTAGGTTGGACATGTTGACAATTGAATTCAAGCTCTTATCTTACTTTGGCCTTAAAAGTGTCTTTATTAAGCATGGGAGATCCTAGTTGAGTGAAGAAGAACATTCACATATTTATATTAAATTTAAATTGCAACAATTATTTCTAATTTAATTTAACTATATTTTATTACAAAGAAAATCTTCATAAACATGCTCAAACTCAAATTGCAACATCCCTATAATTAAATTAAGTGGCATGTAATAGCTACCCATAAAAATTTTCAAGATCACATTGCAACACTGCTATATTTAAACTAAGCGGCAGGTAGTAACTACCTTGTAACCTTGTTTTAATTGGAACCAATTGACAAAAATATTACATTTACGAAGCAAACCATAACTTTTCCGAAGCTTTTGACATGGAAAATCTAAATGAAAAAGCGATGTGCATACCCATCGTTCACTTTTAAAGAATGTATATGGCACCACCACATAGTGATAATTCTCATCAATGCATTAATGGGGATTTCCCTAGGGTTTAAAGCCCAAATTTGCACCAACATATTCAACGCTACAATGGCTTGTACAACTTTGAAAAAGCCAAAACTAAACAAACTTTCGCCTTAAAATTATATTAAAACCAATGAATTATGTTGGATTAATAACAGAGCTTGGGAAAATATTTAAAAATGAGTTCTTCCGCCGAAATTATTTCCTGCACAAAATGTGTTCAAGTTTAAAATAAAATAACTAAAATGAGGAAGTTGAGATGAAAAAAATGATTGCAAGAAATCACTTTATTTCACCTCTAGTGGATAGCATATCCTGAAAAATGGCACATAACATTGTTTCAACTTCATCATCACCACTACCGATGGATTGGGATGCCATTATAACAGCTGCGGAAAAGCTAACAACCACCATAGCAGAACGACACCTCCATTTTCCTTGGACATTGATTCTTCGTCTGAATGACGATTAGTTCCACTTGTTGCAGTGGAAGATCGAAATATTTAACATACGTCACCTCTATTTATTGTACCTTTAATTGCTATGTTATATTTGTAATTCATAATCTTGTAAAATTTCTTTCACCCGCAACTTGAAATATTGGAGAAAGTACAGATTGGAGTACATAAATCAAACGCGAAGCTTCGACTATTCACAAAAATGAAACACCTAATATAAGAAGAGTATTGAGCCTAAAACACCAACATGAATAACTTGCAGCTACAGCTACGTTAGAACCGTTACTATGCATCCTTCTACTTCCGATCAACTAAATTTGAAAAAGAAAAAAGTCGGTTATTTCCATTTCAGATTGATAGGGTGATATCAGTGGTGCCCCTTTGAAGCTCAAAAGGTTAAGGAGGTGCGGGAGTGTGTTGGTACATTGGTGAATTGAGAAGGGGTCTTACTTATTTCCAACACTTTCTCTTAATTATTACTAATAACTTAATTTTGACTCAACACAATTTAAACATGCATGTTGTTTTAAGTTTCAATTAGGCATACGATGACTCGAAGACTATGACTTGCCATCAACTGTTTAGTTGAATTTATTTTTTCTTTTTCTTCTAGATCTTATATCCTCTGAATAGGTTCATCTTTTCCTTTTTTATGTATGCTCCAAATTTCAGTTTCGTCATTGGATGTTGCGGTGCTTCCAAAACATAGAAAATCATTTAGGGTGTGCATGGATGTCCTTTACTTCTTTAGAAACCTATTAGTATGTGGACTACTGCCAGATTTCATATTATATAATTTTTTCTTTATCACCAATGTTTTGATTATCAATTTGTTGCATCATAAGTTCATAATATCATTATATCTCTCACGACTCCAATACATCAAAAATTTCATTACCATTTTCATTTTCAACACCGTCCATGATGTCTTCAACACTCAATGTTGCAACTTCTATGCGGACATTATCAACACGTGGTACTTCAAGCCATGCTTCGAGGAACTTTAAGTCTTCTTCAAATTTTATGGTTCATTTTGGTTTCTTCTAACATCTGTACACACAAAATCAATGTTAAGTTTATATGAAAAAACATCTTCAGAACGATCTTGACTCTTTTTATTCTTCTCTAGAATGAAAGCTTTCCTCTCCTCTTCCTTATTTGACTTTGTTGATGCATCATAATCTTGATTCTCCACCTCTGCTTTTGAAACTAGGTTTTCTTCCACTTCGTTTATTGAAACAAGTGGGTTTCTCTCTCAAAATAACAACATATCAATAAGAAATTTTTGTTGCATCATATGCAATGAGTCATCACTAGTTAATCATTATTCATGAAAGTTAAAATCAACAATTTGAATTGTTGGATCCACTAAATCAGTTGATTATCCACTAACAACATGATCTACACGAAAATCAACTCTTGTTGGTAACAGAACATTGTGATCCACTTTCAAATGAGATTAACAAAACACTTCATATTTATGTAGATCTATTGGTACAGATCCATCTTCATTTTCAACTTGAAGCATTGATTACTCCCCCTTGCACAAAAGTTAGATTCCAAGATCTTCCATTAATCCAAATATTCTACTTCATGGATGCATACAATATTTTATATAAAAGAGCATGTAACGAAGTAACTTAAAAACATGAAAAGAACTCGAAATCAAAAGAAAACATGTCATCAAAGACATGGTACAATTTGATTATGGAGTTCACCTAGTGTGGGCCACCTCATGGGGCCTTGCTTAATGTGGAGTGCCATCTTTCTTTAAATTTCAGCAGAAATAAATTACAAGCAATTAAAAAATGATACCTTGTACCTCCACTTGCTGGGATGGCCTTAAAATGGATACCTCTACTAGAGAAATGTGCTACATGGTTGGATTCCTTGTAAAAATTCGTGAAAATGACCATAAATTTGACCACTTTCTAACACTGACACTTTTGGATGCTAAATGAACCTTATAACCATAAAAAAGATACCCATATAAGGGTTTCGCCCTCCTTGACCCACTCCTAGTTTTGCAGCAAATCAAATATGATGCTTTGAGTCCGTCACCCTCCACCGTCGAATGATAAAGGTTGGTTTAAATAATAAAATGTCGAAAGAATTTTCAAAACAAAGTCATTCTTTTGTTGGCGGTAGTGGTGAATCTGGATGGGTTCGAACATTGTTAGCCTCCATACACTTGTCATGATTGTATTGACAGGTTTTGAGGGTCTGCCGGTGGGTGGCCTTCCCATCGTATATATAGTGAGGGTTGCAAACCGCCACCCCATTTTTATATTTTATTTTTATTTTTTTTACCATAAATTGTAAAATCTTGGTGACCGTAGTTTTTAAGGGTTAGTGGAAAAATTAACGAGGTGATAAATTTTCCTATTCAGACTGTCAGATTCCATGGGCCACCCCATTGCCAGATTTTTTCATTGTTAGTGATTGCCACTTTCCCTAGTTTGACCAAAATTTTTACTATCCATAAGTTTCTTATACGAACTTGGATTTAAGTGTCCTTCATGTTTTTGGAAATATTGCAATGGAATCTTCAATATGACTCTGGTTTCACTTTAATCCAATGACTTTTATTTTTTATTTTTTCAAGGCGAATTATATTTCTAGAGCCGCGTGGATCATTCATCCTCACTAATGAGCTTTTATGCCACCAAAGGATTTATCATTCAATTTGAAAGTGAGGTAATTTCTCCCTTACTTTATCCTTTTCAATCCATCGGGCCTTGCTTGGATGCATTCCCTTGAGACGAAGATGAAGGTACTCCACATATACTTGTCGTGAATTCCAAGTCTTCCTTTCAAGAATGATATCTTCATGTAGATTTTTCAATTATTCAGGTGAAAACTCTTGCACTGTAGTAACCTTCCCAACCTATACGATGTCCATGATCAAAGGAGGCCCATAAAGCTTCAAGTTTTCAATGTTCACCCCTTAGTACATATGCATGTATGCTAGAAAATCAAGAGGAAGAATTTTGTCTCTAAACTTTTCTAATATGGTGAGTGGGACATATCATATTGGTGTCAACTTATTTATTTCCACTTTCATCTTGTCTTTGCTAATGTGTATCCAACTCGTGTCTCCAACCTAGAATTTCTGATTAACCCGGTGATTTTCATGCTGGGCATTGTATCGAGCTTTATTTTTCTCCAAATTTTCCTGCACTTCCTCGTGAATCATCCAAATCCAATTAATGAAATTTAATATTCATCTCTCCCATATACCATCTTTAAGGGATTCGATTGGAAAATATCCAAAGAATGTATGAAATGGTGAGCTTTGAGTGGATGAATGCACTGTCCAATTGTATGCATGTTGTACATATGAAAGTTTCTCATCCCACAACTTGGAATGATTTCCACAATAGCCTCGGAGTAAATGTATCACTGTGTAGTTGAAAAAAAAAATTTGTTTGTTGATATTCAAATGAAATGTTGTACTCCTCCTCAGCTTGGTGTCATCCATTCTCTACAAACTCATCTAGAAGTCTCCAAGGAAATGAGAGTTTGGACCAGACACAATTGATGCGGGAAAACCAAAATGGACCCATACAAATTGGAAGAAGATATGAGAAGTATGAGCTACAGTGACTTGCTTTTTACAAGGCATTAAGACACACATTTTCCTAAATTGATCCACAATTGCATACAAATAGTCATCACCTTTACTAGACAATCGAAAACTACCAACAAAATCCATTGACACACTTTCCCATGGAGGACTCATAATAGGGAGTAATCTGTAGAGCCCAAATTTTCTATTAGAGATCTTTGAAACTGAACACAACACAGATCCCCTTACATATTGAGTCACAATAATTCTCATGTGAGGCCAACAACAAAACCTCTGTAAATCACACAATTTTTTTCCTACACCAAAATGTCTTGAAAAAAGAGAGGTATGCTTCTCTCTCATTGGATGTACTCTTTTATTGGTGGGGATAAAAAGTTCTCCAAGATGGTACAAAAATTTTCCGTCCAAATGATAATTTTCCATTGACGATCCATGATTTAGTTTTTCATATATATCCTTAAAATCATCAACATATTTCTCGTCATGACTTTCAAAATATAAATAGGGGTTTTGCAAAACTATAGATGCAACAATAGGAGGGTGATAAAGCATATCATCCACTTCGTTTTTGGCACCCTTCTTGTATTTTATTACCATGTGAACCTCCTAGAGGAATCCCACCCATCTAAAATGTATTGCTTGTTGAAGATTTTTGCGATTGTATGTACTACAAAGGATCATGATATGCATGAATGATGGTCTCCCTGCCAATAAAATAGTGGTTCCACTTCCTTATTCTTTGAATCAAGGAATACTAATCCTTGTATTATGATGGATAGTTCACAACAATTTGGGAGAATGTCTTTAACATACAATTTTCCTCTGCTCAATCAACACTTCTCGCATGGCATACCCACTCGCATATGTTTCAGTCCAAAAAGGTTGTTGGAGATATGGGAAGGTAAAGATAGAGGTGATATTTATTTTATATTTTAGTGTATAAAATTCTTTTCTATGCTCTCCTTCCCACTAAAAGGTTTTCTTTACAGTTGTCAATGCCTGTAAGGGGGATGCAATGGAGAAGAAGTTGGCAATGAATCTTCTCCAGTAGTGTACTGCACCCAAAAAGATATGAACTGGTTTAACATTTATGGGTTTAGGCCACTTTACAACCACATCAATTTTAGAAGGATCTATTTTTAATTGTCTACCTCTCACAATGTGACCCAAGTAAACCAAAGAGGTCTTACCCACTTCACACTTGGACACTTTGACATACAATATTTCTTTTTGCAAAACATGGGCTGAATTATGGTGGTATGTAACATAAGCTAAACATGTTATCTACTTGAGTATGGAATATTTTTAGGAATTTAATGTTTGTATGGTATTCAGGCAAAGCACAAGATTGAAAGTTCTATGCATAAATATTTCAGAATCATGTACAATGTTGTATCCATGTCCATAAATTATGGCATAAACTATGTGACAATTATTCACATGGCACTATATTGTGCATGAGATACAATAACACTTTCAAGATATAATCTCTTATTTACGAATCTCAAATTTCTTATTTCTTATTTACATAAGCCTAGAGGTTACATTTACTAAATGAGGGTACATAAGAAGGAAGGCCATGATGATGAACGTTGTTGGAAGTTGCATCCAAATTTGAAACCAACGAGATTTGGTGGGAGGAACAACTAAAAGACAATAGGAACCTACATCAGGACCTTGGATTCGATTCCGGTGACGAGACACATATCACATTAGTGGGACTAAAAGTTACTCTTTCTCTTAATGCTAATGGAAATTTTTAATTGCATGCATGTACAGGTTCTTCAAATGAGTCTCTTGTTAATGAACGAAAGAGGATTGAATTGTTCCACATTATAGTCGTAATGAAACATATGAATGTGGAAACCTTATTTGGTCGAGGCTCAAAAGTAAACATGATTTCAAAATCCTTGGTTAAGAAACTAGGATTGGAGACCAAGCCTGATCCGAAACCCCAACACTTGGTTGCATGTGTGATAGAGCCAAATTACCTCTAACCAAGAAGTGTATAACTACATCTATGATTGCATCCAACCTAGTTGATGAGTTTGACCTTGATGTTGTAACCTTGGATATATTTTGCATTGTATTGCATAGTCCATATTTATATGATAGGAAAGAAATTTTATTTCATTATGAGACCAAGTATCATCTCATGAAGGATGAGGTAGAATACTTTGTCAGGGCTCATTGTGCCAAGCTAATACCAATCTTGTAAGTGCAAGTTAGATGAAGAGGTTGGTGTATATGCTCAAGCATTTTCTTGTCCAACCTCTCTCATCACATGGAACATTGTTAGTATATATTGAGCCCTTATTGAGAAAATATGTAATTTCCTTAAGATGCCATCTTCCTTTTAGCACATAGAATTTTGTCAAGCCTTAAGCCATCTATCTAGTTCCTTCCTCTTCTGCTCTTCACTAAACACTTTTAAATCCTCCCTCTCTCAAGACATAGCACAATAACAAGGCTCAATTAGGCCTCTTCTAAGCCCTTGGAATATTCTTCCTCTTTTTCGTTTATGGCACATGGGGTAGTCTTAACCAACAAGCCCATCACCTTGTCCCTTGAGATTCCCCAATGTGTTGGGCCAATGAGAGCCCCTCTTTACAATGCAAAGAATAGTAAAAGTTAAGAGTGGTGCCTTCCTAGGCCACTATTTAATTCAAATTCACCTTCCTTATGAAGCCTTCTCCTTTCAGTACTTTCATAGGCCTATCATAAGAAGTTCTTTCCATGAGACAGGTAGATATAGAATAAGTGATTTGAGTAGTGATTTTACCTTTTCATGAATGATATTCATTTGCAAGAGCTTTTTCTCAGAATAAAAAGGAAATTCTCAATGAATATAGCAAGGGAAAGACATAGAAAAACACTTGCAAAGAAGAAGAAAAAAGGAAAAAAATCATGACGACATGAAGTAGATCTTGAAATACGAGAGAAAGAAGACATTGCATGATGAATAAGAAAATTCCAATATTGAGTAGGGTTAAGATTATAAAAAGAGAGGATATTGCATAAATATAAAGTGCTCATCAAATTTTTAATGAAGATAGAAGACAAAGAAATAAAGAGAGAAAGTTGGAATTTCCACCTCATCATGAGCACCATGCCAAAATTTTCATTTTAAAACTTGTACAAGTGTGATCACTATAAATATATGTCCATGGGTCAGGTCAAACCATCATGTGGTATGTAATGTTGTATTCTCAATAAAATGAAAAAATGTAATGTGCGAAAGTCCAAGAGTCATGACGGTAGTCCAAGAAATGTGAGCATATGAAACAACATTCCTCTTGTTATAAGATAAACCTCCTAGCATAAGAAAATGAATTTTTGTGGCTTAGGCTTTACAGAGCTAGTCTTGGCTTCTCTTAATTGGCATAGGAGAGAAAAAAATCTTTTGAGAAGGAGGAAGTGAGTCAATGTTCCACTACAACAACTAGTGCCTCACCATTATAACCGTGTACTTAGATTATTTTCCAAATATTGAAGCTCATTAAGAAAACACACTTTCATGGATTTATCGCAGATGATTTGAGACTATTTTTTTATTTTTGGGGGTATATGTTATATTAATTTGTTCTAAGGAAATTGAACCAATTCATTGGATTTCGTACTTCTCATGTTAAATGTGTGATATATTTGTTTCCATGAATAGTTGTTATCTTAGAAAATGATTTTCACATTAATGAACGAATATTTCCTTCAATTATTTCCTTTCTCCTGTGTACATATTTTGGCATAGTACTATTACTTCCTTCGAGAGACTCACTCTTGTTTCCCTATTGCTCTTGTCTCCTTTTATACATTGTAATTGGTTCTACATGATGTCAACTTACTTTCTTGTTGAATTGTATGTCTATATTATGTTATGTTATTCATTGAAACCAAGGTGAACCTTTGGGTTATGGTGGATGGCTATATACTCTCGATGAGGCTCCTACTACAAATAGTGTGAGGTCTATTTAGGACTTCCCATGAAGGATACCCCCTATATGTTGGCGATAACTAGCACCGTCAACAATATCTTAACCATTTCTCATGTAAATATATATACCTTGGTCCTAAAAATGGTGCAAACCTAATGTATGGGTATTGTTAATTCAAAAATTATGAATTCATTCATATGTAAGGACATCCTTAATTTATCTAAAAAAAAGAGGAAACAAAATGAAATATAACACTATTTACATAATAAGACCCTTTTCAACCCTTGTGGAGTAAGGGTGGTGAATTCGACATTAAGGCAAATGGACAACTAAACATTTTAATTTCGTTTGAGGTTTTCTTATGAACAAGTTTACAATACAATTATCTTTCTATTTATTATATTCAATTTCAAAAGGAAACCCATCTAGAAATTAAATACATCACAATATCCTTTTGTTCCCTTGATGAAACAACTATTTTTTATCTTAACATCCATACCATATGTGTTATGTATCCTTACAATAAATTTGACCACTCTAAAAAAACAACGTGAACCTTTTTTATGCCATCATTTACATCCAAAAACTATTTTTGGGATGATGTATATTTAATTTACTATCATGTAATCATATTCATGCATATGAACAAATTTCTACCATTTTCGAATTATTTTACATTAAAATACCTACACATAATTTGTTAGATGCATATGTTTCGAGAATATATGACAATTCATGTCTTCTAAGAACCAAGCTTTTTATATTTTGAACATTGAATTTGACTATTTGTGGTTTTTTATCATCATAGGGACCATTTCATGCTTCAAGTATTTTCGACAACATTTTTACATAATTTTCCCGATGTTCAGATAACTACCTTATGTAATTAAGACTTCCATATATTTTTTACAACCATTTTCTGGTCATGAATTGCTCCATCCATCCTAGCAGCAACCCACACGGTTCCCACTGTTCCCACACGGTTCCACTGCTCTTCAAGGTTCCTTTCTCTGCCCTGAGGGTTCTGTCTTACTCTTTAATTCCTTACTGCAATTAAACTCTGCCCTCGTTCTTCTTCCTTCGCGTGGCCATACCAAATTAACTTGGGATACAACCATTTATGCAGAGATACAATGCCTTACATACTCCATGATTCATGTATTATGGATTCGAGAAGATCAATATCGATTATGCAACTCAATACACCAATCCTCGGTTCATTCAGTTACATACACATTCATAACACTTATCACAAGGTCTTACGTATACCTAATTCACGAAGGTTTGAGCGCAGTATTTCCATTTCTCTACCAGAGGTGCACAGGGACGCCATTACCCCAAATTCAACATTCTATTCACACAACTAATTATAGAGTACTTCACCATACTGTTCCTATGCAGTTACCTATGAAGTGTAAATCCATTCTCACACAGATGCGAAATCCACCAATTCTCATAAGTCTTGAGCCATTAGCTTGTGCTCCACCGAGAACTCAAACAGTCTATATACACATAATCCAATCATAGGGTTTCATATTTACCATGGGAATTCGATTATCCTTCATCAGAACACATACATATATTCACACCGAATTAAATCAATAAATGCACAAATAGTACTAAAACCAACAGGCCAGATCTTCAATCTGCCAGCCTCCTATTCTCCTACTTTGTCTCTCCTGCTCACTAACTCTCTGCAGCTTGATGGAGGCCTCCTGGATTCTACAGGTCTATGCCTTCGAGGGGTGCATATCCATAAATAAGGAGCATGGATAGTCTTGAACCTTTATTAATCAAATGCAGCTAGGTAAATAAGTACTTAAATGATTATGAATAAATCACACACGTACCAAACATGATGGGGAAGAAAACATTAACCTAAAACACCCAATCGTAGCGAAATCTACCCCCCAATCAATGCCAGGAACCATGATCTTGACCCATGATATTGAAGCTATAACATAGCATTAGAAGAAGATCTAAGACCCTTTTTTAATATTTTTAAATATATTCCCTAGAACGTTTGAATTATTGCCATAGAACTGTTAAATACCACTTGGTGACTTAGTGAAGTGGCTTGAAGAGAATTTTTATACATACCTCATTGAATATCTCTTTTTTTGGAGCATCTATTGAGTTGAGAGTTCAAAGCATTCAAGAAGACACTAATTAAGCATTCTGAAGATTTATTTGAAGTAGTATTTACTCTAAGACTCTAAGTAAATTGGTCTTGGCTACAAGGACGACTTAAAAAAATACCATGATTGTATATGGATCAGTGAGCTGGAGAAGCATCGATTTATTTTATAGTGATTTTGAAGAAGCCATGTAAAACTGGCAGGACCCCAAACATTAGGTTAATAATATCTAACATGGGATAGATGCAGTAGAATCATTTTTGGATGCCATGGAATACAACGTGACATAAGAAAAATGATTTCCTGATATGGATGTACTCCTACTCACTGATGGGCTATGCAGAAGGAAGATATTCCCATCTGGGATGTTGTTCAGCCAATTACGATGCATAGGTTTTGTCTCCCATCAAAGTTCGAATGTCAAGACCTGTCCACAACTAAGGGAGAACCAATCAGCTTTACGGAACTAAGGGAGAACCAATAAGCTTTACAGATTTCTATGAAGGTAAGACAGACAGATCCTTCTCTTGTACGAAACCCCAAATTAAATTTTATTTTTATTTTATCCAACAATAAAGGCTCGCAAATGTCACATTTAAAATAATGGAAATGTTTCATAATGAAAAAAAAACGAAACGGTAGAAAATGCACTGTACATATTTTTATACTTAACTGGAAGGAAATAGTATACAATCCAATAAAGCTTGTTGTTAGAAGCAATTCATAGTTTAGAAACAATTGATAGTAATAAGTGCATTGTTATAGACAATAGAATGTATATAAACTCTTTGTTAGACAGTCCAAGCCTAAAAATAGAATATATAAACTTTTACGAAGCACTTGACTTTAGCCAACTCTGTGTATGGAAATATATTTTATAGTGTTTATGGCATAACAATTATCTAGGTACAGAATGAAAAGTGAGCAAATGGTGGTGAGTGCTTTCTTATCTTGTGTGATTGACTAATATTGAGAAATGTGCTAAAACGTAAAGGAATTTGTTGCCCTTGAACCAACATCCTAATCACCAACAAAAATTCACCAGATATGAAATACTTATCTGGTAGGTCCATGCAATGTAGAGCTACATACATTCAATCTATTCAAAATAACTCTTATATGGTATGTACTGTTGGGATACAAACATTCAATCTATGGGAAATCAAGAGGCTTGGAAATTCATCCATACAAAGAAGAGGATTTCGATATAATGATAGAGGTTTGTGAGTTCATCCAGTTACCTTTACCAGGGAATAGTGGAAGAACTCATATATGGTATGCACTAAGCAATGAGATGAGTATTTTTTTAGTAGCATTGCAGCACTTGGTTGACTAGAATGATACATTTGCATATAATGATGAGAGCTGTTAATTCATCCATAAAAAATGTCCATGGCCTATTGGAAAAGAAAAAACTGGTTGACTAGAATGATACATTTGCATATAATGATGAGAGTTGTTAATTCATCCAGAAAAACTGTCCATGGCCTACTGGAAAAGCAAAAACTGGTTGACTATAATGATACATTTGGATATAATGATGAGACCTGTTAATTCATCCAGAAAAACTATCCATGGCCTACTGGAAAAGAAAAAACACTATTATGGTAGAACTGAACTGTGAAATGGTTATTCTGTCAATAGCATTGTAGAAATAAAGACAATGATGAGGCTTGGGAATTCATACAGTAAAGCTTTGTCCAAGGCCCACTGGAAAAATATTTTTATATGGTATGTACTGAATAATGAGATAAGTATCCTGTCAGTAGTATTGCAACAAAATTGGCAAAGTTAATCATCTCTCCATATTCCCGATTTCTCTCATTGCACTGCATGACTCTGTGTTTCAAAACACAACATTAATAGTGATCAATGTGACATCTATTAACAAAGTGATTTATCCAAAAGATAAGACCCTAGTCATTTCTATGTCAATTAATTTAAAATTCATAATTTCATATTAAAGTAGGTATTTTAGTAAGTTACACTCATGCAGAATGATGTTTCTTTTCTCTAGGAAAGGTGTTTCTTTTCTCTAGGACATGTCACAGATAATTGTCTGTTTGAAATGATTTTCTTGTCTCCTTAAAAATGGCAACTCCATTCTTGGTTACTATTGAAATAATTTTACTGTCTACTTAAAAATGGCAACTCCATTCTTGGCTACTGCTAAGTGATGAGAAACATTATTTTACATAGTTATGGTGCAAGCCTGCAACAAAGAGATCATGAAACCCTTGAATGAATCTATAAGGTAAATACTTCATATTTCATTTTCCCTTAGCTATCGTCCCTATTGAAAACCACGACTATTACAGCTACCCTGTACGTGAAATGCAATGAAAGTGGACATTGCACAATATAGCTGTTTTGATACCCTTGAATGTTTTGTGATTCTTGAGACAAATCAATACTGCTAGAAAAGGGTGATCATAGTTGGGCAAACAATGTAAGGGGCAAGTTATAAATAGTCTCCATCCACCAAAAATTGCGGGGAAAATACATTTTCAAAATTCAAAAACCCATATATAATATCACACAACTGGGAGTAAACAAGGCCTACAGCAGACAAGAGAATGGGTGGTAAAATGCTATCTTCGACATAAATAATTACGGTTTACAACTTTCCTAGTCACAACATAGTTAGATCTTCTGGGAGTTGTATGACAATCTAACAATTTCTCATATCCAGGTTAGAAACGCCAGAGATCCAAAACTATTGATTAGATAAAAAATTATTCTTTTGCATCGTTTTTTCTTGATCAAATAGAAATTATGCATCTGTAAAAATTTTATTGATTTCATCATCCTTCTGTGTAGAACATAAAAAAATTTACATTATTGCTTTCATGTCAGATAACATTGAAATAACACTGTACAGGAAGCTCAACAAATGTATTTTTTAAAAGAGGAAAAAGTGGAAAGGGAACCTTTCAGGATCTTTCCAATGGAAGCATTCCAACTCCGAAAGAAGGGAAAATAGTTGTAGTTGTTTGATATAAATTAGAGTCTTGCTTGATGTCATTGTGTTTATATCATTGCACCGAGCTAACCATTTCAATTGCTTTAAAATATCCATGTAACATTTACAACACAATAAAAATTAGGTGTCCCATGTCTACTGCTTAAAAAGCAGAAAACAGAGGAAAAAAATCCACCTGAATCAATCTTCACCAGATCGTTTAAACAACAAGTTTGAATTTGATGTTTTTATATCCCTCTCAATGCTTGATAAATTGAGAGTGGGGTTAAGATAGGTCCATTCTAGTTGTTAACTAAGAAGCCACACATATAGCCGCAAATAAGAATATTCAACACTATATAGAATACACATTGAAAACGATTTGTACAATAATTTTTTTTCTGGATGGGCCAATATAGTACACGTCTGCAAACCTACAGGTGCTATCTCCTCTAAGGGAGAGCAATCATTCCCATCTCGTGGGAGGGTGAGCTATATTTGGCTTGTCAATTATCCAGAGATGAGTAATATCCTGTGAGAGTTCCACTGGATCATTACAGGAAGCATTTTGGCACCAGGAAGAGGCTCTATTACACACACAAGGATCTGCAAAAGCCCAATTCCAAATAGCTTCATATTGTTCCTTGCTTGGAATGAATCTCCAATTAAAGCATTTAACACATTGAACAGCATATGCCCCAAGAGCTGGCAAAACCGTTGGAGAAGCTGATGAAGATTCCTTCTTAATCTTTGAAATAGATTTCTTCTTTTTACTCCGAGATGAAAATGTTTCTGAAGCTCCCTGTATGCAACCACAAAAAAAGGCTTCATTTTAGCCCTAAACAAAAACTACAATATGATTGAACTTAAATAGACAAGCAAAGAAATTGCAAATACAAATACGTGCAGAGAAAGTAAAATCAGACTCTACTGAAACAGACGATTTACCAGACTCTGCAGTTGAAAGGCTTAAAAGAGGAAAGCCATGACCCCTATCGGTTGGTTTTTCCGTGGCACCCCTGTTATCAATAGACAACACAAAAACACTGTAACACTTAAGCCTCTCTGAAATCCGAGAATGTCCAGGTCACCCAATGCCCTACCTTCCACATTTTCTCTTTTCATAACTACATTGTTACACACCCAAGGATCTACATAAGCCTAATGCTGAATAGCTTCATATTTTTCCTTACTTGGAATGAATCTCCATTTAAAGCATTTCACACATTGAACGGCATATGCCCCAACAGCTGGAAAAACCGTTGGAGAAGCTGATGAAGATTCCTTCTTAATCTTTGAACTGGATTTCTTCTTTTTACTCCGAGATGACAATGTTGCTGAAGCTCCCTATATGCAACCACAAAATAAGGCTTCATTTTAACCCTAAACAAAAACTACAATATGATTGAACTGAAATAGACAAGAAAAGAAATTGCAAATACAAATACGTGCAGAGAAAGTAAAATCAGACTCTGCTAAAACAGACAATTTACCAGACTCTGCAGTTGAAAGGCTTAAAAGAGGAAATCCATGACCCCTATCGGTTGGTTTTGCCGCGGCACCCCTATTATCAACAGACAGCACAAAAACCCTAGAACACTTACGCCTCTCTCAAATCCGAGATTTTCCAGGTTGCCAGATGCCCTACCTTCCACATTTTCTCTTTTCATAACTGCATTGTAAACTAACTTTTGCAGCAAGGGTTGAAAATGTTTTAATCGTCTAACATATAATCTAAGGGTTTCACATTATGACATGATGCACATTAGGAAAGTTGTTTTCAAATAATAACGCCTTACGGCGTAATAATGGTGGATAATAATCCTTGAATATATATATTTTCATCTTATTCCTATGCACTTTTTTCCTGCAAATGCTTGTTTATATTAAGTTGGGATGTATATGAGGGTAAATAAGAAATTTACTTGAGTAGAAATTATTTTCAAAGAGTTTTTTTTTGAGAATTTTCCTAGAAAGAAGAAAATTCATTGCACAAATATCTAAAAACCATGCATTAGTGTTGCAATGATATCCATAAATTATGGATGTGTGTGTTTGTATATAAAGAGAGAAATAATATTAACAGTAAAAATAATTCTATGTATGCAACTAGAGGGAAAAAGTATATCCTATGAATTTTTTTTCCTGTTTTCTAATATGAGGGTAATTTATTTAAATTTTAATGTGTATAATTTGAATCATAAATAAAATATTCAAATATCAACTGCATATATATTGTAGAAAAAAAAACAAGTATAAATAAAACATTATTAAAGCTAAAATATTTTATTAGTATGATTCTAAAAACTAGAAAAGGATAGATCCATGATTTTTAAAGCTTGTAAGAACTGTATCTTCATTATTTCCAATATAGCCCACCAATCACAGTGGGGAATTGAACCAGTGACTTCACATCAGTGGTTGCCTTAACAGAGCGCCCTATCACCATCTATCCAACACTTTTATTTTAATTTCATTTTTTAAATTTTATTTTTATGTTTTTATTATGTGAGCATAAGACATAATAAAATTAAAATGGTAAAAAATATGTTCCGCAAAAAAAAATTTGATGTTATATAAACACTTGTAAAAAAAAAGAATCACCAAAATTTACAGAAAACATCAATACTTAATACATCAGAAAATATTAAGTGTCAAAAAATTCTCCGACCCCGTACAGAAAAACAAAAAGAAAAAATCAACGATACATCAACACTTTTCAAAATTGGCATCAAAATTGGCAACATCTTAAAAAATGTACATAATTAATGCATAAGAAAATTTAAAGTGCCACTCCTTCAGAAAAAGTTTCATGAAGTGTCAACCATTTACAAATCAACATATAATCATGGTTTGATGCTACCTATAAAAAAATGATAAGTTAGTACAACTATCTTTACATTGGTAACTTTGTTTTTGGTTGAAATTCTAATTTGCATTGTCGAAATTGTGATTTTATGTATTTGAGTTGATCTAAAGTTATGAAATTATTTAAATCGTAGTTTTGAATTCAACTAGAGAATTTTCCCTATAGAAAAGAAGGGTTTCACACTAAGGGTTTTTGCATGGTTTGCACGCATGTAGGTAGGAGTAGCATCACTGGTAAACCTCAAGCTAAGGGCCCATGGTTCCATTAGCCATTATTTTTCTTTTCCACCTAATGAGTGACCCCTTAAGGGAAGGGGGAGGGACCTCCTCACATAGAGATGTAGTCATTGGAGCATGAAAAGGAATCAAAGGATCATAAAATTCAATCATCAAAGTAAAGGGAAACAAAGAGGTTCCTCTAATGGGGGAGCAATGGAAGGCAAGGATGTGAGACCCGTGTTTACCAAAAGCTACACTTTGTGATCCTAATGATCATCTAGAAAATACCAAGAACTTCATGAAATATCTACACTCATATGAAAATTTATGGGTATTTAGCCATAAGAGCATGAAAACCTAAAGTTGATCTAGGAAAAGTGGAACCCTAATGGGCCCATTTAGCTATGGCTAAGAGAAAAATACTTCTTCATAGTGGTATTTGTAGATTTAATTGATCATAATTTTTTTTCGAAATGGGCCTTACTTTATGAAAAATTTAGGGTTCTCCATACACTTCTCGGAGGTGTGCGATAACCCATAATATGAATAATATATCCCAGCCTTAGTGTGGATGGGCCTATTTTCTGCTAGAGAATGTCTAGGGACTAGATATTATATTAGGGATTAGAAACGCCATTGGATAGCCTGTCAATATCTCACAAATAAAAAAATGGAGGAGACATGTAGCTTATGTCCAGATCTCCATTCATATAAAATTTTCACAATCGCTCCTAGAGTAAATAGACCTAGAATATCATGACTCAACATGGACTCAACCCCTAAATTATGAGAATGTACCCTTCAAATTGCGATGTTACCATGAGTATGGACACTTGTTCAAAGAATGGATACTTCCACTGGGAGAAGAGCGGAAGGAAAAAGAGAAGATGAATGAGGAAGAGTTTTAAACAATGGGCTCTTGCAAAGGTAAATATTCAAGAACACAAACCAACACCACTCGAGGTAGAAAACATAATGTTTCTCTCACTAATCCATGGAGTCATGTCGCATAGGTGTAACCATGAGAAAATGTGAACCAGAGAAATTCCAAAAAGACCCCGGGATAAATCCCTTTCTCATCACTATAAATATGGATACAAATGAGAAATTTAAACATTCTGAAGAAAACATGGTCATTCAAGTGATAGAGGTTGAGAAAAAAAAAATAATGGTCTATAAATATTAATCCCTAAAATAAAAACACTGGAGGACATGGAGGAAGATGAAATTTTGAAAGAAGTATTAATTTAGAAAAGAAAAATCCTAGAAGTAGAAGAGAAGAAAAGTATCCCATCTAATTTTCTCGTCTAATTACATAAGTTCTTCAACCAATGGTGTCTCACATCATCTCGACAAGAAGGGTGTTATGCAACTAGATCACAAAACAAAGGAAAATATAGATCAGCAACATGAGGGGGAAACCTACTTTACATCACACAAATGAACAATTATGGGATGATACAAATCAAAATAACTCCTTAGTATATATAGGAGTAGAAAGGGTCACATTATAAAGAGGAAATACATAAAATTAATATTGCAAGGGATCAATAATAACAATAGCGGTCTTCTATGTGGGACAAAAGTAATAATATTTGGGCTACATGGGGGACAACAATAATAATATGGGGGCTACAATACTATTATAGCGACCTAACATGCCCCTCGCCTTAAAAAAATTGGTGTCCTCAATGTTTTAGTAGTCCTCGATAATTTTGAATATAATACTCATCCTTCCATGTTGAATTATCAACTTGTAAGTTCCTTCAAATCAGATACTATGAAATTGATTGATTCCATAGATATCAGGCCCTTTATTTCATGCCTCATCACGTTTTGGAAATATTTTTTGAACTGGAAGCTTGTCGCTTAGAACGTTCGTTAAGCTTAAATCACGGGAAACTGGGTGTACTTGAGAAGATGCAGGAAACAATAATTGGTATCTCATAGTAACAATATTTTGAAACATCTTGTAAGCACAATATTACTTAGGTGATAATTTATTAGCCTTATTAGCTTCCTCGAGGGACATTTGTTTGTATGGTTGTACCCATAAAGTACTCAATAACCTACATCAAAACTTCTTTCACTTCAGTGTTGATCTTCCCATTGTTTCATTTTATTTCATGCCTATTAGCACCCTGTAATTAGCAATATTGGCAAATGTCCAACTTTAGGGAGAACATTATTTCAACCACTTTGGGATTCTAGGATCTATCCCTCCTGAATCCAGAGAGGGATCTCTCTAATAGGTGCAAAGATGGATTTGTCTTTGAAAGTTTATGGTAATGATGTTAGGCTAGTTATGAAGGCCAAGGGTTTTGTTTGTTTTTGGATGGTTGAGCATGAATATGGCTTGAGGGGAAATTTCTAAATGCAAAGAGTTTCAAAGGTGAGAAGTTGCAAGCAATCAGAACAAGCTTTGGCCAGAAAGATAGATAATTGTAGGTTTTAGTCCATTGGGCTATGGAGTCATAATAGGGTTTAATTGAAACAACAAGGGGCAAGATTGGTCCATGGGAAAAGTCATCTATGTCTAAGGATCTCTTTAAATTTTGATTTATGGAATGAAATGGTACAACAAGAAGGGGAATTAAAACAAATGAAGAACAAAGAGCAGCCCAAGATCAGGTAAGTACTTTTAAACTAGCCTTCTTTGACATACACTTAAGAAAGACATAAAAGTAATCTAAGATGAGGTAAGTACTTCTAAATTAGCCTGATTTTGATGCACTTTCAATACAAAACATTTTAAAACAAAGGGAAACTTGAAGGCAACCGTTGGAGAAGAAACTAGTGGGTCGGGCTCACCACAAATGCTCTCCTAGCTCTACTCTACTTGGAAACTTTCATGACAAAAACAAAGATAACAAAGAATGGCCTAAGATCTGGTAAGTGTTTCAACACTAGCCAACTTTCAACACATTCCAAGGGAAACATTCAGACAGTATTTGGGGATAAAACTAGGACCAGGGCACACCATATCTTCCTTACTTCATCTCTACTTAACATATACTAAAAATAACATTTAAGAATAACAATTAGCTAAGGCAATAGGACGAGGGAACACCAGCATTCCTATGCTTAGAACTGAATTAAATCATTCCTAAATAACAAGAATTGGAAGAAAACATGGAGATGAAGACTTTCAGTCAGAGAAGGGTACTGATATACAGTAGGTCCTATCTCAATGCATGTTGTTCTTTATAAGAGAATATGAACAAAGTGAAAACAGAAGTAAAATAACAATTCACAATAATAAATAACATCACCGTTGACATAGACCAGGATCCCATAAATCAGCTTGTATTGATGCTCCAAACCAGTTACAGCTTTAAGTCTAATGCTTTAGTTTAGCAATCATATACACTTCCCAGACTAACTAATCTATCACAAGCAGAGCTCCAAGAGCCAGTGAACACTATTTACAAGTAAAAGTCTCAAGCTCAAGTATATTTCAAAGTTCAGCAACCAACCCCTCTCTCATCTTCTCCAGTAGTATTAATAGAAGAATGAGGAGGTGAGATCTGATAAAAGATCTCCAAAGATAATTAATACAGACTAATGAATTCTCGGCCTTTGAGGGGCTCAATGGAGAAGCGTACAGGTATTCTTACTATATTAATTGATTTACATTTAAGATTAAGCTCAGTGGGAGCTTTTGTTGACTTTTGAGGCTCTGTGTTATGTTGGAGTAACTCTGAAGATATATTTTCATTAAGTTTATTTGCAGAATTCACTCTCTGGTTGTGCTGAGGAAAATATCTGATCTTGATCAATAACTTCGGCCTCTGTTTGAATGCATTGAGACACAGGTGGCACTGTGGTAGCTGGGAGGAATCAATTTTCCTCAGATGTGGTAGTGGAGGCCTTCTGTCTGATAAAAATTTAGGATTTTCTTTTAACTGTGTCTTAATTGGGAGGATTAGGCTTTTGATAAGCAATGTTAGCTGTAATCCTTATAAATTTGTCTTCAATATTCCATTCTGGTGCATTCTGTCTTTGACACTGATACTTTTTTATTATGATTCATTTATTGTGTTTTCATTGGCGTGCAGTGCTGCGCAGGGATCGTGAGGCATCAATTACTTTGAAGCATTGATGAGACGTGTAAAATTAACCCATGGATGGCTTCCTTTTAAAGAATCGAAGCCGTGATAGTTGAAACCCAACCTTCAGCCTCTTTTTCAGTATAATGGAAAAAACCATATAGTCACCCTTTATCAAATGAAATACCCCAGACTTCAAAACTCCCAATAAAACTAAGCTGTATAAACCATTTCAGGTCACAAAAGGAGGCCGCTGACGTCAGGGTGTTTGTGATCCGAAATTTTTATGAAATTCGCCATACAAATCTTATTGAGTCCAGATTTCATGACCATGCGAGCAACCAAACAAGGCCCGCTCCAATCAGTTGCTGCCGCGTGGGTACTGATGTGTATGCTGACTAGGCGTTAAGGACCACCGGTTCTATGAGACTGCTCACTGTTGTCATGGCCGTGGGGACCAGGGCGATTGATTGTGGGCCATGGGTCCACGCCATACCTTAATTTATCCCTCGAGCTTCTTTGAGCATGATCACCGTTCGATGAGCCTGCCTCAGATCGGATGGCATACTTCAATATCACGCTGAGCCTGTTATCACGTAAATCCACCTCAGGCTGAAGGAAGGCAGAGTTCAGGGTAACATCATACCACGCTCATTCTGGTAGCTAGCCCTACCAGAAAAGGAGAGGGCTCTCTCTGGGTCAATCTCAGGGAAAATGTATCAATAGGTCTTGAGATGACTGAAATGAATGCTAATTTTAGGCTAGGTATATAAATCAAGGAGTTTGAAATGATTTTGTAGGTTTTTTTCGGAAACAAAGGGAAAGGCAGTTTTGGGTCCATGGATCAGGCCCAGTTTTTGCAGAATTCTAATTGGGGTAGGGAAAGCAATGGTTTTGATGTTTTTAATTAAAAGGACGGATGGTTTAGACCGCTGAGGGGATGAAGAGGGCAAGAGATCTCAAGGATCCTCTTCAAATAGATTAAAACATATAAAATCAAACAAAACTAAAGGCAGAGCAAAGCAAGCTATTGGATTCCACCTTTAACACTGATTTGTTTAATTTAAGAAGAACAGAGAAGGGAAATGATACACATAAACATTCAATGAAACTTAAAAATACATAGAGAAGAACACCATCAAAACACAGAGCCACAAGGATCCCAAAAAGTGCTGCAAACCCTGGTCTTTCCTTTGCCAAAAATGCAGAAGTGTATGTACAATGAAGTGCTAAACAATTCCCAAGTATCCAACCCTAAAAATGACCTAGAAAATACATAATATAGACCAGCCTAACCCATTCCCATGCCTCTAGGGGTCTAGCTCATCCTTCTAGGAGCTATTTCAACCAATTCTAAACTAGGAACTGAAATCTAGGCAATCAAACAACTTGCCTCTATATGGTAGGAAACTAATTCATTCATTTAATTTTCACTTTTTATTGAATGAATCCTCTAGAACAAGTAAAAATGTGCCAAATTTACATCATGGTCATCAAATTACATCAATATATATCAAGAGTTACATCAAAAAGTGAAACTGGTCAAAACTAGGCGAAATTCTGAGCTATGGAGTGAAAAATAGGCAAAAACCCTCTATGCGCTGCGCCCAAAATCTCTATGCGTACCACAAATTTGGAGCTGATGTTGAGGCACTTCCCAAAGTCCAAATTGAGCTCATGATAGCTCGTTGAAAAGCCCTACTTGTCTACTTTCTGACCCAAGTGGAATTTCTTGATTTGGTGTCCATTTGACCCTCCAAAAGTTCAATCTCCCAAGACTGGTTCCTGTGTGTGCAAAAAGTGGCAGAAAGGCCATTTTCAAGGTGGTTTTGACCCTTTAGGCCAGCTAGAACTTGATGAAAACATTAGGCCATTCCTGAGCATGCATAAATTTTCATAAAAAATCCAAAAATATAAATTTTTCCTCCGGAAGATCTCTGAAACGTAAGCGCGTGCAAGGTGGCGCTACGCGTAGGGCAGGAAAACCTGTTTTGTGACCAAAAATTCAAAATTGACAAAATTTTCTCCAAATTCCTTGAAATTTGGACTAAAAGTCCCTCATCAAGTACTATGCTCAGCCAAGGAATCTTCGACCAATATTTGGAGTGGATCAGGCCTTTTCCGACGTTTCAGTGCCCTCCTTAGCCTTGCCTTCAGGATCTTGATTTTCACTTTGCAGACATGTGTGCATGCCCAATAGTGGTTCTTCATGTGTCAGAGCATGTTATTCTCTTTGTTCACCTTCTCCAACAACTTCTCCAAATGGATGTTGACTCTCTCCATCCATGTCTCTCTATCAGCCTCAATCTCCCGCTCGATAGGTGTCATCTCGGATGGGCTTCTCCGGGCAGCTTGTTGGTTCTCATGGATGTTTTGCAACTCCATGAGTGTCTGCTGATCCTCCAAATGCTTATTCTGCTGCTCCAGATAGTTAATGATCCATTGAGCTCTCTGCAACTTGTCATTCAATGTGTCGATCTTAGTTTTCTGCTCCTGAATGATCTCCCTCAGTTTTGAGCTAGGAGAGCTCAGATCAACATCAATGAGTGTAAAATCAGTGTCTTGGCCTCCTGAAGGGCCCTCATCCTGCATAGGCCTCTTGCCTCTATCTTGTACCTGTGCTACTGTCAAAGGCGAGACCCCTTCCACCCCAAGTGGAGATAGTACTCGCACTGCTGATGAAGGTAACGAGACCCCTTCCACCCCGGGTGGAAATAGTACTCGTTGTGCTACTGCAAATAAGGCTCTGGTGCCTCTCTAATAGGTAACACATACTGGAACACTGATAGGCTCTGTCTCAAGACCCTCAAACTGATGTGAAGGCTCACCCGCACCATGAACAATCTCCGGAGGAGGGTGATGGGCTGTAAAAAAGTCATGGGAAATGAAATCCTCCCATGCAATGCCCTGCAATCCAAGATGATGTACAATAATGATCTTGATGAGCGCATAATGATAAATGTTGTTATGATGTTGCACTGGAGTCTTCTTCTACACAAGAGTAGTCATCCTCTCTATGTTTCGGCACATGAAATATGGAATGTTCATCATCCTCACTCTTGTGAAATGCATCAAAAGTCTGATGTGGTATGCGTAAAGGCGTGAGAATCTGCCCTCACAACTGAAGTACTTGATAATGAGTCTCATCAATGGTGCATAAAATTCCTTCAGAAATCGGAATGGAAATACCCTGCTGAGCTGCCTCAGATAGCCAGGCCTGATGTATGGCTCGTAATGTACTCTATCCACCTGCTGTCTTTTATTCCACTCCTCACCTACATTCGGTATTCCTGTTGCCTGAGAAATGGTTTCTGGTGTCAAGGTGAAATTTACACCAGCGAGTGTAACCTGACCATCTCGCAAATGAAAAATGAACAACCAGGCTAACTCCTAATGATGCTGAATCTGAGCAACCCTCTCACAGTACTGATAACATGACTGCTCTCGGAAACACGACACAGCAAGTGGGCAGGCCTGCAACTGAGTTAGTGAGGTGGGCTCCTCTCTCACATGTTTGCCTCCTTTACGAGGCCTTCTTGGTGCATGAAGCTCTGTGGTAGAATCACTGTCTTGCTCATATGATGAATCTGTGTCCTTCATGGTGTTTTCAATGTGTATGACAAGTGTATGTTTGTTTTGTTGAAAATGATAAAAGAGAACTTGGTGTTTTTTTTCAATGCCAAATGTGCCAAAGCGAAATGAGGGACTGTGAGGAATATGGAACAGTGGGAAAAGTGGAGTTATGAAGTGAAATTAAGGTGTAATAAAAGTCACTTGACTGTTGGGGATTGGGGATTTTGGGAATTTATAAGTGAAATGAGAGAGGGAGAGTAATAAGGAATAGTAGGGTTTAGGGATAGGGAAAATGGGAACAAGGGATATAAGTGGTTTTGGGACAGAGGGGAAAAGGAGAGGGACTATATGATGATAGTGCGACAGTGAGGAGGAAGGGAAACACAAAAGGGGAATGGAGTTCAAACCAATTGGCACCAACAACCAAACTTTAAATTTCAAATATAAACCCTATGGAGAAGTTTTGGACAAAATGATAGGGTTTATAATTTCACCAATCAAATTCTCCAACCAATCTTCAAAGAACTTCAAACACTGATCAAGGGTATTAGCAAAGTGTTTTGAACTTACATGAAGAAGATGAGACCGAGTAATTTGAAGTTTCGTTGGAGGCAGTGATAAAAATGGCTTGGAGGCTCTGTGCGTAGCGCGCAAGCCCAGTGCGTCGCGCTGTCCATGTGCGCCGTGACAGTTAAAATTTACACAGTGAAAAACCTATGTATGCGCCGCGCAGTCTATGTGCGCTGCGCCTTCCTCCCAATGCGTCGCGCAGCAAATTCAACACACAGTTTGCCTTCAAAGTTCTGTTCTGCTCTTCCATGACCTTTCTCTTGGGTTTTTGATAACTCTTGAAGTGAAAATGATTTTTGAATTGTGAAAAATATCTTGCATAGTCATGGATTTAATTTTTTTTTTGCAATGACCCACTTTTGTAATGTTTTGACTTCGACACTTTTCACTTTTAATACAAACCCGGTTCTTTGTTCCTATTTTGAATTTTTGACTTGAATGATGAAACCTTTGTCGATTTTTTGCAGGGATGGTTGGCATGTTTTGGAAAAGGCAACCAGGGCTATGACTTGAAGAATCTGACAACTGAAAAATTTTGAAAATATACAAAGGATGAAATTACATTTATTACAAAAAATAAATTTGACGATTTCTTCTTCAAAACAGAGTTTTGAAGAAGAATCATTCTCAGCATTATTGATGATGAAAATTTTGGAATGCAAACTGTTAGAAACATCCTCATGTTCCTGCTGGCATTATTTGACCTTTTTGAAGACGAAACCCTAGACCTAATGACTGAAAAGTCTCTTTGTTGACCAAAAGACCATCCATGACTATGAATGACTGTAAAATTGACTTTGATGAATTTTGATGAACTTTAATGATCAGACACAAACCAGAAGATACATGACATGAGGGAAAATGAGAGACAAGACCCTTCCATTAGATAATCTATGCTTCTAGTGGAATGCAACTGATTGGATGAATGAGACACCTAAAATGAAATGCAACAAAGAGTTTTTGATCTCTGACGGAGGTATAACCAGATCGACTCTAACATTGGCTACAATGGGGATGGTAGCTCCTTGGAGGTGCCAAGAACTACAGATCTCTGGGAGAGTAGGCAGTGCCTTCGTCTATTGGGCTATGGAGTCCATTATTTTGACAAAACAACACAAAACTGTTGATTGATTTATTGACTGAAAATCTTACTTAAACCGACTCAAACTTTGACACTAAAATGACTGAACCAAAACCGACTTGACAAATTTGAACCAAAACTGAAATCCTTCTTCAAAATTATAGCCTTCACTTAGGGCCCCAAACTGAAGAAAAGATCACAGTGCACACTTGCAATGAAACTGAAAGAAATGGTATGTACAATGACAATGTGATCAGCATAAAACACCTTAGAAGTGGTACCGCTTGAGCAGCCGACCATTGACCGGCCTTCCTGGACAATATTCCCCATTCATCTCCTTCAGAAGAAAGGCATTCTGACCTCGATATGCAGCAATTTTAAAGGGTCCATTCCAGAGATTTTCAAACTTACCGTGCTTACCTTTATCCTCATTTCTAGCATCCCATTTCAGCACCACTTCTTCCAGTTGGAATTTGTCCGCCTTTGCTTTCCTGTCATAAATCTTCTTGATTCTCTCCTGCAGCTTGAATGTGTTCTGAAAAACTTCATCTCTCATTTGCTGCAAATGAATCATCTGATTTATTCTTCTCTGCATATGGCTTTCTTCACTGCCAGCTTCCTGTAGAAGTTTTACCACCGGAACCACGAGAGAGGTAGGAAACACTGTGTCTACTCCATATACCAACTCAAAGGGAGACATACCAATGGATTTTTTCTGACTTACTCGGTCATCCCATAGCGCATTGACCAGCTTCTTATGCCAACTCTTCTTGTTTATTTCCAGCAACTTTTTAATGATGTTGACTAAAGATTTGTTGGAAGATTCCGCCAATCTGTTGCCTTGCGGATGATAGGCGGTTGAATGCCCCAAAATGATTTTATACTTGTCACAAAAATCAATCATCTTTTTTGATTTGAAAGTTGCTGCGTTATCAGTGATTAACTTATTCGGGCAACCAAAGCGAGACAAAATGTTATTCTCAAGGAAAGAAATGATTACCGAATCCGTAGCTTGTCTGGTGGGAATTGCTTCGATCCATTTCGTGAAATAATTTGTCGTCGTGAGGATCCATCTATGCTGCGCTGAAGAAGGAGGATGGATCTCCCCAATGAAATCCAAACCCCACTGCTGAAAAGGGGTGCTTACCTCAATAGGCTTAAGTGGAAAAGGCTACAATTTCTGCCTTCCTTCGAAAATCTGACATTCATGACAGCTCTTGACAATCTTATACACATCAGAGAAAAGTCTCGGCCAATAGTATCCGGCTCTCAAAATCTTATTAGCCATTTTTTTCCAAAAAATTTGACCCCCGCAGTCTCCTTTATGGAAATCCTCCATTAATTGCTGCGCTTCTTCTTCCACCAAACAATTCAACAAAACACCACCAGGATCTTTCCAATAAAGTGCAGAATTCAAAATAAAAAATTTTGCAGCCTTCAATTTCAGAGTTCTACCTTTTTCTCTAGTCATGCCAGGCGGTGGTGACAAATTTTGAAGAACATACACAATATCTGAATACCACGGAGAAGCAACAAAAATTTCCGATACCTGAAGTGGCGAATTCTCCTCATCCTCATCAGACATAGTAGAAATCAAGTTTATGTCTAGAGCATGCAAATTTGATTCAGCCATAAGCTTCACCAGCCCCTATCCTTTGATAAGATTCGTGGGCGTAAAAAGTTCATCTTACCATTAAAAGACTGAATCTCCTTCTTGTTCCGGGGAGGGTCAATTTGCTGAATTGATTCTACACGTGCTGGATCAATACGAATGCCATCTTTTGAAATAATGTGACCAAGTAGTTTGCCCTCATCCATGGCAAACAAGCTCTTCTTCGGATTAAGTGACACACCATATTTTTTGCACTTTTGAAAGACAATTTTCAAGTGATACATATGCTCTTCATCCGAATTGGAAAAGACCGTCAAATCATCAAGGTATATAACAAGAAAAACATCCTTCTCATTCGCAAAAGCCATGTCCATCGCCCACTGAAATGTCGCACCAACATTCTTTAAACCGAAAGGCATCTTGGCATAGTGGAAATTTCCCCACGGAGTGGTGAACGCTGTTTTGTCTCTGTCATCCTCATGGACCAGAATTTGGTACATCGAGTAGTGACATACGATATGCTCCAACTACTCGCTGAAGTATATGATCCATTTTGGGCAATGGATAATTTTCCTTCAGTGACACCTTGTTCAGGTTTCAGAAATCAATGCACAACCGAATCTCACCTGTATTTTTCCGCACTGACACGAAATTGGAAATCCAATCAGAAAATCTGATGGGAACAATGATTCCTGCTTTGTACAACCTGTTTACCTCCTTCTCAATTGATGGCAGCAACTTCGGGTTAATTCTTCTTAGCTTCTATCTGAAAGGCTTCTGATTAGGCTTGAATGGAATAGTGTGCTGAATTATATTCGTATCATACGTCTTTAAATATGAATAATCCCAAGCAAAAGCATCGGCAAAAGAAGACAACAAACTTATATATTTTGCTTTTACCTCCGATGGCAATGATTTTGAAAATTTCACCATCTTTGGATTCTCAGCTAATCCAATGTTTACATCTTCAACTCCCTTTTCAGTTGGCCGCAAGGTTGTTTTTTTAGCAACGTCATCCTGATCGAAGAGCTCTTCTAAAGGTATCAAACCTTTAGGAATAACATTATCTTTCAGCTGCAACACTTCCATTTTATTGACTTGCACATCAGCTTCACCATCATCATATTCTACATCAATTGAGGTATCTTTGAACTTACCTTTGTTTTGCAAAAATTCATTAATCTCATCATCATCTTGGAAAACTTGCCAAAATCTTTGATTATCCGGGACGGTAGGACGGTGCTTCACATGGATTTCGAACTTATTACTTGAATTCATTGGGATCTTCAAATTAATTTTTGCCTTAGCAAGTGCATCTGCAATTCCATTTTGAATGCGAGGAATACAAGTCAAGGTATAACCTGAAAACAACTTCAAAATATCAAGAACAGCATTTCAGTAAGCCCGCATTCGGGGATGCTTCGTTTGGTATTCACCCTTCACTTGCTTAATCACCAATTCGGAGTCGCCATAGACTACAATTCTCTTAGCATTCAGCTTTCTAAGAATTTTTACGCCAGCAATCAGAGCTTCGTATCCAGCCTCATTGTTCGAACAATTGAATGCTAGCTTGTAAGAACATACCTGTACATTGCTCGATACCTTGTTTGGAGCGGAAAAAGGACTACGTACCCAAATACCAATTCCAGCACCATCATTTCCCACTGCACCATCGAAATCCATGGTCCATAGACCCTCTTCATCATCTTCTAAGTGCTGAAATTGTGCTAGCTCTGTTTTTTCTATTTGTTGTCCACTATCTTTAGCTGATTGCGCAACTGTGCTTTCCGATTTTTTCCTTTATTTATTTAAAACTTCTCTGAAATTATCAGTAATCTCTCGAATATCTTCTACTTGAACTAACTGACTATCTACATCATTGAAACTATCGGCATACAAAACAAAAGACTCTAAATCTGTATGTACATAATTAATCATATGATTAACTGGTTTCTCCTTGCTTGTAATCATGTACTTCATTTTTTGTTCCCGGTACAACTTTCTCATTTGGCCAAACACGGGAATCGTTGTGTAGGAGAAATCTAATTGTAATGTCCCTTTCAATTTTTCTCCCCAAGATCTGGAAAGTAGCATACCAAATCTGGGAGGAATGTCTGCCACAACTACGTCCATCAAAACATTCTTTGTTGGATTCTGATCCAAACTAACAACCAAGTCTTTAATGAGCCAAATACATCTCACTCTGCTAGAATCAAATGAATAAAGATCATGGTACTTCCTAGTGATGTCCAAACCCAACTTCTCCATGATTTCCTTCGGCATAAGATTATGGGAAGCACCGGAATCAAACATGGCATTATGCAATACAAACTCATGCAATCGAAGACTGATGTAAAAAGGAGGCACTTCGCTATCTGTAGACTCACCATCTAAAGATGGTCCAAATATCAGTTCAGGTTGATCATCTTCAATATTCACCATATCAGACATAGGATCGAAATTCAAAATTTTAGAAACTTGACCTCTATAACTGATGTTCTTCATTATTTCAGTCAAGGGAATGGATACCTTTAATTTAGAAATCTCATTCTCCAAACTAAAGGCTGAAGTATTTTCGATCTCTTTGGCTGGAACATCTTTCTTTTCAGCCTTCTCCCTCGATGTATTTGGCTGATTTGATTTTTCTACTGATGACGACTTGGTGGCATCGGGATCAACTATCTCTTTTGCTTTCTTTTGTGCAATAGGTGAATTGTTTTTAGGTGCTGAAACTTCATTTCTCTTTTGGATTGGGTTGACAGGCACATCTTTGTTTCTAAGAGAATATTGCTTCTGCTGGGCTGACAAGGCATTCATATAACCTCTCTGATACTCATCTGACTCTTCCTCAAGGGCTGCATCATTGGCCAAGATAAAATCCTCATCTTTTTGTACAACTGAACTTTCTACATACTCCTCATCTTCAGTGATATAAATGGGCAAATCATCAGGAGAAAGGAAGTGATTTTCCTCCCCTACTACGTCATCTTCATCATCTGAATCCTGACCAACAAAATTTTGCTGAAGAGGTGTCTTTACTTGCTGTTGGACTGCTGGTTCTTGTGCTCGCTGCTCTCGTTGTTTGATCTTGAATTGAGGCTGCTGCTGACCACGGAAATTGGGATTTCGGATCTGCGGTTCGGGCTTATCAAGTGTCATTCTTTCAATCATCTTTTCCACTTTGCGAATTAATTGATCTGAAGTAGAATCTTTTTCCTTTATCACAACTTTCTTCTCCGCTTTCAATCTAGCTCTCTTGTCATTCAAATTTGCCTCAACACTCACCGCAATCTTCTGCATGTCCTCCAAAGTGGGCGAATCTCTTTCCCGTAATGAATAGGCCATGTCCAGATCAAAACCATTCGGAAAATTAAGCAAAGATGATTTCTTAGATGGCCTTAAATCATCAAGAATTGCATTATAAACCGCATTAAATCTAATACAATAGTCTTGGACGGAATCACCCAACATTGCGCTTGATCTTGGTATATTCAGAAGTGATTTGAAGTGGATATTTCTTTATTTCCCACCGATCTAGAAAATGTCTCTGAAGCTCGGCCAATGTAGCAATACTTCTAGGCTGTAAAGCTCTGAACCACTTACGTACCTCACCTCCAAAAGTTTGCACAAACAATCTCATGGTGACATTCTCTTCATCAATTTCATGGAGATCAAAGAAGTCTGTCATTCTATCAATATGTTTCTGAGCAGGAACACTCTAAGGAGTTCCATCAAACAATGGGATTTTAGTCTGATAATCAGCGGGCATGGCATCCAAGTTTGGAGGCAAGACAAGGGGTGCGAATCTAGCGGCCATTGCTCTTGGTGGATTTATAATCTGTCTTGGAGAAACGGGTGGATTAGGAGCAGTAGATGTACGAGGTGTCTGTGGCAGGGATGGAGGAGGAACTACTACAGATTGCTGATCAGATATGGATGGTTGCACGGGAATGGTAGGAATGAAATAAGTCTCAGTGTGAACTTGTGAACCAGAAGTAATTGCTGATGGACCAAGAGTTTCAGAAGCAGATTCGATAAACTCAGGAATATTCGTTTCCACAATAGAGTTTTGAATGTTCAAGATGTAACTATCAATGGATCTATTAGCTTGTTCAATCTCAAGATACTTGATCAACTCGGGATTTATGAAAGTAGAACTAGTAGCACTTTCAGACTTAGTTTCAAACAACGACAACTTGAATTGATCATCAAACTCAATATCTTCAAGGAATTCAAATACAGTAGGGCATGAATGAGATTTAAACAAAGGGCCACGGGACTTTCTCGACGGAGGATTCTTGAAATCATATTGGGATTCTCATACACTGGAGTTGGATCGGGATCCGGATTTGCTCTAGTATGTCTTCTGGAAGCCAGTGTGTTGATCTATTCAAAAATCAAAGGAAAAAATCAACTTGTTTCAGCCTATCAAATTCTAGACTTAATCACCCAAAAGTCCAGAATGATCTGATATACTGGGGTAATTCACAAGTCAAGTTTCACGTTCCCAAGCTAAACCAGAGATTGACTGAAGCAGCGTTTATCTACTGCCGCTAATGCAAAGAAAAAGCGTTTCGAAGGCTACCTGGCATAACTTTAGGCTCTTGCTGTAGCTTATAAAACAAATAACACCAACAAGAAAACCATTTTCTCCCCAGTATGGTCGCCACTATTTTATCGCCTAAATCCACCTCAGGCTGAAGGAAGGCAGAGTTCAGGGTAACATCATGCCACGCTCAGTCTGGTAGCTAGCCCTACCAGAACAGGAGAGGGCTCTCTCCGGGTCAATCTCAGGAAAAATGTATCAATAGGTCTTGGGATGACTGAAATGAATGCTAATTTTAGGCTAGGTATATAAATCAAGGAGTTTGAAATGATTTTGTAGGTTTTTGTCGGAAACAAAGAGAAAGGCATTTTTGGGTCCGGGGACCAGGCCTAGTCTTTGCAGAATTCTTATTGGGGCAGGGAAGGCAATGCTTTTGATGTTTTGAATTGAAACGAAGAATGGTTTAGACTGCTGAGGGGCTGAAGAGGGCAAGAGATCTCAAGGATCCTCTTCAAACAGATGAAAACATATAAAATCAAACAAAACTAAAGGCAGAGCAAAGCAAGCTATTGGATTCCACCTTTAACACTGATTTGTTTAATTCAAGAAGAACAGAGAAGGGAAATGATACACATAAACATTCAGTGAAACTTACAAATACATAGAGAAGAACACCATCAAAACACAGAGCCACAAGGATCCCAAAAATTGTTGCAAACCTTGGTCTTTCCTTTGCCAAAAATGCAGAAGTGTATGTACAATGAAGTGCCAAACAATTCCCAAGTATCCAACCCTGAAAATGACTCAGAAAATACATAATATAGACCATCCTAACCCATTCCCATGCCTCTAGGGGTTGAGCTCATCCTTCTAGGAGCTTTTTCAACCAATTCTAAACTAGGAACTGAAATCTAGGCAATAAAACAACTTGCCTCTATATGGTAGGAAACTGATTCATTCATTTAATTTTCACTTTTTAGTGAATGAATCCTCTAGAACAAGTAAAAATGTGCCAAATTTACATCATTTTCATCAAATTACATCAAGATAGATCAAGAGTTACATCAAAAAGTGAAAATGGTCAAAACTAGGCGAAATTCTGAGCTGTGGAGTGAAAAATAGGCAAAAATCCTCTATGCGCCACGCCCAAAATCTCTATGCGTACCACAAATTTGGAGCTGATTTTGAGGTGCTTCCCGAAGTCAAAATTGATCTCATGATAGCTCGTTCGAAAGCTTGGCCTATCTACTTTCTGACCCAAGTGGAATTTCTAGATTTGGTGTCCATTTGACCCTCCAAAAGTTCAATCTCCCAAGACTGGAACCTGTGTGTGCAAAAAGTGGCAGAAAGGCCATTTTCAAGGTGTTTTTGACCCTTTAGGCCACCCAGAATTTGATGAAATCCTTAGGCCATTCCTGAGCATGCATAAATTTTCATAAAAAATCCAAAAATTTAAATTTTTCCTCCAGAAGATCTCTCAAACGTAAGCGCGTGCAAGGTGGCACTACGGATAGGGCAGGAAAACCTGTTTTGTGACCAAAAATTCAAAATTGACAAAATTTTCTCCAAATTCCTTGAAATTTGGACTAAAAGTCCCTCATAAATTACTATGCTCAGCCAAAGAATCTTCAGCCAAGATTTGGAGTGGATCAGGCCTTTTCCGACGTTTCAGTGCCCTCCTTAGCCTCGCCTTCAGGATCTTGATTTTCGCTTTGCAGACATGTGTGTGTGCCCAATAGTGGTTCTTCATGTGTCGAAGCATGTTCTTCTCTTTTTTCACCTTCTCCAACAACTTCTCCATATGGATGTTGACTCTCTCCAGCCATGTCTCTCTATCGGCCTCAATCTCCTGCTCGATAGGTGTCATCTCGGATGGGCTTCTCTGGGTAGCTTGTCGGTTCTCACGGATGTTTTTCAACTCCATGAGTGTCTTCTGATCCTCCAACTTCTTATTCCACTGCTCCATATATTTAATGATCCACTGAGCTCTCTGCAACTTGTCATTCAATGTGTCGATCTCAGTTTTCTTCTCCTGAATGATCTCCCTCAGTTTTGAGCTAGGAGAGATCACATCAACATCAATGAGTGTAAAATCAGTGTCTTGGCCTCCTGAAGGGCCCTCATCCTGCATAGGCCTCTTGCCTCTGTCCTGTACCTGTGCTGATGTCGAAGGCGAGACCCCTTCCACCCCAAGTGGAGATAGTACTCGCGCTGCTGATGAAGGTAACGAGACCCCTTCCACCCCGGGTGGAGATAGTACTCGTTGTGCTGCTGCAAATAAGGCTCTAGTGCCTCTCTGAAAGGTAACACATACTGGAACACTGATAGGCTCTGTATCAGGACCCTCAAACTGATGTGAAGGCTCACATGCAGTATGAAAAATCTCCGGAGGAGGGTGATGGGCTGTAAAAAAGTCATGGGAAATCCTCCCATGCAATGCCCTGCAATCCAAGCGTATGTACAACAATGATCTTGATGAGCGCATAATGATAAATGTTGTTATGCTGCTGCACTGGAGTCTTCTTCTGCACAAGAGTAGTCATCCTCTCTATGTTTCGGCACATGAAATATGGAATGTTGATCATCCCCACTCTCGTGAAACGCATCAAAAGTCTGATGTGGTACGCGTAAAGGCGTGAGAATCAGCCCTCACAACTGAAGTACCTGATAATAAGTCTCATCAATGGTGCATAAGATTCCTTCAGAAATTGGAATGGAAATACCCTACTGAGCTGCCTCAGATATCCAGGCCTGATGTATGGCTCGTAATGTACTCTATCCACCTGCTGTCTTTTATTCCACTCCTCACCGACATTTGGTATTCCTGTTGCCTGAGAAATGGTTTCTGGTGTCAAGGTGAAATTTACACCAGCGAGTGTAACCTGACCATCTCGCAAATGAAAAACAAACAACCGAGCTAACTACTGATGATGTTGAATCTGAGCAACCCTCTCACGGTACTGATAACATGACTGCTCTCGGAAACATGCCATAGCAAGTGGGTACGCCTGCAACTGAGTCAGTGAGGTGGGCTCCTCTCTCACATGTCTGCCTCCTTTACGAGGCCTTCTTGGTGCATGAAGCTCTGTGGTAGAATAACTGTCTTGCTCATATGATGAATCTGTGTTCGTCATGGTGTTTGCAATGTGTATGACAAGTGTCTGTTTGTTTTGTTGAAAATGATAAAAGAGAACTTGGTGTTTGTTTTCAATGCCAAATGTGCCAAAGGGAAATGAGGGATTGTGAGGAATATGGAATAGTGGGAGAACTGGAGTTATGAAGTGAAATTAAGGTGTAATAACAGTCACTTGACTGTTTGGGATTGGGGATTTTGGGAATTTATAAGTGAAATGAGAGAGGGAGAGTAATAAGGAATAGTAGGGTTTAGGGATAGGGAAAATGGGAACAAGGGATATAAGTGGTTTTGGGACAGAGGGGAAAAGGAGAGGGACTATATGATGACATTGTGACAGTGAGGAGGAAGGGAAACACAAAAGGGGAATGGAGTTCAAACCAATTGGCACCAACAACAAAACTTTAAATTTCAAATATAAACCCTATGGAGCAGTTTTGGAAAAAATGATAGGGTTTATAATTTCACCAATCAAATTCTCCAACCAATCTTCAAAGAACTTCAAACACTGATCAAGGGTATCAACAAAGTGTTTTGAACTTACATGAAGCAGATGAGACTGAGTAATTTGAAGTTTCATTGGAGGCAGTGATAAAAATGGCTTGGAGGGTCTATGCGTAGTGCGCAAACCCAGTGCGCCACGTTGTCCATGTGCGCCGCGACAGTTACAATTTACACAGTGAAAAACCTCTGTATGCGCCGCGCGGTCTATGTGCACCGTGCCTTCCTCCCAATGCGTCGCGCAGCAGATTCAACACACAGTCGGCCTTCAAAGTTCTATTCTGCACTTCCACGACCTTTCTCTTGGGTTTTTGATAACTCTTGAAGTGAAAATGATTTTTGAATTGTGAAAAATATCTTGTATAGTCATGGATTTAATTTTTGTTTTGCTATGACCCACTTTTGTAATGATTTGACTTCAGCACTTTCCACTTTTAATACAAACTCGGTTTTTTGTTCCTATTTTGACTTTTTGACTTGAATGATGACACCTTTGTCGATTTTTTGCAGGGATGGTTGGCATGTTTTGGCAAAGGCGACCAGGGCTGCACCTTGAAGAATCTGACAACTGAAAAATTTTGAAAATATACAAATGATGAAATTACATTTATTACAAAAAATAAATTTGACGATTTCTTCTTCAAAACAAAGTTTTGAAGAAGAATCATTCTCAGCATTATTGATGATGAAAATTTTGGAATGCAAACTGTTAGAAACATCCTCATGTTCCTGCTGGCATTATTTGACCTTTTTGAAGACGAAACCCTAGACCTAATGACTGAAAAGACTCTTTGCTGACCAAAAGACCATCCATGACTATGAATGACTGTAAAATTTACTTTGATGAATTTTGATGAACTTTAATGATTAGACACAAACCAGCAGATACATGACATGAGGGAAAATGAGAGACAAGACCCTTCCGTCAGATAATCTATGCTTCTAGTGGAATGAAACTGATTGGATGAATGAGAAACCTAAAATGAAATGCAACAAAGAGTTTTTGATCTCTGACGGAGGTATAACCAGACCGACTCTAACAGAGCCCACAGTCGACATTTAATGCGCAGGGAGGGTGGTATCTCCAAACCGCTTGAGGCCACGTGTCAGCTCCTAGCATGTGTCACGCTCAAATTGGAAATACAGCTTACCCCACAAAGTTGGTGTGATCAAAACTGCTCTGGTTTTGTACAGTGATTAACCGTGGGGTTAAGCCCCTTCCTCCTGTTCACTCTGGTTCACTAAACTCAGGTTCAACTCTTGGAACCATAGCTCCATTAACTCATTACCGCTTTATTTCTTCTATAAGAGGGTTCCTTCCTTTGGAAAAGGTTCACAACTTCTATGGGCAACAACATTACAGTACCATACTGGAGCGTTATTGATCCTTCTATTAAGCGATAGCCGATTATGAAATATAGCATCTAACTCATAAAACGGAATTTTATTCAAACACCTGCACAATACAAAACAACATTACGAAATCCTGTGTTATTTGGTTTCACTGCTTTAGAGGGTGTAGGGAAGAACGTGGTCGTTGGATGGCATCATCCAATGATTGGGATTCATTAGAGGCGATAAAAAAGAGAGCGGGGGAAAAGAATAAATCAGATCCGTCGATCGCGTGGAGATCGACGGTGGGGGTTAGTCAAAAAACACAAAGTGGAAAGGTGAAAGGCGATGAAACCATGAGGGAAAGATCTGGGACCATCCGATCTGGACACGTGGACAGTCCATATCCCATCGGAGGATCGCAATTAGCGTTTTTACAATCGGCGGGGAGAGAGTAAGGGTGCAATAGAAATTTCCGATGCGATTGCGCGATCAGGGAAAGGCTGGTGCGATGATTTTGGGGCTGTCGATCTGCAGATCAGATCGATGGTGGAAGAAATATTAGGGAAAGTCAATTAGGAGGGGAAATAAAATGTTCCTGCTGGAAAGTGCCTATGCGATAAGTGCTCGATGGGACTAGCGCCTAGTTCTTAAGGCGTGGACATATGGAGGAGAAGTGGTTCAAGACTTAGCCCAAGAGGGCTTAAGTCTGTAATACAAGAAATGGGGTTTTTATAGATTTTAAATGGTTTTCAAAGGGTTTTGAGGGTTTTGGTAAGGCAAAGAAAGAGTCTTAAACCTTATCAAAGGGGTTTTTATGGAAGGGATGCGGAGAAAATATGAAAATGAAGGATTTTTATGGAGAATAAAGGGGTAAAATAAGGTTAGTTTTTTCAAGTGGAAGCAGGGGAAAATGGATGATTTTGCAGCAGTATTTTCTCATGAAATCAAGCAGAATTTCCAAGTGTAAAATGGGCACAGTAGGGAAGATTTTGGACAGAGGCATGAGGCCTTCAACAGTCTTCAAGAGATAACACTTTTTGCAATAAAATTTGTTCCTTAAAGGCTCCAAAAAATGATTTAGCCACCTTTTGGTATAACAAATTTCATAGGTGGCTAATAGTGGCTCCACCTGGGGATGGTGCCTTCTTGAAGGCATCAAGAACTTCAGACTTGCATTCTCTGGGAGGGTGACCTGTGCCTCATCCATTGGGCTACCTTTCTTTCCTTGGATGATCTTCTTTTTCTCTGAAAATATATTAGTAGCCATAAAAACAATGGATCTTTCATCTAAAAGCTTTCTACCTACCCAATCCTACAGATCTAACATTTTTTCTTCATTAGAGTGCACTTGGATTGGAAAACTCTTTTACAACATTTTATTCTTTTGAAAGCAGGAAATATAATCTATTTATACTCCTTATTTCTCCATGGACTTAGACTAAAAAGTTGAGACCATATGATTCTCTACCTAATCTACTATCTGTTGGGATTAAACTGTCCAACATATTTTATTCACTAAATTCTACAACATAAATTTAAAAGCATACAAGTCAGGATTGAACAGTCTAACTTGTTGCTGATCTATGGCATAAGAAACAAGTTGCACATACATCTTATTTTGCAAAAAATCAAAACAAAATGGAAGGCTTAGGATCTGAAATTTCGAAGCATTTCCTTCATCTCTTTCACAGCTCTGTTTCTAACTTTTGTTTGAGCTGTCTTTCCTTTGTCAACTAGTTCAGATTTTGAGCTAATTAGAACCATATTTACATATTTTTTCACTCAGAGTTTGAAACATATTTGAGTCATTCTCTTTGGAAACTTAGGTTCACATTTTGAGCATGTTTGAACCTCTAATTTCTATCCTAATATATCTAATGATAAGCCAAGATTAAACAGTTTGGCAGATCGAATTCACTATCCTATCAGCAGAAAATTTAAAACTAATTAGTCAAGATTAGGTTGTTTGACTAATTAGAAGTGTGTTATTTAGGAGTGGCATTTGAGCTTGCACACTTTTAAACTTGTTTCTCTTTTTGGTATGGGGCTGTACCTTTCTTGTTTTTACAATCTGCCCTCTTTTCCTTATTTCTTTTTTTTGTATTTTTGATTTTCATAACTTTGAATGCAATGATCGGTGAAGTATTTAAAATGAGAAAAAGATAAAAATAACTTTCAGAACATAACGTGGATCAAGAGAAGTAATGTTTAAGCATCCTGCCATTTACAGGAACCCCAAACAAATATGCCCCATTTAACTCTTGCAAGAGATAGGCATTATTACCAGCAGCTTAATGGATGGAGTAAGGGCCAAGCCATAAGTTGTCAAATTTTCCATGCTTTCCCTTGTCTTCCCTCCTTGAGTCCCACTTCAAAACTTTGTCCCCAATATTGAAATTGATGGCCTTTGTTCTTCTGTCAAAAAGCTTTTTAATGTTGTCTTGCTTCTGCAATGCTTTGTTAAAAACCTCCTCTCTGGTTTGCTGAGGATGAATGCTCTGATTTATTCTTCTGATCATGTCATTATATTCATTTTTCAACTCTTGAATCAAATTCATCATTGGTACACCAAGGCTAGTTGGAAAAATTGCATCAGTACCATACACAAGTTGGAAAGGTGACATACCAATAGATTTCTTCAAAGTCAATCTGTCAGCCCAAAGTGCTTGAACTATCTTTTTGTTCCAAGACTTTTTGTTGTCCTCCAACAGTTTCTTGATTATGTTCACTAAACTCTTATTTGAGGATTATGCAAGTCCATTACCTTGAGGGTAATAGGCCATGGAATTCCCCAATGTTATCTGATATCTGTGACAGAATTCAACCATATTCTTCGATCCAAATGTTGCTGCATTATCAGTGATGATCTTGGTAGGACAACCGAATCTAGAGAGAATATTATTCTCTATGAATTTTATAATAGCAGAATCATTGGCTTTCCTACAAGGTATGGATTCTACCCACTTAGTGAAATAGTCTGTGGCAGTGAGAATCCATCTATGCTAGGCAGAGGATGATGGATGGATTTCACCTATGAAATCAAGTCCCCACTGCTGAAAAGGGGCTTCAACAGTGATTGGATGCAGAGGTAGGGGTAGAAGTTTTGTTTTTCCTTCAAAAATTTGACATTTATGACAGGCAATGATCATCTTGTGTATATCATGAAAGAGAGTAGGCCAATAGAAACCAGCCCTCAAAATTTTGTTGGCTGTTGTCTTCCAGTAAAAATTACCTCCATACTCTCCTTCATGGAACTCATGCTTAACCTTCTCTGCATTAAACTCAGGCAAACATTTGAGCAATATACCACTTTTATTTTTCCAATAAAGACATCTATCTATAATGCAATAGTTTACAGCTTTCACTTTCAAAAACCTTGCCTTTGTTTTTGACAAACCAGGGGGTGTATTTAATTTAAGCAAAACGTAAAGAATATCAGCATACCAAGAGGAATTCATAAAATAATCTTCAACAATGGGAGTTGATATTTCCTCTTGTTCATCCAAAGCATTAATCATATTAATATCAAGAACTTCAAAATTGGATTCAGCCATTAATCTAGCTAGACCTTGGCCTTTGATGAGTTTAGTGGGTTTTATCTCTAAATCATATTCAAGAATAACAACAATCCACTTACCTCTTTTACCATCTAGGTCATTTGTTATAATGTCTTTCACAACCGAATTTGGGACAAAGGCAATGATGTGTGAGTACAAGATGTATACTCTGAAGTTTTTCAAAGCCTTAACCAAAGCAAAAGCTTGCTTCTCCATAATGTTATACATCAGAGGGGCGTCCCTCAATGCCTTGCTAAGAATGCAATAGGCTGCTCATGTCCTTGTGGATTTTTCTATAAAAGGACAGCAGCTATGGTATGTTCTGATGAAAATGGAAAAATATAAAAATCTTTTGAAAAATCAGGACTTATTAGAACCGATGTTTTGGTTAACGCTTGTTTCACTAGTTCAAAGGACTTCTTTTCTTTCGAGGTCCATTTTACCCCTTGCTCCTTCTTCAACATGTTTGTGATGTTCCTAAGGAGCTCAACCAAATTGGGGATGAACCTTCTCAAAAATTTAATCTTCCCAACGAAATATTGCAACTCCTTGATGTTTCGAGGATGAGAGATTTGCAATATGGCCTCAATCCTCTTTGGATCTATCTTAATACCGTCTTCTAAAATAATGTGCCCGAGAAGTTTACCTTCTTGGAGCCCAAATAGTGTTTTCCTAGGGTTTAAATATATCCCAAACTTCCTTCATCTCCCGAAGATTTCTCTTAAATGTGCTAAGTGCTCTTCATCTATCTTTGAAAACACAGTAACATCATCAAGGTATATAATGATGAAGTAGCCTAGTTCTTCTGAGAATGCTATGTCCATGGCTCTTTGAAAATTTTCTCCAGCATTCATTAGGCCAAAAGGCATTTTCACATACATGAAAATGCCCCATGGTGTAGTAAACACTATCTTTAGTTGATCATCAGGGTGGAATAAGATCTGATTGTACCCTGAATAGCCATCAAGCAAAGAAAATCTTCTAGACCCTACCACCCTTTTTGAAATATGATCCATCTTAGGTAAAGGGTAGTTGTCCTTTAATGAAGCTTTGTTTAAGTCTCTAAAGTCTATACAAATCCTAATCTCTCAATTTTTCTTCCTAACTGACACCAGATTAGACACCCACTCAGAATATCTAATAGGGACAATAATACCAGCTTCATACATCTTTTTAATCTCCTTCTCAACCAAAGGGAGCTGTATAGGGTTTATTCTGCGCAGTTTCTGTTTGAATGGTTTTTGGTTTTCCTTGAGAGGGATTTTGTGTTGTATTATTTCAGTGTCATAGGACTTAAGATCTTCGTAACTCCATGCAAAAACATCAGAAAAATCTTTAAATAGCTTTATGTATTTGAGTTTAATGTGAGTTGGTAAAGTCTTAGATAGTTTGATCATCATTGGTTTAAGTTCACTGCTTATATTGCACTCTTCCACTTCAGTCTCTATAGGTTCAAGTTTTGGCTTCCTGGCCACGTCGTTAAAATCAAACAACTCTTCTAAAGATGCCAGACCCTTTGGAAAACTTTCATCATTAGACTGCAGGGTTTCTAACTCCTCTGTTTCTAAGTATGCATTCATCTCTGTTTCATTTTCAAGTTTGCTGGATAACAGGTTCACATTAGCAAGTTCAGGAGACCTTTCTTCTTCATCAAGAAAATTTTCTTCACTAGGGCAGTCAGTTTCATAGTCTGAATCCGAACTTGGTAGTTCGAATTCGTTTCTAAACTGCATGAAGTCTTGTATTTGTTTGTCTCCGTCGAACACCTGCTAATATTTTTCGTTATCAGGAATGGCTGGTCTAAATTTTATTTGAGTTGTGCAGTCTTTGGTTTCATATGGTGTTAATCATGTTCTAGTTGCAAAAGCTAAATTGTGGGCTGCAATATTTATTTTTCTTGGGAAAAAAATCAGTTTGGACTCCTCAAACGTTTTTAAAAGGTCCATGACATCATTTCGGTAGGCCCTAACTCTAGGATGATTTGTGTTATACTCCCCATTGAATTGCCTAATGACTAACTCTAAATCCCCATACACTTTGATTCTTTTGGCTCCTAACTTTTTCAACAAACGCAAGCCTAGAAGCAAGGATTCATATTCTGCTATGTTATTGGAACACTAAAAGTTTAATCTACAGGAAAGGATTTCCATGAGATTATTTTCAGTGTTATGTATCCAGACCCCTGCACCAACATTGATCTTAGTGCAAGACCCATTGAAGTGCATACTCCATAGAGGACTAGTCTCGAGTTTATCATTTGCGTTACTATGCTCTTCAATAAGTGTGCTATCAAATTGTTCTTGGAGGTCAGCACACTATTGAACTTGTTTTAACTCCTCAGATTTTTTAATGGGTTGAAAACTGCTTTCTTGACTCTCATCATTTAAAAAAAAAGGACACATTATTTGTAGCTCAAGATCTATGTTTTGTTTGCTAGAGCTTACAGGTTCAGCAAACTATTTTGACACTCCTACGTTACCTTCTTCGTCCTCTCTATCTGTCCTTAAATTAGAAAAGGTCACTTGTTCAGTAAGTGCTTCATCGTTAAATAGAATAAAAGAATCAAGGCCTATATCTACAGAATACATAGGAGAGTTTTGAGGTCTGTCTTGACTTGTAACTGTGTATTGCATATGAGACTCCCTGTAAAGTCTTCTAGTCTGATTGAAAATAGGGATAGTCGCATAGGTCATGTCCATTTGCATGGTCCCTTGTAACTTAGCTCCCCAAGACCTAGATAATATCATTCCATACTTTGGGGGCACATCAGCCACAACAATATCCATGACTAAAAATTTGGCTGGAATTTGGGCTAAGTTAATGTAGAGGTCTTAAATTAAACCCAAACATTTTACTCTGCTAGAGTCAAAAGAGTATAGGTCTTTATAAGGTCTGGTGATTTCTAGACCCAGGCTCTCCATTACAGCTTTCGGCATTAAATTGTGAGAAGCTCCTGAGTCATGCATAGCGTTATGTAAAATCTTTTCATGAACATTTAAACTTACATAAAAGGGAGGAACATGTCCCTCTTGATACTTACCTTCAATCTTAGGACCGAAAATAAGCTTTGGTTGGTCATCATTAAGATTGACTGTGTCATTATTATCCTCAATATTTAAAGCCTTAAAAATTTGGGTCCTATATACATTTTGGGCAGATAACTCGATCAAGGGAACAAAGATTTTGATTTTTGAAATTTCCTACTCCAGGCTGAAAGGAATTTGATTCTTTACAGAACTTGTTTCAGCCTTACTAGCTACTAGTCTATCAGCAACACCAGTTTGCTGATTTGTTCTATTTACATTTGAAAAAATGGTTTTCACAGGAGTACTAGCTGAAGTGTTAGTACCGCTAAGGTCTGCACTCTGTTTTTCATTGTTTTGAGTGCCTTTCTCTTTACTTTTATCAGAATTTCTAGCTACTTTCTTGTCTTTCTGTTTGACAACTTTCGGCTTGTTTACAGTGTTGTTTTGTGCAAATTTGTCAGAGGTTTTGGTGTTTGGGGTTTCTAGGTTTCTCTTGCTTCTAAGGTCATACTCCTTTTGAGGCTTTATGATAACATTTTCCATGTCTTTATAATAAATTTCATTATCATCTCTTTTGTCATCATAAGGTGTATAAAGACCTTGTTTTATATCATAATGGACTTCAAAGTCATCATTATCTACCCCCAACATATTTATGTCCTCATCCTATGCTTTCTCATCTATTTCTTCAACCTCACTCACATAGTTTTAATGAAAGGGAGGAGTGATCTGTTGATCATCTTCCCTTGGTCTATTTTGAGGTTGGTTTCTTTTAAAATTATAATTTTGATTATAATTTCTATTTTGAGGAGCATTTTGGTTTTGGCTTGCTTGTGCTCTCTTAATTATGCTCATCTCTTTCATCATATCCTCCATCATTCTCTCCATCTTTGAGTTGGAAGTATAAGGTGTGTTTTCTTCCCTGAAGGATACTCTCTTCTCATTTTTCATTCTTGCTCTTTTCTCCATCAAGTTGACTTCCACAGCAAGAGCCCCTTTTTTCATATCTTCAAGAGTTGCAGGATCTCTCTCTCTCAGCTGATAGGCCATCTCAGGGTCAAACCCTTCAGGAAAATTGTTTAGAGCTGAGCCTTATGGAGGTTTTAGATCTAGGGAAAGGGCATTATACACACTATTAAATCTAGTGCAATAAGCTTGTACACTTTCCCTAGTGTTTCTGTGGAGGTTCTTATAATCCGAAAGGACTTGGAGAGGATTCTTATTCACTTCCCATTTGTTTAAGAAAGTCTGATGGAAGGCTTGGAGATCATTGATACTATGGGGGGTTAAGCCTTTAAACCATTTTCTTAATTCTCCCCCCAAGCTTTGAGCAAATAGTCTAAGTTTGACAGAATCATCATCAATTTCATTTTTTTCAAACTAGTCATTCATCTTATCCACATGTTGTGATGCAGTAGTAACATTACTAGCATCATATAATGGAATTTTTGACTGATAGTCCTGTGGAAGATTGACTAAGGGAAAATGAAGGACTAAGGGAGCATACCATGCTACCATGATATGTAGTGGAGGTGGATTTACAAGCGGTGGATTAACAAAAGGTAAAGTGGGCTGAAGTGGAGTGGTTTGGATAGTGGATGTTTGGTGAATAGATGTGGATGGAATAGCAGTAGATTGCTGAGCTGATCTTGGATTAGAGACACCTAAATTGTGAAGGAAATGTAAATCAGGAGGTGTTGTTTCTCTACTACCAAGATGTTCACTTGTTTCAGGAGATGAAAGTGAAGACTCAGAATCTAGCTGAGTTATATCATCAAATGACCTAGTTCTAAAGGGATTTACTAAGTCAACTTGTGATTGTTGTAGAGCTGAAATATTTTCAGGAACTGAATTAGCTCTTAAGGGTGATCTAAAATCAGTTGATCATTTTATCTTAGGGGACTTCCTAAGGATACTTTTTGGGTTATCAAATATCTCAGGTGGATCCGGGTCAGGAAGGGCTCTAGTATGAATCTTTCTAGGAGCCACTATGCTGTGTTTTTCAGACCCAAATAAACAAGTACAGTTTAACCAGATATGAAAATCTTTAAGTGGCTAACTAAACTGTTTTATACAAATTTTAATCCTACAGCCCTCTAATCGAGTTTGAATGATAGTATAATGATAAGGGTTCTTCCTAGTGGAGTTTTAAGATCTGTTAAGGATTGTGGAGTCCCCAAGTGGAATTTTTTAGCTATTTTCAGAGGTAAAAGGTTTTATGGTCCACCACCATGTTTATTGAATTCCAATCTGAAATATTTTTGGGTTTTCTGAGTTATTTTTCAGTTGTGTGGTTTCTAAGAGTGTCCTAAATCTGTTTCACAACTTAGCTACGGTTATGAGACAAAGACAGTCTACTCTTATGGCTAAGCCAGCTGATCTTTCAAGGTTTAGACAACTCTTATGAGAATCCTAGGTCTTGCCTAGTTTGTCACTGATTCAAACAAGCTTCTTCATGATTACCATTTCTTGGTAGTGCTTGAAAAGGGCTACTTTTACTCACAAGGTTTTATGAAGTTTTTAAGGGAACCAAAGATTAAATTTGGTTTCGTTCCTCAGTGGAGTCGCCAGAAATGTTAGCACCTTGTAATTAGCAATATTGGCAAAATTCCAACTGCAGGGAGAACATTATTTCAACCACTTTGGTATTCTTGGATGTATCCCTCCTGAATCCGGAGAGGGATCTCTCCAATAGGTGCAAAGATGGATTTGTATTTGAAATTTTATGGTAATGATGTTAGGCTAGTTATGAAGGCCAAGGGTTTTGTTTGTTTTTGGATGGTTGAGCATGAATATGGCTTGAGGGGAAAGTTCTAAATGAAAATATTTTCAAAGGTGAGAAGTTGCAAGCAATCAGAACAAGCTTTGAACACATTCCTAGTTGCCTAGTTTGTCCATTGGGCTGTGGAGTCATAATAGGGTTTAATTGAAACAACAACGGGAAAGAGTGGTCCATGGGGCAAGTCATCTATGTCTAAGGATCTCTTTAAAGTTTTATTTATGGAATGAAATGGTACAACAAGAAGGGGAATTAAAACAAATGGAGAAAAAAGAGCAGCCCAAGATCAGGTAAGTACTTTTAAACTAGCCTGCTTTGACATACACTTAAGAAAGACATAAAATTAATCTAAGATCAGGTAAGTAATTCTAAATTAGCCTGCTTTTGATGCACTTTCAATAGAAAACATTTTAAAACAAAGGGAAACTTGAAGGCAACCGTTGGAGAAGAAACTACCGGGCCGGGCTCACCACAAATCCTCTCCTAGCTTTGCTCTACTTGGCAACTTTCAAGACAAACACAAAGATAACAAAGAATGGCCTAAGATCTAGTAAGTGTTTCAACACTAGCCAACTTTGAACACATTCCAAGGGAAACATTCAGACAGTATTTGGGGATAAAACTAGGACCATGGCACACCATATCTTCCTTAGTTCATCTCTACTTAAGATATACTGAAAATAAAATTTAACAATAACAATTAGCTAAGGCAATAGGATGAGGGAATGCCGACATTCCTATGCTTAGAACTGAATTAAATCATTCCTAAATAACACGAATTGGAAGAAGACATGGAGATAAAGATTTTCAGTCAGAGAAGGGTACTGATATAAAGTAGGTCCTAACTCTATGCATTTTGTTCTTTATAAGAGAATATGAACAAAGTGAAAATAGAAGTAAAATAACAATTCACAATAAGAAATAACATCATTGTCGACATAGACTAGGATCCCATAAATCAACTTGTATTGATGCTCCAAACCAGTTATAGCTTTAAGTCTAATGCTTTAGTTTAGCAATCATCTACACTTCCCAGACTAACTAATATATCGCAAGCAGAGCTCCAAGAGCCAGTGAACATTATTTACAAGTAGAAGTCTCAAGCTCAATTATATTTCAAAGTTCAGCAACCAATCCCTCTCTCATCTTCTCTAGTAGTATTTATAGAAGAATGACGAGGTGAGATCTGATAAAATATCTCCAAAGATAATTAATACAGACTAATGACTTCTCAACCTTTGAGGGGCTCAATGGAGAAGCGTACAGGTATTATTATTGTATTAATTGATTTACATTTAAGATTAAGCTTGGTGGGAGATTTTGTTGACTTTTGAGGCTTTGTGTCATGTTGGAGTAACTCTGCAGATATTTTGTGATTAAGTTTATTTGCAAAATTCACTCTCTGGCTGCGTTGAGGAAAATATCTGATCTTGATCAATAACTTCGGCCTCTGTTTGAATTCTTTGAGGCACACGTGGGACTGTTGTGGCTGGGAGGAATCAATTTTCCTCAGATGTGGCGGTGGAGGCCTTCTGTCTGATAAAAATTTAGGATTTTCTTTTAACTGTGTCTTAATTTGGAGGATTAGGCTTTTGATAAGAAATATTAACCGTAATCCTCATAAATTTGTCTTCAATCTTCCATTCTGGTGCATTCTGTCTTTGACACGGATACTCTTTGATTGTGATTCATTTACTGCGTTTTCGTTGGCGTGCAGTGTTGCGCAGAGATCGTGAGGCATCAATGCCTTTGAAGCATTGACGAGACATGGAAAATTAACCCATGGATGGCTTGATTTTAAAGAATCGAAGGCGTGAGAGTTGAAACCCAGCCTTCGGCCTCTTTTTTAGTATATTGGAAAAAACCATATAGTCACCCTTTATCAAATGAAATACCCCGGACTTCAAACATCCCGATAAAACTAAGCTATATAAACCATTTTGGGTCACAAAAGGAGGCCGCTGATGTCAGGTTGTTTGTGACCCAAAATTTTTATGAAATCTGCCATATAAAGCTTATAGGGTTCTGATTTCACGACCATGAGAGCAACCAAACAAGGCCCTCTCCAATCAGTTGCTGCCCCATGGGTACTAATGTGTATGCTGACTTGGCATTGGGGACCACTGGTTCTGTGAGACTGCTGACTGCTGTCGTGGTCATGGGGACCAGGCCTATTGATTGTGGGCCATGAGCCCAGGCCATACCTTAATTTATCCCCCAGCTTCTTTGAGCGCGATCACCATTCGATGAGCCTGCCTCAGATCAGACGGCGTATGTCAATAACGCATAGAGCCCATAGTCGACATTTAACGCACGGGGAGGGCGGTATCTCCAAACCGCTTGAGGGCATGTGTCAGCTCCTAGCATGTTTCGCACTCGAATTGGAAATACAGCTTACCCCACAAAGGCGGTGCGATCATAACTGCTCCGGTTTTGTACAGTGATTAACCGTGGGGTTACCGCACTCTGTTGATCGAGAGAATCATGTAAGGCTTCCAAATCCTTATGAAGAAGACCCAAAACATGTTTAGGCTCATTCATGGCATCATATATCACAGCTATCTTAGTGAACCTGCTGATAATATTAGGTAGGGGGCTTCCTGAGCTGGGATTCTAAAAAATCCTTAAAACACTCTCAAATTTCTATAGCATCTGTCAATTTTCTAGTCTTACTATATAGATCGACAAGATGATCATAAATTGCAACAACACTAGGATGGTTCTCACTCTTCATAGACTTGGGCACGGTGATATCATTCTGATAGGCGAACACAACGTTATCATCCTTTCTCATTTCCACATATGTGTCCCCAATGGTACAATCCCTAGAGTGCACTTCAAGATCCAAGTCATGAGACATCGATTTCCTACTTGCTAGCAAAAAGTTCTCAAGGGCTTCTTCATAATCCATTTTCGCTTCGCCTTCCAACTTTTAGCCTTGCCAATTTCTTTCAAGAGATCTGTCAACCTGTGTTTCTCAACATCCACATTTGTGTTTTATGTGTCCATTTTCTTTTCTCTAATTCATAACATATGCTCCAATACACAAATTTCATCATCCAACCTATACATGAGATAAATTTATTCATTTCAGAAATAAATTTATAGAGTAATGCAATACCAATGTACAATCTACTTGAAAAATATAATAAATTTTCAAAATTACTAATATATATAGAGAAACAACTTTAATTTAAAATATAATGGTTAATCTTCCACTAAAATTTTGCTAATTAGTACATGAAACATTTTGTGAGTGTACATAACTAATTTGAGGTAAACTGAAAATTGAAAGACTAGTTTAAATTAAAAAGAATAGGGAAAATGCGTCTATATAATGGATTCATTTAAAACTTGGAGACCTTGAGGGTATGCAAAGGGAAACTAATGGACCTGTTTGATTGACCCACCAAAAAATTGCGTCCTCTTCGACATAATGGGTTGACTGATAATCTCATGTGTTTAAAATGGCATGCATATACTAAAAGAATGAGGAATGAGTTTTTATTGTTCAACCCCTGTGTATGAGTGAAATCATCGAAAATGACTCAATATTCCTAATAAAATTGCGCATAAATCCCAGAAAACCATGACAATGTGAACGCATAAAAACAATTGATTTATGTTAAAGCAATGAACTCAAGGTAAAATTGAAACTACAATTACCATCATGTGTGAAATTCAATAAAATTTTTAACTTTATTCACCTGCCCATTGCCTCATGTGTTCCTACCAGATTTCTACGGACTGCAAGCGTACTAGGATGATAGGGACCACATATCTCTAACAAAATCAACCTTGAATCTTCAAACAAATTTTCAAATACTTTTATGGCATAGAACTGCACACAAGCCAATCTGATTTGGTTCAAAATAATACCAAAAAATACATATCTCATCTCCCCACTGGCCCTCAATAGAGAGATGGGTTTGGAAGGGGAGAGAGGGAGGGAAGAAAAAATACATAGAGGTTGAGAAGTGGAGAGAGAGAGGGAGTGACAAGGGAGATATAGAGAGAGATTCTGTATGTTTGTAGGTGAGATTAAGAGACAAAGAATGATATTTGTAGAGAAGGGGGGAGAGAAGGAGAGTGAGATGCATATAGTAACAAAGTAGGTAGGTGAAGGCAGAGAGAGAGAGAGAGAGAGAGAGAGAGAGAGAGGTGGGGTAGAAAGGAATAGAGATAGGATGTGAGAGAGTTGAGAGAGATAGATAAAGAGAGTTGGAGATGGAGGGGGGAAAAGAGCCAGATAGGAAAACATGAGGAAAGAGAGGTTAAAGCGGGGGGAGGGAGGAAAGGGGAAGAGAGAGTGATGGAGAGAAGGAGGTAGTGGTAGGTAGATACATTTGAGAAATAGAGTGTATGTTTTGGGGTTGATATAGAGGGACAAAGGGAGATATATATATATATATATATATATATATATATATATATATGGAAGGTAAAGTGCAAGTAGAGAGAGATGGAGATAGGGAGGGAGGGACAATGAGATTGATAGATATGTAGTGAGAGAGTGTGTGTGTGTGCGGGGGTGAGATAAAGAGAAAATTAAAATAGATGGAGGGAGATATAGATATATATGGAGGGGGAGAAAGGGGAGAATATTTTTTGTAGTAAATGCATTGATTTTAGTGTAGCTGGTGATTTCTAATCTTATTTTATTTCTTGCACTAGATGCATTGATTTTAGTGAATATGTTTATTTATATTGATATTTTATTACTGGCACAAGATGCATTTATTTAAATGTGTATTATTTCTAGTCATATTTGATTTCTTGCACTAAATCCACTGATTCAGTGTAGACGGTGATTTCTAATCCTATTTTATTTCTTACACTAGATGCATTAATTTCATTCTGCATGTTGATTTATAATTATATTTTATCACTTGCACTAAATGTATTGATTTAACTGTAGATGATTTCTAATCCTATTTTATTGTGTTAACACATAATCCTAAGGGATTATTTCAAATTTTACATTAGTGTAAAATAGGAAATAAGGAAATCTAAGAGAAAATGGGAAATGAATCACAACAGTGTCACATCCATGTATATATCCATGAGCATCCTCAATCAAATATCACGGTTAATTTTCTGGAGTTACCTCCTGGCCTAACATGGTATCTAAGCCAAGTCTATTTTTGGCTTTCATGCCCTTGTAACTCCCTCCATTCTTAAAAATTGTCTCTACTAATTTTTCAAATTGACACCTCTGTCATATTCCTGCAAAATCCTTTGTTGAATTCTCTTGCTGTGTTGAGGAAATGTGATGCGTTATTGAATTATTTTTCTGGTGTTGTGTTGAATTATTTTTATGGAGCAGTTCCAAAGCTCTAGGACTCTCCCACCATCACTTATCTAGGCTCCCTTTCCCACTCCTCCTCTCAGCTCCCTCACGGGATCCTCCTCACAGGCTCCTTCGCGTAGTCCCACAAAATTAAAAATCGATCTCTCGTTTCTCCTTCCCTCCTCCTCCCTCCTCCCATAGCTTTCTCCTCTCCACCCCCTACTCTCACTCCGCGCAACACTCTCTCTCATTTCTTTCCTTCCTGCTCCCAGTGATCTCCACCTACCTCTCAAAGAACCTACATGACTTCTCCCTCGACTGGCCTATGGGGCTTCCCTCCTCCTCCCTCCCCTGGTCCCTCTTCCACCCTCCTCCTCCTCCCTCCCTCTGCCCTCCACCCTCTACACTCCCTCCCTCCCTCTGTCATCACCTCCCCCTATGCAACCTCCCCAAGTCTGACCTTCCAGAGGTCCCACCTCCCCCAAGTGTGACCTCCCCTAGGTACGACCTTCCGTAGGTAGACCTCTTAGATGTCTGACCTCTGCGAAAAAAATGTATGAAAATTTCTTTTTACAATATTTTTTTTTACCATAATTGAGATTTTTGCAGTACAGTACATTTTTACACCTGAATGGAGTTTTTTTCTAGCAGACTACATTTTTTTATAGTACATATGTACAATGAATTCTCTCATATCTATTTTGGGTTTATTTCTCTCTCGCAAGGAGAACTATCCTGAGTCGTCTGAGAAAATCAAGCACACTCTCATTTTTAGTGAGTTGTGGAGACGAATTTGTGAATGAGTTGAATGAGACAATACACTGACAAAACCCACCTCTGAAAAGGAGATTTCCATTTTGGAAAACAAGAATTGCAAGGCCTATGCCTTCATTTCAGCTTCTGTAAATGAAGAGGTGTGTCACCATATTAAACCATTTTCAAATTCCTATGAATCATAGAGAAAATTAAAATAACTCTACAACTCACATTCAGAAGTTGAAAATTTTCAATTAATGATTAAGGTATTCAACTTTGAATGAAAAATGATGACCCTCTTTATTTAGCATCAAAATTAATATCTATCATGCATGGCATTAAAAATATTGGTGTAGAAGTTGACATACCTCTCACAGATTATGTTAAGGCATTGTATCCCACTTACTCACACTACCTTGAGTCATTGGATGCAAGTGGAAACCTCATGAAGATCACCTTTGATTCCATTGAGAATAAGCTTGAAAAAAGATAGAAGGCTTTTGGAAAGAAGACAACCACTCTGTCTTATGAAGGAGATGTATTTTTTACACATAGAGATAAAAATCATGCTCAAGATTCTTCTAGACGAAGAGGTGGCTGAAGAGGAAGTGGAAGAAGAAATTTCAGAGGAAGGGGGGGGCAGACAATGTCAAAGTGAAAAATATAATCTTCATTGCATACGCTACAATATATATTATCATGATGCACATTCTACATGTAAGCTGCCTTGAGAAAAAATTGAGCAAAAAATAAATCAAGAAAAAAGTAAAACTTATGACAAAGACAAAGGTAAAGCACCTGAATCCGCTGACTATGTTGTAGCACATTCTAACATTGGCGTAACTGAAGACTTGTTTGATGCTTCACTTACTTATTTGAGAAATGATTGTTTGCTAGATTTAGGAACAACATGTCAGATGACATTTAGAAAATACTTTTTTGGAGAATTTACTAACAAGGTTTATGGATCGATATACTTTGTAGACAAATCTAAAATCAAGCCATCAGAGATTGGCACAATCAATCTTAAGTTGCATGGTCTTCTAGACCATCTTCTACATGATTTCCTATACCTACCTGAGTTGAGGAGAAAGTTGTTGCCCTTTATCCACATCCCCTAGCAAGGAAACTCGATTCATATGTTTGATGGCAAGGTTGAGGTCAGAGAAGCATCAGATCGCTCACTTTTCATGAGAGGAATAGAATAAGGAAAACTTCTAAAGCTGCAAGGTAAATATGCTTGTGCACAAAAATTTTCATTCAATTCTCATTATGATGAATCTACATTCACATCAAGTCTTTTATGGCATGCTATATTTGGACACTCAAACCATGAGAGCCTTCGATTGTTGAAGAAAAATGGTGTTACTCGATTGCGTACAAGTCTTAGGAAACTTAACCAATGTGATGCTTGTATTCTAGGAAAGCATAGCAAACATTCCTTTCATGATTCACATTCCATAACACATAGAAAACTTGAGCATATTCATTCATATTTATGTGGCCCCATGCTTATTGCTTCTGCAAATGGAAATAAATATATGATGGCATTTATTTATGATCACACCCAAATGTTTTTGGTTTTCTTATTGAAGAACAAATCTAATTATTTTCAAACATTCAAGAATTTTCATACATGGATGCACAAACTCGTATTGGCTCTTTCGCACTGATAATGGAAAATAATACACTTCAAACGAATTTAAAAACTATATTGGCCAACATGGGGTCAAACATCAAACAATCATGCCCTATAATCCCCAACATAACAATGTTGCTGAAAGAATGTGTTATTGCCTAAATCTACCTCAGGCTGAAGGAAGGCAGAGTCTAGGGTAACATCAAACCACGATTAATCTGGTAGCTAGCCCTACCAAATCAAGAGAGGGCTCTCTCCGGGTCAATCTCAGCAAAAATAATCAATGAGGCTTGAGATGACTTGAAATAAAAGCTAATTTTAGGCTAGGTATATATGTGAAAGGGTTGATTTGATTTTGGGGGTTTTTTTGGAATGAAAGTGAAAGGGCAGATTTTGGGTCCGGGAAATTATCAGTTTTGGAGAGGGCTGAATGGGGCAAGGAAGGAAATTGTTTTGATGCTTCGAATTGAATGAAATGGATAGATCCGACCGGTGAGGAGTTGAAGAGGGCAAGAGGCATTCAAGAATCCTCTTCAGACAGTTGAAAACATGGAAGATTAAACAAAACTTCAAGGCAGAGCACTGCAAATCTAATGAATTCCACCTTAATTACTTGTTTTTTTAACTTAAGAATAAAGGAGAAGGAAAATGATACACATGAAACATCACTAAACTTACAATCACAGAGAAAAACACACCATCAAAACATAGAGCCACATGGATCCCAAAGAGTGCTGCAAACCCTGGTCTATTCCTTTGCCAAAATGCAGAGATGAAATGTACAATGAAGCTAAAAGCAATCCCAAGTGTCCAACCCTAAAAAAAAATGAGAAAATACAAGATATAGACAAGCTTAACTCATCCCCATGACTCTAGGGGTCGAGCTCACTAGTTTAGGATCTGTTTCAACAAGATCTAAACTAAGAACTGGAAAATAGGCAGTGCAATAGCTTGCCTCTATAAGATGGGAAACTGATTCATTCAGTTATAATTCACCTTTTGATGAATGAATCTACTTGGATGAGTAAAAATGTGCAAAAATTACATCAAATTCATGAAATTACATCAAGTTGCATCAGGAGTTTCACATTTGGAGATAAAAATTCAAACTGGCCAAAACTAGGTGAAAATCTGAACTTGTTTGGTCCCTATATTACTAGTATAGTTCCTTATTGTTGTTAGTGTAACCCCCTTATAGTTATTATTGTACCCTTTTAACCCCCATTTTATTATTATTGTGCCCTTAAATTATTATTGTTAGGCCGGCTAGGATTACATTGTGGCCCACTAGGATTACATTATGGCCCCATGGACTCCTATATATAGAAAGGAGGTTTTGTAAATTGGATCATCCAAGAATTTTTCATTTATGTAATGTATTGTAGGTTACCCCCATGAAGTGGCTTATTTTTAAGGCGTTGATATATTTTTTCTTCTATTTTTGGAGCTGGTTACACAACATTTGGTATCAGAGGTTTGGATTCTAGGGTTTCGCTGCTCCAAATAGGTCATCGTGGAATTTTCGCTATAACTTGTTTTCTACGAAGTTTCAGAAGCTAAAATTTTTAGGGTGTGAAGCTACAATCCTGAGGAAGATGGTGTAAAAATTTCAGAGCTTGGTTCGCAATATTTTAGGAGATATTATCTGTGGAAGTTAGGTCTTTTTTCAGGCTCCTAAACAGGTCATCGTGGCATTTATGCTATAAAGTTTTTTCTACGAAGGTTCAGAATCTGAAATTCATATGGTGCGAAGCGGAAATCCTGAGGAAATTCTTCAAACAATTTCAGAGCTTGGTTCACAATATTTTTGGAGATATGATCTGTGGAAGGTAGTGCTTTTTCAGGCTCCTGAATTTCATCTAAAAGAGGTGATCATGGGAAAATTTCAATAAATCTCTCTCTGGGCATCGGATTGGAGTGCCGTAAAAATTGGTCGCAATTAGACGGATTGAAGTTTCTTGGATATCAATTTCAGAGACAAAGGAAGAAACAATGACACGTGGCAAGTCATACAAGTTTGCTCTACTGAACCAGTCCATAATTAGGTCATTGTGGGAGATTGGACACAACTTTGTCTTGGAGAATCCAAATTAGGTCAGACCTGTGGCATTCGAAAGATAATTAAGGGGGATACGTCGGTACCAAAAAATATATTGAAGTGCTGCAATCACAGAGATAATCCAATTTCAATATCAAGCTCCTCAAAAGCAAGAAAAAGGTGTGTATTGTTTTTCCAAATTGCATAAGTCTTGTTTGAAGAATCAATTTGAATTGATTCCAAGGGAATATTGTAGAATAGATATCAGTATTGGGTTCTAAAATATGCCCCGTAAAAATAATTCAACACCCATTAAGCCTTCAGAAGGCTCTACTATGACTCATGAAGATGAAGAATTGCAACATGATCTATTAAAATTACAAGAGCAAGTGCACTAAATTTCTCTCTCGCAAAGAGCAGCAAAAAATGAAATGGAAGTTTTGAAGAAAGGCGTGGAAGAGAATATGGATGGTGTGAAGAATAATATGGATGGTTTGAAGAAATGCATGGAAGCTAAGATGGATGGCATGGATGCTGGCATGGAAGCTAAGATGGATGACATGAAAGACAACATGGAAAAGAACATGAAAAACATGAAGAATGATCTAAAAGCAGACATCGAAGGTTTGAGAAAGTTGATACAAGAAATGTTTCCTAATGGTGAAAAGATAGTAGAATAACCTCATGATGAGAAAAAAATAAATGTTAATCACGATTTCATAAACTCTAATGTTGGCGGGAAGAACCACCATATTCCAAAAATGGATATGAGGAAGTTTGATGGGAAGGATTCTGTAACATGGATACTATAGATGGAGCAATATTTTGATCTCCATAATGTGAAAAACACAGAAAAGGTACGCATTGCAACTTTACATTTAGAAAAAAATACATTTTTATGGTATCGATGGCTTTGCTCCCGTAAAAAAATTGTCACTTGGTCAATTTTTACGGAAGAAATGATAACACATTATGAGGATACAAAGAGAAAAACCTTCTTTAGCCAATTGATAAATCTCAAACAAAAGGGTTTAGTGGGGAAACACATTGAGGACTTCCAAAAATTGAATATAAGGGTAACTGATATTCTAGAGGAACATAGGATTGATCTCTTCATAGGCACTTTAAAGTATAACATCCAACATGAAGTTCGTGTTCTGGAACCTGATTCATTGGAGAAGGCATTCAGGTTGGCAAGAAAATTTGAATGTAAAATTATGGCGACAAGGAAGCCTACCACTCAATTCTATAAAGAAGGAAGTGTTGCTACATCTAGATTTCCACAACCTACAAGGTTGAAACCACAACAATTGGAAGAAAAAAGAGAAAAGGGCTTTTCTACAGTTGTGATAGAAAATACACTAAAGGTCATAAGTGTGTTGAGAAGAAATTATTTTACATAGATTGTGAAGAGGAAGAAGAAAATGAACAAGAAGAGGATATACACTAGGAACCAACCCTAGAAGAGGAAGAAACGAATCCGACCATATCATGTAATGCACTGGCAGGAATTACCACTCCTCAAACTCTCAAGATAGAAGGACAAATCAAGAAGAAAAAGGTAATAGTGTTGATTGATTCAGGTAGCACCCACAATTTTATTCATTTTAAGGTAGCCAAGGAATTAAATTGTTTCCTATACCCAGCACCAGAATGTCAAGTGATGGTTGCAAATGGAGGAACTATAAATTGCTCTGGAAAATGCCATAATATCAAGCTAACCATGGGGGAATATGTATTGACTAGTCGAATGCTTTCCATTCCTATGGGAGGTGCTGATGTTGTACTAGGAGTACAATGGTTACAATCTTTGGGGACGGTAGCTTTTAATTTTCAAGAAATTTTCTTGAAATTTTTTTCAGAAGGAAAGGAAGTCGAATTATGGGGTATTGAAGGGAAGCCATGAAGGATAATAAGCTCTAATGTCATGACAAAGCTTCTAAAGAAACAACAACGAGGTGTAATTGCACAATTATGCTCACTAGAAGTTCCAACATCAAAATCATCTATTTCTGCAGATCTCCAACAAGTCTTGGACAATCATTCCAAGGTGTTTGAAACTCCCAAAGGACTCCCACCTATTCGTGATCATGATCATGCTATTCATTTGATTCCAGGAAGTGTTCCTCCAAACATCAGGCCTTATAGATATCCTTACTTCCAAAAGAGAAAAATTGAACGTATGATTGCAGAAATGTTAGAAGCGGGTATAATTCAACCTAGTCAAAGTTCTTTCTCTGCTCCTGTAGTATTGGTACACAAGAAGGATGGATCATGGAAAATCTGTCCGGATTATAGGGAGCTCAATAAGCTTACCATTAAAGACAAATTTCCCATTCCAATGATTTATGAATTATTGGATGAATTACATGGAGAAATTTATTTTACCATGTTGGATCTTCGTTCAGGATATCATCAAATTAGAATGAAGACTGAAGATATTCCAAAAACAACATTTCAAACTCATGAGGATCAGTATGAATTTTTGGTCATGCCTTTTGGCCTTACCAATGCACCTTCTACATTTCAAGGGTTTATGAATTCCATTTTCAAACCCTTCCTTAGAAAATTTGTGCTAGTATTTTTTGATGATATACTAATCTACAACAGGTCTTGGAAGGATCATGTTGAACATATTGACAGGGTGCTCAAACTATTGCAGGAGAAACAATTATATGCAAAAAAATCCAAATGTTTCTTTGGAGTACAAGAGGTGGAATATCTGGGTCATATTGTATCTCATGAGGGTGTTAAAGTAGACCCTAACAAAATTAAAGCCATTAAGGAATGTAAAGCCCCCACAACCATAAAGCAGTTTCGAGGATTTCTCGGGTTAACAGGGTATTATCGCAAGTTTTTTAAGAATTATGGGAGAATAGCAGCACCTCTAACAACATTATTGAATAAAAATGCATTTTCATGGACTCCTGAAGCAACTAAGGCCTTTGAACGTCTTAAAGAGGCAATGTGCCTAGCACCGGTCTTAGCTACGCCAGACTTCACAAAAACCTGTATTGTGGAATATGATGCTTCAAGAAATGGAATTGGTGTGGTTTTAATGCAGGAAGGAAGACCCATTGCTTTTGAAAGTCGTCCAATCAAAGGAAAGTATTTACAGAAACCTATTTATGAGAAGGAAATGTTAGCAATACTGCATGCACTAAAGAAATGGCGAACTTACCTAATGGGAAGACACTTCAAGGTAAAAACTGATCATGATAGTCTTAAACACTTTTTGAAACAAAGACTATCGTCAGAAGAGCAGCAAAAATGGGTCACAAAGATGTTGGGTTATGACTTTGAAATAATCTACAAAAAAGGAAAGCTTAATGTTGTTGCAGATGCACTCTCAAGAAAGAATGAAGAGGTGGAAGGATTGCTTTGTGCCATTTCTATTATCCAACCAGATTGGATAACCGAAGCAACAGATGAATGGAAGAAGGACAAAGATGTATGGAAACTCATTCAAAAGTTGCAGCAAGATCCTAGTACATCTGATACATTTAGTTGGAAAAATGATTCCTTATGGTACAAAGATCGCTTATATCTTTGTAAGAATTCTCAACTAAAACAAAAGATTCTTCTGGAATTGCACACTTCTCCTTTAGGAGGACACTCGGGATTTTTAAAAACTTACCACAGGGTGAAGAAATAATTTTTTGGGATGGCCTTAAATCTGATATTCAAAAGTTTGTGGCGGAATGTTTGGTTTGCCAGCAGAATGAAGTGGAAACAATTAAGACCCCGGGACTTCTACAACCTTTATCCATTCCAAGTCAACGTTGGGAGGAGATTTCAATGGATTTTATCACAGGTTTACCTAAGTGCAAAGGAAAGAGTGTCATCATGGTGGTAGTTGATAGACTTACCAAGTATGCACACTTTTGTGCATTATCTCATCCATTTAAAGCAAGTACAGTTGCTACTACATTTGTGGACAGAATTCAAAAGATACATGGAAGCCCAAGGGTTATTGTGAGCGACAGAGATCCCATTTTTACGGGAAATTTTTGGACGGAGTTATTTTCTTGTTTGGGTACTCAATTAGCTCATAGCTCATCGTATCATTCTCAATCTGATGGTCAAACTGAGATAGTAAATAAATGTTTGGAAGGATATCTTCGTTGTTTTTGTATCTGATAAACAAACACAATGGGTCAAGTGGTTACCTCTCGCTGAATGGTGGTATAACACTTCCTTCCATACTGCAGCAAAAATGACCCATTTATGGCACTTTATGGATATCATCCACCATCCATCACATCTTCTTTAAGGGAAAATTCGAAGGTTCAAGCAGTGGAAGATCACATCGAGCATCAGCAAGAAGTTCTCCAACTCTTAAAGGATAACCTGAATTTGGCACAAATCGAATGAAACAACAGGCAGATCAACATCGTAGCGAGAGAAGTTTTGATGTAGGAGATTGGGTATTTTTACGGCTACAACCATACAAACAAATGTCCCTCAAGCAAGCAAAGAAGGATAATAAATTATCGCCAAAGTACTATGGTCCTTACAAGTTGTTGCAAAAGATTGGTACTATGGCATACAAATTGGAGCTTCCTGCTTCTTCGCGAGTACATCCAATTTTCCATGTTTCATGCTTAAAGAAGGATATCGGTGAAAATCTTCCAGTTCAAACAATATTACCAAAACTTGATGAGGAAGGAAAAATCATATTGGAACCTGAGGCAGTCACGGAAATAAGAACTCGACAACTATGGAATCGATCAATTTCAGAGTATCTCATCAAGTGGAAGAACTTACCCACTGAAGATTCTACATGGGGGGATGATAATTTTATACAGAAGCACCCAGAGCTACTCAAGTGTTGAGGACAACACTTTTTTGAAGGAGAGGGGCATGTTAGGTCCCTATATTACTAGTATAGTCCCTTATTGTTGTTAGTGTAACCCCCTTATTGTTATTATTGTACCCTTGTAACCCCCATTTTATTATTATTATGCCCTTAAATTATTATTGTTAGGTCGGCTAGGATTACATTGTGGCCCACTAGGATTACATTATGGCCCCATGGACTCCTATATATAGAAAGGAGGTTTTGTAAATTGGATCATCCAAGAATTGTTCATTTATGTAATGTATTGGAGGTTGCCCCCTCAAAGTGGCTTATTTTTAAGGCTTTGATATCTCTTTTCTTCTTTTTTTGGAGCTGGTTACACAACAGAACTGCTGAGTGAAAATTAGGCCAAAATTCCCAATGCGCCGCGCTTGAAATCTCTATGCGTCACGCCACTTTGAGGCTGATTTTGAGGGCCTTCCCGAAGTCCAAATTGAGCGCAGGATAGCTGGTTGGAAAGCTCTGCCTGTCTAATTTCCAACCCAAGTGGAATTTCGAAATTTTGTTGCAATTTTCCCCTCCAGAAATCAAATCTCCCAACACTGCTTCTTGTGTGTCCAAAAAGTGGCAGAAAGGCCATTTTTAGGGTGTTTTTGACCCTTTAGGCAACCTGAAACTTGTCAAAATACTTAGGTAATGGGTAGGAATGCATAAATTTTGATGAAAAATACAAAAATGCAGAGTTTTATTCCAGAGGAGCTTCCAATTATAAGCGCGCAGCAAGTGGCGCGACGCGTCAGGCAGGAAAATCTGTTTTAAGGCCAAAAAATTCAAAATTGACAAAATATTTCCAAAATTTCTTGAAATTTGGGCTGAAGGTCCACCATCAAGTGCTATGCTAAGCCAAATAAGCTTCGGCCAAAATTTGGAGTCTATCATGCCTTTTGCGACGCTTTAGTGCCCTCCTTAGTTTTGCCTTCAGGATCTTGATTCGCGCCTTGCAAACATGATTTCGCGACCAATAATGGTTATTCATGTGCTTGAGCATGTTATTTTCCTTCTTGGCCTTCTACAATAGCTTCTCAAGATGAATATTGACCCTCTCAATCCAAGTCTCTCTATCAGCCTCAATCTCCTGCTCAATGGATGTCATCTCGGTTTGGCTTCTTTGGGCAGCTTGCCGGTTCTCACGGATGTTTTGCAACTCCATGATTGTTTGATGATATTCCAACTGTTTGTTTCACTTATCCAGGTAGTTTATGATCCATTGGGCTCTCTGCAATTTGACGGTCAATGTGTCTATCTCAGTCTTCTGCTCCTGAATGGTCTCTCTCAACTTTGAGCTTGGAGAGCTCAAATCCTCATCAATTAGTATGAAACCTGTGTCTTGGCCTCCTGAAGGCCCATCATCCTACATAGGCCTCTTACCTCTATCCTTTACCTATACCTATGCTACTGATGATGGCAACGAGACCCCTTCCACCCCAGGTGGAGATAATACTCGCCGGGCTGCTGCAAATAATCCTCTAGTGCCTCTCTGATAAGTGACATATGTCAGCACAGTAGTAGTATCTGCCTTCTGACCTCCATACTGATGTGAAGGTTCACCTGCATCATACACAACCTCTGGAGGAACCTAAGGAATGGTGAAGAAATCATGGGAAATGAAATCTTCCCATGAAATACCCTGCAATCCAAGCTGATGTACAACCACGATCTTAATGAGTGCATAGTGATAAATATTGTTGTACTGCTGCTCGAGAGTCTTTCTCTGCACAAGAGTGGTCATTCTCTCGATATTCTGGCACATGAAATAAGGAATGCTCATCATCCTCACCCTTGTGAAATGCATCAATAACTTGATATGGTAGGCATAGAGGTGTGAAAACCGACCCTCACAACTGAAATATCTGATAATGAGTTTCATCATAGGCACATAGGATTCCTTTAGGAACCAGAATGGGAACACTCTGCTAAGTTGTCTCACAAAGCTAGGCCTGATATATGGTTCATAATGCACTCTGTCCACCTGTTGTCTTTTGTTCAACTTTTCACCCACATTTGGTATTCCAGTTACTTGAGAGATAGTTTACGGAGTCAAAGTGAAATTTACACCAGCAAGAGTTACCTGACCATCATGTAAATGCAATACAAACAAACGAGCCAACTCCTGATGATAATGAATTCTAGAAATCATTTCACAAAATTGAAAACATGACTGTTCTTGAAAACATGCCATGGCAAGTGGACAAGCCTGCAATTCAGCCAATGAGGTGGGCTCCTCTCTCACATGTCTGCCACTCTTATGAGGCCTTCTAGATGCATGTAGCTCAGTGGTGGAATCACTATCTTGGTCATATGATGTATCAGTATCTGTCTCCATGATGTCCAAGGTTTATGCAAGGTGTATGTTGGATTGTATGAGATGAAAATGAGAATTTGGGTACTTTTGTTTTAAATGCCAAATATGGTAGTGTGGGAGGGACTGTGGGGAAATAGGGCAATGGGGACAATGGACTTTAACCAAGTGGAATTTTCCTTTTGAAAACTTGTGATTTGACAAATTTAGGGACAAGGGACAGCCACTTGATTTTTGGGATAAACATGGGATTTGGGGAAATTTTGCAAATGGGATATGGACAATGGGAATGAGATGAATATGAGTGGCTTTAGGGATGTAGGGGAAATAGGGGATGAACTTTAGTGATGGGATAATAGTGATGGGAGATGGGAAAAATAAGGTGTGGAGGTGAAAATGTTTGGCACCAAAACCAATTTTAAAACACCAACTTCAAAACCCTAAGGGGGCAATTCTCAACAAGATGATAGGGTTTGAGTTTTGGCATTCAAACTCTCAAAATCAACATCAAACATTTGTAAATTGCAATTACAAGCTCACATGAACTTACTTGGGAAAAATAGACCGAGTCGATTTGGATTTTTTGGAAGCAATGGCGGAAATTTGTGTTTCGGTTCAATGTGCCATGACCATTGCCCAGTACATTGCGCCCTCCTGATGCGCCATGCCAGAACAATTTAACACATAATGGAGCAGCCCTGTGCATCGCGCTCAGCTTATGCGCCGCGACCACTGCCCAGTGCGCTGCGCCCGATAATTTGCACACAGTCCAACCTCCCAACGCTTGCTTCTTCACTTCTCCACGATTTCCTTGGCTCAATGCTATCTTTGGCATGCAAATGAATTGTTGAAACACAAAAATCATAATTGTACCAAAGACTTTTGATTTTTTATTTGAAAAAACCCACTTTGTAATGTTTGAAAACTTTGGCACTTTTTCAAAAGAACTCTGTTTTACTTGCTTTTGTGCTTTTGACTGAATAATGAGCTTCTTGTCTATTTTGCAAGGATGGATGGTGTGAATTTTTGGAAAAGGCGACCATGGCTGCGAATGGAGCATTATTACAACTGAAGAACTTAAAAATTACATTGCATTTGTTACAAAAGGATAAAATAGACATTTTTTCTTCAAAACAGAATTTTGAAGAAAAATCATTATCAAGCATTATGATGATGAAATTTTTGCAGTGAAACCTTATTTCAAACTTACTCATGTGCTTGTTGACCATTATAGGGCATTCTGAAGACCTTATTAATGAAACCCTAGACCTAATGAGACTCAAACTCTAAAAATGACTCTTTGCAAACTATGAGACCAAAAATGACTGTAAATGACTTTAATGAACAGAAATAGGCGAGCAGGTATAAGATAAGAGGGATATGAGTGACAAGCCCCTACCGTCAGATGATCCATTCTCCTAATGGAATATAGCTGACTAAATGAGACACCTAAAATTAAATGCAACAAGAGAAATCTGATCTCTGATGGAGGGATGAAGATACCGACTCTAACAGAATGAACATGACAATTTTAAATATGGTTTGCTCCATGATGTTATTCAACAATGTAAAATTGATGTTTTGGGCTGATGAAGCTCTATGTGAAGTGTACATAAAGAATAGGTTTCCTTCTAATATAATCAGAAATGAAACTCCTTATGAGATGTGGCATGACCAAATTCCTTCAGTAAAGCATTTTAGGGTCTCTGGTTCCACCTGTTATACTTTGATACCTAAGGTATAGAGAAATAAACTCGGTACTAGAAATCAAAAATGTGTCTTCTTGGAGTATTCCAATACCTCATGTTACACCATTTTTTGGTCATCTAACCTATTGTTATTAGATGGACCCAGGTACATTGCATTCACTATGAAAAATAAATTAGTAAACCACCTTTATTAAGTTGTTTATGGTCTAAACAGGAAACCCCATGAGGAAATATTAAATAAATCTACATTTGTTTGGTTTTCCTCAAGGAATAATTAGTTAAACAATAGTTTAACTAATATTCTTGGTTATATTTAACCAAAAACAGGGAAATTAATTAGATAAATCATTATTTATCTTATTATTTCCTAAGAATAATTATTTAAACCTTATTTAACTATTATTCTTTGTTGAATACGACTAAATCACCCTTAAATAATTAAATAAATCATTATTTATTGATTATTACTCAGCCACATCCTTAAAATGATAAATAAATCATTTATTTATTTATTATTTACAAATAAAGGGATTTGACCCAAGTCAAATTCCTTTTCCCTCCAACAAATATAATAAAATATTCCATAAAAGTTGAATCTTGATTTGGTTAATAATATAATTATGCACCAATATCTATACTAACTCAATATATTATTATAAATAGAAGGGTTTCCCCACTCATTTACCACCTTTTGTTGCCTAAAGATAACTCTGGATCTATACTTTTGGTCTAAGTTTGATCCACCATCATAGTCATATTTTGCTACCAATTTTGTATGGGTTTTCTACACCATCAGGAGAGAGGAATTTTAGATCTGAAGTGTTGAGGACTTACAAGAACACATCCCATTAAGGAGAACTGGTAACACCCTTTTGTGTTTTCCTCCCAGCTACCATTAATACAAAATTCATTCAACATATTCTTATCTTGTCTATTGGATGCATGGAGTAAAATCTTATTTTTCTACTGCTTAATGTCTTTTGATGCATAGATCTATAATTTTGTGGCATTTATCTTGATCACCTAACTGCAGATCTGAGGATATTGGCATCCATATTTGTTTTTAGGGCTGTTTTTTTTGCACGGCTAAAGTGGTATTTTTTCGTACGCTTGGAATTAAGATTCATACTAACAACTGGCAACTCCACACGGGTTTACGATTATGACCGTTGTCGCTTTTCCAATCCAGCTGCTTAAAACCCTAGGATTTCTCTTTAGCCTCTTGTTTTTTCTTTTCTTGATGTTGTTTTTAACCTATAAAACCCTAAAACGATAAAAATTCTAACTTTCGTGTGTTTCCAGACCTATTGCGCAGGTGACAGACATCAGTTGCAACTGAGACGACAATTTTCTCTGAAATATGATACCGAGAGTGCTCGAAGTGTAGGTCACACCTTTTGGCACAAAAACTGTGACCTGGAGCTTCAGGAAGTGGGAATCAGCCCAAAAAATGCGACCTCTACTGAAAATAGGTCAGAAACTGCGACCTGGATTTTTTGCAGGAGTTTTGCTGAAATTTTTTTGGGTTTGTCTGAGCCTCTGTTCAGTGTTGTCTGACCTCTACCTCCACCTATTTTGGACCTGTACTTGTTCTTTTTTTCTCAACTAAATGGGAACCTAGCCCCCTATGGCTTCAGTACCCTCCACTTTTTGTGGACGAGTTTTTGCTGTTGTAGGTTGTCTGAAATTTCAGAGTCTTCAGCCATTTTTCAGATCTAATACCTCACCTTCATATCCGCTTCAGATCAGCTTGTTATCCATCCAAATCACCTCATTTATATTTTTTTGGGTTTTCCTCTAGGGTTCACTCCATTTCCCTCCAGGAGATAACCTTTCACGACCTCTTTTTACAACAATTTTTCCTCTGATTTGTTGTTGTTTTCTGCACCACTTTCCAGCAGATTTTGTCCTTTAGATCCCTTTCCCTCCTAACCTTAGATCTATTTTCTTTTTTAGTGTCTTTTGATTATTTTTTTACTCACATATAGACTAGTTGTTGAGAGAACCGCCTCCCAGGGTTTAGATTATTTCATTATTAGCTATTTATTTTTTGTTTTTGTAGGCTTATATACTGTCATTTGCAAGTTTATTTACAGCTATACAACACACTTTTTCTTTCTCTCTACAAACATCTGGGTTTAAAAATAAAAATTTACACAATTAACACACACACCCTAAGCGAAAAAGGGCTTGGTTAACACCACCAAGAAAATACTCTAAAACATTGAAATCAATTGATCCTCCACCTCTCTACCCTTGTTTCGACATTGTAATCAGTTGATCCTACACCTCCCTTCCATTTTTGGTCTCTTTTTCATTTGTGTCATGTTTGTGTCATCATAATTGTGCCACCAAGGCATTTATCCTGGAGAATTCTTGGCCTTCATCATGAATTTCTGGTAGGAAGAGTTACTCCTCCATGTAGCATTCGAGTTAGTCCTCCAACAAGTCTGCACATTGACTCTTCTTCTAGTCCTTTGGGTTCTCCTTCTCGTTCTGCCTTCGGTTCTCCCCCTGAAACCTTCACCATGTTTGGTGCAGGACCTAATGCTGGTGGTAACGCTAGCCCTCATGCTGGAACTACCACTAGTGAGACCGCAATGGACACTACCGCGGCTGCGCCTTTGCTCCCCTTCATGGCAGGCCTCATCCTCCCTGATTTTTACCAGGTTATAAATGACCCTATACACCATGACGCTAGTTGGCTTGCTATGACGATGAAGCTCCCTTCTGACATCCCAAATTTTGAAGACCTTGCTGGAGAAGATCCTAAAAATCATGTTCAATATTTCCACATCTGGTGTTCATCTAACCCCATCACCAATGAATCTATACATCTTCAATTGTTCCAATGTACGCTTACTTGTGAAGCTTCTAAGTGGTATGTTGATCAGGCCCCTTCCTCTCATACGACCTTTGCAACTCTTTCCCGGGTTTCTCTGTCTTACTTATAGCTTCCCCTTCCTTATGACACTAGTACCGAACTCTTGACTTCTTTCGGAAATTGTCTCCGATCCACCTATCTAACCATGTCCAGGAATGGTAGAGAAGAAAGAGCCTATGTCGAGCTCCTACCTTCAAAGATCGTGTCTACATGGACTAGTTCCTTAGATCTCTTTTGCCACCTATTGGAAAAGATGTCGCATCGCACTTTCCTCAAATTGAAGAAGCCGCTCTCCAATTTCATTAAAATATGACCTGATCTACACTCAATCGGGCTATGTTTATACCGTTCTACCTGATCTTCCCAGACCCGATGGTGTCAACACACTGGTGGCGTCTCGCGCCGCCGACAGTATCATTGGAGCTCTCTCTAATCCGTATGCTCAACCTCCCATGGGCTATGGTTTTCCTCAGGGGGGACAACACCTCCTGCACTTTTCCCCCTCCCAGTAGCACGTATCCATGATACAACATGCCTCCTCTTTTTTCCCAACCTCCTATTTACCACACTGTTACCCAACCTCCTTGTTATCCGTATCCACAACCTGGTGCTCTAGCTCCTCCAGCATTAGCACCTCCTTCTCCCTTGCATTCTCAACCCCCGCAACACCAACCATCACCCCCTCAGTGGCAGGTGTATGCACAGAAGGGCGCGACTAATCCTCCACCCTCAAAAAAGAAGGGGAAAGGCACTCAAAATCAATTTTCCCCTCGTAATCCTGGACCTAATCAAGGTAATTCTCCTAACACTACAAACCAGCAATAAGGAACTCAGCCCAAGCAGGATAGGCCTGTTCGCATGAACAAGCCTTGTTCTTGTTGTGGTGTTTATGGTCATTACACGCATGATTGTCCTCTTTTTCCATAGATGCGGCAGCTGTGGGAGTCTCAAGCAACATTGAGAAGACAACAAGCCTTCCCTTCCATCCCTCCCAGTGCTACACCTAGTCAACTGGCTATGCTTACCGATCCTTTCCCTCATCAATCATTTGTGGCTACCCAACCACCTGAAGTCAAGTGGCCACTCAACCTCTTCCATCGGTACAACAAGCCTCTTGCTACGTCTGTCCCCTAGCCACCTCCATCGGTCTCCATAGAGCCTCTTTCGACACCTAATGGACCCTTACAGATCCCTCAGCTTAAGGCGGAGGTTCATAGTAAGATCCTTAAGGGACCACTATGCTGAAAAGATGATTCCGGTAAGGCTGCCCATTCGTATAGCATAGTAGATGATTTGGCACAATCCCCTACTGCCATTTCAACGCTGGAACTCCTCCAGTCGTGCCCTTCACAACAAAAAGCTATACTATTTTCGATGGGAGTTGTATATCCTTTCAAGGATCGATTGATTGCCTTTGATGTTGACTAGTCAGACCATTCTCCTCTCCCTGCTTCCATCACCTTCCAAATCCTAGTCAAGATCTAGAACGCTAATGTTTCCCGGTGCATTATTGATGAGAGGACATCCACCTATGTGATGTCCACTTCAGTTTGGAAGCAACTCAGATCACCTAATTTTTCTCCTTCCAAAATCACTCTCTCAGTGTGGGATGGCCACGCCTCCAAGCCCATTGGCTTATTCCACAATTGTCCTATTACTCTTGCGGGCAAGACTGTTTGTGTTGACGTAGAAGTCATAGATGCCCCCTTATATTACAACATTCTATTGGGTCATAGCTACACTTATGCGATGATTTTTTTCCCTTTCGTGGTCCACCGCTAGATGTCCTTCCCTCATAAGGGAAATATAGTTACCATTGACCAGTTGACATATTACGAACTAAAGTCTCAGACCTCCTCTAATTCCACTATCTCTTCCGTGGCCAACAAGCAAACCATCAATCCTTTGAACAGTGTTTCACTCGGAGTCTACAAATATTCCTCATTGCTTGGTACTTTCACTAGTCTTCCTACACCTGTCTCTGATACCAGCTCATAGAATGTTTACATGGTGCAATCGTCTCGGGCTACCCTCAATCGGCTCCCTTCAACTACCCAGTAGCCTCCGCGCCCTCCACAGCCTACTCCTAGCCCTTCGATTCAGCCTTCTGGACCACCTCCTCCTAGCCCTTCACCTTCAGATGGTACTCATGAGCCTCTTTATCCTCTTGGAACGGTTCCTCCAGGCCTTAACCATCTTGGAGCTGTCCCGCCTGGTCATTACCCATCCGGTCAGATACCGTTCCTAGCCCCCCTTCCCGGAATCTACACGGTACTTGTTATGGCCACCCTCTCTCTACCTAACCTAACCCTGGGGATTCATGTTTGGTACCTTGATCCCCCAACCGCTACCTCGCCTGGTCATGGGAAACCATATATTTCTTTAACCCTGGTTCAACCAGTTCCTATGACTTCTCCCGCAGCTACAGTGCCTCAGCCACCTCAACAGGAACCTCCTCTTGTTGGGGTAGATTCGGGTAACAGGGAAAAAGCCAACGAAGCAGCCAAAGGTAGGACTACCCTGACAAACCTTGCCCCTCCTCAGCTGCCAAGGCGCATTATCTAGTGCGCTTTGTGTGATGTTGCCGGGCATTCCACCCATACTTGTCCAGAGTTGCCTCACCTTAAGCCCATGTTTAATGATATGTTTTCATAATTTGACATCCTTGAGGTCTATGTAACTATACTCGATTTAGTCCCGAAACTCAAATCATTGTGTACAAATCACCCTTGTGCTTTGTGTGATTTCCATGGCCACTACACTCACCTTTTTCCTCACCTCGAAGAGTATCGTTCCTTTTTGGAAGCCTTTCACCATTTCGAGGCCAAGCGTAACAAGTGCACCCCCTCCTCGTTTAGAAGTTCTACCTCGGCAGAACTAGATGATCTTCCTAATCCCATTGACATCCATCCTCCTGATGTCGACATGACGGAGCCTTCGACCACCATTTTCTACCTATCATGATCCATGAGACCCTCAGTGGAAGCCCCCATTGAGACTTCCCCTGATGATCCACTTGACCGCCCTTCAGTGATCACCCTGGTCTCAACATCGATAGATCCTTTATCTGCTTACCCTTTCGTCATCCCCCGTGACGTTGCATATGTGAGCCTTTATTCACATAATGATGATTTAGGTAGCTCTAACGCGTCAGGTAGTCTCCCTTCCTCCAGTCACCCCATATTTCACTCTAATGAAGACATTATGGACGCGATGACCAATCCTGGCTTTCCATGAGATGATATGCACCACCATGCGTACTTCCTCCTGTAGTAGTTCTACGACCAATATGCTGTGGAAACTAAATACTTCATTCCTAATGAAGTCGATTGGTTTAGAAATCCCATTGCTACACCTGATGCTTTCGAAGAAGGAAATATGGCCAATATCTCTCCTACCATTAAAATTGACATTTCTAACAAAGCAGGGATAGAATAAAATATCACCTTGGGTGCCCATTTCACCCCAGAAGAGGTTGAGGCTTACACCAAGATATTCAAAGAATTTCGTGATATTTTCACCTGGTCCTATTCAGAAATGCCCGGACTTGATCCTACCATTGTCAAACACCATATCGATACATGGCCTGATGCCAATCCTATCCGTAAAAAGTTGAGAACCATTAATCCTTTGAGACGAGAAGTTTTCAAAGCCGAGATCGATAAGCTCAAGCAGGCTGGTTTTATCTATCCCATTGAATACACCACTTAGGTGTCCAATCCGGTTCCCATTCTTAAGAAACAAGGCACGATCTGTTTCTGCACTGACTTTCGCGATCTGAACAAAGCTTGGCCCAAAGAAAACTTCCCCACACCATTCATTGAGCAAATCATTGATGAGTGTGTGGGGCATGAGGTCCTCTCCTTTATGGATGGTTTCTCCGAGTACCACCAAATTGTTATTCGTCACGCTCATCAAGTTAAAACTGCGTTCACTAGTCCATGGGGAACCTTTTCCTATCGAGTCATCTCGTTCGGCCTTACAAACATAGGAGCCACTTTTCAGCAAGCTATGTCTTACTGTTTCCATGACCCATCTCCTATTATACTTTCTTATTTAGACAACCTAACTGCACGTTCTATACATTGGGCGCAACACCTCCACGATCTGCATACCATATTTCTCTGATGTCGCAAGTATAATATCCACCTCAACTAGCTGAAGTGTGTCTTTTATGTACCTTCCAGCCATCTTCTAGGCTTCATTGTGTCTAAAGATGGTATCACACATAACCCATTGAAAGTTCAAGCCATCCTTGAGCTTCCTATCGCTCGTACTTTACGCAAGTTATAAAGCCTCCAAGGCAAAGCTAATTTCGTCGGTTTGTACCTGACTTTGCCACCACCACACATGGGTTCCTTAGACTCCTCTGCTCTAATATCCCTTTTGTCTAGGATGCTTATGTTGAAGAGTCTGTTGATACCATGAAGCATGCTCTCACATCCTCTCCCTTGATTTTTCCACCTGACTTTGATAGGGATTTCATCTTTATATCTCCGCTTCCACCTACTCGTTCGCTGGAGTCCTCATTCAGGAAGATGGAAATGGAATTGAGCATGTTATCTATTATTTCACTAAGAACCTGGTAGGACCTCCTTTATCCTATTAACATGAAGAGATATTAGCACTAGCTGTCATGTTCTCGGTCCAGAAACTTCGTCATTACATCCTCATGTGTTCCACCAAAGTCGTGACTAATTCCAACCCTATGGCCTTCCTATTTAGTCGTCGAATCATCAATGGGAAATACGCTCGTTGGATCATGATCCTCCATGGATTCAATATTGAATCTATCACACCAAAAAGTAAGAAAGCTTTAGCACTCGCTGAACTCATTTCCAAACTACCTACAGGTACACACGATCCTCTAGTTAATGATAATTTCCATGATGAAAATTTCTTTGCCATTACAACTAATGACCCTTAGTATGGGGACATCCTCACTTATTTTCGAACCCAAAAGATGGCCCTCCATCTTGACCGTGATGCTCGATGACATATCTGACACTAGGCCCCCCGTTACCTTCTTATCGGTGACGACCTTTATCGTCGCAGTGTAGATTCGGTCCTTTGTCATTGCCTCACACACAATGAAGAAGAGCAAGTCCTCACTGCCTGTCATAGTGGTGCTTGTGGTGGCCACCTATCTGGTTTGGCCACTGCCTAGAAAATCATTCGTTCTGGGTACTTTTGGCCTTCTCTATTTGGTGATTGCATTGAGGCAGTCAAACATTACCCCAATTTCCAACATTTTCCCCCTAAGGCATGAGCTCCTCCATCTTCCCTCCATCCTGTCATCTCAGCTGGTCCCTTCTGTAAGTGGGCCATAGAATTTATGGAGTGTCGACCATCATTGGCTAATAACCATAAGTATATCATTGTGGCGGTTGACTATTTCACCAAATGGGCTGAGGCCATGCCAGCAATTAACAACACGGCAGCTACCACAACCCTCTTTTTCTTTAACCATGTGATTGCTCGATTCAGAGTTTCGAAACAATTGGTCTCCGACCATGGCTAACATTTTGAAGATGGGATATGGCATGAGATATCCTCACTGTTGGGCTTTGAGCACCAACATTCCTCTTTTTATTACCCCCAACGTAATGGCCAAGTTGAAGCAGTCAATAAAATCCTTAAAACCATGCTTCAAAGAAACATATCAAGAGGAAAATGAAGCTCTGTATTGGGATTTGAAGCATGACACTCCTCTAAATGGATGTCGTGTAAATTGTTCAATTGTCAAAAACTTTGTAAATTATGGAAAGAAGACATGACCAGTTATTGTTCACACATTTAAAGGTCATGGCCACCTTGGGACACTCCTATTAATAATAAATAACCATGGGGAAGTATAAGCATACTCATGGGAACAAGATAGACCCCTCTACATTATGCTGTGAAGAATAACCATCTTGCATATGTTTCTCTCATGCTTAGACATGCAGCCAATATAGATGTAAAATGTTTGAGAAAGTAAAATACTATTCAACTTGCACACTCATCTGAGATGGGTGTGTTTTTTAGTCTATATGATAAATACTTCCTTGATTAAATGTGATAATATTATAACTTCTCATAGTTTCATTTTTTCTTCCATTAAGCAATATTTAAGAGGGTTCAAATATTCACATTCTCATAAATCATGTTGAACTCGTTCAATGCTTCCAGGAAGTTTGTCTACTTCCAAACAACCATATTCTTTGCAACCTTTTACTCATCATAAGAAAATTGTGCATACCTCAAAATCCATCATGAGAATGTAAATTCCTAAAAATCTTTGATTTATGCCGAAGAAATGAACTCAGAATAAAAATCAAACTACAATTACCACCATGGAGAAAATTCAATAAAAAATTTCAATTTATTCACCTCATTGCATCATACGTTCCATCCAAATTTCTAGAGACCGCAAGCATATCAGGATGATAGGTACCCCATATCTCCTCTAAAATCAACCTTGATTCTTCATACAAATCTAAAAATTTATTTATGGAATAACACTACACACAAGCCACTCCCATTTGGTTCAAAACAATGGCAAAGAAAACAAACCTCATCACCCAACTTGCCCTGAATTTGTAAATGGAATATTTTCACAAATCTCCTACCTCAGCATGCTTTGGAAAGACAGAGTGTACAATGAAAATATGTGCTTCAATGCATGGTATCGTACTTTGTTGACTAGGAGCATCATGCAAGGTTTCCTTTTAAACTTGTGTTTTCATTATAAATACAAGCATATATATAAGGAAAATCACGTAAATGACAAACACGTAAATGTTTTTAGAGTAGCGTATGAATAAGGACAATTATGGAAATAAAAATATACAAAATATCATGAAATGGTTCTTACATATAATGTTCTTACAAACAAATATAAAAAGTTTACACAAATGTAGATGGAGCATCAAGGCTCAATCAAGTTGGTAAGCAAAATTTTAAATAATTTTTGGAATTGAGACATGCGTTGAGAATGTGGGTTGAAAGGTTTCAGAAGGAAAAATTGTTCTATATAAAGGTACCTCACCAAAATTTGAAACAAAATTTTCAAATATAACTATCCACGATTTTCCAAATTCAACCTATAAAGCCATATATCAATTTTCAACCATACATAAAACCACCTAATCATTTAGAGAAAATCTGACGATGACTTGATACTATATCTAAAATGAGCCTTTTAGATATGATCACAAACACAAAGCAATGCCCATATAAAGAGAATAAATTGTTGTCTTCTTAACTTGCAGGTTCTGCGCTTAGATTTGGCAATGCACTTTTTTCTATTTATAAGAGAGTAAATTTTATATAGTTTAACTTTGTTTCTTCTTAATATTGCCTTCTTATTGAAGATATCAAAGGGTTTATTCTTTTTATGTAATGATCCAAACAAAAAATTTAAATTATTGAGAACAAATAAGTGGATCTATCCTGGTATGATTTAATACATAAGAGGTAACAAATCCCATGACCTCATTACGCTTTAAATCCAATCGACCATATCAAAATGAAAATGGATTGAAATTTTACAATTTTTGTAAAATCGGTACAGTAATGAAAAAATTTAGAAAGCGAAGAATATGAAAAAATCCAATCCTTGTTCAAAAAAATGTTGTTTAAAACTGTCATCAAAAGATAGAATATTAACAACATTTGGCCCATCTTGAGGCCATTAGATAGATGGTGAAAAATAATACTTTTTCTAAGCACATTTGTTTTCATTTCTCTTTATTTCGCATTGGCCAAACTTTAGGACTAAATGTAACTTGTCGTTATTAGGTATCATCATTCTATTCTTTTTAATGAAATTTTGTATTTAATTAAGTATGAAATTTCCAAATCAACCATAAAATCTATAGATAAACTCTAGGAACCTTGAAAACCAGTAGTGTCCAGTTAGATCAATCCTTACATAGACTCTTCAAGGTCCTACAACAATTTGCCACAAATGAACAATGCTTAGATATCTTCTAATTTAATCAATTTCCATACAGTACATGATCTTATAAATTATCATGCTATGTTTCATCCTATGGTGTCTTAATTTTTCTTATTCTGATAACTTCGCATGATTTGAAGGGATTTTCCTTCCAACTTTTAGCTTGGCCAACTTATTTCAAGAGCTCTGTCAGTATTTGTTTCTCAACATCCACATTTGTGTTTTCTATGTCAAGTCTCTTTTCTTTAACTCCAACCACATGCTCCAATAAACTAATTGCATTATCCTACCTATACATGAGATAAATTTATTCATTTCATAAATAAATTTACAGAGGAATGCATTGCAAAAGTATATTGTACTACAAAAATCTTATGAATTTTGAAAATGACAAATATATATAGAGAAATAACATTAATGTATAATATAATGGTGAATATTCCACTAAAATTTTGTTTATTAGTGCATGGAATATTTTGTGAGTGTGAAGAACTGACTTCAAGTAAAGTGAATACAAAAAGACCAGTTTAAAAGAAAAAGCACACGAAAAATTCCTCTCTATAATGGATTCATTGAAAAATTGGAGAACTTCAGGGCATGTAGAGGCAAACTAATGGACCTATTTTGTTTACCCACCAAAATATTGTCTCCACTTCGGCATAAAGGGCTCACTGAGAATATAAAGGGCTTAAAAAGACATCCATATACTAAAACCACCATCAATGAGTTTTTATTTTTCAACACCCTTCTGAATGAAATCATTGAAAATGATTCAAAATTCCTAATAAACTTGTGCATACCTCCCAAGTCACTATGAGAATGTGAATTCCTAAAAAAATTGGATTTATGTTGAAGCAATGGACTCAGAATCAAAATAAAACTAAAAATACCACCATGCAAATAATTCAATAAAATGTTTAAATTTATTCACGTGCACATTGCATCATATGTTTGCGCCATATTTCTATACACCACAAGCATATCGGGATGATAGGGACCGTAGATCTCTTCCAAAATCAATATGTATTCTTCAAAAAAATCTACAACTTTATTTATGGAATAACCCTAGACACAAGCCATCCCCATTTGGTTCAAAACAATTCTAAAGAAGACAAATCTCATCTTCCCAGTGACCCTCAATTTTGCAATGGAATTCCTTAACAAATCTCGTGGTTCAGTATTCTTCCCAAATATAGAGTATAAAACACCCGTATGTGCTTCAATTCCTACTACCACACTTTGCTGATCAAGAGCATCATGTAAGGCTTCTAAATCCTTATGAAGAAGACCCAAAACATGTTTAGGCTTGTTCATGGTGTCATATATCACAACTATCTTAGTGAACCTGTTGATAATATTAGGTAGGGGGCATCCCGAGCTGGGATTCTCAAAAAATCCTTAGAACACTCTCACAAATTTCTCTAGCATCCCTCAATTTTCCAGTCTTACTATATAGATCAGAAAGGTGATCATAAATTGTAGCAACACTAGCATGGTTCTCACCCTTCATAGACTTGAGCACGATGATATCATTCTGATAGGCAAACAAAACTTTATCATCCTTTCTCATTTCCACATATGTGTCCCCAATGCTACAATCCCTAGAGTGCACTTCAAGGTCCAGGCCATGAGACATCAATTTCCTACTTGTTAGCACAAAGTTCTCAAGGGATTCTTCATAATCCATTTCCCCTTCGCCTTCCAACTTTTAGCCTTGCCAATTTCCTTCAAGAGCTTTGTCAACCTATGTTTCTCAACATCCACATCTGTGTTTTATGTGTCAATTTTATTTTCTCTAATTCATAACACATGCTCCAATGCAAATGTTTCATCATCCAACCTATGCATGAGATAAATTTATTCATTTTAGAAATAGATTTATAGAGCAATGCAATACCAATCTATAATTTACTAGAAAAATATTATAAATTTTCAAAATTACTAATATATATAGTGAAACAACTTTAATTTAAAATATAATGGTGAATCTTCCACTAAAATTTTGCTAATTAGTACATGGAACATTTTGTGAGTGTACATAACTAATTTGAGGTAAACTGAAAATTGAAAGACTAGTTTAAAATAAAAAGCATAGGGGAAATGCCTCTGTAAAATGGATTCATTTAAAACTTGGATACCTTTAGGTATGCAAAGGGAAACTAATGGACTTGTTTTATTGACCCACCAAAAAATTGCATCCTCTTCGACATAATGGGTTGACTGATAATCTCATGGGTTTAAAATGGCATGCATATACTAAAATAATGAAGAATTATTTTTTATTGTTCAACCCCTGTGTATGAGTGAAATCATCGAAAATGACTCAGAATTCCTAAGTAAATTGCGCATAAATCCTACACAACCATGAGAATGTGAATGCGTGAAAATAATTGATTTATATTGAAGCAATGAACTTAGAGCAAAAATCAAACGACAACTACCACCATGGGGGAAAATCAATAAAAATTTTAACTTTATTCACTTGCCCATTTCCTCATGCGTTCCTACCAGATTTCTATAGACCGCAAGCATACTAGGATGATAGGGACCACATGTCTCTTCCAAAATCAACCTTGAATCTTCAAACAAATTTGCAACTTCTTTATGGAATAGAACTACACACAAGCCAATCTGATTTGGTTGAAAATAATATTGAAGAAGACATATCTCATCTCCCCACTGGCCCTCAATAGAGAGATGAGTTTGGAAGGGGAGAGAGGGAGGGAAGAAAAAATACATAGAGATTGAGAAGTGGAGAGAGAGAGGGAGTGACAAGGGAGATATAGATAGAGAGTATGTATGTTTTTGGGTGAGATTAAGAGAGAAAGAATGATATTTGGAGAGAAGAGGGGAGAGAAGGAGAGAGATGCATATAGTAAAAAAGTAGGTAGGTGAAGACAGAGAGAGAGAGAGAGAGAGAGAGAGAGAGAGAGAGAGAGGGAGGTGGGATAGAAAGGAATAGAGATAGGATGTGATAGAGTTGAGAGAAGTAGAGAAAGAGAGATGGATATGGAGGGGGGAAGAGAGGAAGATAGGAAAACATGAGGGAAGAGAGGTAAAATTAGGGGAGAGGGAGGGAATGTGAGGAGATAGAAATGGAGAGAAGGAGGTAATGATAGGTAGATAGATTTGAGAAATAGAGTGTATGTTTTGGGGTTGATATAGAGAGACAAAGGGAGATAGATATATATATGGAAAGTAAAGTGCAAGTAGAGAGATATGGAGATAGGGAGGGAGGGACAGTGAGATTGATAGATATGTTGTGAGAGAGCGTGTGTGTGTGCGGGGATGAGATAAAGAGTAGAGAAAGAGAGATGGAGGGATATATAGATATCGATGGAGGGGGAGAGAGGGGAGAATATTTTTTTCACTAAATGCATTGATTTCAGTGTAGCTGGTTATTTCTAATCTTATTTTATTCCTTGCACTAGATGCATTTATTTTAGTGAAGATGTTTGTTTATAATGATATTTTATTACTAGCACTAGATGCATTTATTTAAATGTATATTATTTCTAGTAGTATTTTATTTGTTGCACTAAATTCACTGATTTTAGTATAGATGGTGATTTGTAATCCTATTTTATTTCTTGCACTAGATGCATTAATTTTGTTGTGGATGTTGATTTATAATTATATTTTATTGCTTGCACTAGATTCATTGATTTAACTGTAGATGATTTCTAATCCTATTTTATTGTGTTAACACATAATCCTAAGAAATTATGTGAAATTGTACATTAGTGTAAAATAGGAAATAAGGAAATATAAGATAGTTAATTAGGAAATGAATCACAACAGTGTCACCTCCATGTATATATCCATAAGCATCCTCAATCAAATATCACGGTTAATGTTTTGGAGCTACCTCCTTGCCTAATATGGTATCTGAAGCAAGTATATTTTTGGCTTTCCTACCCTTGTAACTCCCTCCATTATTAAAAATTGTCTCTGCTAATTTTGTAGATTGACACCTCTGTCATATTCCTGCAAAATCTTGTGTTGAATTCTCTTACTGCGTTGAGGAATTGTGGTGCGTCGTTGAATTATTTTGCTGGTGTTGTGTTGAATTATATTGATGTAGCAGCTCCACAGCTCTAGGCCTCTCCCACCATCACTTCTTCAGGCTCCCTTTCCTTCTCCTCCTCCCATCTCCCTCATAGACTCCTCCTCATGGGCTCCTCCGCATAGTCACACAACATTAAAAATCTACCACCCTATCTCCTCCTCTTGTTTCTACTTCCCTCTTCCTCCCTCCTCCCATACCTTTCTCCTCCCCACCCCCTACTCTCAATCCGCACAACACTCTCTTTTGCTGCTTTCCTCCCTGCTCCCGATAATATCCTCCTACCTCCCAAAGCGCCTATGGGCCTTCTCCCTCAACCGACATATGGGCCTTTCCTCCTCCTCCATCCCCCCGCTCCATTTTCCACCCTCCTCCTCCCTCCATTTTCCCTCCACCCTCTACCCTCCCTCCTCCCTTTTTCGTCACCTCCCTCTATGCGACCTCCCCAAGTCCTACCTTCTCGAGGTCCCACCTCCCCCGTGTATGATCTCCCCTAGGTACAACCTTCTGTAGGTAGACCCCCTAGACATCTGACCTCCCCGAGAAAAACGTATGCAATTTTTTTTTACAATAATTTTTTTTTTTTACCAGAATTGAGATTTTTGCAGTAAAATACATTTTTGCACCTGAATGGAGTTTTTTTCTAGCAGACTACATTTTTTTTATAGTACATATGTACAATTAATTCTCTCATATCTATTTTGGGTTTATTTCTCTCTGTGAGGAGAACTATCCTAAGTTGTCTCAGAAAATCAAGCACACTCTCATTTTTAGTGAGTTGTGGAGACGAATTTGTAAATGAGTTGAATGAGACAATGCACTAACAAAGCCCACCTCGGAAAAGGAGATTTCAATTTTGGAAAACAAGAATTGCAAGCACTATGCCTTAATTTCATTTTTTGTAAATGAAGAGGTGAGTCACCATATTAAACCATTTTCAAATTCCTATGAAGCGTAGAGAAAATTAAAACAACTCTACAAATCACATTCGGAGAAGTTGAAAATTTTCAATTAATGATTAAGCTATTCAACTTTCAATTGAAAAATGATGACCCTCTTTATTTAGCATCAAAAGTAAGATCTACTGTGTATGACATTAAAAATAGTGGTGTAGGGGTGTACCCTCTCATAGCTTATGTTACGTCATTGTATCCCACTTACTCACACTACCTTGAGTCATTGGATACGAAGTGGAAATATATTGAAGATCACCTTTGATTCCCTTAAGTTTGTAGAAAGATAGAAGGCTTTTCGAAGGAAGACAACCACTTTGTCTTATGAAGGAGATTTTTGTTTTAAATGTACATTCCCATCAAGTCTTTTAAAGCATGCTATATTTGTGGACACTTAAACCATGAGCCTTCGATTGTTGAAAGAAAAATTTTGTTACTAAATTGCATCTGATTCTTAGGAAACTTAGGCAATGTGATGCTTGTATTTTAGGAAAGCATGAGAACATTCCTTTCATGATTCACATTCCATAGAACATAGAAAACTTGAACATAGTCATTCGGTTATGTGGCCCCATGCTTGTTTCTTCTTGCAAATGGAAATAAATATATGATGTCATTTATTGATGATTACACCGAATGTTTTTGGTTTAATTATTGAAGAAAAAATGCGATTATTTTCAAACATTCAAGAATTTTCATACATGGATTGAAAATGATGCACAAACACGTATTGGCTCTTTGCTATTTAATGGAAAATAATACACTTCAAATAAATTTAAAAAATATCTTCGCCAACATGGGATCAAACATCGAACAATCATGCACTATAATCCCCAACATAATGGTGTAGGCGAAAGAATGAACATGAAAATTTTAAAATATGGTTCACTCCCATCTTTGTTTCAAGAATGTAAAATTGACGTTTTGGGCTGATGAAGTTCTATATGATGTGTACATAAAGAATATGTGTCCTTTTAATAAAATCAGAAATAAAACTCCTTATGAGATGTGGCATGGCCACATTCCTTGATAAAGCATTTTAGGGTCTTTGATTCCACTTTGTTATACTTTGATACCTAAGGTATAGATAAATAGCTAAATTTTAGAAATAAAAAATGTATCTTCTTGGAGTATTCCAATACCTCATTACACTGACTTTTGGTCATCTAACCTATTGTTATTAGATGGACCTAGGTAAACTATGTAAGACCAATTTTACCATAAGTTAAATTGCATTCCTTATCAAAAAAAATAACTTAGTAGACCACCTTTATTAAGTTTTTTATGGTGTAAATAGGAAACCCCGTGAGGAAATATTAAATAAATCTACATTTGTTTGATTTTCCTCAAGGAATAATTAGTTAAAAAATAGTCTAATTAATATTCCTAGTTATATTTAACCCAAAACAGAGAAATTAATTAGATAAATAATTATTAATTATTATTTCCTAAGAAAAATTATATAAACCTTATTTAAATAATATTCTTTGTTGAATATGACTAAACCACCCTTAAATAATAAAATAAATCATTATTTATTTGATTATTCTCCAACCACATCCTTAAAAGGATAAATAAATCATTTATTTATTTAGCTTATTTACAAATAAAGGGATTTGACCCAAGTCAAATTCTTTTCCCTCCAACAAATATAATAAAATATTACGTAAAGTTGGATCTTGATTTGGTTAATAATATCTTAATTATGCACCAATATCTATACTAACTCAATATTTTGTTATAAATAGAAGGTTTCCCATTCATTTACCACCTTTTGTTGCCTAAATATCACTCTTTGGATCTATACTTTTGGCACGACTTTGATCCACCATCATCGTCATATTTTTCTACCATTTTTGTACGGGTTTTCTACACCATCAGAGAGGAATTTTAGATGCGAAGTGCTAAGGACTTACGAACCTCCCATTGAGAGGGCGAAATAACAACCTTGTGTTTTCCTCCCGGGTTCCCATTACTACGATTCATTAAGCATATTCTTGTCTTGTCTGTGGATGCATGGAGTAATTTTTTTTTTGTACTACTTGACTATTTTGATGCATAGATCTAGATTTTTGTAGCATTTATCTTGATCTAATTGCGAATCAGGATATTGACGGTCGTCTTTGCTATTAGGGTTGTTTTTTGTGCACAACTAAAGTGGTATTTTTTCATACACATGGAATTAATATTCATATTAACAAGCGGAAACTCCACATGGGTTTACAATTATGGCCAGATTGTCGCTTTTACGATCCTTGCATATCCGTACTTCAAACCCTAGGATTTCTCTTCGGCCCCTTTTTTTTCTTTTCTTGATGTTTTTTTAACCTATAAAACCTAAAACGATAAAAGTTATAACTTTCATGTGTTTTCGGACCTATTGTGCGGGTGATAGACATTAGCCCTGGTGAGACGAAATTGTTTTTGCGAAATCTGCCGGCGAGAGTAGTGGAAGTGTAGGTTGCACATTTTGACCCCCAAAACCTATGACACGGAGCCGGGGAAATGAAATTAGCCTAAATTAATTTTGCCAATGGACTACCTGATAACCCATTATTGCTCCCCTTCATGACGGATCTCGGCCTCCCCTATTTTGACTAGTTAATAAACAACCATATACACCATGAGCACTAGTTGGCACACTATCTTGGAAATTAGAAGCTGCATTAAAGCATCCCTAAAGTTTGAAGCCCTTCTTTGGAGAAGATCCTACGGAACATGTTTGATATTTCCATGTGGTGTTCGTCTAACTCCATTCATGATGAATCTATCATCGGTTGTTTCAACCTACGCTTACGAATTGAAGCTTAAGTGAGTATGTTGATCGAGCCCCTTCATCATATCACCTTTGCGACTCTTGCCAAGGATTTTTACGTTTGTCTTACTTCTAGCCTCCCCTTCGTTATGACAACGGTACCGAACTCTTGACTTTTTTCCATCAATCATCTGTGACCACTATTTGACCATGTCCGAGGTGTGGAGAAGAAAGAGCCTATGTCGATCTCCCCGCCCGAAGACCATGTCACCATGGGTACAGTTCCCCTAGATATATTTTTCCACCTATTGGAAAATATGTCACATCGCACTTTCCTCAAATCGAAGAATCCCTACCAAATTCCATTAAAATATGGCTGATCTACGCTCGGTCGGGTTATGTTTATACGAGTTCTGATCTTCCCGGACTGGTGGTGCCCTTTGGGTGAATCTCACATCACCCAGAAGCGGTATCGTTGGAGCTCTCTCTAATCCATATGCTCAACCTCCCATGGGATGTGGTTTTCCTCGGAGACGACACCTCCTGCTTTTCCCCCTCCGGTATCACGTATCTAGGATATAACATGCCTCCTCTTTTTTCCCAACCTCCTATTTACCACACTATTACCCAACCTCCTTGTTATCCTTATCCACATTAGTGCTCCAACTTCTCCAACATTCGCACCTCCTCCTTCGTTGCCTCCTCGACCCCGGAAACGGCAACCACTTCCCCCTAAGGGGCGGGTGTATGCATAGTAGGTCATGTTAATCCTCCTCCCTCAAAGAAGAGGAAAAGGCACTCAAAATCAAGCTACGCCTGGTAATCCTGGACCTAATCGAGGTAATTCTCCTAACATGAACCATCAAAAGAGCACTTAGCCCAAGCGAGGCATTTTGTTCACACGAACAAGCCTGTTCTTCTTGTGGTGTTTATGGTCATTACAAGCATGATCTTCCTCTTTTTTCACGGATGCGGTGGCTATAGAGTCATAAGAAACATTGAGAAGAAAACAAGCCTTCCCTTCCATCCCTCCCGATGCGCACCTAGTCAACGGATGTGCTTTGCAGATCTTTCCCTCAATAACGTTGTGCTACCCAACCACGAAGGTCGGTTGGCCACTCAACGTCTTCCATACGGCTCAGGTGCAGGATTCTCATGATGAACTGCGATCATCTTCTAACCATAGACATCTATCTTCGAGACTCGGTCCGTCGGCCTGATTAGCCTCTCGATATGTCTCTCTGTTTGCCTATTTCGGTCTCTTGAGCCTCTTTTGATAGCTAATGGGTCCTTAAGATCCCTTAGCCTAAGGTGGAGGTTCATACCAATATCTACAGGGACTAGTACATCGAAATGCTACTTGGAGGCAAAGATGACCATTCGTATAGTATAGTAGAAGATTTGGCACATCCTATTTGCCATTTCAACAACGGAACTCCTCCGGTTGTGCCCTTCACAATGAAAAGCTATACTATCTACCATGGGCATTGTAGATCCTTTTGATGATCGATTGATTTTCTTGATGTTGACAAGTCGGACCATCCTCCTCTCCACCTTTGTTACTTTCAAATCCCAATCAAGATGCGGAACACTAACATTTCTTGGTGCATTCTTGATGAGGGGGAATCCACTTGTGTCGATAATACTTGCTTTAGTTTGGAAGCAAATCGGATCACGAGTTGGATCCTTCCATGATCACTCTCACGAGTGTGGGATGACCACGCCTCCCCGGCCCATTGAATTGTTCCGCCGATTGTCCTATTACTCTTACGGAAAGACTTTTGCGTTGACATAGAAGTCATAGATGCCCCCTTAGATGACAACATTATATTGGGTCGTAGCTCTGCTTATATGAGTGGTTGTTGTCCCTTCGCGGATCCAGAAGATGTCCTTCCATCATAATTAAAAGATATTCACCATTGACTAGTTGACATATTACGGCAAAGTCTCGGACCTCCCCACTAATTCCACTATCTCTGGGTGACAACAAGCAAACCATCTATCCTTTGACCGAGTGTTTCACCGGAGTCTACAAAGATTTCACATTGCTTGGTACTTTCCCTAGTCTTCCTCCTCTGTCTATGATCCCGGCTCATCGAATGGTTGCATGATGCAATCGTCTCGGGCTACCTCACGATAAACGCTTCAACTGAACGGCAACCTTTGCGCCATCCACATTGCTCCTAGCCCTTCACTGTTGATATGAGCCTCTTTAACCTCCTGGAATAGTTCCTCCGGGCCTTAACCATCTTGGAGTCGTCTGCTGGTCATTACCACTCCCGGTCATATCTTGTTCCCTCGCCCCTCCCAGGAGTCTATAGGGTACACCTGGCCATGGCCACTCTCTCTCTGCCCTAACTTTGACCCTGGGTTCCCCGTCTGGTATATGATCCCCACCGCTACTACCCCACCTGGTCACCCCAATCCATGTCTTTCTTTGACCACAAGGTTCTCACAGAGTCCCTATGACTTCTCCTATGGCTACGGTGCCTCGGCCACCTCAACAACAACCTCCTCTTGTAATGATAGCTTCGGGTAACGGGGGAAAAGCCAACAAAGAAACCAAAGACAAGACTACCCCGAACAAACCTTGCCTCCCTCGGATTCAAGCACATTATCCGATTTTACTTTTTTGTGATCTTGCTCCGAGCATGCTACCCATACTTGTCCCAGGAGTTGCCTCACCTTAAGCCCATGGTTAATGAGATGTTTTTAGAATCTAACATCCCTAAGGTCTATGTCCTTATACTCGATTTAGTCACGAAACTCCAAATCATTGCGCACAAATCACCCTTATGCTGTGTGATTTCCATGGCCACTACACTCACCTTTGTCCTCGCCTCGAAGAGTATCGTTCCTCTTTGGAAGCTTTCGCCATTTCGGGGCCAAGCATAATAAGTGTACGACCTCACATTCTTCATGAGTTCGCAGCAGCGAGAACTGGGATACACTTTACTCCTTATTGACATCCCTCCTCCTAATGTTGAAATGATGGAGCCTTCGTCGTTCTACTATCATCATCATGAGACCCTCGGTGGAAGCACACGGAGACATCCCCTTATGATGCGCTTGACCTCCCTTCGGCCCCGATCACCTGGGGCCGAACATCGGTGGATCCTTTATCTGCTTACTCTTCGATCATCCCCCATGTCGTTGCACATGTGAGACTTTCTTCACATAATGATGAGTCGGAAGGTAGCTCTACTTCGTCGGGTAGTCTCACTTCCTCCGGTCACCCCATCTTTCACTTTTATGAAGACATTATGGAACGATGACCAATCCTGATTTCCATGGGATGATATGCACCATCGTACGTACTTCCTCCCACCAGTCCCCGACCAATATGATGTGGAAAGTAAAGACTTAATTCCTAATGAAGTCAATTGGTTTATAAATCCCCATTCCTACACCTAATTCTTTCGAAGAAGGAAATATGGCCAATATCTCTCCTACCATTAAAATTGACATTTCTATTAAACCGGGGGATGAAGAAAATATCACCTTGGGCACCCATTACACCACGGCGGAAGAGGTTGAGGCTTACACCAAGCTATTCAAAGAGTCCCATCGTGTTTTCGCATGGTCCTATTTAGAAATGCCGGACTTGATCCTGCCATTATTCAACACCATATCGATACATGGCATGATTCCAATCATGTTCATCAAAATTTGAGACCCATTAATCCTTCCGGACGAGAAGCGAGTCAAGGCGAAATCGATAAGCTCGAAGCAAAATTTGGTTTTTTATCTATCATGAATACACCACTTGGGTGTCCAATCTAGATTCCCATTCTTAGGAAACGGGGGACCATACGTATGCACGCGACATTCGCGATCTGAATAAAGTTTTTCCCAAAGATAACTTCCCCGCACCATTCATTGACCAAATCATTGATGAGTGTACGGGGCATGAGATCCTATCATTTATAGATGGTTCTACTGCGGGTAAAAAAAAATTGTTATTTTTCGTCTTGATGAACTTAAAATCGCGTTCATTGGTACGTAGAAGCCTTTACCTATTGATTCATCTTGTTCGGCCTTAAAAACACGGGAGCCACTTTTCGGCGGGATATGTCTTACTATTTCCATGGCACGGCTCATATTATCCTTGCTTATTTATATGACCTAACTACGTGTTAAACATTGGTAAAACGCCTCCATGATTTGCGCACCATCTTTCTACGATGTCACAAGTATAATATCCGCCTCAACTTGCATTGAAGTGTGTCTTTTGTGCACTTGCTTACCATCTTCTAGGCTTCATTGTGTCTAAATATGGTATTACGCTTAAACCCATTGAAATTTCAAGCCATCCTTGAGCTTCCTATCCCTTGTACTTTATGCCCGATTCACAAAGCCTCCAAGGCAAAGCTATTTTCCTTCATCGGTTCCATGCGACTTTGCCACACGCGTATGGGTTCCTTAGAATCCTCACTCTAATATCCCTTTTGTATGGGATGCCTATGCTCAGAGCATTTTGATGCCTAAAGCATGTTCTCACGTCCACTCCATTGATTCTTCCATTTTTTGACTTTGATAGGGATTTCATTACGTATATCTCTGCTTCCACCTACTCGATTAATGGAGTCCTCATTTAGGAAGATGACAATGGAATTTAGCATGTTTTCTGTTATGTCAGTAAGAACCTGGTAGGACCTCCTGTATATTACTCACATGAAGAGAAATTAGCATTGGCTATCATGTTCTCGGTCCAGAAACTTTGTCATTACATCCTCATGCATTCCACCAAAGTCGTGACTAATTCCAACCCTATGGCCTTCCTATTTAGTCGTCGAACCATCAATGGGAAGTATGCCCGTTGGATCGTGATCCTCCAGGGAATTCGACCTTGAATTTGTCACACGAAAATAATAAATGTTTAGCCCTCGCTAAACTCATTTTTCGAACTACCTAGGGGTACACGGGATCCTCCGGTTAATGATAATTTCCCCGGAGTAGACATTTATTTTCCATTACCACCGATGACCCTTAGTATGAGGACATCCTCACTTATTTGCGAACCTAAGAATTTCACCTCCATCTTGATAGTGATGCTCAAGGACGTATTGACACGAGGCCCCTCGCTACCTTCTTATTGATGACGACCTTTATCGTCGCGGTGTGAATTGTCTTTCGTCGTTGTCTTACACACCTTTGAAGTAGAGCCAAGTCCTCGATGCCGTCGTAGAGGTGCTTGTGGTGGCCACCTCTCCAGGTTTGGCCACTACCCGGAAAATCATGTCATGTTGGGTACTTTTGGCCTTCTACCTTTGGTTATTGCATTGACAGAGTCAAACACTACCCCAATTGCCAACATTTTTCCCCTGAGCCTGACTCCTCCGGCTCCTCCATCTTGTCATCTCAGCTAGTCCCATGCAGCTAAGTAGGCCATAGAATTTATGCAATGTCGAACATCATTGGATAGTAACAATAAGTACATCATCGTGGTGGTTGAATATTTCACCAAATGGGCTAAGGCCATGCCAATGTTTAACAAAACGGAAGCTACCACATCCCTCTTTTTCTTTAACCATGTGATTTCTCGATTTGGACTACGAAACAATTGGTCTTCAACAATGGCTAAAATTTTGAAGATGAGATATGGCATGAGCTACCCTCAACTGTTGGGCTTTGAGCACCATTATTCCTCCTCTTATTACCCCCAAGGTCATCACCAAGTTGAAGCTGATTAATAAAATCCTTTTAACCATGCTCTAACGGAGCATGGATAAGCACAAAACCAATTGGCACCTTATGCTCTTCCCTACTTTGGTGATCTATAAAGTGCATTAAAACCACCCGCGGGTTTACTCATTTCCACCTTGTTTTTGAAGAGGAGAGCGGAGTCTTATCGATTGGGTGTGAAATCCCTTCCCTTCATCTAGCGAGTCGAACTTCTCCCGGACACCCAACCTTTAGAACAACGATTTATCATGCTTGATCGCGCTTCCAAAGACCGCGCGTTGCATTTCAAACCATTGAGGTGGCTAATAAATGCACCAAAGCTCGATAGGACCGAAAAGTCCACCCTCGTGCCTTTCACGAAAGTGATATTGTTCGGTGTATGACTAGGCCCATGATGTCCTTGGTCATGGGATGTTTGAATCATTATGGCTAGGACCATACATCATCGGTAAGGATTTGAGTGAGGCCATATCTATTATAGGAATTTGAAGGCCATCCCCTTCCCAATCATCACAATGCACTCTATACGAAGAGATATTACCCTTATCATTTCCTTCCAGAAAATGCATGTTTTTTATTTTCTTTAGGTAGGAATCTCATGATTTTTATGATTTGATACTTCACCAAGACACATTTTTTCCATGAAGCGTCACTTCAATACTCCCTAAAATCGAATTTCTTCACTTATGATACTTGTACTTAGGGGCACCACTTTGCCTCCATACTTGTACATGTTCATATCGATTTTTGTTGTGAGTAACCCATATGTACTCATGTTTTTATGGTCTCCATTGGGACCTTTTCTATGTGGAAGAACCATAGATTTGCCCCTCATTTATAGCATTAGATTTCGGTCATCATTGCATTCATGGGTCTATCCACGAGTCCCTTTACATCCTGCTATAGTCCTCCATCCTTAATTTTTTGATCCCTCTCTCATGTCGCAAATTATGGCCTTGAGTCCCACGCTGTCTCCTATCCCTCATGATATTGTGTCGATCATTTCCGGAGTCATCCATGCCCTTTATTCTCTAACAAAGGAATTCATTCGTTCGCTACTCGGTACCCCCATTTCATCATCATCATTCCGGTGTTAGTCGCTTGGAGTCGGCTTACTATTTTCCTCGTGCCTTAGTTGAGGGATCCCTTATTTCCTCACCCATGGCTGACCTCCTTCTATCGACGTCGCTCATTGTTCCGGAAGACAAGTATAAAGGGCGGTGTGCCTTGGTTCCGGCTTCCACTCTTATTCGGTACCTTAGATCGGGGAAAAGGGACTCCTTATTTCCTTTGACTTGATTGTTTCTCGGCTCTAGCTCCTTTCGGAATGATCGAGATTCATATAATTAATGGTTTAGTGATGCGGCGGTGATATCGGTGATTCGGTGTGTGTGGGATGTCTCGGCCCTCATGAGGGGGTGGCCTACAATTGGCCCCCCACATGCTTGGATGACCTCTTGATTACAACCTTTTATACGGATCCATATATTTGACGATGTCGGCCCTCGGCCACGCTTGCATCAAATTTTTGTTTGCATGTATCGGTCGGATTTTCGAGCCATTTCCGTTTATAGGGGCATCGAGTTTTATTTTATATCTCATGTGCTCGGATATTATTGTACAAAGTCTCGGTACATTATCGCAAGCACAATATGTATGTGGGATTCATCATCATGTTGTTTTATACGGCTCATGTTTATGCCGAATGTGTTATATTGGTCATTTCATTGTTTACTAGATGCCTTATTCTTTTTACTTTGTCTTGGCGGGGCATAGATATGCCTTCCCCGCCGCTATATACAAGTACTCACTCATAAAAGAGACTTGTTGCAAGCCTTAAAGTCTTGCCTCCTCGAGGTTCTAGTCCTTTCATCACTTTGATCTACCTTATACTCCTCTCTCTTTGAATTCCCCTTCGGTGTATAGTAGTGAGTTCTTACGACGTAGTTCGGTCCTTGGTGGCTCCCTAACACTTTCATGACTGGGGGCAATCTGTTACACCATTTTTGGTCATCTAACCTATTATTATTAGATGGACCTAGGTACACCATGTAAGACCAATTTTACCCTAAGTAAAATTACATTCACTATGAAAAATAACTTAGTAAACCACCTTTATTAAGTTGTTTATGGTCTCTGAGGAAACCCAACGAAATATTAAATAAATCTACATTTGTTGGCTTTCCTCAAGGAATAATTAGTTAAATAGTAGTTTTATTAATATTCCTTATTGTTAAATTTAACCCAAAACGGGAAATTAACTAGATAAATCATTATTTATCTTATTATTTCCTAAGAATAATTATTTAAACCTTATTTAAATAATATTCTTTGTTTAATATGACTAAATCACCCTTAAATAATTAAATAAATCATTATTTATTTCTCAACCACATCCTTAAAATGATAAATAAATCATTTATTTATTTATTATTTACAAATAAAGGGATTTGACCCAAGTCAAATTCCTTTTCCCTCTAACAAATATAATAAAATATTCCATAAAAGTTGGATCTTGATTTGGTTCACAATATTTCAACTATGCACCAATATCTACACTAACTCAATATTTTGTTATAAATGAGAGAACTTTCCCATTCATTTACCACCTTTTGTTGCTAAAAGTCCTACTGGATCTATACTTTTGGTTTGACTTTGATCCACCATCATAGTCATATTTTGCTACCATTTTTGTACGGGTTTTTCTACACCATCAAGAGAGAGGAATTTTAGATTTGAAGTGGTGAGGACTTATAGGAACCCATTTCATTGGGAAGCTATTAACACCCTTATGTGTTTTCCTCCCAATTGCCATTAATACAAAATTCATTGAACATATTCTTATCTTGTCTATTGGATGCATGGGTAAAATCTTGTTTTTCTACTTGCTTAATTTCTTTTGATGCATAAATCTAGATTTTTGGAGCATTTATCTTGATCACCTAACTACGGATGCGAGGATATTGGCGGCCATATTTTACGTAGGGTTTTTTGTTATGCATAGCTAAAGTGGTATTTTTTCATATGCTTGGAATTAAGATTCATAGTAACACCTCCAAATGATATCATCTATATGAAGAAATAAATAAGAAGTTTAGTATCGAGATGGCATATTCCTTGGATCTTCCCAGGAAGTAGAAGAGGCAATGTTGTTGAGCGGCAACTGTTGCTTGTATAGCTTCACACATGCAAATTCATTTCAACAATTTGATAATCAAATTCCACATATTGAAGAATTCCTATGTTGAATCAATCTATGGAATCATCTTACGAAGCACTCTCTACCCCACATGAATAACCAACGACGAATGACACGTTGAATGATGTGATTGACATAATTGGCGAGAATGAATCTTGATTCAATCTCATCTTAGTCAAATGAGTAGCTTGAATACATCTCGAGAAAAGTCCTCCAACATGTTTAACAAAGACACTAGAAAATGTTCGTCCCGATGAGGTTGGAAGACGGGAACAAGAAGTTTCGCCGGGGAAAAATGGAGGTGATGTAGATGATTATGATTCACCTATTTATATGGATTTTTCTTATAATTGTGAATTTAATTTTCTACCAATATTTAACCAACTTCCTTCAAATAATCCCTTCTTATGATAAATGGAATGAATCAATGCAAAAGGAGTATGATGCCTTGATAAATAATGGAGATTTGGAAGGCATTTGGTTGATACTCCGTGGGACCCAAACTAATTGACGCAAGTGGGTCTACAAGAACAAGTACAAAGTGGATGACTCACCTGAAAATCACAAAGCCAAACTTGTGGCAAAAGGTTTTTCAAAGAAATAAGGGGTCAATTATGAGGAAACATTCCCCCCATAGCAAAATGGTCCACCATCTAGACACTCCTTGCCTTAGAAGCTCGGAAGGTTAGACATTCCATCACGTGGATGTAGGAACCACCTTTTTGAATGGAGATATAAAGGAGAAGGTTTTTATGTCCCAGCCAAAATGATTTGTTGTAGAAGGGCCAAAGAAAAAAAAATTATGCAAGATTATAAAGTCCTTGTATGGCCTCAAGCAAGAATTGTGAGTGTGGTATGAGAAATTCATTGAGCATCTTCTTAAAATTAACTTCACACATTTTAATCTTGATGATGAAACTTTGTTTGTAAATAAAATTTGGAAAAATAGTTCTATATCTTGGGGTGTATGTAGATGATGTTTTGATGACATGGAACGATGAGAGTTGTATTTCATCCATAAAGAAGGAATTGAAGAAAAAATTTTGAAATTATTGATTTGGGCTATGTTCACTACTATCTTGGTATTGAAGTTAATAAACATCCTAAATTTATATGCCTTTCTAAAAGTAAGTACATTGGAGATCTATTGAACATGTTTGGCATGGATGAATGCAATCCTTTGGACACTCCAATGGAAAAAAACTTGAAGCTCACATACATTGAAGGGAAGGAATTTGAGGATGCAACGAAGTATAAAAAGCTTGTAGGAACTCTCATCTACGACTACTACGAGACCAAACATCTCATTTTCTATTGGAATCCTCTCGGGTTGTCAAAAATCCTTGTGAAGGACATTGGTACGCAAAAATAGTTAGAATGAGATGAAAGGGACTCGAAATTGGAATATAAATATACACGGTGAGCGACTTCGGTTGATTGGATACGTAATTTAGACTATGACGGAAGACAAATAAATTGGGGTATCTACTTCGGGTTATACTATGAGTCTTTGTGATGCGGGGGCATTAGAAACCTTGATAATGTAGGATTTGTCCACATGTTGTATTAGGAGGGATCCAAATCATTCGAAATTGTAACAAGAAATTGTCAATACCTTAGCTTCTTGTTTCATTTAGGTCGATTAGAGTCAATAGAAGTCAAATTGCTTTAAGTTCGGTATATATGTTATGTTTAGTTATTCGAATGGATGTAATTAGGCTTTTGTTAGATTAGAAGCGGTCCTCGAAAAGAGGAATCGAAGAGACACATAATAATACATATAAATTGTATTCCCCCGTGGATGAATTGAGGGGGAGGAGATTTCCTACGGTAAAATCCGAGTGTTGAGTAATTCCTTCCGGTTGAATAAATTTTGGTGCTCGTTGATTTTGAAATTGTCTTGAATTGATATTTGTGAGGGAATTTGTTTAATTACGAGATGGTTGAACATTGTTGTGTATAATTGTTGATTAAAGTTGTTGTGTAATCTCCTTATCTTTGCTTCTGTCCATTGTTGATCATAGATTTCTCTTGAATTGTCAAAATAGGCTGTTGTATTAATCCCGGTGAGACCATAGTCGGATGTAATTAGTGTATTAAAAGACTTACATTGTATCCAACCTATCTCGAGAAGGAATCCGTAAAGATTTTTGTCGCAAGCTCTGGTTGTGAAACCCCACTTACAAAGGAATAGTTTCATTTTGTTGTGGGCCAAAGTGAGCGTTGTTCCAAAGTTCGAACTGATTTAGTGAACCGAGTGAATAGGAGAAGGGTGTTAACCTAGGTTTAACCTACGATTGCACCTATTGTTTAAAAGCCGGAAGCATTTTTATCGCACGCCTTTGAAAGGAAAGTTGTATTTCCAATTCGGACGCGATCTATGCAATAGGCTTACATGTGGCCTTAAGCGGTTTAGATACGCCTCATCGCGTGCCATCACACGTTAACTATCAGCGTGGACTCGACGAGATATCGGCATCTGACGCGTCGATCGCGAGGGCGGCTCATCGAATGGTGATCGCTCTCGAAAGAGCTCGGAGGGTAACCTAAGGTATGGCGTGTGCATTTAATTAAACGGTCGATTGTGTATTTGGAGATGGAGCCAAAGGTTCATTATAAGTGTTTTAATTGAATTAAGTCGGGCTATTGATATAAAGTTCCCAAGGGTGATAACCTTAGTTATGAGGTTCGACGGTAGAGTTGAAGTTCATAAGAATGTTTAAATTTCCCCAAGGCCCTAACATTGGAATGAATACAATATAATATGAATACGAAAAGGCTAGTGTGTGGATTAAAGAGAACAGAAGTAGCAATAGAGGTGACTTATAACCAAAGTTGGTTATACTGGTGTTTACTTGTCAATTTCTGCGAAATTGATAAATAAACTTGTAAAAAGAGATTGAAGACTTCTTGTGTTGAATTAAATAAATAAAGGGGCTCATGTACGAGAAATTAGAGACAGGCTCTCTGTCAGGGGCTAGACTTTCAATTTTTGCGCTGTCGGTGTGGTATCGAGAGTTTTTTTGAGTTGTTTTGCGGAGAATTAACATGGCAACCTAGTTGGTAGAGTCTTTGACAAAAGGAGAGACAAACCTATTTCCAATGCGGAATATTTGGAGACCTTGCGAGAGGTTCGAGGCCGGAATGGATGCCATACGGCCTAGAACTGACCCGGAGATCCGGTGCCACATCGGTGGCGAGATTAGAAGAAGGTGGAGAAAATGCGAGATTCCTCTTGACATGGGCTCCTCGGAACTATTACGGGAGTCTGCATTTAAGCCCATGATTTAAGTGTCAAGTTTTGCGGGAGGAGTAAATCTAGAAGAGTTGAGTGGACGGGAGTCGTAAAATGAACAAGTGCTTTGACTATGAAAATGAGCGAAGATAAGAAGGTCGAAGCTTGCGGTAACAAAGTGAAGGGACATGCGCTGCACTTTGGTGGGATGGAGTGAAAAGAAGAAGAAGGAGAAGTTTGGTAAACAACCCTATCAAAAGTTGGACGAATGATGGCTAAATTAAAGTGGTCTTGCACAGTGATTATCGGCTAACATTGTTTAGGCAAATGTAGAGCACGAGACGGAGGTTGTGGCGACGATGAGAGATACACAAAAGAATTCTATAGAGTAAGTATAAGAGCTGAGTACTTTAAGGACACACCGAGAGAAGACTACAGATATGTGAATGGTCTCAAGCTAGAGATACAAGATGAAATTGGTCTTGTCTCCTAAGGCAGGTTGAAGAGGCTTATCAGATGGCCTTGAAAGAGGAGAAACTCCATAGAAAGAAGTCTTCCAAAGGGAGAGAAATTGCTAAGTGGAAAGGAAATCGGTGGTAAGGAAAGCCTACTACACCTAGAGATGGAGCTAACGGTAGCTTTCACCTCAAAATGCATCTACGAGAGGGTGATGCGAAGCCGAAGGGTTCTTACGGAGGAAGAGGAGGCATAGGCGAGAGGTAGAGAATTGAGGTGCTATATATGTCGTAGTGGGAAACCGACACTATGAGTGCCCGAGAGAATATGGGTGCTGGTCCAGAAATGCTATTGTTGCTCGGGATGGAGAAGAGGAAACAATTGAAGAAGAAATCCTACCGAGAGAGAGGAGAATCCTTGGTGGTCAATAAGGTCTTGTTGAAATAAGCCAAAAGAGTCCTTGGGCTACACAAAGGAAGACTTTGTTTAGGAGCATATGCAAAGTCCGGGGAAATGCTACCGGCTAGTCATTGATAGTGGCAACACGGATAATCCGGTTTCCTTTGAGGTGATAGAGAAGTTGAATTTGAACGAGGGAGCATTGTACTCCCTACGGGGTGTCTGGATACATAAAGGACACCGAGTCGATTGTAAAACGGTCGCGATATAGAACTACAAATGGGCAACTACAAAGAAAAATTCTGTGTGATGTGATGTCCATGGACGTGTGTCACATGCTAACACGTTGAACCTTGGTGATTTGACGAGTAGTAGTGCATGATGTCAAGAAGAACACTTACAAGTTCTTGAATATGAGGTACATCATACATTGATACCCATGGAAGAAGGTGAACCATCAAGAAGAGTGGGTGACCCAAAGACCTTGTTGTTCGGTCGGAAGGTATCTACAACAAATTGAAGAAGAAGAGGTATGTTGCTTTAGTTTGCAAGCACGAGGTAGTTCTTACTTCTATAAATATTTCGATTTACCGGTAGAAATCCAAAGAGATGTTAGATAGTTATTGTGACATTGTTGTGGATGATTCACCTGATGAATACTACATGAGAAAGATCAACCCTTGAATAGATTTTATCCACAGTTGAAATTTGCCAAATAAGGTAGCGTACAAAATGACTAAAATGAGAAAATGAGGAAATTAGGAAGCGAAGTACAAGAATTGGTGGACAAGGAATTGATCGGAGAAAGTTTGAGTCCATGTGCGGTGCCGGTAGTATTGAGCCCAAAGAAAGATGGAGGTGGAGAATGTGTATTGATTCCGGAGCAATCCAATAAGATAACATCAAGTACGGATTACCTTTGCCTACGAGTTGAGGATTTAATGGATTGTTTGAGTGGTGCCAAATAAATTTTCAAGAGTTAGATTTAAAAAGTGGATATCATCAGATTAGAATAAAGGAGGGTGATGAATGGAAAACTACCTTTAAAATGAATGAAGGAGTTTGTATGAATGGATGGTAATTCCTTTTGGTTTTTCTAATGAACCTAGCACTTTTATGATACTTATTAATGAAGTGTTCAAGGAATTCATTGGTAAATTTGTGATAGTATATCTGGATGATATATTAGTTTTTAGCAAAACTAAAGAGAAAGAACTTACTAGGCATCTTAATTATGTCTTGGAAAATTTTAGCACCAGAAAGCTGGCGATAAAATTAAAGAAATTCTCATTCATGAAGGAAGAGTTGGTGTATTTGGGCTTTGCTATATTTGCGAAGGATTGAAGATGGACCCAGGAAAAGGTTAAGGCAATTGTGGAGTGGCCTTCACCCATACATGTTTTTGAGGTAAGAAGTTTCCATGGACTTGCCGGTTTTTATTGGAAATTTATAAGAAACTTCAATAATATTAATGCACCCATCATAGAGACAATAAAAGAAAAAAACCATTTAAATGGACTTGAAGTAGAAATAAACTTTAAACTTTTGAAGAAAAGAATATTTGAAAAGCCTATGTTGATTACTTTTGATTTTTACTAAACCATTTCAAGTGAAGTGTGATGCCGGTGGAGAAGCCATTAGAGTTGTCTTTGATCGGGATGATAGTCCTGGTGCTACTTATTTTCAATGAAAAAGATGAATGACACCGAGTATTCCTCTAATGAGAAGGAATTCTATGCGAGTTTTCGAGGCATTGAAAAAGTGGAGGCATTATTTAATGTCCAAAGAGTTTGTATTATACTCTAACAATCATGCTTTGCGATGGTGTACAACGACCAAAGTTAAATCATAAGCATGCCAAATGGGTTGAGTATCTGCAAAGTGTCCTTTTTTGAAACATATAAGTGGAGAAGAAAAATAAAGTAGTTGATGCTTTGAGTAGGAGAGCACATACTTATTCCAAGAAACCAATTTTGAAGTTGTAGGATTTGATTTTTTTACGGAAAGAAGCTATTTATAAACGATTTAGATTTTAGGGAAGTATTTGAAGCATGTTGTAACCCTATTCTAATAGAGAGAAGCTAGTGGCCGGATTATTTCTGTAGGGAGGACTTGCTATTGAGAGAAAAAACCAACTATGTGTACCAAAATGTTCCATGAGAGAAAATTTGATCAAGGAGAAGCATAGTGGTGGACTTCAGGCACTGATGTGACAAAAATTATGAGCAGCTAAGCCACTTCTATTATTGGCCCAAGATATAGGAAAGCGAGAAGTGGACAATTTTGTGAAGAATTTCAAAATCGGTCAAATATGCCAAAGGAAGGAGCCCGAATGCGGGATTATAGACTCCCTTTCCTATTCCAAACAAGCCTTGGGACATGGTGAGTATGGATTTTTTTCTAGGATTGCCCAAGGCTTAGAGAGGGGAATGATGCGGTCTTAGATTTGTAGTGGGCCAATTTTCCAAAAAATGACACATTTTTATTCCATGTTATAAAACTAGTGATGCCACCCATGTTGCTAACTTGTTTTCAAAGAAGTTGTTAGGTTGCATGGGTTGCCCAAAAGTGTTATTTCCAACGGAGATACCAGGTTTGTGGGCCATTTTTGGAGGACCTTTGTGGAAGAAACTTGGTACCAAACTAAGTTTCAACTCGGCTTATCATCCTCAATTTGATGGAAAAAGCGAGGTAGTGAATAGAAGTCTAGGAAATTTTTTGAGAAGTCTTGCGGGAGAACATCCCAAACGGTGGGATCATATTTTTCCCCGGGAATAATATGGATATAATGACTCATAAACGAAGCACGGTGAAGTCCAAATGCATATTTTTTATGGAATGCACCCCATAGTAACATAAAAGTTAAGAAATGTGGGAAAAGCGAGAGGCCGAGGAGTCTTGATGGTGAGAATTTCTTCGAAATCAAACCATACATGAACAAGTCAAACAATAGCTACAAGGTAGTAGCATCAAATAAAAAATGAGAAGACTTGAGCGAGAAGAAGTCCATTTTGAAGTAGGAGATCTGGTTTTGGCACACTTGAGAAAGGATAAATTCCCAAAAGAAGAAGTATAACAAACTAAAGTTTAAAAAGATTGGACCATGCAAGATACTTAGAAGTTTTACTGCTAATGCTTATGAGATTGAATTGCCTCCTTTGATGTTAGAATATCTCCCATTTTTAATGTTAAATTTGTACAAGTATGAAGATGATGGTGCGGAAGAACTTGATCGAAGAATAGATTGAATGGGTAAAGAAAGCTACCTCCATAACATGCATTACAACCCGAGAGAAGATATTGGACAAGAGTGTTCAAGAATACCGGAAGGGACAGAGTTCTTTCGGTACTTAATCAAGTGGAAAGACCGACGATGCCACTTGGACGGCTAAAGGAATGTTGTAGAAGATAGGCGGATCGGTGGCGGAGCTCATGGATAGGAGTCCATGAAGAAAATTTCCCTCGGGGAGTCGATGTAGGGGCATTAGACACTATCCGACAATGTAGGAGTTTTTTCCACATGTTTTGGCTAGGAGGGATCAAAATCATTCGAAAATGTAATAGCAAGGTGTTAAATGCCTTAGCTTCCTATTGTATTTAGGTCGGTTAAGTCGGTAAGTTGAATATCTTTAAGTTCATTCCATCTGTCATGTTCGGTTATTCGAATGGATGTAATTAAGATTTTGTTAGATTAGAAATGGTCCTTAGAGAGGAGAGGCAGAAGAGACACATAATAATATATATAAATTGTATTCCCGGGATACATTGAGGGGAGGAGATTTCTACGGTAAAATGCGATGTTGTTCGAATTGCTTCCGGTTGAATAAATTTTGGTGCTCGTTGATTTTTAAATTGTCTTGAATTGATCTTTGTGAGGGAATTTGTTTAATTGTGAGATGGTTGAACACTTTTAAGTTTGTGTATAATTTTTTATTAAAGTTGTTGTGTAATCTCCACATGCCCCTCTGTCCATTGTTGATCATAGATTTCTCTTGAATCATTAGAATAGGCTCTGTTGTACTAATCCCCGGTAGAGACCATAGTCGGATGTAATTAATTCTTGTAACGAGACTTACATTGTATCCAACTTTGTCTGCGAGAAGAATCGTAAAGATGTTTTTCACAAGCTCTGGTTGTGAAACCCCACTGCAAGGAATAGTTTAGTTTTGTTGTGAATAGTGAAAGTTGTTCCAAATTTCAAACTACGAGTTAGCGAGCTGGAGTGAATAGGAAGGGTGTTAACCTAGTTTAACCTACGATCACCTACTCTTTAAAAGCAGCAGGTTTAGTCGCACGCCTTTGAAGGGAAAGTTGTAATTCCAATTCGGACATGATCTATGCCATAGGATGACATGTGGCCTTAAGAAGTTTGGATATACCGCCCTCATCGCGTTCCATCATGCATTAGCCATGCATTGTGGACTCGGCGCGATATCGACGTATGTCGTCCCGTCCTTGGCGGATCATCGAACGATGATCGCTCTCGAAAAACTCGGAGGATAACCCTGAGTATGGCATGTGCATTTAATTAAACGGTGGATTGTGTATGTGGGCCGGAGGCAAGAGTTCATTATAAGTGGTTTAATTGAATTAAGTCGAGCTATTGATATAAAGTTAGAAGGGTGATAACCTTAGTTATGAGGTTCGACGGTGATGAGAGTTGAAGTTCATAAGCATGTTTTTAAATTTCCCCAAGATCCTAACGTTGTAATGAATACAATATAATATGCATACGAAAATGTTTGCGTGTGTGGGATTAAAGAGAACGAAGTAACGACTAAGAAATTAGTTTATAACCAAAGTTGGTTATGGTGTTTACTTGTCGATTTCTACGAAATTGATAAACAGAGGTATAAAAGAGATTGAGAATACTTCTCGTGTTAGATTAAACTAAATAAAGGGGCTCATGTACGGAAATTGAGACCACCTCTCCTTGGGGGCTAGACTTTCAATTTTTTCTTTGCCACTTTGATCGGGGGTTGTCTCCTATAGATCACGCAAATAATCGGTTCATGATTCCACAACTAAGGTAGAATATGTGGGAGCGGTGACGACGAAGAAATTGTGTGACTCTAGGAAAATCCTAAAGAAGATTTGCAAATGAAACAAATGCATTCAACTCCTCATGATCAATAACACTTTTAAAGTAATGTTGGCCAAGAATCTAAAGTTCCATGATCGAACGAAGCACACAAATACAAAGTACTATCTAATTCTACATCATGTTGAGGACAAAAATATCCATCTATGCCATTGTTCCATAAATGAGCACACTTCATAAATCTTCACCAAAGTTCTTGGAAGAGAAAAGTTCGAAAAATTCAAAAGGATGCTTGTACTCACCAACATCCCTTCGAGATTAAACGGCGAAATGTTAACTTTGATCCTAAGGGATTGGGGTGAATTGTACACTAGTGTAAAAAAATAGGAAATAAGAGAAAGTCTAAGAGAAATTTTGGAAATGAATCCTAACTCTCTCACCTTCATGTATATATTCATGAGGAGCCTCGATCCAAATCTCACGAGTTCATTTTGTGGAGTTACCTCCTCGCTTGATAGATTGTTTGCACTATATGCATTGATTTCGGTGTAGATGATAATTTCAAAGTGATTTGTAATCCTATTTGATTTTTTGCTGGATGCATTGAATTTAAGTGTATATGTTAGTTTCTAATACTATTTTCTAGGTGTTTATTTCTAATCTGTTGATTACTTGGATTAGATGCATTGATTTTAGTGTAGATGTTGTTTTCTAATATTATTTTATTTATTGCATTAGATTCATTTATTTCAATGTATATGTTGATTTCTAATTTGATGTAGTGTATGATAGTACATCAATTTTGAAGTGATTGGATTAATAGTGTGCATTGATTTCACTATCATTTAGCATATTTAGAATATCATATCATATGTTCGATAGAATTTCCTTGGCCTTGCATGAATGAAACCACCCTAGATCCATCTTAACTCGTTGGATATATCATGCACCTAGAGATCATATCTCTCGGTGCAAACCTTTAAATTGATTTTTCCGCCAGAAAAGTTTTATCCTTGAGAGATTGATCCTACGGCGGCTACTTAGATCTAGTGGAAAAATACTAGAGGTGGGGGTGAATCGGTATTTAGAGATGACTTATAATTCTTTTAGTTTTTCCTTTCTCTTAAAGACCATATGTTACATTCATCCAACACATGAGATATTATCATGTATTTACTTAGCTCATTGCATCATTTCTTCATCGGCAGAAGTATCATTAGAAATAACGGTACAAACCATCGAACATAAACAATCACATATTCTTCATGATTTATGATGGAAACCCAATTAGGAAGAAAACCACTTGCATTGTTGAAGTCTGTCTTCAATATTTTATTATAAAGAAAACATATTACAATTTACGTATTTAACGGCAGACTTATGTAAACACGCAGGCTTCCCTGCAGAGAAAACAAAACCTTCTCTGATTTACGATCTCTCTTCTGGAGAGAACCAACCCCATATGAAGACTTTTATATCTGAGATGCTTCAATCCTCTCTAACCCACTACGACTACGTTTCATCAATTTTCACCTTGATCAAGAAAATTCAACACAACCCTTCAATTAATCATAAACACGCATACTTTGCCCATATAACTAGAGTAACCCACGAATTCAGGAGAAGATATCCATTTACTAACTCTGTTGTATACTTTGTGTAATTTAATCTTCTAAAACCCCAACTGCCATATGCACTTTCAATGTAGATGAATCGCATATATATATATTCGTGCTTTTCTTGTATAGATCTGTAATAACAATATGTTTGTAAGAACGAGGCTAGATCTATAGAAACTTAGGGTTAATATATGTTCTTAAGGGAGTTATGCACTAGCTCTTCATCGTTTCTTTTGTTGAATAATGTCATGACTCATCACCTTTTAGATCAATGTCTCGAAGGGTGCATCATGGACTTAGAATCATCAATTAAGCACGTTGTTGTCCATCTGAGATATGTCTTAGAGGAATTTTAACCTTCCACCGTCTCACACATCTACCTTAGGAATAATGATCTTTTTCCTTTTATATAGTTCTTGCCTTTATTAAAAACCATGAGTCAAAAACCATTTTAGTTAATGGTATTCCTTCTACAATATTTCCATTAGTTTGGCCCTCGGGGTTTTTATATTTCTTTTAATTTATTTATCAATTTGAAAATTGACAAATAAATATATTTACAAAGTTTTATCCCTCCTTGAACTTTATGAGAAATATCAAAACTTTCAAGTAAGATTAATATTTGCAATAAAAAATTTAACCCTTTCCCATATGCCCCTCCCAGGTACCAAAATAAACTTCGTAACCGTTAAAACTCAGGGCAGAGTCGACGCACGATCATAGTCCGATTGCCCCCTTTCGGATCGACGGTGCAAAAAATAATTTCGTTGGCGAATCCTGGTATGGGCTTTAATGTGCGAAGGACTATTGCTATCGTTCGATTGGCGGTTTTGCGGGGGTGCGTGTCAACACTACCTCTATGGAATTGCTTTGCCCGGTTGTACAAATACCACCTATCGTCAAAGGTGGTGCGGAAAAATGCGAAAACCACCTTCACTATTCACTCGCGAGTTTTTAAACGGTGATCATCAGTCCAATGCTCGTGCTCTAAAGTTAGTTTGCTAATCTGCTCCATATCTAAAGCTAAACTTTGTTTTAAGAAGTATTCTTCTGCATTATGTATATATATATATATATATATATATATATATATATATATATATATATATAATGTGTTTTTTAATACATACGAAAACGCGTCCATAGCTCATTGTACCAAGACCTTAGCAATAAGCATGACTTTGTCCATGAGTTCATCACACGAGTTGTAGGAAATTTCGTACGAGAATTGAACCCGATCAAAGCCCCGATTGCTGCAGGGTATTTTCCAACTAACGAGTATCACCAAAACTCAACCATACACGAGATTTTCTTTCTCCTCGTACATTATATTTGTATGAATTAACTTTCATAGGGATTATAATTTACGTAAATTCAAATCAACCACTGTCTTCGGATAATGCAATTTTTCCTGCGATTGTTCTTCTTGCTAATCCTACTGATCATTGATCTGCGCAACTCTGCTTGTTCTTCTTCGTTGCCCATGCCTTTGCGATTCCTTTTCCACATCCTTTATCATCAATGACAATATTCAATGATCTCCCCATGTCATTCTATCTTCAATACATTACCTTCCATGGTATGTTCAAAGTTCTACTTTCTGTCCACGGTTGCAAGTCCTTCATTAATTAGGTTTCCATCAAGGACAACACATGGCATAATATTGCCAACAATCTCCCCCTTTGGACTTGATGGCAACCATGATGGTGTTTGATCATCACAATCAGAGATAGATACTTTGATTGTAACACAGAAATGCTCTCCCCCTATGCAAACACCATGTTACTCTCCCTGATTTGACATCGAGGACAAAGAGTTTGACAATACCATGCTCCCCACTAGATCATCTTTTGTATATTATACCGCTCCCCCTTAGCACGAACTTTCAAAGAAGCCAAACAACACCTCACAAACTATTTAATATTCTTATTTAAGTAGGCACATGATCCTACGCATGGTAGAGAATACTCCTAGTTTTATTTTGAGATATTCGAAAGGATGCTTCCCGGGGTAGTGGTTTGGTAAATATATCGGCCAACTTGTTCTTTGGAATAAACATGCTCCAATTTCACCTTTTGTTTGACACTTGTTCATGTAAGAAGTGATATTTGATGGGAATGTGCTTGGTCTTGGAATGCATGACGGGATTATTTGAGATACGATGGCACTTGTATTATCACACATAATAGAGATAGGAGGTGAAAATTTGATTTGAAAGTCTTGTAGGGTTTTCATCATCCAAAGAATTTGAGTGCAACATGATGCGCACCCACATATTCTTCTATTACTGTTGTAGATAAGGCAATGGAGCTTTGCTTCTTGCTAAACCAGATACTTCTTAGGGCCCCATAAAGAATGCACCACCACTAGTGATTTTCAATCATCAACACTTTGACCATCTGCATCGATGTGTGCATGAAGAAGTAAAAGCTCATCATTCTTTGGATACCATACTCCAAAGTCTTTGGTTCCTTGTAGATATTTGAATATCCTTTCACGGCTTTGAAAGATGAGACTCTTTTGGGTTAGCTTGGAATCGTCCAACAATCCCAACTACGTATAATCTGCGGTCTTGTCCCGGTGAGATAAAGTAAACTTCCTATCATAGATGTACGTATTACGGTTGATTTATGGTGGGGGAATCATCATTAGAGCGAGATTACATCCGGTTATCATTGGTGTACTTACAATTTTGCAATCTTCCATGCCATACTTCTTCGGGATTTGCTTGAGGTACTGCTTGTGATAGAATATACCATACGTTGCTTGTTGCACTTGCGAGCCAAGAAAAAATGTTAGTTCCACGAGTAAAGACATTTCAAATTCTTCTTTTATGTCAGAAGAAAATTTATGACTCATAGACTCTTTATTACTTCCAAAATGATATCATCGACATATACAACCCTGATTAACGAGTTTGTCATTTTCAGTTTTTGTGTATAAGTTTCTATCAACAGACCCCTTTGAAAAACCTTGTTGATGAAGATATTTGTCAAGACGATAGTACCATGCCCTTGGAGCTTGTTTGAGACCATATAGAGCCTTTTTAAGTCTACAAACAAGTTTTTCATCATTTCCCAAAATGAATCCTTCTGGTTGTTCTATATAAATTTCTTCTTCTAGATCACCATTGAGAAAAGCAGATTTAACATCCATTTGATAAAATCCGATTTGTTGGAAGCTTGAATAAGCAAAACATTTTTATGGCTTCAATTACGGCTACGGGGAGCAAAAGGTTTCTTCAAAGTCTATACCTTCTTGTTAAGCATACCCCTTGCAAACAAGTCTAGCTTTATTTCTTATAACATCCCCATTCTCATTTAACTTGTTTTTGAATATCCATTTAGTTCCAATGACATTTTGTCATGAAATTATTCTTCTGAATTCCCAAGTGTGATTCTTTTCAATTTGATCAAGCTCTTCATTCATGGCTTGGTCGAAGTCATCTTTGCTAGCTTAACTGTATTTGTGAGGTTCAATAGTGGACGAAATACCAGTTGCTAGAAGATCCCATAAGAGTTCTTCTTGTTTGTACACACGATCCCTTTTCTCCCAAAATTTGAGATTTTGGATGATTCTTTTGAACATATACGGAGGGAGCCTTTTCGGACAATCCATCTTCGGGTTCTTCACTTGGTTCATTGTTTGTATTATTACTATTTGGTTAGAAGGATATGTGTCATCATCATCTTCATCTGTAGTTTGCTTTTCTTCTTTTGGGCTTCTTGAGAAGACTCATGATAACAACATTAATACATTTCAAAATCTTGACTTATTTTATTGTAACATCTATAGGCCCCTACTCCTAGAGGAGTATCCAAGAAATATCCCTTCATCTGCTCTGGGTTCAAACTTGCCAAGTTTTTCATCATTATTCTTGATGAAGCATTTGCTTCCAAAAATTCTAAAATGCTTTATAGTGGGAGGATTACCATACCAGAGTTCATATGGAGTTTTATCACTATTTACAAGAACATGTGCCTTGTTGAGAATGTTTACTGCTGTGTGTGCTTCTTCTCCCCAAAATGTGTCAGGTGTTCCGGAATCATCCAACATAGCTCTAGCCATTTGTTGAACTATTCTATTCATTCTTTTTGCAACACCATTTTGTTGTGGAGTGCCAGCTACAAAAAACTGTCTTTTATACCATGTTGTTCACAAAATTCAAGAAATTCATCTGATGTATATTATCCTCCTCGATTAGATCTGAGACACTTGATTTTTAGATCTAATTCATTCTCAACTAGTGCTTTGAAAATCTAAAATTTCTCAAATTCTTCATCTTTGTGTTTAAGCAGCCCAATCCAACACATTCTTGAAAAGTCATCAATGAATAAGATATAGTGTTCTTCACCACGAGGTGAATTTTTCCTCATAGGTCCACATATGTCAGTATGGATGAGTTCAAAAGGCTTACTTGATGATCCTTCCTTGGAATTAAATTGTACTCTGGTTTGCTTACCGAATTGGCAGGATTTACATATGATATTTTCAGGTAGAGAAATATTGGGAAGATCACGAACAGCTTTAAGTCTACTTGATTTGTTGATTTGAGAGAAGCTCAGATGCCCCAACCTTCTATACCATAGCCAATTTTTTGAAGATTTACTCAAATAACATTTTTCTTTGCAGTTCTTCAATATATACAGGTTGTTTGGAGTTCTTTTCCCTTTTATAATTGCTTTACCTGTATCAAGATCACGTACCACACATTATTTTGAACTAAAGACAACTTCAGTTCCTTGATCGCACATTTGACTTACACTTAGCAAGTTATGCCTTAATCCATCCACATACATGACTTCATTAGCTTTCACATTTTCTTTTAGAAAAACAAACCCTTTTCCTTTAATGACCACAGGAGTATCATTTCCAAATGTAACCTTATTTTCCTTTTCTAGAGCACTATATGCAAGAAGTTTGTCTTTATCACCTGTCATGTGTCTTGAGCATCCACTATCAATGTACCAATGGTTTTCTTCATCTTCTGCAAATAATGCTATGCAAAAATTTTCAACCTGTAATTCCTTCTTTTTCCATACTTTGGAGCTTGAAGGAACATGTTCTTTTAGCTAAACTTTGCTCCTGCATTCAGATTCTTCATGGCCAAAGTTATTGCAGTAAGCACATTCAACTTCATTTTGAAGAGGAGAAAAGTTGTTATAAGTATTCTTCTTTGTTTCAATATAAATCCTTTTCTTTCTTGCTTCTATTGTCATGATGGTTTTATATGAAACACATTGAACAGATTTATGACCAAAATTGTGACATGAGAAACATTGTCCATTGAAGAAGAAATTTCTGTGGTCATAAAATCTTCTACTTGAATTTACCTGTTGATTGATATTTCTTTGAAAGATATTTCTGTTAGTGGTTTTTGAATTGAGATGATCATGCTTTACCTATAAAGATTCTTTATTCTCTTGCTGAGTGGCAGCATGCTGTAAACCAACTGTAACTGCTTTTAGATAATTGGGTGCTGAAGGCTGAGAATATTTTCCCATATATCCAAGACCTGTTTTTATAAGAGGAGAACATTGTACCTTTATAATCTCATTAAAGGTTTCAGATCCTTTAGCAAATCTAAGATTCATAGTCTTTGCTTTCTCAAGTTCTTTTCCTAGACTTACTACTTCACAATCTAATTTCTCATTGTGTTTCTCCTTTTCTTCAAGCTGATTTTTCAAAGTTTCTATGATTATTTTACTCTCTTCTAGGCCAATTTTGAGTTGATTTTTTTCATCAAGAAAATCTTTGTCTTCAAGAGCATCCAAAAAAGTATCCTTTTCTTCTTTAGAATCTTTTTCAAAAGCCATTAGAATTCTAAGATCTTGTTCACATTCTTCCTCACTATCAGATAAACCATCACTATCTTCATGGGTATAATAAATTTTTCTAGTGCCAAAGTGATTCTTATTCTTTCTAGAAACTACCTTCCCCTTGTTATGTGTTTCTTTATGAGGAAACTTAGCAGCATAATGACCAACTCTTCCACAATCAAAGCATTTAAAAGGAAGCTTACCTCTGAACCGTCATGTGCCAAGTTCGAGTTTCTTTACAAAGTTTATCTCATCTTCTTCTAAGATATATCCTGATCCTTCTGGTTTTTGTACCTATTTCCATTTTGTAGATGTTCTGAAGACTGCCTCTTTGACTTCAGATGGTCCTCCTCTTCTCATTTCATATGCAGTTAGTGTGCCATGAAGTTGCACCACAGTAAGATTTTGAAGATCCTGCTTTTCTTGAAGAGTTGAAACTTTGGACTCAAATTTTGCTGTTAGAGATCTTAAAACTTTCTCAACCAAAGTAGATTTGATTATTGTTTCTCCCATATTTCTCATGCAATTTACAATATCATCAAGACGTAGAAAGAAATTTGCAATGCTTTCTTCATTAAGCATTTTTAGATTCTCATATTGAATTCTGAGAGTTTGAAGTTTAGCACTTTTTACCTTTGCATCACCTTCATAGCTTAGAATAATTTTGTCCCATATTTCCTTTGCTGTATTCAGCTGCATGACTTTGACAAATTCTGATTCAGTTAGAATTCCCAATAAAGCATTGACCGCCTTTGCATTTGTTTCATAGTTCTTTCTTTCAGTCGGATCCATTGGCACTGCAGCTAGATATTGATATCCTTGTTCAACTATTTCCCATACATCTGCTCCCAGAGACTGAAGATAGGATCTCATCCTTGTTTTCCAGAAGATTAAATTGTTTCCGTTAAAGAGCGGAGGCTTGATAGATTCTGTTCCATCTTGGTTACTCATCTTGCTTGATCATACTTCTAGCGGCTAAGCTTTTCAGAAGGACCTGCTCCGATACCAATTGTTGGGAAAAATACTAAGAGGGGGGGGTGAATCAGTATTTAGAGATGACTTATAATTCTTTTAGTTTTTCCTTTCTCTTAAAGACCATATGCTACATTACTGCATCCAACTTGTAGATATCTTATCATGTCTTTACTTAGCTCATTGCATCATTTATTCATCAGCAAGTATGAGTAGAAATAACCGTACAAACCATCAAACATAAGAAATCACATATGAACACCAGGATTTAAGGTGGAATCCCAATTCGGGAGAAAACCACCGCTGCTAAAGTCTCTGTCTTCAATATTTTATTATAAAGAAAACATATTACAATTTCTGTGCTGGTGCAGACTTATACCAGTACGCAGGCACCCACCTGCAGAAGGCTGCAGCCTTCTCTCATTTACCAGTCTCTCCTGGAAGGGAGCTACAACCCCCTGCTGTGAAGATTTTTATATACAGATGGCTTCAATCCTCTGACCCACTGCTGACTACCTTTCATCAATTTTCACACTGATCAAGCAAATTCAACACAACCCTTCAATTAATCATAAACACACATACTTTGCCCACTATAACCAGAGTAACCCAGAATTCAGAGAAGATATTCATTTACTAACTCGTGTATACTTCTGTGTAATTTAATCTTCTGAAACCCCAACTGCCATATGCACTTTCAATGTACATTACTCGCATATATATATATATATTCGTGCTTTTCTTGTATAGATCTGTAATAACAATATGTTTGTAGAACAGGCCAGATCTACAGAAACTTACCCGGATTCATATATGTTCTTCAACAGTTATGCACTAGCTCTTCATCGTTTCTTCTGTTGAATAATCTCATGACTCATCACCTTTTAGATCAATGTCTCGAAGGGTGCATCATGGACTCAGAATCATCAATTAAGCACGTCGTCTATCCATGCAGATATGTCTTAGAGGAATTCCTTCTTCGCCAACTCTCACACATCTACACACCGAATAATGATCTTTTTCCTTTTATATAGTTCTTGCCTTTATTAAAAACCATGAGTCAAAAACCATTTTAACCGCTAATGGTATCCCTTCTACAATATTGCCATTAGTTTGGCCCTCGGGCTTTTTATATTTCTTTTTAATTTATTTATCAATTTCGAAGAAATTGACAAATAAATATATTTATAAAGTTTTAACCCTCCTTCGGACTTTATGAGCAATATCCAAGGCTTTCAAATAGATTAATATTTCAATAAAAATTTGATCCCTGGCCCACATATGCGCCCCTCCATACCAAAATAAACTTCGCGCAACTTGATTAAACTCCAGGCAAGTCCGACGGATGATCACCGTTTGATTGCCCCCTTTTAGATCGACGGTGCAAAAATAATTTCGCTGGCCATCCTGGTACGGGATTTAACGTGCGAAGGACTATCGTTATCGTGCGATTGGCGGTTTTGCAGGGACGCGTGTCAACACCTCTATGGAATCGCTGCCAATTCGTAAATACCACCTATCATCCAAAGGTGGTGCGGAAAAACCTGGAAACCACCTTCACTATTCACTCGCAGTTTTTAAACAGTGATCATCCGTCCAATTGCTCCATACTCCAGGTTCCGTTTGCTAATCTGCTCCATCTCTGAAGCTAAACTTTGTTTTAAGTATTCTTCCGTAGGTTATATATATATATATATATATATATATAATGTGTTCTGTACATACAGAATGCGTCCATGGCTCATTGTACCGAGACCTTAGCAACCCGATAAAAGCACGAATCTGTCCATAGTTCATCACACAGAGTTGCAGGAAATTTCGTACGAGAATTGAACCAATCAAAGCCCCAATTGCTCTGGGTATTTTCCAACTAACGGAGTATCACCGAAACTCAACCATACACAGATTTTCTTTCTCCTCCATACATTATATTTATACATGAATTAATTTTCATAGGGATTATAATTTCTGTAAATTCAAATCAACTCTGTCTTTGAACAATGCAATTTTCCTCTATTCTTTGCTGCTAATCCTGCTGATCGTTGATCTCTGCAACTCTGTTGTTCTTCTCCGTTGCCCATGCATTTACCAATTCCTTTGCCACATCCTTTATCATCAATGACAATATTCAATGATCTCCCCATGTCATTCTGTATTCAATACATTACCTTCCATGGTATGTTTGAAGTTCTTTCCTGTCACAGTTCTGCAAGTCCTTCATTAATTAGGTTTCCATTAAGGACAACACATGGCAGCATATTGCCAACAAGATTCGGAGTTAAGATGGATCTAGACGGGTTCAATGTCCACCATGTTCAATATGACCGACCACAATTAACTATAGAGAACATGGTCAACCAAATTCACTTATAATCTATCATAAGAAATTTTAGTTTAACTTGCACAACCATAACCACCACAATTAATGATTTATTAAGCATAATTTATGTTTCTCAAATATAATTTTACCATATTTAACTACAATAAACTTCTTTGTAGGATCAACTAATCCTACCAACAAATACGTTAGCCATCAACTTGTGGAACCAAATTAATGGAGTGTTACAAATACCTCAATTAACATCACTTTTCAAGTTCCACACACCAATAATTAATATTTAAAAGTGAGAAATATTATCAATAAACATATTTCATCCACGCTTGTATTATAAATATGCCAATAAGGTAACACTATTGAAGTTATTAATACGTAATAATAATTTTATACCTCCCATCTCGTGGTGATATCTAACAATAACTGAATAGATGAGTTAAATGATTGAAACTAGTAGAAATAAGAATATGGAACCGATCATAAACAAATTAACTTTAAGACATCATCTAGGGCCAACTAAAATTCCACAATTCTTCTAGTCGGCCTGCGAAATATATTTATTACAACCTCTAATATGATATCTATTGTAAAAATGTAAAGCATTACGAATATCGTAGGGCAGCGGAGGAAAGTCTTGTATTGGGCACTTGAAAGGACAGTATATATTCTTCAAGATATCTTTGAAAAGGCAAAGAAAGAAGTGAATGCGACGCTAATAAGACAGATCTTGTGAGAGAAATTTTTGAGAGGGTTACTAATCACTTGGATAACGAATTTGTACCCTCCACTGTGACAAGTGCAACTGATGGCCTTTCAAATGAAGGAGGGGCATCCACCGAAAATGAAGACACCCTTCAGCAACACTTAATCTCTAACCAGTCCATGAAGTGGAGGCAAATGGTGAAAGCACTTGACTTTCAGCAGATCCACCCAGGATCAAACCTCCATGGAGACATGCGCCTATTGTGTCTTGGCTAGAAGAGTAGGCGACCCCATACTGGAAATCTCAGCTCTTGTTGAGGCATAAGTTAATTTCTATTGTGTGTGGCTTGCATGCTGTTGCACCTAGCCTAGGTTTATAGTGGAAGCCAGTTGGATTTGAACCCGGGCCTTTCTTAGGCAACTCTCACCAGTTACCGATTGTCCTAGATCTTAAAAAAAAAAAAAAACACTTAATCTCTAACTTAACGTTTAGATGGATTGAAGGAGATGATGGTGAATTGGACAATGATAGGGATAATGATGGTGAATTGGACAATGATAGGGATAATGATGGTGAATCAGACAATGATGGCGATAATGAGAGAACGATGGGGATAATGATAAAACTTAGTCTGTAGATTGCCTCACTGTAGGAAAAAATTTAGTCTGTAGATTGTCTCGCTGTTTCGAAATATTTTTCAACGCCTTCTCCTTAAACTGTCATTATTCAGCGGTTTCAATCGAATTTTAAGGCGATGTATTTTTTTCTGTTTGTTTGGAATTTTGATTTGGTTTTGGGAAGTGTTATAAGTCATGGTACCCATGAATAATTTCGTGTAAATATTTGCTTTCAACAATTCAACCCTAGGGCAATCACGGTAATCCTCTTTTGAATATTTTTGAAAACTAATACTATTTCCTGGAGTCATGACTCATTCGTGCCTTTATCTTGACGGTTTTACATTTGACAATTTAATATTAAAAGCTCGAGTAAAATATTGTTTATGAGTATACGTAATATTTTTTCCCCAGTGCTAGACAAATTTAATTTAAAAAGATCATAAATAGTAATAATTTGAATATTTATAATATTGATAAATAAAATACTTTCTCTACAATGATGCTTGATAAAATTTCTAAATGCACATCTATACTTATCCAAGAATTATTATTGAGTAAACTGAACTACTATTGAGTAAAACTAAACCATTTTAACCAAAGTGGATGATGCAATCTAGTGCCTCAATTGTACTTGATGTGAGTGTTATGTGAATGTGAGGAGAATATGGCGAGCAACCTATTAGTTTAATCCATTATCAACTTAGTAGTATTAATAATATGTAAGAGGTTGTTTTCCCACTTGTAATTGTTCTCCTAAATACAAAGGGCTAACTAGAGGACCACCATGCATCAATTGAAGGTTCTAACAAAATTTGGCATCTATTATCATATACTCATCAATTTCCATTTGTTGTTCCCTATTGCAGAGTACATATTAAGTTCCCTACTAATTGAAGAGTACATATTAAGTGAATCATTTTGGTCCTACACAAATGCTTGTTATCCCATAACCTTGTCTGGAAATTGCCAAAAAATAGAGAACAAATAGAAAATCAAATTAGGAGGATCTTAGAGAAGATAAAATAATATTAGGAATGAAAAAGTATACACACTTACTAAATATGTAAAGTACTTTTGAATTGTTTAAAATATGGGGTACGAATTATGAAGTTTAAAACTATCCAAGGGTGGTAAAACTCTTTTCTTACAACCTTTCGATAGATTCTTTCTTTCTATTGATGTTTTTCCAATCTTAAGCTCATTGTTACATGTAATGTAATATTGTCTCAGTGACAAGTCACATAGAATGTATTATTGAGTTTGTCCAAATCTAGAAGATTCCAGTTGCGTAGGAAAATTCTGATACACTTATAAATTTTTTGTTACTATATGTTACTCGAGTCAAAGAAACATATCAAGATGGAAATAAATTTATGCATAGGGATTTGAAACATGACACTCCTCTCAATGAATGTAGTGTAAATTTTTAAGATGTGGAAAACAATTCTAACATCTTGAAAGAATACATGACCAACTACTGTTTATATAGTTGTAGGTCATGTCTACGTGGAGACACTCCTATTAATAATTAATATAATCATACTCACATGAACAAGATAGACCCCTCTACATTATTTTGTGAAGAATAACCATCTCGTATGTGTAGCTCTCATGCTCAGACATGCAGCCAATATAGATGTAAAAGGTTTTAGAAATGAAAAGCCTATTCAACTTGCACATTCATATGAGATGAGTGAGTTGTTCAGTCTATATGATAAATACTTCCTTGATGAAGAATGTGGTAATATTATAACTTCTCATAGTTTATTTTTCTCTTCCATTAAGAAATCTTTAAGTATTAGCATTCCCATAAATCATGTGGAACTCATTAAATGGTTCTAGGAAGTTTATCTATTTCCAAACAAGCATATTCTTTGCAACCTATTACTCATCTTAACAAAATTGTACATACCTCCCAATACATCATGAGAATGTGAATGCCTAAAAATATTTTATTTATGTTGAAAGAATGAACTCAGAATCAAAATCAAACTACAATTATCACCATGCAAAAAATTCAATAAAAAGTTTAAATTTATTCACCTCCCTATTGCATCATACGTTCCAGCCAGATTGCTACATACTGCAAGCATATCAAGATGATAGGGACCACATATATCTTCCGAAATTAACCTTGATTCTTCAAACAAATATACAACTTCATTTATGGCATAGAAGTGCACACAAAGGCACTCCCATTTGGTTCAAAACAATACCAAAGAAGACAGATCTCATCACCCCACTGGCCCCAAATATTGCAATGGCATACATTCACAAATCTCGTGCCTCAGCGTGCTTTAGAAAGACAAAGTATGCAACACGAATATGTGCTTCAATGCCTGCTATCGCATGATGTTGACAAGGAGCTTCATGCAAGGCTTCCTTTAATGGCATATATATATAACCATCATGTCAACGTTATTTATATTTCGGAGTAGCATATGAACTAGGACAATCATAGAAATGAAAATTTACAAAATATCCTGAAACGGTTCTTACATAGTATGTACTTACAAACAAATATAATAAAATTTTACATAAATTCCCTTACATCCCTTACATAGTATGTACTTGCAAACAAATATAATAAAATTTTACATAAATCCCCTTGTAAATAAGTTAAACCGAATTTTTAAATATAAATATCCAAGTTTTTCCTAATTCAACCTATAAAACAATATATCAAGTTGCAATCGTATATATCATCATCTAGGCCATGAGACATCAATTGCATGCTTTTCAAAACTAAATTCTCAAGGGCTTCTTCATAATCCACTTTCCTTTTGCATTCCAACTTTTAGTCTTGCCAACTTCTTTGAAGAGATATGCCAGCCTTTGTTTCTCAACATCTACATTTATGTTTTCTGTGTCAACTTTTTTTTTGTAATTCCTGCCACATGCTTCAATAAAAAATTGCATCATCCAACCTATACATGAGATAAAATCACTCATTCTAGAAATAAATTTATGGAGGAATGCATTACCAACGTATAATTTAGTACAAAATTCTTATGAATTTTCAAAATGAGAGAAAAAACACTAATTTAAAATAAAATGGTGAATCTGCCACTGAAATTTTGGTAATTAGTACATGGAACATTTTGTGAGTGTGAAGAACTAATTTTAGGTAAAGTGAAAAAAAAAAGGCTAGTTGAAAATAGAAAGAACAGGGAAAATGGCTCAGTCTAATGGATTCATTTAAAACTTGGAGAACTTCCGGGTATGTAGAGGCAAAATAATGGACCTGTCTTGTTTACCAACGAAAACATTTCCTGCTCTTCGACATAATGGGTTGACTGATAATATCAGTGGCTTAAAACTACATGCATATACTAAAAGAACCATTTATGAGTTTTTATTTTTCAACCCCGTGTGAGTGAAATCATCGAAAATGATTCAATATTCCTAAAAAATCTTGTGCAGAACTCTGAAGTCACCATGAGAATCTGAATTCCTAAAAGTCTTGGATTTATTTTCAAGCAATGAACGCAGAATAAAAATCAAACTACAATTACCACCATGGTGACCATTCAATAAAAAATTTAAGTTCATTCTCCTGCCCATTCCATCATGTGTTCCTGCCAGATTTCTACAGACCACAAGTGTAAGAGGATGGAAGGGACCACAAATCTCTTCCCAAATCAACCTTGATTCTTCAAACGAATCTACAACTTTCTTTATGGCATGGAACTCCACCCAAGCCAGTCCCATTTGGTTCAAAACAATGCCAAAGAATACATATCTCATCTCCTTACTCTCCCTTAATTTTGCATGGCATTTTTTATAAAATAGCGTGCCTGAGCATGCTTCCCCAAGAAAGAGTATCCAATGCACATCTGTGCTTCAATGCCTACTATCACACTCTATTGAACAGGAGCGTCATGGCTTCATTTTAAACTTTGATTTTGATTATCAATAAAAGAATATATATATATATATATATATATATATATATATCCGGTTAATGTTACCTACATTTTAGAGTACCATACGAACTAGGACAATGACAGAAACAAAAATTTACAAAATATCCTAAAACAGTTCTTTCATAGAATATGGTTACAAACAAATATAATAAAACTTTACATAAACTCCATTGTAAATAAATTTTCACACAAACTATTATGGAGCGGCAAGACTCAATCAATATGGTAAAGAAACATTTAAATAATTTTTGTAATTGAAACATGAAATTGAGTATGTGGGTTGAAAGGTTGCAGAACAAAAAAATCATCTATATATAGGTACTTAACCAAAAGGTTAAACCGAATTTTTAAATATAAATATCCAAGATTTTCTGAATTCAACCTATAAAACCATATATAATTTTATAAATGTATATAAAACCACGTGAACATTTTGAACAAATGTGAGTGTGCCTTCATAATATATCTAAAATGAGCCTTTCATATATGATCACAGACACAAAGTTTACATATAAAGTGAAAAAAAATGTAGTCTACTTAACTTGTAGCTTCTACATTGATAGCTGGAAATGCACTTTTTTCTATTTATAATAGAGTAAATTTTCTATATCTTAGCTCCTTTTCTTCTAAAGACTGATTTCTTGTTGAAGATCTCAAAAGGTTTCTTCTTTTTGTGCAATAAGCCACACAAAAAATTTTAGTTATTGAGAACAAATATATGGAACTATATTGGTACGCTTTAATACATAAGAGCTAAGAAATATGATTAGCTTAGTACAATTCAAAGCCAAAATACCAGATCACAATGAAAATTGATTGCGATTGCCAAATTTTTGTAAAATCCGTAAAATAATGGCAACATTTATATAGTGAAGAATTTGAACAAATTCAATCATTGTTCAAAAAGATGTTGTTTAAAACTACATCATCAAAAGATAGAATATTAGCAGCATTTGGTCCATCCCGAGGCATCCTCATGGTATTATATTTAATGAAATTTTCTATATAATGAAGTATGTACTTTCCAAATCAATCATAATTATATAGATAGATTTAGATCGAGATAGACCTTTAAAACTAGTTGTGTTGAGTTAGATAGCTCCTTTATTAGAATCTTCAAGGTTATACACCAATCTCCAACCAATGAAAAATGTTGAGATATATTCTGATTTAATCTTATGTTTCATCCTCTTGAGATCTTGAGGAATTATAAACTTATGTTTCATCCTCTGATGTATTAATTTTTCTCATTCTAGGAACTTGGTATGCTTTGAAGGGATTTTTCCTTCCAACTTTTACCATTGCCAGCTTTTTTCAAAAGCTCTGTCAGTGCCTGTTTCTCAACATGCATATCTATGTTTCAATTGTCAAGTTTATCTTTTCTAATTCCTACCACATGCTGCAATACACCAATTGCATCATCCACCCTATACATGAGATAATGCTATTCATTTCAAAAATAAATTTATAGAGGAATTCAATACCAATGTATAATTTACTGTTGGAAATTAATTCCAACTACTGATGTCAATCAACAGTAATTACAGAATGCGTGAAGTGCGGCACATTGAAGCCTTATCAAAGGCAGTTGCCGCTTTCTTAAAAGCAATTGCAAAAGGATTGGAAAGCCCGCACAAGTGAAGTGCATAGAAGATAATAATCGGCCCCTTTGATATTTATCTAAGGCGGCTGCCGTTTTCTTAAAGAGTAGAGTAAATGCTCAGAATCAAAGTCTCGCCAGCAGCGCAGAGCTTTGATTACAAAGTTGAATCAGGCTTTAAATCCTTACCAACATATCGGTGGAGTTAAATGACAGTGGCAACAATCACAAGTTTCATTAAAAAAGTGTCTTGTTGATATGGAAATGTTCTGATGCGATGCGATTATCACAATCGAAAAAGGAACGAGGTACCGCACATATGGATGTTTCGACCGATTGAAGTTTGCGATGTGATGCGATGTGGTCCCACCACAATCGCAGTTGCAAATCGCGAAAGTCGCAATCGCGCAATCACAAAATCGCAAGCCGACTGCTGATGCGATGTAGGCCCTATGCCATCGCAATCGCAAATAACAATCGCATAGCGCAAAGGTGTTAACCTTGTGTCCACTGAAATGCCGATCGCCGATTGAGTTTCGGATGCGATGAAGTTTCACAAATCAATTTCATATATTTTTTGAAATCTGGTTTTATGGATCGGTTTAATTATTTTTATTAACCGCGCCTTATAAAAGCAAATGAGCCTGAAGGCTAATGTAACAAAAAATGAATGAATATGAAAGTTTTGCTGTGAACACGTTCTTTATGTATTAAGACGTTGTTTGAGAAACAAAGAATTGCTGTAGCCCGCAGGCTGATTGAAGTTTGTAAGCACTGTATGTGCGGATAGAGGACAAAGAATTTTTGTGTGAGCACTGTTGTTTTTACAGTCCACTGTAATACTTTGTAAATGCCTCTCAAGGAGGAAGAATCAAATTGCTGATTATGTATTTGTTTTATTCTTTTATGAATTAAGAAAATTGTCCTAAACCTTTTCTTTTCATTCTGCAAATTAAGTTTTAAAATTCTGTGTTGTAGAGGGAATCTTCATTCTCTCTTGTTTTTTTGAAGCTATCAGAAACTTCTACATTTACTACAAAAATTTTATGAAATTTCAATATATATATATATATATATATAATATAATGGTGAATATTCCACCAAAATTTTGCTGAATAGTATATGGAATAGTTTGTGAGTGTGAAGAACTGACTTGTGGTAAAGTGAACATGACAAGATTAGTTGAAAATAAAAAGCACAGGGAAAATGCCTCAGTATAATGGATTCATTGAAAGCTTGGCGAACTTCAATGTATATAGAGGAAAACTAATAGACCCGTTTTGTTGGCCCACTAAAACATTTCCTGTACTTTGGCATAATGGCATGACTGGGAATCTCAAGGGCTTAAAAAAACATGCAGATACTAAAACAACCATTATTGAGTTTTTATTGATCAGCCCTTGTATATGAGTGAAATCATCGAAAATGATTCAAAATTTCTAAGAAACTTTTGCAAACCTCCCAAGCCACCATGACAGTGTGAATGCCTAAAAATCTTGGATTTATGTTGAAGTAATGAACTCAAAATCAAATTCAAACTACAATTACCACCATGGAGACAATTCAATAAAAAGTTTAGATTTATCCTCCTGCACATTGCATCATACGTTCCAGCTAGATTGCTATAGACCACAAGCATATCAAGATCATAGGGACCACATATCTCTTCCAAAATAAACCTTGATTATTCAAAAAAAATTGTAGGTTAATTTATGGCATAACACCGCGTAGAAGCCAGTCCCATATTGTTCAAAACAAGCCAGTCCCATTTGGTTCAAAACAATTCCAAAGAATAGATATTTTATCTCCTTACTAGTCGTCAATTATGCAATGGAATTCCTTAACAAATCTCGTGCCTCAACATGCTTACCCAAGAGAGTGTTTACAACACCCATGTGTGCTTCATTGCCTACTATCACACTCTATTGATTAGGAGCATCATGCAAGGATTCCTTTTAATCTTTTATTTTCATTATAAATACCAGCACACGTATATATAGCCATCCTGTCAACATTATTTCCATTTCGGAGTAGCATACAAACTAGGAAAATCACATAAATGAAAATTTATAAAATATCGTGAAATGGTTCTTGCATAGAATGTGGTTACAAATAAATATAATCAACTTTTACAAAAATTCCCTTGTAAATAATTGTTTACACAAACCAAGATGGAGCAGCCAAACTCAATCAAGTTGCTAAATAAAAACTTGATTTTTTTTTTAGTTGAAACATGGCGCTGAGTGTGTGGGTTGAAACATTGAAAAGTGAACAACTCGTCTACATATAGGTACTTCAAAAAAATGTTAAACCAAGTTTTTAAATACAACTATCCAAAATTTTTCCTAATTTAACCTATAAAACCATATATAAAGTTGTAACCATCCATAAAACAACCTAACCATTTTGAACAACTGTGACTGCATCTTCATAATATATCTAAAACGAGCCTTTCAGATATGATCACAAACACAAATCAGTGCCCATATAAACAGGAAAACTGTATTCTACTTAACTTCCAGTGTCTGCACTTAGATTTGGCAATGCATTTTTTCCTATTTGTAATAGAGCAAATTTTCTATAGGTTAGTTGGAAATGCACTTTTTTCTATCTGTACATATAGGTTAGCTTCATTTCTTCTGAAGATTGTTTATTCTTTCTATAGGTTATATGGTTTATTCTTTTTATGGAATGAGCGAAAGACAAAATTTCAGTTATTGGGAACAGATAAGTGGAACTATCTTGGTATTTTTTAATACATAAGAGCTAAAAAAACCCCATGATCTCAGTACATTGTAAAGCCAAAATATCAGATCACAATGAAAATGGATTTCAATTATACAATTTTGGTAAGTAAGTACAATAATGACAAGATTTAGAAAACGAAGAATCTGAAAAAATCCAATCCTTGTTCAAAAAAATGTTGTTTAAAAATCGATCATCAAAATATAGAATATTTGCAGGTTCAAATATACCACCTTTTATAAGCGCAATTTTTTTGGTTTCGCTCTAATTTTCATTGGCTAAACTTGGAGACTGAATGTAACTCTGTCCTTATTAGAAATCCTCATGCTATTTTTCTTAATGAAATTTTTTATATAATGAAGTATGAAATTTCTAAATCAATCAAAACATCTATACATAGACTCTAGGAACCTCGAAAATCAATAGTTTCTAGTTAGACCAATCCTTTATTAGACTCTTCAAGGTCCTACAACAAATTAGCACAAATGACCAATGCTGATATATATTCTTATATAATCAATTTCCATATAGTACATGATATTGTGGATTATCATCCTATGTTTCATCGTCTGGTGTCTTAATTTTTCTTCTTCTGGAAACTTCATATGCTTGCAAGGGATTTTTCGTTCCAACTTTTAGCCTTGCCAACTTCTTTCAAGAGCTCTTTTAGCCCTTCTTCCTCAACATCCACATATGTTTTCTGTGTCAAGTTTCTTTTCTCTAATTCCTACCACATTCTCCAATACACATATTGCATCATCTAACCTATACATGTGATAATGTTATTCATTTCATAAATAAATTTATAGAGAAATGAAATATAAAATAATAGTTTACTACAAAAATATTATGAAATTTTGGAATGAAAAATATATATAGAGAAACAACATTGATGTTAAATATAATGCTGAATATTCCACTAAAATTTTTCTAATTAGTACATGGAATAATTTGTGACTATGAATAACCAATTTTAGGTAAATTGAAGAGGACAAGGCTAGTTGAAAAGAAAAAGCACAGAGAAAATGCTTGAGTATAATGGATTCGTTGAAAACTTGGAGAAATTCAGGCTATGCAAAGGTAATCTAATGGACATGTTATGCTAACCCACCAAAACGTTTCCTGTACTTCGACATAATGGGTAGACTTAGAATCTCAAGGGATTAAAAACATATTCAGATACTAAAACAACCATCAATGGGTTTTTATTGTTTAACCCCTATGTATGATTGAAATCATTGAAAATGATTCAAAATTTCTAAGAAACTTTTGCAGACCTCCCAATCAACCATGCGAATGTGAATTCATAAAAAACTAGGACTTACGTTAAAGAAATGAACTCATAATAAAAATCAAACTATAGCTACCACCATCGATACAATTCAATAAATTTTTTAAATTTATTCACTTCTCATTGCATCATACATTCCATCCAGATTGCTACAGATCACAATCGTATCAAAATGATCGGGATCATAGATATATTCCAAAATCTACCTTGATTCTTCAAACGAATCTACATATTCATTTATGGCATAACACTGCACACAAGCCAGTCCCATTTGGTTCAATACAATTCCAAAGAAGACAAATCTCACTTCCCAAGTGGCCCTCAGTTTTGTATTGGAATTCCTTAACAAATCTTGTGCCTCATCATGCTTCCCCAGGAAAAAGTATACAACACCCATTTGTGCTTCAATGAATGCCATTGCACTCCATTGATTAGGAGCATCATGCATGGATTCCAATGCCTTATGAGTAAGACACAAAGCATGTTCATGCTCATTCATGCCCTCATAGATAAAACATATCTGAGTCAACCCTCTTAAAATAATAGGTAGGGGGCTTCCTGAGTTGGGATTCTCTTAAATCCTTAGAACACTCTAACAAAATAATATAGCCTCCCTCAATTTCCTAGTCTTGATATACACATTTGAAAGGAAAACATAAACTACAACAAAACTAGGATGGTTCTCACCCTTCACAGACTTGAGTACAATGAGAGCCTTTTGATAGCCTAACACAACTTCACCATCCTTTCTCATTTCCAGATATGTGACTGCGATGCTAAAATTCATAGAGGCCACTTCAATGCCATACTTTCTAGCACTAAAATATCAAGGGATTATTCAAAATCCCCTTTCCCTTTGTATATAAGTGTCATTAGCCTCTTGTTAGCATCCTCTTATATAGATGCTATACTTCCATTCACCTTATGGATCTACATAACACGTTGGAAGAATTTCTCAGCCTGTGAAAACCAGATTTCAGTACATAGGTCTCTGCCACATACCTACAAGTTTCTCCAACCCTAGGATCCATGTCTCCCAAAACCTCTTTCTAAATCTCTGCCCCCCCCATCCCCCTTGTGAATAAAATTCCGCGAATACCCAATCCTTCCCAACATGGCATAGGTGCCACCCAACTGCATATTTCCGGTAATTGCTACAAGAGCATATTGAGGTTTATCATCCATCACAGGGACTCTGATGGAGCGTTCCAATAAAGGAATGGCCTCCTCAAACTTCTGAAAGCTGCAATGGATCATTGCCAGTATATGAAAACTTACCACAAAATCAATGTTGGGCTTCCCATTAGAGCATTATCGAAGGATTCTACATCCCTTGGATCATATTTCAGAGTCTTCTAAGGACTTTCACGAGATATAATTAGGTATTTGGCCACCTGAAGCAGGAAAGGACGCACATCTACATTATCAAGAGTTGTAACAGACCCGTAGTGTGATGATCCTTATGGAATAACATCTGCATGTTTGTTGGGTAAATTTATGTTTCTCAGTCTCACCTGAGAAGTCGTCGCTACTACCAGCACCACTTGAAAGAGGATCATAGGGATTTTTTCTCTGGCTCATTCTCATTCTCACGCATGCAACAACTCAAAGGGATTAATCACTTCTTTTTATTTCTATTATGGTATTAATAGAAATAAAAAGGTTAGAGAATCAGTTAACTAGTAGGCTTAAATGAAGGAGGGGTGGAAGAATGACCTCAAACATTTCAATCATGTAACATTTGATCTCATGGTGTAGATAGATACACTATGGCAGTTGGATGAGTTTTTTTCAAAGAGGAACGCCTTACAGAGTAATTATATAAAAAAACTAAAACTAATAACAAAAATTATTATAATGAAAACTCGTTATTATTATGTTGGTGAAAGTGAATGAGATGTTGAATTTCTTCCTTGCCTAAGATAGAGTTGATGCATACTTAGAGGAGATGCATAAAGTGTGTGTTTCTAAGATATAATAATTATTATAAATTTTTTATCATATACATTGATAATGAAATACTAATAATTCATTTTTTTTGCAAATTTATAGTCTTTAATTCTAACTCATTTTTATTTATACATAATTATTATATTTTCTCTTATAGGTGTGTGTTTATTGGAAAGTGATAATTAATTATTTTTATTCTAAATATTATTTATGCTCCAAATTTAATAAAAACTAATAATACTAGTCATCATTGTCTAATAAAATATTATGATTTCATTTATTAAGTTACCTGTTTTAGCGATTCATAGGGAGACCACCCAAAGATATTAGGAAAAAAAGGATGAAAAACTACTCAAAAATCCTTTCAAATAGTAAGAGAGAAGATGGGTAATGAAATTGGTGCCCCTAATTGAGGTATTTTCCTACATCAAATTAATTTTACAATGAAAATATTCCCTTGGAAAATTAGTAGCCTAAATAGGGCACAAAAACAAAGAAATTTGAGATAGTGTAATCACGGAAACACCTTCAATTATTTTGATACGAGAAATTTTCTTGTGAAAAAAATTAGAGTATTATAGCTTCATGATGGAAGGGAGACAAAGTGAAGGTATTAGATGCGGAATGAAATGTTGGAGGACAATCCATGCTTTGGAACCATTTGGATGTAGTATTCTCATATTGGACAAATGATCTGTGTTATGAAAACCTGAAGGTTTGACGAATTTTGCAAGTGAAAATTTTATGTATTTATTGTACTTAGGGAATTTTCATTAACACATAAATTTTTATTTTAAAATCATTTTTGTACCGAATATAAGAGACAAAAATACCATAACACAAACAAAAGAAAAAAAAATGATGGAGTTCACCCCTCCTGGCCTACATCTCCTGTTCCTTCTTCCAATGTTTGCCCTCTTTCATTATGGGCTCGAAATATGTATTTATATGTATTTTCAATGCTCATAATGCAAAAAATGTTTTATCCATTGGATCCAAAATAGTTAAAAACCCCTAGTTGGGCTATTTCTGCACCCAAAAAGGTAAAAAATTGTCCTAGTTATGCTCTAAAACAATTTTCCTACTAAATGCACTACAATTCAAACCCACTTGCTATCCATTCTACAATTTCTGCAATTTTCGGCGTCGTGGAGCAACAATTTCACTTTTCACTGACGAGATTCACGTTGGTTCAGGTGTAAATTGTCACCTCTTTAAATGGCACATGATCCCAAGATTCGAAGGATTGGTGACCTGTGGTGCAAATATAATCATTGATTACAGGGTTGGTTTAAGAAAACTGACCGATAGTCTGACCATGCTCGAACTATGGTCGTGTTACTTAAACCCAGGTCGAGTTTAAATCCCCACCTCAATCTTTTAACGAGTGATTTGAATTGTGGTGAGGTTTGTAACTAATATTCATAACTCCAACTGTGATTGGATTGTGGTAGGACAATGGATTGGGTTATGTAACTATTGGTAAACATTTGAATTCCCTGCCATAAAACAAACCCAAACAAGGTTCTGGAATTATGGTCGACCTGTCGGTTATAATAGTGGTTTTGTCACATTTCAAACCATATTGAAACTACGGTTACTGTTTATTATGGTGTTGGGGTCGTGGCTAGCGCCCTGCCACAGGATTCCTTGACTATCAGTCTTGTGGGTTGGGGTGGACCGAGGGCCATGGGTTAACCCTGACCCGAACCCTCAACATTGAAACCTTTAAATTTTGAAAGGGTATTTGATACTATGTATTGTAAGCACCACCCATGGAAAAGCAGTAATACTGTCCGCTGTCAGTTAGTAGGTCTCGCATTCGAACCCTCTCAGGCTTGATTGGGCCTATACCAAATTTTTACCATGTTGTTAGGAGGCCATGTGTCAACCAACCATTGGCCCAACTCAAAAATTAATCAACCAATATTAAACCACCAAAAATTTAACCAATTAGAATAGGACACTTGGAAAACAACCACTGACCCAAAAATACACAGTCAATTTGTCCAGTCACATGCCTAGTCAGTGTACAGATTACTAAATAGAGCATGTGATATTCATTTTGAGCAATTAAAGTTGCATTGTATTTATGGTGAAAAGAAATTTTTTTGGGAGCTAGTTTCAAGAACTTTCCAAAAATTTGAATTTTCACCACTTTACTAATCTACTGTATCAATATCCCATCCTCGAATTCTAATAGGGTGTTTCTATTAAGGTGGTTCTAGTACCTACACATGAGCCACAACTCTTCTATTAATCACATGAACTTGATTCTTCAATTTCTATGAATACAAGGAACTTGGTGAAGGGTATTTATTCTTTCCGACTAACCACTCGCATAATATAACATCACAAGCATACACTTACCAAATTATTTTATCAAATAACTTAAAAATCACTTAACTAACCCTCTAACTATTCATGTGGGTGTTAATTAGCTATTTTAATAGTCTACCAGGAGCGAAACAAAATTATATCCCCGCAATCACCTTTTTCATTGGAACTATTGGACATCGGGTTTAATGCTCCCTATGTGTTTCATGACATCAACTAACCCGCTCTCATGGATCCTAAATCTAGCGATTGTAGAAGATACTAATGCCTCTAGGTTTTGTTCTAACGGAAATCGTGATTCCAACAAGTGGTATCAGCGCGATAGGTCTCGAGTTCAAAACTCACCCGAATCGCATTGGGGGGGAGATTGTTGGACATTGGTTTCAACGCTCCCTATGTGTTTGACGACATGGGCTAACCACCTGTCGTGGATCCTAACTTTGGTGATTGTAGCAATGACTAACACCTGCGGGTTTTGGTCTAACGACAGTCGTAATTCCAACAGGAACTGCATTTTGGAGTGGTTCATTTCAAAATTTGAATGCCCTTTGTGGAGGACATATTTTCAATTGTAGATTTCCCTATTGTCTGCTTCGCGATCACCCTTTTTAGGGGAATCAATTTTTTTCTTAAATTCCCTCTGTGCAGGAAAAAAATTGGTGTGTAGATTTCCCCCACTGTCTCCCTATTTTTAAATGTTTATCGAGGCCTTCTGCTCAAACCGACATGATTTTCAATAGAGTTTAAAGGTGATTTTTTTTAATGTTAGTAATTTTTATTTTTTTCAAGTGTTATAAGTCACTATAACAACAAATAAGTTGCTATAAACATGGTCTTTCAAGCTAAGGATATCCCCGGTAATTCATTTGGGAGAATTGCGACTATTTTCTTGTGTCATGATTGATTCCCTGACACGTGAAATTTGTGTATCCTTGTAGTTTTTCCATTTTTCAATATTATATTGAAATCATGAGCAAAAATTGTTCATTCCCTGACAGTTGAAATGTGTGTATCGTCATATTTTTTCCATTTTTCATTTTTATATTAAAAGATTGAGAATTTTTTTTCATGAGTAAATATAATATTGTTTGATTTAGGAGAACTGTGACTATTTTTTGGTGTCATGATTCATTCCCTAATTGGTGAAATTTTTGTATCCTGATAGTCTTTTCCATTTTTCAATTTTTTTTTTTTTTTGCTCGGTTAGACTAATCCTACACCCACGGGTTTCGAACCGGTGACCTTGCAGAACGGAGTGCCTTAAGAGTGCACCCCATCACCGACTGCTCTATGCCTCGTGGGCTCCATTTTTCAATTTTATATTAAAATGTTTAGCAAATATTGTGCATGAGTAAATGTAATATTGTTTGCAAGGGGTGTAAAAAATTAATTTTAAATTTTAAAAATATCCTAAATATTAATAATTTTTTTTTTTTAAATATCGACTATAAATCAAATATTTATATTTTTTCTAAAACACCAAGTAAACAATTATAATATAATTTTGTGTGGAAAATGGTTTGGGAGATTTGTCTAGTCACATTAGGTTGATAATTTTTTTATTTATTAAATAATTAAAAATATTATCTATAAATTAATTTTCTGTTATAAATAGTGAATTTTGAGAAGCAAGATACATCCATCCCAATATATAGATCCATTCCTTTAAAAAAGGGTTAATATCGATTTCTATAGATTTATCCCTCTCAAACATGTTTAAAAGAAATCCGTGTTGGTTATATATATGCTAATCAAGAAAGAAATCGCACATCTCATACATTTAAACAAACACACCAATGAAAAATTCTAATTATAATATTTTTCTCCATTTTCAATTCCTTTATATTGTATATATATAACTAGTTGACATTAAAATATTTTACATAACATTGACATAAAAATATTATGTTTATTTCTCACATTATTCTCATTACTATGTTCATATTCTTGTAAATTATCTCTGACATGTCCTCTCTTGTACTAAGAAGTAGACAATACTTAGCAATACAATAAGAAATATTTTACTTTCTATTATTATTTTTCTCAATAAATTATTTTAATATATAAAATTTAAATGATATTTAGAGATTCACTATATATGTTATTGATTCCCAATGTAACATTAAATCCCAATTTAGCATTAAAAATAACTTATTACTACTAAATATATTTATAGTAAATTATTTCAATACCAACTGTATATAATCATATATGGCAAATAGAAATAATAATAAAAACAATTATAGTTAAAAAATTAATTGTTGTTAGCCAAAGTGAATAAAATTAATAATAAAATTTTCCTATTAATGTATGGGTGAAAGAAAATGATATTTGTAATATTATTGTAGATATGATCTGAGGAAGTGACGGTTTTTGTAGGCTCGATAGTTTCATCTAAAACAGGTGGCCGAAGGAAAATTGTCATAACTTTCGTTTCAAGCATCAGATTGGAATTGTATAAGAATTGGCTGAAAGTGGGGCAGCTGTAGTTTATTTTGTATCAATTTTAGAGTTGAAGGTTAAACGAGAGACATGTGGTACACCATATAATTTCGCTCTACTGAAGAAACCCATAATTATGTCATTGTGGGACATTAGACATAACTTTATTTTGAAGAATCTGAATTAGGTATGAGTCATGGAACTGGAAATATGACTCATAGGGCTACCATAAGAATAAATTTAAGATTTTAGAGATCCTAAATTACATAGTTACAATTGTTTCAAGATCTATCTCCTAAAAGAAATAAAAATGCGTGTATTTGTTTTAAATATTTGCTTAAGTTTTGTTCGAAAAATCTGTTTCAGTTGATTCCAAAGGCATATTGGAGCATAGATATAAGTATTGATTTCTAAAATTCCTCCAAAAAACATTTCCACACCCATTGGCCCTCAGGGAACTCTACTATGACACATGAAGAGGAATAATTCTAGAATTATATATCAAAATTACACAACCAAGTGCAACAAGTTTCTCTCTCACATATAACAACAAAAAATGAACTAGAAGCTAGGATGGATGGCTTGATTGATGGAAGGAATGGCATGGAAGCTATGATCAATGGTATAGAAGAAAACATTTAATATTCGAAGAAATACATGGAAGGTTTGAAAAAATTTCTACAATAAAATTTTCCTAATGGTGAAAAGGTAATAGAGGAAACTCATGATGAGAACAAAATAAATGTTAATCATGGTTTCATAGAATTGGATTTAAGACCCACCATTTTCCAAAGACTGATATGAGGAATTTTGATGGCAAGGATCCCGTAACATGGATACTACAAATGGAGCAATAATTTGATCTACATAATGTGAAAAACACATAAAAGGTATGCATTGCAACTTTATATTTATAACCCAACACATTTTTATTCTATCGATGGCTTTTCTCTTGTAAAAAATTTATCAATTACTCATTTTTTATAGACACAATGATAACACATTATGAGGATAGAAAGGGTATGACATTCTTTAGCCAATATATAAACCTTAAACAAAACGATTCAATTGTGCAACATGTTGAGAAGTTCCAAAAAATGAATATAAGGGTAAATGATATTTCAAAGGAGCAGAGGATTGATGTCTTCATGGGGACTTTAAAGGATAACACCCAACATGAGGTTCACCTTTGGGAACCTTATTCATTGGAAAAGGCATTAAGGTTGCCAAGAAATTTGAAAGTACAATTATGGTTACAAGGAAGCCTACCACTCACAAGTATAAATATTGAAGTGTTGCTACTCCTGGACTTCCACAACCTACAAGGTTGACACCACAAAAATTGGAAGAGTAAAGAGAAAAATGGCTTTGATATTGTTTTGATAGAAAATACACTAAAGGTCGTAAGTGTGCTGAGAAGAAATTATTTTACATAGATTGTGAAGATGAGGAACAAAAGGAACAATAAAAATTTTATTTTCTCTTATAGGTGTGTGTTTATTGGAAAGAAATATTTAATTATTTTTATTCTAAATATTATTTATGCGTAATATTTAATAAAAAATAATAATACCCACTTCCATAGCCGATAGGAAGGAGAATATAAGTAGGTTACATGTAGGCTTTCAATAAATACATTTATAATATAAGATATTGCATTTAGATGTGTAACCTTTCCATTTGAACAATGTATCATTTGAGGTTGTTGAGCAATGAAACCACCTATGGTTTAGGGGGTTGAATGACCCATATTCCATCGAAACTAAGGCTTGTAGTATAGCTAGTGGTAATAACTCTAATCAATACATAGATATACAATATTGCATCTCTACGTTTCACTTTTCCATTTGAATGTCTAATCTATGCAATCAGCAGAATCTGAAAATGACAAAGTGAAAGCCTTGTCCATACAGTTAGTTCTAATTAGTTGTATTTCTTCGGCAGTTTCTCTTGTTCTCATGGTTACTACTGATGAGGTCTAAAGAAGGGACACCTTGACTTAAATCCCCTTTAAAGCCAACATACCCAATATAGAGGTGTAGTATCCCACCATTTCCTTGCACGAAAGACACAATGAAATCGCGGCAAGGACTCCTGGCTGGTAACACTACCTACCATTTCCTGGGAATAATCCATGCATGGGAGCTATAATCTGCTATAAATCCCCTAGGAAAATACTCCATTGCTAATACAATGGGAAGAGCATGGGGTAAGTTATATTCTTATTCTCTATATTTCTATTTCCACAATAGTGATATAATGGATATAGATTCGTAGTGTAATAAGTACTACTAGTTGTTTTCCCGTATGCTATACTACTTGCGCCTTTATTTAGTCCAACTACCCTTAGAGTAAGTCCCATGGCACTTAATCCACCTATTATCTTAGTCCATGCATGAATTTTCATGTATACAACACTATACTACTCTCCTTTCTTTATTACATTATCCACCAGACAATAAATATTTTTCAATGGCCTCAGGTTTGGTCGGGGCAGGAGGCACAAGTTTGGTTGGACAATATGGACAACATGGACAACATGGCAATAAATTGAACTCTACAGCTACTCTCTAGAGGTAGAGTACCATAAGTCTATAAAGAAAGCTAATGTTTCTCTACTACCTTATGAACACAAAAAACCTAACCTACTGGAGTCATTAGTGCTAGTCCAAGTAGGCTTCAGACTCAGGCTAAGACTATTGCAAGTACTAAGGCTATACCAGAAGTACCTTATAATAAGTTGTATGTGCACACCTATTATCTATTCCCCCATGCCCTATTTGGTTTGGCCCAGGCAATAAGAAAGTTTCTATCCGGAAGGAAGGGACCCATACTTAATTACCACCCGGGGGTGAGGGCAAGAAGAATAGAGTGTATTAGCTGGACTGTGGGTGGGAGGCAAGACCTTGAGCTGGGCTGAATGAGCATGATCGGTCGGGTTGGAGGAGGCTTTAGCGGGGTTGACTTAAGAAAATGGAGGAAATAGCTTGAGGGAAATAGCTTGAGTGGGGGGGTTTACTGATTGATGGAAATGAGGAAAGCACTCTAGCGAGGTTGACTGATCTAGACCATGTGGAGAAGCGGGTGTAGCAATGTGTTTAGAAGTGATTCTCCTGCCCTTATCAATCAATATATCTGAAACTTTGTATTTTATCATTTTTTCTCTCTTTGGTTACAAAATAGGAAATTTGACCACTAAATATTTCCTAGTTTCCCTAAAGGATATAACTCTTAGAACTGTTATGAGAATGAGGAAGTTAACGAGCAAGATATCTAGTTACTTAGGTTTGGCATAGGATAGATCCCAGAGTATTAGGTTATGAGGCGGTGAAAGAGCAACCATCTGGGGGAAAGAATTGGGGAAGAGACCCTAATTCCTGCTATTTGGATGGGTTCTAGAGCAACTCGCTAGGGGGAATAGCATGACGAAGGAGAGCGTTAACATTAATAAGAGGGAATCCCACCACTGTTCTTCCGGTAATTAATTAGATACGTCGTCATATCACTAGATTCGGTTTTATAATAAGAATGCATGCTATTATTATATATGTAATTATGCATGAATGACTCATGTTGCTCAATATTCCAAACCTTCGTGTTATTGGGTGGGGGTGAGCCTGTCGTGTGAGGAGCGGTTAGAAGCAGCTTAGGCAGGTAATATAAAAATCTCTTATAAGGCCATGACCGGCTGGGAATGACTAGCTTACTACGACCATTGGCAATGACCGGAATGATCTACGGCAATGATCAGCTATCGACTATGTGACCTTCTGGCAATGAGACCGGTTGGCATGGGCTATTACATATATAATATATGCATTCACGCTTTCTTCCTTTCCCTCATAAGAGCAAGCCCCTCCGGGACCTTTTAGTTAGAAGATCTAGTTCCAACGGCACCACCTTGATCAGCATCCCTTTATTAGATTCTATTATGAATGAAATTCTGTTCCCTAACATGTGTCTAAAGTGGTGATAGAATGCACGGAAACAGCCTTTATTTGTTGGGGCTTCTAACCAGTCTGAATGTGTGGTCATCAGGCCAATAGAGAGTTGGAGGGCCACCCTGATTTGTATGTCCTTCCATCTCCAATCTTCCAAATTACGTAATTCATTATATATGTCATTATGCATGCATGAATGACTTGCGTTGCTCAATATTCCGATAGGAAGTCAAGGTTGAAGAACCTCCGCCACGGTCAAATGGCCAATCTCGTAGGGAAAGATGTTCAAACCTCCGCTAAGAGAAAATGGAAAAATGAGTATGGAAAGTAAGCTTAGTTACCTATTTTAGTGATTCATAGAGAGATCACCCAAAGATCCTAGGGAAAAAAGGATGAAAGACTACACAAAAATCGTTTCAATCAATATGAGAGAAGATGGGCAATGAAATTGGTGCACCTAATTGAGGTATTTTCCTCCATAAAACTAATTTTAAAATGAAAATATTACCTTGGAAAATTAGTAGCCTAAATAGGGCACAAAACCAAAGAAATTAGAGATAGTGTAATCCAGGAAAAACCTTAAACTATTTTGGTACAAGAAATTTTCTTGTGAGAAAAATTAGAGTATTATAGCTTCATGATGGAAGGGAGTCAAATTTAAGATATTAGATGCGAAAGGAAATGCTAGAGGACAAGCCATGCTTTCAAACCATTTGGAGGTAGTATTCTCATATTGGATAAATGATCTATATTATGAAAACTTGAAGGTTTGACGAATTTTTCAAGTGAAAATTTTATGTATTTACTGTAATTAGGGAGTTTTCATGAAAACATAAATTTTTATTTTAAACTCATTTTTATAGAAAATATCAGAGACAAAAATACCATAACACAAAAAAAATAAATGATGAAGGAGTTCACCCTTGTTGGCCTACATCTCCTGTTCCAACTTCCATTGTTTTCCCTCCTTCATTATGGGATTGAAATATGTATTTATATGCATTTTAAATGCTCATAACGAAAAAATATTTTATCCATTAGCTTCAAAAGAGTTAAAAACCCTAGTTGGGCTCATTCTGGACCAAAAAATGTAAAAATTGTCTGAGTTATGCTCTAGAAAAATTTCCCTACTAAATGCACTACAATCCAAACCCACTTTCTATCCATTATACAAATTCTAAAATTTTCGGCGTCGTGGAGCAAAAATTTCACCTCGCGCTGACAAGATTTGCATTGGTTTAGGTCTAAATTGTCACCTCTTTAAATGACACTATTACCCCAAGATCCGACCGATTGAGGCTGCGTGGTGGAAATATAATTGTTAATTTCGGGGTCAGTTTAAGAAAACCAATCGATAGTCTGACCAGGCCCGAACTATGATAGTGTTACTTAAACCCAGGTTGAGTTTAAATTTCCACCTCAATATTTTAAGCAGTGCTTTAATTTGTGGTGAGGTTTGTAACCAATATTCATAACTCCAACCCTGATCGAACTGTGGTAAGACAATGGCTTGGGTTATGTAACCACCAGTAAACATTTGAATTCCTTTCCCTAAAAAAACACAAACAATGTTCTAGAATTATGGTCGACCTATGGGTTATAATAGTGGTTCCATCGCGTTTCAAACCATATTGAAACTATGGTTAGTGTTTATTGTTGTTTTGGGGTCATGGTTAATGCCCCGCCCCTAGCTTCCTTTACTAGCAGTCTCGTGGGTTGGGGTGGATCAGGGGCCATGGGTTAACCATGACCCCAACCCTCAACACTCAAACCTTTAAATTTCAAAAGGTTATTTGATACGATGTATTTTAAACCTCACCCATGGTAGAACAATAATACTCTGTGCTATCGGTTAGTAGGTCTTGCATTCGAACCCTCTCAGGCTTGATCTGGCCTATACCAAAGTTTTACCATGTCATCAAGAGGCCATGTGGTAGAAAACCATTGGCCCAACCCAAAATTGAATCAACCAATCATAAACCACGACAAATTCACCTAATTAGAATAGGACACTTGGAAAAAAACCACTGGCCCAAAAATACACAGTCAATTTGTCGAGTCACATGCGTAGTCAGTATACATATTACTGACTAGAGCATATGATATTAATTTTGAGCGATTCAAGTTGCATTGTATTTATGGTGACGAGATATTTTTTTGGGAGCTAGTTTCAAGAACATTCCAAAAATTTGAACTGGACCACTTTATTGATCCACTGGATCAATATCCCATCCTTGAATTCTATTAAGGTGTTTCTATTAAGGTGGTTCTACTACCTACACATGAGCCTCAACTCTTCTATTAATCACATGAACTTGATTCTTCAATCTCTATGAATACAATGAAAATGGTGAAGGGTATTTACCCTTTTAGACTAACCACTCGCCTAATATAACATCACATGCACACACTTACCAAATTATTTTATCACATAACTTAAACTCACTTAAATGATTCTCTAACTATTCATGTGGGTGTTAATTAGTTATTCTAATAGTCTACCAAAATCGAAACAAAATGATTGCCTTGCAATCACCTTTTTCATTGGAGGTATTGGACATTGGGTTCAACGCTCCTCGAGTGTTTTGAAACATGGACTAACCACCTCTCGTGGATCCTAACTCTATAAATTGTTGCAGAGACTAATGCCTGCAGGCTTTGGTCTAACTGCAATCATGATTCCAACAAGTTGTATCAGAGCAAAAGGTCTCGAGTTCAAAACTCACCCGGCTTGAGTTGGGGGGAAGATTGTTGGACATTTGGTTCAATGCTCCCCGTGGGTTTCGTGAGATGGACTAACCACCTGTCTTGGATCCTAACTCTAGCAATTGTAGCGGAGACTAATGCCTACGTGTTCTGGTCTAACGACAATTGTGATTCCAATAGGAACTTCATTTTGGAGTGGTTCATTTCTAAATTTGAATGCTCTCTGTGGAGGACATATTTTCGGTTTTAGATGTACCTATTGTTTGCCTTGTGATAACCTTTTTCATGGGAATGAATTTTTTTCATAAATTCCCTCTGTTCAGGAAAAAAAATATTCTGTAGATTTCCCCCACTATCTCCCTATTTTTAAATGTTTATCCCAGACCTCTGCTAAAATGGAAACGATTTGCAGAGATTTAAGGTGATTTTTATTTGTAATGTTGGTAATTTTTATTTATTTTTAAGTGTTATAAGTCACCGTAACAGTGAATAACGTCCTGTAAATATGGTCTATCAACCTAAGGATATCCCTGATAATGCATTTGGGAGAATTGTGACTATTTGTTGGTGTCATGATTGATTCCCTGACACGCGAAATTTGTGTATCCTAATAGTTTTCCATTTTTCAATCTTATATTAAAATCATGAGAAAATATTGTTCATTCTGTAACAGGTGAAATGTGTGTATCCTCATAGTTTTTTCATTTTTCATTTTTATATTAAAAGCTTGAGAAAATATTTTTCATGATTAAATGTAATATTGTTGAATTTAGGAGAACTATGACTATTTGTTGGTGTCATGATTCATTCCCTAACAGGTGGAATCTGTGTATCCTGAAATTTTTTTCCATTTTGCAATTTTGTATTAAAATCTTCAGTAAATGTTGTTCATGAGTAAATGTAATATTGTTTGCAAGGGGTGTAAAAATTTAATTTTAAATTTTAAAAATATCATAAATATTAATAATTAGAGATTTTTAATATCAACTATAAATCAAATATTTATATTTTTTCTAAAACATACAGTAAAAAATTATAATATAATTTAGTATGGTAAATGGTTTGGGTGATTTCTCTAGTCACATTAGGTTGATAAAAACGAAATTATATTAAATAATTAAAAAAGTTATCTATAAATTAATTTTGTATTATAAATAGTGAATATTAAGAAGCAACGTAGATCCATCCGAATATATAGATCCATTCCTTTAAAAAAGGGTTAATGTCTATCTCTATAGATTCATCCATCTTAAACAAGTTTAAAAGCAATCCATGTTGGTTATATATATGCTAATCAAGAAAGAAATTACACATCTCATACATTTAAACCAACACACCAATGAAAAATTATAACTATAATTTTTCTCTCTACTTTCAATTACTTTATGTCATATATATAAGTAGTTGACATTAAAATGCTTTATATAACATTGCCATTAAAATATTATGTTTATTTCTCACATTATTCTCATTAAGATGTTCATATTCTTGAAAATTCTCTCTAACATGTCCTCTCTTGTACGAATAAGTAGAAAATACTTATCAATACAATAAGAAATATTTTCCTTTCTATTATTATTTTTCTCAATAAATTATTTTAATATTTAAAATTAAAATGATATTTAGACATTCACTATATATCTTATTGATTCCCAATGTAACATTAAATCCCAATTTAGCATTAAAAATAACTTATTACCACTAAAAATATTTATAGTAAATTATTTCAATACCAAATCATATATGACAACTAGAAATAATAATAAAAACTATTATAGTAAAAAAAATTAATTATTGTTAGCGAAAGTAAATAAAATTAATAATAAAAGTTTCCTATTAATGTATGGGTGAAAGGAAATGAGATTAGGAATATTCTCGAAGATATGATCTGAGGAAGTTAGTTTTTTGTAGGCTCCATAGTTTCATCTGAAAGAGGTGGTCGATGGAAAATTGTCATAAATTTCGTTTCAAACATAAGATTGGAATTCTATCAGAATCGGTCGAAAGTGTGCCAACTGTAGTTGTTTTTGTACCAATTTTAGATTTGAAGGTTAAAAGAGGGACATGTGGTACACCGTATAAATTCGCTCCACTGAAGCAACCCATAATTAGGTCATTGTGGGACATTAGGCATAACTTTATTTTGAAGAATCCAAATTAGGTATGACCTGTGGAACTAGAAATATGACTCGGAGGGCTAGGATAGGACTAAAGTTCAAATTTTAGAGATCCTAAATTACAAAGTTATAACCATTTCAAGATTGAGCTCCTAAAAAATATAAAAGGGTGTGTATTGTTTTATAATATTTGCTTCAGTTTTGTTTAAAAAATCAGTTTGAAGTGATTTGAAGTGATTTCTAAACAGAGCTCTACTATGACACATGAAGAGGAATAATTCCAGCATAATATCTCAAAATTACACCACCAAGTGCAACAAGTTTTTCTCTGACATAGAACAACAAAAAATGAACTAGAAGCTAGGATGGATGGTTTGAATGATGGAATGAATGGCATGGAAGCTATGATCGATGGTATAGAAGGAAACATTGAATATTTGAAGAGAGACATGGAAGGTTTGAAAAAGTTTCTACAAGAAAATTTTCCTAATGGCGAAAAGGTAATAGAGGAAACTCATGATGAGAACAAAATAAATGTTAATCATGATTTCATAGAATTGGATTTAATACCATTCATATTACAAATACTGATATGAGGAATTTTGATGGCAAGAATCCCGTAACATGGATACTACAGATGGAGCAATACTTTGATCTCCATAATGTGCAAAACACGCAAACGGTACACATTACAACTTTATATTTATAACCCAACACATTTTTATTCTATCGATGGATTTTCTCTCGTAAAAAAATTGTCAATTACTCAATATTTTTAGATGCAATGATAGCACTTTATGAGGATACAAAGAGTAACACTTTCTTTAACCAATTGATAAACCTCAAACAAAACTTTTCAATTGTACAACACATTGAGAAGTTCCAAAAATTGAATATAAGTGTAAAGGATATTTCAGAGGATCAGAGGATTTATGTCTTCATAGGGACATTAAAGGATAACAACCAACATGATTTTCATCTTTGGGAACCTGATTCATTGAAGAAGGCATTAAGGTTTCCTAGAGAATTGAAAGTAAAATTATGGTTGCAAGGAAGCCTACCACTCACAAGTATAAATATGGAAGTATTGCTACTCCTATAATTCCACAATCTACATGGTTGACACCACAAAAATTGGAAGAATAAAGAGAAAAATGGATTTTATATATTTTTGATAGAAAATACGCTAAAGGTCGTAACTATTCTGAGAAGAAATTATTTTACATAGATTGTGAAGAGGAGGAACAAAAGGAACAATAAACTTCAAAAGAAGATGATATACACTGGGAACCAACAGTAGATGAAGAATAAATGAATATGACCATACCCTGTACTTCATTGCGAGGAATTTCCACTCCTTAAACTCTCAAGGTATAAGGACATATGAAGAAGAAAAATGTAATAGAGTTGATTGATTCGGGTAGTACCCATAATTTTATTCATTGTAATCCAAGGAATTGAATTTCTTCCTATACCCAACACCAAAGTGTAATGTGATGGTTGCAACTGGAGGAACTATATATTTCTCTTGAAAGAACTATAATATCAAGATAACCATTGGGTAATATGTATTGAATATTCCAATGTTCGCCATTCCAATTGGTGGTGTTGATGTTGTACTAGGAGTACAATGGTTGCAATATTTGGGGATGGTAAATTTTAATTTTCAAGAAATTTTCTTGATTATTTTTTAGGAGGGAAAGGAATTTGAATTACATTGTATCACAGGGAATCTGGGAAAGATAATCAGCTCTAATTTCATGACAAAACTTCTGAAGAAATAAGAACGAGGCATAATTGCACATTATGCTCACTAGATGTTGAAACATCAAAATCACGTATTTCTCCATATCTCCAAAAAGTCGTAGAAAATCATTCCATGGTGTTTGAGACTCCCAAATGAATCCAACCTATTCTTCATCATAATCATCCTATTAATTTGATTCTAGGAAGTTCTCCTCCAAACATTGGGACTTACATATATCTTTATGCTCACAAGAGTGAGATTGAATGCATGGTTGCAGAAATTCTAGAGGCTGGTAGAATTGAACCTAGTCAAAGTTATTTCTCTGCTCCAGTAGTATTGATGCACAAGAAGGATGCATCATGGAATATGTGTCCAGATTATAAGGATCTCAACAAGTTCAATATTAAATATAAATTTCCCATCCCCTTCATTGATGAACTATTGGCTGAATTAGATGGATAAATTTACTTCACCAATCTGGATCTTGATTCTAGATACCTTTGAATTAGAATGAAGACTGACGAGATTTCAAAAAGAAAATTCAAAAGTCTGAGGGTCATTGTGAATTTTTGGTCTTGCCTTTTGGCCTTACTAATTCACCTTCCAATTTTCATGGTTTGATGAATTCTATTTGCAATCCCTTCCTTAGAAAAGTTATTTTAGTATTTTTTGATGATGTACTAATATACAACAAGTCTTGGAAGGATCATATTCAACAAGTTGATAGGGTGCTCAAACTAGAAATAATTATATGCAAAAAAATCCAAATGTTTCTTTGGATTACAGGAGGTGGAATATTTGGGTCATATTGTATCTCATGAGGGTTTTTAGGTAGACCATAACAAAATTAAATCCATTAAGGAATGGAAAATCCCAATAGCCATAAAGCATATTCGAATATTTCTAGGGTTAACAGTGTATTATCACAAATTTGTTAAGAATTATGGGATAATATTGACACCTCTAACGTCATTAATAAATAAAGACACATTTTCTTTGAATCCAGAAGAAAATATGACCTTTGAACATATAAAAGAGGAAATGTGCCAAGCACTGGTCCTACCTATGCCACAATTCACAAAAAAAATTATTGTGTAATGTGATACCTTAGGAAATGGAATTGGTGCAGTTTTAATGCAAGAAGTAAGACCCATTGCTTTTGAAAGTCCTCCAATCAAAGGAAAGTATTTACATAAACCTATTTATGAGAAGGAAATGTTGGAAATATTGCACGCACTAAATCATTGGTGACCTTACCTAATTGGAAGAGAATTCAAGGTAAACACATATCATAATAGTCTTAAATGCTTTTTGGAACAAATATTATCTTCAGAAGAGTAGAAAAAATGGGTCACAAAGATATTGGGTTATTACTTTGAAGTCATCTACAAAAAATGGAAGCAAAATGTTGTTGCAGATGCACTCTCAAGAAAGGATGAGGATGTGGAAGCAATGTTTTATGCCATGTTAGGCCCCTATATTACTATTGTAACCCCTTATTGTTGGTAGTGTAGCCCCCTTGTTGTTATTGTTTTACCCCTATAGCCCCATATTGTTACTATTATGCCCCATAAACCCCACTATTGTTATTGTTGTGTCCTTGCATTATTATTGTTTGGTCGGCTAGGATTATATTGTGACCTCATGGAATCTTAGATATAGAAAGGATATTTTTTCATTTGAATCATCTAATAATTGTTCATTTATGTAATTTATTGCAGGTTTCCTCGTCGATGTGGCTGATTTATAAGGCGTTGGTCTCTCTTTTCTTCTATTTTTTGAGGTGGTTTCATAACATTTGGTATAAGAGCTTTGGATTCTAGGGTTTCGCTGCTCCAAATAGGTGATCATGGAATTTCCCCACTAATTTTTTTTCTCCGAATGTTCAGAAGTTGAAATTTTTACCACGCAAAGATGAAATCTTGAGGAAATTTGTGGAAAATTTTAGATCTTGGCCCTCAATATCTTCGAAGATATGATCTGTGAAATTTAGGGTTTTTGTAGGCTCCCGAATTTCATATAAAAGAGGTGACCTTGGGAGAATCGTCATAACTCTCTCTCTAATCATCAGATTGGAATTCCATAAAAAGTGGCCTAAATTACACAAGCATTATTTTCCTGTGTATCAATTTTAGATCCGAAGAAGGAAAGAATGACACATGGCACTCCATATAACATCGATCTCATTTTGGGATATTAGGCATAACCTTGCCTTGAAGAATCTAAATCAGGTGAGACATGTGGAATTGGAAATAATATTCAGAGGGCTACCACAAGACTGAATATCATATATTGAAGATTTGAAATTACAGATATATATTAGTTTCAATATCGAGCTCCTGGAAAGAATGAATGTTTTTTGTATCTTTTTTTTCAAATTGCATAAGTGTTGTTTGAAAGATATTTTTGAACTGATTCCAAGGGAATATTTAAGCATATATATCAGTATTGGGTTCTAAAATTCCCCCTAAAAGTAATTCAATACCCATGAAGCCTTAAGAAATCTATATTATGACTCATGAAGAGGATGAAGTGAAACATGATATATCAAAATTACAAGATCAAGTGCACCAAATTTCTCTCTCGGAAAGAGAAAAAAAAATGAAATGGAAGTTCTGAAAAAAGGCATGGAAGCTAAGATGGATGGTTTGAAGAAATGCGTGGAAGATAATATGGATGGTATGAAGAGAGGCATGGAAGCTAATATGGATGACATTGACGAAAAAATGAAAGACAACATGGAAGACATGAATAATTATATAAAAGCATAGATGGGAGGTTTGATGGAAGGTTTGGCAAATTTGATACAATAAATGATTCCTAGTGGCAAAAATATAGTAGAGGAAACTCATGATGAGAAAAAAGTAAATATTAATCATGATTTCATAAACTCTAACCATTGATTGAAGACCCACCATATTTCAAATATCGATATGAGTAATTTTGATGGAAAGGATCCCATAACATGGATACTATATATGGAGAAATATTTTGATCTCAATAATGTGCAAAAAACACAAAAGGTACACATTGAAACTTTATATTTAGAAAAAAAATACATTTTTATGGTATCGATGGCTTTGCTCCCGTAAAAAAATTGTAGCTTAGTCAATTTTTACGGAGGAAATGATAGCACATTATGAGGACACACAGAGAAACACCTTCTTTAGCCAATTGTTAAATATGAAGCAAAAGGGTTCAATGGTGAAGCACATTAACGACTTCCAAAAATTGAATATAACTGTAGTTGATATTTGAGAGGAACACAAGATTGAATTTTTCAAAGGGACTTTAAAGGAGAACATCCAAAATAAAGTTCACCTTTGAGAACCTGATTCATTGGAAAATGAATTCAAGTTGGGAAGAAAAATTTATTGTAAAATTATGGCAACAAGGAATCTTACCACTCACATCTATAAAGATGGAAGTATTGCTACTCCTAGACTTACACAACCTACAAGGTTGACAGCAGAGCAATTGGAAGAAACAATAGAAAAAGGGATTTGCCATCGTTGTGATAGAAAATACACTAAAGGTCATAAGTGTGTTGAGCAGAGATTATTTTACATAGATTGTGAAGTGGAGGAAGAAAATGAACAAGAAAATTCAAAAGAAGAGGATATACACTAGGAACCAACCCTAGAGAAAGAAGAAATGAGTCTGACCATATCCTATAATGCATTGGTAGGAAATACCACTCCTCAATCTCTCAGGATAGAAGGAGATATCAAGAAGAAAATGGTAATAGTCTTGATTGATTCGGGTAGTACCCACAAGTTTATTCATTGTAAGGTAGCCAAGGAATTGAATTGCTTCCTATACCGAGAACCAGAGTGTCAACAGATGGTTGCAAATGGAGGAACTATATATTTCCTTAAAAATTCCATAATATCAAGCTAACCAAGGGGGAATATGTATTGAATATTCCAATGCTTTCAATTCCAAAAGGAGTTGTTGATGTTGTAGTAGGAGTACAATGGTTACAATCTTTGGGGATGGTAGCTTTTAATTTTCAAGAAATTTTCTTGAATTTTTTTTCAGAAGGAAAAGAAGTTGAATTATGGGGTATCGCAGGGAATTCGGGAAAGATAATAAGCTCTGATGTCATACAAAGTTTCTGATTAAATAAAAATGAGGCGTAATTGCAGAATTATGCTCACTAGAAGTTCGAACATCAAAATCATCTATTTCTGTAGATTTCCAAAAGCTCTTTGACAATCATTCCAAGGTGTTTGAAACTCCAAAAGGAATCCCACCTATTCATGGTCGTGATCATGTTTTTCATTGGATTCCATGAAGTTTTCCTCCAAACATTAGGCCCTACAATTATCCTTATGTCCAAAAGAATGAAATTGAATGTATGTTTGCAGAAAAGTTAGAGCTTGATATAATTCAACCTAGTCAAAGTTCTATCTCTGCTCCATTATTATTGGTGCACAAGAAGGATGGATCATGGCACATGTGTCCAGATTATAAGGTGCTCAATAATATCACTTTTAGAGATACATTTACCATTCTTGTGATTGATGAATTATTGGATGAATTACATGAAGAAATTTATTTTACCAAGTTGGATCGTCATTCCGGATATCATCAAATTAGAATGAAGACTGAAGATATTCTGAAAAGAAAATTTCGAACTCATGAGGGTCATTATGAATTTTTGGTCATGTCTTTTGGCCTTACCAATGCACCTTTTACATTGCAAGGGTTGATGAATTCCATTTTCAAACCATTCTATAGAAAATTTGTGTTAGTGTCCTTTGATGATATACTAATCTAGAGCAGGTCTTGGAGGGATCATGTTCAACATGTTGATAGGCTACTAAAAATATTAGAGGAGAAAAAATTATATGAGAAAACCTCCAAATGTTTCTTTGGAGTACAAGAAATGGATTATCTAGGTCATATGGTATCTCATGAGGGTTTTACGGTAGACCCTAACAAAATTAAATCCATTAAGGAATGGAAAGTCCCTACAACCATAAAGAAGTTGTGAAGATTTCTCAGTTTAATAGGGTATTATCGCAACTTTGTTAAAAATTATGGGAGAATAACCGTACCTCTAACAACATTATGGAAGAAAGATGATTTTTCATGGACTCCTGAAGAAACTAAGTTCTTTCAACATCATGAAGAGTAAATGTGTCTAGCACAAGTCTTAGTTAAACTAGACTTCACAAAAACCTTTATTGTGGAATGTGATGCCTCAGGAAATGGATTTGGTTTTGTTTTAATGCAAGAAGGAAGACCCATTTCTTTTGAAAGTCATCCAATCAAAGTAAATTATTTACAGAAAGCTATTTCTGAGAAGGAAATGTTGGAAATACTAAATGAACTAAATAAATCATGACCTTACCTAATGGGAAGACACTTCAAGGTAAAAAATAATCATGATAGTCTGAAAGAATTTTTGGAACAAACACTATTCTTAGAAGAGTAGCAAAAATGGGTCACATAGATGTTAGGTTATGACTTTGAAATTATTTATAGAAAAGGGAACCTAGATGTTGTTGCAGATGCACTCTCAAAAAAGGATGAAGAGGTGAAAGAATTCCTTTGTGCCATTTCTATTATCCAACCATATTGGATAACTAAAGCAAGAGATGAATGGAAGAATGACAAAGAATTGTGGACACTCATTCAAAAGTTGTAGCAAGATCCTAGTACATATGATACATTTAGTTGTAAAACTTATTCGTTATGGTACAAATATCTCTTATATCATTGTAAGGATTCCCAACTAAAACAAAATATTCTTTTGGAATTTCATACCTCTCCCTTAGGAGGACACTCAGGATTTTTGAAAACTTACCACAAGGTGAAGAAATATTTTTATTGGGATGGCCTTAATTATTATATTCAAAATTCTGTTGTGAAACATTTGGTTTTCCAGAAAAATAATGTTGAGACAATTAATACCGTGGGTATTTTACAACCTTTATCCATTCCAAGTCAACATTGGGAGGAGGTTTCAATGGATTTTATCGTAGGTTTACCTAAGTCTGAAGGAAAGAGTGTCTCCATGGTGGTAGTTGATAGACTTTCTAAGTATCCACACTTTTGTGCATTATATCATCCATTAAAAGCAAGTATAGTTGCTACTGTATTTATGGAAATAATTCAAAAGCTACATGGAAACACAAAGATTATTGCTAGCGACAAAGATCCCATTTTTACTGGAATTTTTTGGACATAATTGTTTTCTTTTTTGGGTACTAAAATAGCTCATAGCTCATCTTATCATCCTCAATCCAAAGGGAAAACTAAGATAATGAACAAATGTTTGGAAGGATATCTTCATTTTTTTGTATCTAATAAACAAAAAAAATGGGTCAAGTGGTTACCTCTAGCTAAATGGTGGTATAACAATTCCTTCCATACTGTGGCAAAAACGAGCCCATCTATGGCACTTTAATGATATCATCCACCATCCATCACATCATCTTTAACAGAAAAATCTAAGGTTCAAGCAATGGAAAATCAAGTTCTCCAAATCTTAAAGGATAACCTAAAATTGGCACAAAATTTAATGAAACAACATGCATATCAACATCGTAATGAGAGAAGTTTTGATGTCGGACAGTGGATATTTTTACAGATACAACCATAGAAATAAATGTCCCTCAAGCAAGCTAAGAAGGATAATAAATTATCGTGAAAGTATTATGGTCCTTAAAAGGTGTTGCAAAATATTGGTACTATAGCATATCAATTGGAGCTTCCTACCTTGTCTCAAGTGCACCGAGTTTCATTCAGAAAGAATTTTATAGGGGACAAAATTTCAGTTCAAACAGTATTGCTAGAAATAGACGAGGAAGGAAAAATCATATTGCAATGTGAAGTAGTCACAGAAAGAAGGACTCGATAGATATGAAATCGATAAATTTTAGAGTATCTCATCAAGTGGAAGAACTTACCCACTGAAGATTCTATATGGGAGGATGAGAATTTTATACTAAAGCACCCAGAGCTACTCAACTATTGAGGACAACACTTTTTTGAAGAAAGGGGAATGTTAGGTCCCTATACCCCTTATTTTTGGTAGTGTAGCCTGCTTATTATTATTATTATTATTTTACCCCTGTAGCCCCCATATTGTTATTATTGTGCCCCATAAACCCTGCTATTGTTATTCTGGTACCATTACATTATTATTGTTAGGCCAGCTAGGATTATATTGACACCCAATGGAATCCTATATATAGAAATAAGGAATTTTCATTTGAATCATCAAAGAATTGTTCACTTATGTAATGTATTGGAGGTTCCCCCCTTGAAGTGGTTGATTTTTAAGGCATTTATCCCTCTTTTAATCTATTTTGGGAGTTTTTTTCATAAAATTCCATTTCTATTATCCAACATTATTGGATAACTAAAGTAAGGGATGAATGGAAGAATGAGGAAGAGGTTTCAATAGTCATTCAAAATTTGTATCAAGACCCAAGTACATCTGAAACATTTAGCTAGAAAAATGATTCATTATGGTAAAAGGGTCACTTATTTATTTGTAAGAATTCCCGACTCAAACAAAATATTATTCTGGAATTTTACACCTCTCCCTTAGGAGGGAACTACTCAACTATTGAGGACAACACTTTTTTGAAGGAGAGGGGAATGTTAATTACCTATACCCCTTATTTTTGGTAGTGTAGCCCCCTTATTATTATTATTATTTTACCCCTGTAGCCTCCATATTGTTATTATTGTGCCCCATAAACTCCGCTATTGTTATTATGGTACCATTACATTATTATTGTTAGGCCAGCTAGGATTATATTGCCACCCAATGGACTCCTATATATATAAATAAGGATTTTTCATTTGAATCATCAAAGAATTGTTCACTTATTTAATGTATTGGAGGTTCCCCCCTTGAAGTGGTTGATTTTTAAGGAATTTATCTCTCTTTTAATCTATTTTGGGAGTTTTTTTCATAACATGCCATTTCTATTATCCAACATTATTGGATAACTGAAGTAAGGGATGAATGGAAGAATGAGGAAGAGGTTTCGACAGTCATTCAAAATTTGTAGCAAGACCCCAGTACATCTGAAACATTTAGCTGGAAAAATGATTCATTATGGTACAAAGGTCACTTATTTATTTGTAATAATTCCCGACTCAAACAAAATATTATTCTGGAATTTCACACCTCTCCCTTAGGAGGGAACTCGGGATTTTAAAAAAATTTCCACATGATTAAGAAATATATTTTTTGGGATGGCCTTAAATATGATATTCAAGATTTTGTGGCAAAATGTTTGGTGTGCCAAGAAAATAAAGTTGAGACAATTAAGATGTGAGGTTTGGGACAACCTTCGAAGTCCATTTTGGGAGGCGTTTTTGATGGATTTTATCATAGGTTTAACCAAGTCCGAGGGAAAGATTTTCATCATGGTGGTCGTTGATAGACTTACCAAGCATGCACTGTTTTGTGCATTTTATCATCCATTGAAAGAAAATACAATTGTTGTTGCACTTATGGAAACATTTCAAAGTCTACATGGAATCCCAAATATTATTGTAAGTGACAAAGATCCCATTTTTAGAGGAAATTTTTCGATGAAATTATTTTCTTGTTTGGCTACTCAATTAGCTAATGTCAAATCATAACATCCTCAATCTGATGGGAAAAATAAGATAGTGAACAAATGTTTGGAAGGATGTATTTTTTTCTTTGTATCTCATAAACAAAAAAAGTGTGTCAAATTGTTACATCTAGTTCAATGGCAGTATTACACTTCCTTCCATACTGAAAACAAAAATGATGCCATTTATGGAACTTTATGGATATCATCCACCATCCATCACATCCTCTTCAAGAGTAAATTGTAATTTTCAAGCAATGGAAGAGCACATTGAGCATGAACAAAAATTTCTGCAACTCTTAAATGATAGTGTCACTTTGGAGTAGAATCAAATGAAACAACATGCAGATCAACATTGCGGAAAAATAATTTTTTTTGTAGGTGACTTGGTATTTTTACTAATACAACAATAAAAAAAATAAACCTCAAGCAAGATAAGAAGGATAATAAATTATCACCAAAGTATTATGATCCTTACAAGTTGTTGAAAAATATTGGTACTATGACATACAAATTGGAACTTCCTGTAACTTCCTGAGTGCAACGAGTTTTCAATGTTTCATGCTAAAACCAGGTTATAGATGACGAGCTCATAGTTCAAAAATTATTTTCAGAACTTTAGGAGGAACCAAAAAACATATTGGAACCAGAGAAATCACTGAAATAACAACTTGAAGCTATGTAATTGATCAATTTCAGAATATCTCATTAAGTGGAAGAACTTATCTGCTCAAGATTCGACATGAGAGGATGAGAATTTTATACAGAAGCATCCATAACTACTCATGCATTGAGGACAACACTTATTTGAAGGATATGGGCATGTTAGGTCCCCATAATACTAGTGTAGCCCCTTATTATTATTAATGTAGCTACATTATTGTTATTGTTCTACCCATGTAGTCCTAATGTTGTTATATTGTGACCCCTTAGAATCATATATATAGAAGGTAGGTTTTGTCATTTGTATCATCCAACAATTGTTCATTTATGTAATGTAAGGGTGGTTTCTGACTCAAAGAGGCTGATTTCCAAGTCATGATATATCTTTTCTTCTATTTTTTGAAATGGTTGCATAACAAAAATTTATGCATATATTTGGGTAGCCAACTCTTAGGATAATCTATTTAGTGAGGGGTTTGTTGAGAATCTCAGAGATTTTATTGTGAAACTTCACAAGAAAAGGGTCGAATACAAGAGCCATATAGAGAAGAAATATTTCCCATAGGTTATCTCTGGCCTCGTGGAAACTTGTTCTTCTTCTTGTTCTTCTTCTACCTCTTCTTCTTCTCAGGTTAGTGAATTCAAATTTTAAAATTTAAATGGAGGGAAGGATTATTTGCTCCATTCACCTAACATAAACCATAAAAACTAAGAACAAAGGTGTGTAGGGGCATATGAGGAAGCAAGAAGATTTATGTTGATAATCTCCAGTGAAATCACCACCATGACCTTTCCCTGATCCTCTGACATTCATCTCAAAAACCTAGTGAGCCAAACTCTATTCGGTGACAATGTAAATCCATTAATTATGAGATTTGATCATGTCCCTTAAGTAGAGAATCCTTATTTCCAAATAAATTTGGACATCTGAGACAATTATTATGAATAATGATGGGGCAATCCATGGGAAGGTGAGATAGGTTGTACTAACCTTCCACCTTAAGGGAGTGGTTTTGGATCTATTTTCATGGAAATTCTGAATGAGGCCTTCCATCCCTATCGTGAGATACAATAACTTAATTCTAGAAATAATTTTGGTTTCTTCCTCAAGCTTAGGTTGCTTCCATTATTTTTTATTTACGTTATTCCTTTCTCTACATATAATTTTAAAACATTAAAGTGTAAGATCCGTTGTGACACAATTCCACTGTCGAAGTGTATCACAGTCAGAGTTCCCTATGGTTGCTTATGTTCGACCTCAAACCTACAATGTTTTACTTCACGCTCTCCATTTTTTTGAAATATCGTAGCATGAGATACATAAGTACCTCCAACATTACTGTGTCCATTAGTTATATGAAATAAGGTAGGGACAAGATAATTTACCCTATTACTTCTGTTTTTATAAATTATTTATGTTTATTGTGCATGTGTTTGTCTGGTGTTTTGTTATGGAGTATACATCAGGTTTGAGAACAACCTCAAAGTTTTAGGTACAAAGCTATGGAATCATCCTCCTAGAAATTTTGAGGGGTAGAGACCCAAACATGTGAGGGATTTTTGGATGGAACAATTGCACTTTGACACTGGGTGGTGGATTCCATTGCTGATGATAATCCCTTCAGATATTTTTCTCCTCAACTCTTCGAGGAAAATAAGTCAGGTGAGTACTCCATTATAGATGAGATGATTAATTTCTTGTGTTTGGGATTGGTTTGTAGTTCATACATACCTGAAAATATACTATGCATTATAGAAGTGGTTCAAAATTTAAATACACTATTCAATTGCAGCGCCAAAAAGAGAGGATTCACGACCACCTTTGATCACATCCTTGTCTCATTGATGGACTTAGCATATCATACATGGGTTGTATTTCACTTGAATACTGACCTCATGGGGTGCTTGCAAAAATTTGCGTTGCTAAATAACCTTTTTTAGATTGTTTTCATGCAAAGAATCTTAGCAATCTTCTAGATTGATAGTCGTGTGAATATTTTGTTTTTTAATTTAACCAAAATTTTGAAATAGAAAAAGTTAAAGAGATTTCATTAGCAAAATTTAAAGTGACTTCATTGGTAAAACATATACAAATGTATATATATTTAATTTTTTCTAGATTTCAAAAGTAAATATATACTTCTTCTTTTTTAACCGTTCCACTAAATAAATATAAGAATATTTTTGAAATGATATAAGTAAAATTATTGATGAATTTTGAACAAAATAAAATTTAAACTAATTCATGCTAGAAAGAAAGAAATAATTATTTTAATGAAAAATTTGATATCCATAAGTGATTAAGGCAATTACCTGTGAAAAAAAATGAACTAAGAAATTAATTTTATTTTGATATCATCGTGTTTTGATATAAAACGAATTAATATTTACACATTAAAATATGCAATGTTATTTTACATATTTTAAAGATGAGAATTTTACAGCTTTAAAGGTTATATTTTGTATTTATAATATTGAAGTAAAAAATAATATAAATTTAATTATGTTAGATTTAAAAATTTTGTGATCTATAATGTAGATAAATGTTTTTCGGAATAATCATATCATTAATATTTGGTTAATATGTTGAACCAACTAATGTGTTTCATCTTTAGAACAAAGTGAAGAAATTGACTGATCTTCACGAATAGATAGTATGAATACATCATTACTCGAAAAAAACACTTAAAACTAAGTCTTAAATTAATTTATTATTTTAAATTAAAAATCATTCTAATAATATATATGATATGAATTCATAAATTTTATTGTGTTAATTAAGAAATATCTATAGAAAAACCATATTTATACATGTTATACATGAACAATCTTACACAAATTGGAGGTATGGGAAAGTATGTTATTGGGAGATAGGAATATTAGTGAAGGTAATTGAAAAGCCAAATAATATTATGTTAATGTTGGGAAGTATGTAATTGGGAGAGTTGTATAGTGAAGGTAATATAACCATTTCTTCTTTATTAGTCAAGTAAGATTGTGTTAATGTATTTATCGTTATGTAAATAGCTTGGATTTTTTTTTGATATTACTTATATAATTATTTGATATTATTTATATAATAATATTGGTAAAATAGTACTTATGTATACATTATTAAAAATGTTATTAAAGGATTATTACAAGTTTGTAATCTTGGCCTTTCATGATATATTAGGGAGAATTAAAAGACAAAAAAGTAGTGTATCTTTTAATTTGGATATATATTATAATATGCTTGAACAAAAAAATACAAATACAAATAGCTAAATAGTTTTTTCATATATACCATATTTATGTTATTACTTTTTTATTAAAAGAAAAAGATATATTTTTATTTACATAATATTTTGTTATATATATATATATATATATATGTGTGTGTCTTAAATTGATGTATTGTTTCATGTATATATATATATATATATATATATGTTATATTTTTGATGCATTGTTTAAAATCATTAAAAAAAATTAAAATATTTATGCCATAAAGCGTTCCTCTCTTAGAAAAATTCCCTCCAGCCAACCTGTCATCACTCTACACATTTGGATTATATGCTATAAAATCCAAAGATGCTTAGCCATTCCATCAGAATGAAGTTATAAAAAAGGGTTATTAAACCATAACCCCCTTACATTACGGTTCTGATGCAAGCAATGATTAAGAGGAACCACCCTGCTCCCTCTGCCATGACGTTGTCTCAATTCCAACATGTTCTCTTTTGGGTGTGACCTCTATGATGGGTGTTGCAAACCCCAACCCCCTTACATTACGGTCCAGATGCAGACAATATAGTTAAGGGGAACCACCCTGTTCCCTCTGCCGCGACATTGGCTCAACTGCAACCTAGTATCTTCGGGCTGTGACCTCTGTGATGGATGTTGCAAAGCCTAATTAGTGAAGTCAGCTCTTGTGCTATGGCTATCGTTGCTTCTCTCACACTCGGTGAGTACCACAACTTATACGGTGCATTTTTTGTCTCTGCATTCAAATTTAGTTTTTCTTATGCAGGTTTTTTATAATTCTTTTTTCTCTTCGGCTTTAAGATGCATCTCTGTTCGATTGGTGTCTCCTTCTGTGAGTAGTAGGGTTTAAATTCCTTCTTCTCCAGCTTCAATGTAATTGAGGTTAAAATCATTTTATATTATAAGGGAAACCTGTAGTGGTTAAATATATATCCATTTGACCATGGATTTCTACGAATGTAAATAATTGTTTTTTTTAGTGCTGCATCAAATAGTTTTCCATGAAATCTTAAGGTACATAAACAAAGACTTCTCCTGCTTCTTAGAATGCATATATAATTTTTTATAGAAAACCCCTTTATTATTTGGAAGCGCTGGCCTCTGTTCCCCTGGAGTTAGCCTCACCCCCCTCTTTCATAATCGTTATAACTCAACCTTCTACTACATGATAGAGAGCTGATATCTTCTTCCTTCTTGGCTTGAAAGGATGGCCTTACTATATTTTTTGAAAAAAAAATTCAATGATACTAATATTAGTTTCAGTACATAATTTTTCTATGAAGTGTGGAGATCAATCCTTGGGAGTTGCACAAGAAAATAGAATAAAATTAATATATTTTAGGAGATAGTTTCCTCAAGAGTTTCCCAAAGAAATAAGTGGGTATGTGAGAAAATAATTGGCTAAGTGTTTTCCAGAGTTTCTCATTCAACAACGAGAAAAATGATTCTCTTTTAGTTTTTGCTCGTAGATGGAGCAGGAAATTGAAATATATTTTCTATTCAATTTATTAATGAAAAAAGGCCTCAAGGTTTTTCCTAAGTTGATTTCCCGTAGAAATCAATATGTACTTGTGGTTTTGCTTGTTCATGTCTATGCATTTTGTTCTAAATTGAGATTTCCATTCCACGTATCGGTAGAGTAAAATTATGATTTCTGCTAGAAATCAATATGTACTTGTGGTTTTTCTTGTTGTATGTCTATGCATTTTTTTCTAAATTGAGATTTCCATTCCACATATAAGTAGAGTAAAATTATGCCTCACATTTTTTAGTTACAATTTTTGAGCATGCAATTTGTATCAAATTTCTAGACATACTCAATGTTGATGAGAAGACCAATTATTAAAATCTACTGAATGTGAAATTTCTTAGACACAATATTCTTAGTGTAGGTCAAATGGGCTATAAAGGATATAATGTGACTTTTTTATCTCAATACCATGAGATATGGAAAGAGGAGAATGGATCTTTTGGGAAAGGACATCATCACTCACAACAATGTATATTTGATTGGTGATTCAAGACTAAGTTTGTACCTGAGTAAAACAAATCAAACATGGCCACGGAATAGAATACTTTGTCACATAAAATTCGAAAAAATAATAAATATTAAAAAAATTGAAGCACTCATAAGATTGACAAAAATGTCAAATCATGATAATTCCATTTCCGAGTAATTTTATTTATTAAGCTCAACCTCTAATTTACCTCTAGTTTACTTTTGGAGCTAGTTCACACTAATATTTATGGCCCTATAATGACCAATATCCAAAAAGTAGAAAGTTAATATATATAATTTATTCATGGCATTACGTGGGCCACTTGGACTAAGTTTTTGAATGAAAAATAAAAGACTCTAAAAAAAATTCAAGATGTTTAAAGCTTAATAGGCTAAAAATCATGGAAAATTTTAGGGGCTAATATTCGCAGGTGGGCTAATTTTCCATGGTTTTTCTAAAAAATAGATTCTCCAATTTCCATTTTTTTATAAAAATGATTTGCCCAAATTTTACAATATAAAATTATTTTACATTAGAAATCACCAACATTATATAGAAAATATATATAATATCATTATAAATTTGAATAATTTTACAAATACATCAATAAACATTTTGTAGTTTTCATATTAGGAACTAGTGAGATTTGCCAATTTTTTAAACTTCAAGATAGTTTTCCATCCTTAAAATTATCCCTGCTGAAAATGAGAAAGATCTAGAAATTAATTGCTTAATATAAGAAATAGGTGGAGAATTCTCCTTAATATAAGAAATAGGTGGAGAATTATCCTTAAGAAAGTTTGAAGGGTATTTTGAATAGCATGATATAAGGAGGTAGTATTCACTCGCCAGAAATTCACAACTGAATGGATTGTTAGAGAGAAACATAACAATTCAAGATATGGCCAGAGCAATGATGGATGAAGTGGAGGTTTCGCACATCTTGTGTAGAGAAGCAACACAAATCATTTTATATTTAGTAAATAGGACTGAACACATGCCTAATACTAATCAGAATCCCTATGAGCTATGAAAAGGGATACCGACATCAATGAAACATTTCAAAGTATTTGGGAGAAAGTATTATATAAAAATGAAGGATAAAAAGCATATAAAATCTGACTATTGAGTTGATGCATGTATATTTATTAATTAATTAGTCAATATTAGAGGTAACAAGAGCTTTAACATGAGTGAAAAGAAGAGTTGAATATTGTATTCATATTGCAACAGATGAAATACTGCCATGGATATAGCCTTATTGAGAAATGAGATCTCCGGTGAATAAAAATCAACCTCTAGATTATGATACCGAGAAAAAGAAAAATTAAAGGATGAAGGCAATGAAATAGGTACAACATAGAGTCCCAAAACTGTTTCCAAGTATGTGCAGAAACAATACCCAGAAAGTCAAATTATTGATGACCATAGCCTCAGTGTGCAAACTAGAAGGAAATTTCTTAATAGTCTGAGTTGTTCTAATATTCCCTTGCTGTAACAAATTGAGCCGAAAAGTATTAGTTAGGAAAGTGTAGAAAGCGTCTAGGTGAAGGGAATGAATGAATAATTGCACCTCATTGAGAAAAATTATACATGGGAGCTTCTCCTAGACCAAAATAGAAAAAAATTATAGGCACCAAATGGGTCTTTAAAAATAAGATAAATGACAAAGGCCATGTGATAAGGATAAAACCCAAATTGGTTTGTAGAGGGTATGCTCAACTGCAAGGGATATAATTTTTAGAGACCTTTGCACCTATAGAAATATTAGAAGCGATCTCAATGTTTCTTTCCTTTTCCAACCATAATAATACCAAATTATATAAAATGGATGTGAAATTGACCTTTCTCAGTGGTTATCTAGAAGAGGAAGTATATATCAAGCAAACAAAATGTTTCACTTGTGCAGACTAAATGAGGTTGTATATGTGCTAAAACAATACCATAGAATTTGGTATGCGAGGTTGGACAAACATCCTCAATAACAAGGATTCAAAAGAGTGTACGTTGATACTAACTTGTATATAAAATCCAAAAATGCTCATTTTCTAGTTGTGGTAGTCTATGTAGATGATATTATCAAATAGTAGTTGGGTCTCCTCCATACATATGACTCAATTAAAATGAGTAGTGTTAGACACTCAAATTGTTGGATAAATTACAAATTACACTCCAAAGTTCTAGTTGGAGTTTATTATATCGATCCCATCCTCTTCCATTCATGTTAAATGGGGAGAAGAAGTTTTTAAATGCAATGATTATGATGACAAGGGAAATGTAGAGATGGAGAAAACACTTCTTTCTATACAGGGGATCTTTGTTTGTTTCCATCAGTGCTGAAGGTGGATATCGATTAGCATGATGTTGGCATTAGCGTCAATTTCGAAAGAAGGTAATGAGCATGGTGTATCAAGCGCAAGTGGAGATTTTTGGTTGTTATAGTCCTTGATATAGAATCATCATAGTAGTAGGATATGTAAAGAATCTATAAAATCATATATCTATAGTGGTTGGGGTCCCTAGGATTTGAGGGCATCGTTTTCCTAGAGAGGTTAATTGAAATGCTCCTAAAAATAAAACAACTACAATTTTCACTAAAATAGATTTCTTAAGTATGGTGAGGTCCAAAAAAATCCCTCATGGATCAAAAAATATTACAGATGAAATCTCGAAAGCCAAAAGATCCAAGTTATAGAGCAAAGGTAAATAGTGGATTTAATTAGCATTAATACTAGCATCCTACTTGGCAATTTGACCAAATTTGGTCGGCACATCACCGTGAGAGGTATTCCCTAGAGATTCATAAAAGCACACAACTCAAAATAGCTAATGATTTAAGGTCAGGATGAGACATTAGGACGCATTGGAAAAGGTTTGAATGTGAGTGACCAATGAGAATCCTATGAGGGTTGAATGAGGGTCTCAAAGGGGAGACATCACCAAAGAGGATGTCCCATGGATTAAGCTAATGAGACAAAAAGGTGAAGCTATGGGATGACACGGTGGAAAACATGGCCAAATAGGTGATCTGATTGTGTATATGAATAAGAACGTTGGAGATAAAGTCCCACATGACACAAAATCCTAGAGGATCCCAAGCAGGTTTATTTGCAACATATATTAAAAACATCAGGTAGACGAGATCTTATGACATCATGGTATTTGAACAGTAAAAAACAAGAACGATGGACCAATCAGAAGGATGTAAGAGACATAAAGGAGCATTTTCACCGACATGTGTAAGGCTAGAGGTTTTCCCTTCACATTTCATAAGATAGGAAAATCCATAAAGGCTTGCGGTTACTTCACACCCAGACATTTTGATGTACATGTATTCTTGAATATATTAATATTGGTGCAACATGACCTTGTAGTACATGTCACCCGAGAGGTTTTTTCTGTAGAGGCATATTATGAGGAGGTTAGGGTAAAGCATATGGGGGAAAAATAGTTTTCATACTTTTAACAGTCAGACCAATTAACTAAATTGGTTGCAAGGTCTTGGTTGTGGGTGATATTGATGTTTTTTTGAGAGAGGGTGTTTGTGCATATTATAATAATAAAAAAAGTGATGAGTTTAAAAAGGTTATTATTTCTTCTGAACATAAGTAGGTCTGCATTTTTTATCTTAATGTGTTATGTTTAACATTTGTTCCATATTGGTGGGTCCTCCTTTGATTGGAAGACAAGGATCCAATGATTTTGTAGCATTTAACGAGTTCACCAAGTTTAGGATTAAATTAGAGGCATTTTCGACATTAATAGTAAATGTAGAGGATGTCTTGTCAAGGAAGCAACGACCATGAATCTTATACCGTTAATAGACAACCACCTACTTTAAATAACAACATCCCTTATCATTATTTGTGACTAAGGAGAATCAAGAAACGGGGAAGGAGAAAGCAACAGGGACCACAATCTACAAAACAATGTTAATGGAGATTATACCAAAATATATAAATGTCATGATAATGTACATCTCAAGGTTTTGAGATCCATGTTATTTTTATAGACACAATGTAATGGAGGAACTATTTAAGTGTACAATTGGAATGAGAATTAAATCTCAGCGTCAGAAAATATTGTGTGGCCATTCTCGACATTATTACAAAAACATTGGTTGAATAATTCGAAGAAATATAAAAATGGATTTTCTTGCAGTAGTACACTGAAGCCGATAAATTCACAGAGGCTGCAGCATTGTCCCATGTACTGAAGAGGAACAAAATTGTGGAATTGAATGTGAAAATTTTGGAAGGTAAGTAGATTTTTGGTGGGTGCTCTAGGTGTGAGCTAGTGTAGTTGTGAGGATAGAATAGTAAATTTCCTAGAGTAGAGAAGATGATGTAGTTTTAGAAATTAGTATACACTAAGCATGAATACATCCAGATTCGCCTGATCTCACAATGTTTAAATTCTTGCAAAATACATAATCATTCTGTTTTTAATATTTTGCCCAAAATTAATTGCAAACACATGTGAAGCATAAATAAAAACAATCGCACATAACACAGTTGTTTAACGGGAAAGCCTGAAGCTTAAAACACCAACTATCATATATTATGTATCATGGAGATCATGGAACAATCTCATACAAAACTTAGTACATCAAGCTCTCAGTAAAATCAATCATAACACACTAACATAGAAGAAATATGGAAATCCATGCACCAATTTTTGCCCTCCTACTAGCCAGTGTCCACTGCGCAATCCTTGCTGAAGAATAGCTCTGAATGAATTCAAATTACCCTTGCCTTGACTACGCAATCCTCATTGGAAACTCAAATGTGTGTGTGGTGCAATAAATGCATCACTATAGTCACAACAGATAGTCCATCTTTCCCTTTCACCTATCTTTCCACTGGGTTTCCACTGGAACTACCATGCACTGTAGTTAACTGATGTATTGTTCATTTGATTAATGAGTTATTATTTGTGAATCAATTAAATAATTAATTCACTCCACTCTCACTAGTGTATCATTCAGTGAGACTAGATACAACTAGCTCAATTGAGTTTAACTCCATTAACTGAGTTAAACTGAATAACAACTCCATGAACTACTCTTCCAACTCTGTCATAAGTTTGCCACTTCAGTTATAAGTGAGTCGTCCATGCATGAACCACTAGTAAACCCTAGAAATTGCATAATTATTTCAGCCCACTGATTTTCCAAATTTTCTCATTGAAATTAAGTGCTCCAAGAGAATAAGTTGTTGTTTATTGTTGGATTATTATTAAGAGCTAATAATAAGCGACACTTCTATTCTTAGATCGACGATATATAAATAGACATCGCCCAATATTCTAAAAATAAAGTTTCATATATTTTTCCATCTTGACCAACCATCCACAAATAGCATCCTGCAACTTCTGAAATATGATCACCATGTCCAAAAATAGACATAGTCTAAAAATAGACTTGCGCCAAAAATAGCCTGTGGGCCCATTTAGTGAAGGAAGCTCTTTTCACTAAGCTCATCATCTTGTTGAATCTCAACACTCACTCTCAACAAGATAGGAATTATCTTTCACCCTGATCCTGTCTTTATGGTATTCGAATTTTCTCCTACCAAGCACCTTCGTTAGAATGTTTGCATCCTGATCCTCCGTAGGAATGTACTAAAGCAACACGATCTTCCGCTACACACAATATCTGATATGATGATACCGGATATCAATATGTTTGGGTCTATCATGAAACACAGGATTAATTGAGATTTTAATGCAACTCTAATCATCATAATGTATCACTATAGGATCTAAATGTGAATCTAACAAACCAACCAAGATCTTTCTCATCCATATAGCCTCACATGCATCTTGACTTGCTACCATGTATTCTGCTTCTGCTGAACTGAGTGCCATAAATCTTTATTTCTTTTTGTACCAAGAAACTTCCCTAGATCCAATACTGAAAATCCCTCCTGATGTGCTCTTTCTGTCTGTTGGGCTGCTTGCCCAATATGCATCTGTGAAGCCATGAAACTTCACCTCATCCATATGAATGTACCATAAACCATACTTAGATGTTCCCCTGAGATATATCAAGACATGATTTCCTTCCTTCGAAAAGAGCTTGGTTGGCTTAACCATCGCTTGTGAAAGCTGGTTCACCGCATAGCATATGTTTAGTATTGTACTAACTAAATACTTGAGAAAACCCACCAACTGTCGATAAACAGTGGCATCCACTACCTCTACTGATGTAGCATCCTCTTTCCTCCAATTTCTTGGAAGAGGAGTGTTGATAGGCTTGTATCCTTGCATGTGAAACTCTCCAATATCTCCCGAACATACTTTCCTTGAGACACAAACAGTTCACCTTCCCGCTACCATATTTCCAATCCAAGGAAATAATGAAAGAGGCCCAAATCCTTCAGCTCAAACTCCTTTGCAAGCTCTACCTTGCATGAGTGAGTCAACTGCTCATCACTCATTAGTATTAAATCATCAACATAAAGAACAATGATTAAAAGCTTACCCTCCACCACAATTTGGTACAGGTTTGCATCCACATCACTCTTGGTGAAGCCAAGTCCATTGAAATAGTTTTCGATCTGAGTGTACCAAGCACGTGGTGCTTGCTTCAACCCATACAATGCTGTTTTGATTTTGCACACATGTGACTCGCTGCTAAAGATCTAAAATCCCTTAGGCTACTCAATGTACACCTCTTCCTCAATGATCCCATTAAGGAACTCAGTCTTCACATCCATCTAATGAATGTGCCAACCCATATGCGCTGAGAGAGCAAGGATGGTCCCTATGGAAGAATATTGTGTGACAGGTGCAAAGTTTTCTTCATAATCAATCCCCTCAATCTGTGAGAAGCCCCGAGCAACAAATCTTCCCTTATACTTCTCGACGCTCCCATAAGAATCTTGCTTTACCTTGTAGATCCATCTTGATTGTACAAATACTCTTCCCACCAGCCTTGGAACAATCTCCCAAGCACTATTTATGACAATGGAGTCATACTCCTCCACCATGGCATCTACCCATGTGGGCTCCTCCACTGCTTCTTCAAAAGAATATGGATCTGTCACGATACACTTGCTCATAAGAGCCTTGTATCTATTAAATCAGTCATGTGACTATCTCTGTCGTTGCTATGATGTAGGGACTCCTAGATTCTCTGCCGCATCAAGCTTCAGTATCTCAGCTTCTGTGGTACACTTTCTACCTTTTCTGATGTTTGGTTATGCATGAGTGGACTCCTCCACTCCATGAATCTCCTATTGTGGCTGATCCACATCCAGAGGCTCATGTTTTAGAACAAGCAGTGCCTTCACTGGATCCAAGTCTAGCTCCCTCCCAAGCATAGCTTGTGCAGCACCCGTGATCGTTCTATTCTTCCTCTCTGTGACCCCATTCTATTGTGGGTTATGAGGTGCTATGAGTTCTCTTTTAATTCCTTCTTTGATACAGAAGTCTTCGAATTCACCTGAGATATATTCACCACCATTATTGCTCCATAGAGCTTTCACTTGCTTCCCCGAGTCCTTCCCCACAAATTCTTTAAACTCACATAACTTTGAGAATGTTTCGCTCTTATTCTTCATGAAGATGATCCAACATCTACAGGAATAGTCATCAACAAATATAGCATAATACCTGTGTTTTGTTGTTGAAGCAACTGAGAAAGGTCCACAGACGTCTGTGTGAATTCTCTCAAGGATCACCGAAGCATAATTCTCCTTCTCATGAAACGTGGTCTTCACAAACTTACCCATAGTACATCCCTAGCACTAATCTTATTGTGCAAGAGTACCCTTGGGAATTCCAGTAGAAATATGTTGCAAAATATTCAAAGCGCCATGGTCAAGATGGCCCAATCTCCTGTGCCATAATTCGCCCTCATCCCAGGTCACCATTTCTTCTTATTTTCCCACCATTTCAGCGAAGCCATCTATCTCTAGCTTGTAGAGATTCTTAACTCGAATCCCTATCTTCTTCATTTGACCCCTTGTTTTCTGTCGAAGGAAGGATTTTCCCTCACTGAAAACAACATCATAACCTTTGTCTTCCAACATTGCGACCGAGACCAAGTTCTTCTTTAGACCTGGAACATGCATAACATCCTTCAACAAGAATGGATTACCGAACTCCCTCTCAAAGGTAATGGTCCCAATGCCGGTCGCACTGTATTGACCATTGTCGCCTATCTCTATATGCATTTGGACGTCCTTCTCCTCCAAGTCACTAAACAACTCATTGTCTCTCTTCATATGGAAAGATGCACCACTATCAAGATACCACACTAATCCCATATAGCTTGAAACCAAGAATGCAATGAAAGAGAAATAAAATTCAAATTGTGAGGCTAAGGCCTCTCCAGCTACAGCTGCAACAACCTTCCTATTCTTCTTCTTTTGTGGGCAGTTAGTGGCGAAATGCACATCACCAAACTTGTTCCTAGTGGAGAAATGCACCTATAGCAACCTTCCCTAGTGGAGAGATAGGTGAAAGGGAAGGTTCCTAGTGGCGAAATGCACATCACCAAATTTGTTCCTAGTGGAGTATGTCCAAACGTAATGGATGGGGAAATATCCCAAATTTGTATGTACATCCCTTGGTGGTAGGATTCCTTTTTCCTCGAATTTAAATCAGCAATTCCTTATTGAAACTTCATGAGATTATAAAGTTTCATGTTGGAAAGAAGATATTTAACATCAGAAATGAAGAAAGTGATAGTACACCTTTTAATGTGATATAAAGTTAATTTTTTTTAATAATATTGAATTTTAATCTTCATTTTTAATTCATTGATATAAAAATGTTAGAGAACTAAAATTTTAAATTATTAAAAATATAAATTTAGATTGGTAATCATGTAATATAATTACTCATTATTAAATATATATTACTACATTTTTATTATTTATGTTTTGATTAACAAATATTATTATTTTTACTAATAATCATCATATTTTTTACTAGAATTTGAAACTAATTATAATCATTTAACATTTTTATGTAGCTATTTATTACAATTTTGATCCACATATATTTATTATTATGTTGGATTAAAAATTGTTGTAAATTAACTACTCCTTATAAATTTGCATTTTATATAATATATATAATAAATTAAAAAAGTACGCTATATATATATTAAATTATGCATTAAAAAAACATAAATAAATATTTATATCTTGGAATCGTGTAGGATATGAAGTGCATGTAATAGAATAGAATTTAGTCATTTTTTACAATTGGGAGAGTCATTTGTTACATGTTTTCAAATCATGAATCATAATGCTCGTTTAAATAGGTAATCAATCACATGGAAACTTATTTTTACTATTTTAATAAAATTTTGGAAAAATTAAAGATAAACCATGCAACTGTAATTCTAACTATTTGTTTTTGTTACTAACATATTTAATAGCAAGAGATCCGAAAAAATATTTTTTTCAAAATAACTAACCAAATTTTTCATGGCTTGTTTTATTTAATATGATTTATAACATGAATGTGGTAAATAAATACCCTATTTATAATAAATGAATCATTAAAAATAAAATATATAAATATTTATATCTTTTAATCTTGTGGGATATGAATTTTTTTTCTATATGTGGATTTTCCTAATATTCCAAATAGTTTTTTATACCATTATCGCATCCCTTGTAAGACTGTTCCTCACTTCTCCTTCCTATCCATATGAAATAAAAATGTTAAGGTAAATAATATCCAAATAAAACTTCAAATAGGAACTCACGAGTAGTAGTGAAGAACACACTATTAGAAGAGTGTTGCGTATATACCAAATTTCTATCCAAAGTCTTCAGATTCTTTTGACTGTAATGACTCAAATGCTACACCAGAGTCATCTTAACTAATGTTGTATACCTCTTTAACTTCATGTCCATCTTCTCCAACAATTTAGTCTAAAATTCACTAACAAATTTTGTACCGGTATATAAAAATGTGGTCCTTGGTATCCCATATTTCTCCCATACCTATTCAAAGGGAACATTTTCCCCCTATTTCTTGCACATGGTAATTTTATGGGGCATCGAAATACACATCTTTTTGAACCTATAAACTACCATGAATAAGTAGTCATGTATCTTCTTATTTTTTCTTATTTTTATAGATTCCATAAAAATTCTTTACTAATGATGAGTGGATATAGGTAAGAGATTGTATACACCTTGTTTCATATTACTAAGATCGTTGGTAGAACAAAAAATTCATCCTCTTACGATCATGTATACATGTTCTTGCATGTTGTGCCAATACACATGTGTCTAGAACTTGGCCACTATTTTCCCTACACAAAAAATTCCTCAAAATTTGGTGGTGTCACCCTCTCTAGTTAACCACAATCACTCACCCTTACTAATGCATAACTTATTTAGCTAGAATAGTAACCCATCGTAGAAATGGTAGTCAACTATGTTGCCACCTTTGTGCACATCAAAATGGCTCTGCAACTATTGATACACCTCCTTAAAGTCCCCATCCTATGAATTTTACTCTTTGTACGAATCATGGGTGAATGACTTAGTGTGGATGAGTTTTCCAAAAGTTGTGATATTTGATATTAGTGTCCTTTGCAGCATGTTGACCTACTTGTTATTGTGGCCCCTATTATACTATATCACTAATACAACTGATATAGAAACCCCATCCCCTTGTAATGTCTAATGTATTATATATTAGTATGGGATTATAGCTACTACACTACCTCATCATCTCTGTGGAATACATTCTCCTTTCACATTAGGTTTTGTTTCTAGTTCTTGACATCTTGTATTGGGCCATAGAGCTCTTTGTTGTAGGTAAGTTAGCTTAGAATCGTCACATGAAATAATTCATAAAGTTAGGGTACAAGTATTCCTCCTTTCATCAAGAGTACTCCCATAGTATAACCAGTCATGTCTACCCCTTAAGGGAGGCTGAAAGTTTGGTAATTCTAGAACTGGTGCTTGAGCGATATTGTCCATTGAATGCTCAAAGGTCATCTACTAATATTTTTCCCACTTGGAATTGTTAGCACTCATATTTATGTTGTGGTCTATTATTGTTATTGTTGGAAATGAGCGAATTGAATTCCCTGAAGTTTTGTGTTGTCACAATGAAACTCCCAACCTTAAAACTTGTCACATTAAACCATTACAAATAAATAAAATAAATAAAAATAATAATATTTCATTCGATCCGCTTAGATTTACTTCGTTACAAACAAACCATGTTAATATATGATACATAATATTTTATAAAAAATTTATATTTTAATTAATTCTTGTAAATAATATTATTGTATAATTTATAATATTGTAATATAATATGATAAATTATTGGTATAATATTATAATTTTTTTTCTAAATTAAATATGTAAATAACATTGTTCGTATTAAAAGCTGATAGTAGTATTTTATAAGATATTTGTATAAAATTATTATGTAATAATACATTTTTATAAGAAATTTTAATATTAATTGATTTGTTATAATTTATATTATTTTATTTTATATAACACTAATTCTATATAATATTTAAGTTCCTAGAGTACAGAAGATGATGTAGTGAGGAGAGCAGTGGAGAGTGAGGTTGCATAAAAGAGAGGAAATATCTCCGAGAGATAACCAAGGGGGTTATTTATGTTTTTGATGTAATAGTGGTAGGCCACTATTACTTTGTTTGAAAATAGTATGAAAAATAAGACAATTGTATTAGAAGTTTGCGTCCTACATTCATAAGAGAAAAATAAGACAATTGGTTTAAGAAGGTTGCGTATTACATTCATAAGAGGAAAAATAAGACAATTGGCTTAAGAAGGTTGTGTCCTACATTCATAACAGGAAAAATAATAAAATGGGTTTAAGAAGGTTTCTTCCTACATTCCTAAGAGATCACTGCATCTTGGAATGTTGTGGCTTGCTAATTTGAAGGGGTTTGGTGCCTCCTATGAGTGGGTTCTTACAAAAAAATTGATGTAACTCAATAGGATCTTAGATTAAAAAATATTAACAAACATATTGGTGGCTTTTTTCTTGTGGGTTTCTGCACTAAATCCTTATGTCCATGTTTTTGTTCTTCCTGTATTGATAATATATGTATGTGAATTGTTACTGTGTTTCTCATCTGTTTAGTTAATAATGTGTTGAGAATGCAGCAAGATGATGGAGCTTAGTGAAATGAAGTCGCCTTCACTAAGTGGGCCCGCAGGCAAATTCTGGCGCAAAGTCTATTTTTAGACTATGTCTATTTTTAGACATACGGAGCATAATTCAGAGATTCCAGTTGGAGATTCCTGAAGTATGCGACATGTTGGTAAAAATAGATGAGACTCATATTTTTAGGTTCCAGGCTATTTTTAGACTGCATCTCCTAAAAATATGGAAGTCAAATATTATTTACCCTTAATAATATTTTGACTATAAACAGCAGTTTACTCTCTTGGAGTACTTCAGTTCGAGTCATGGAAGTGGCTCATGCAACTGACAGAGGAATCAAGTGGTTCCTAGGGTTTGATGGCATCTTGCATGGTTGACTTCAGTTAGACTTCAGTGGCAGAAGTCTTGGAGGAGTTAATGAGACAGATAGTGGAGTTGTGTTCTGTTTATCTTAGTTGAACTAGTTGAGATTAGTTTAACTAGCTAATCAATTAGTTATGAGTGGAGTGAATTAAATATTATTTAATTCACTAATTAGTAACTCATTAGTCAACTCAAGAACACTTCAGTTCACTACAGTGCATGATCAGTTCAATGGAGACCAGTGGAAGAGGTAGATGAAAGGGTGAGTAAAGTTATCAGTTGGAGGATCAGTTTTGCATGGGATTTGCATTACACTTGGAGGAATTGTCCATGAAAATTGCACAGTCAAGCCAAGGGGATTCGAACCTTGGATCTCTTCATATACATGCCATGATTGCGCAATAGAGGCAAGGCAATCAGCAGTGAGTTTTGAACCAGTGACTTGTTCAAAATTGAGTTAGATTGTGTGTGACTTTATGAGAAAGTACTGAGTACTTGTGAGGAGTATTGTACTTGTTTGGTTACATGATTTCTCCATTATAATATACACAATAGCTGCGGGGTTTTCAGCTATAGGCTTTCCCCATACATATTGAGTTAATGTGTGATTGATTTGATGTGCGATCACTTCTATTATTTCCGCATGTGACAATTAATTGTAGATGAGATTATGTGTTATGCATGCAATTCGAAATTGATGTGTAATCGGGTTAATCTCCATTGAATAAGTGATTTATTCAGCTAATTTCTACATGGTATCGGAGCGAAGTTAATTGTCGAGATCTATTACGGTGATTGCAAACTTATTTCCTCGGACAGAGTCTGCATACGGGCCAGGAAGCCTCCGGATTCATCTTTCTTCGGAAAGTGAAAGGTCTGGTAAAAGCCCCTTGCAGTCAATCTCTGATTTGGAAATAATTTGTTCTCAAGTGTAGATCGGAAGTGATAGAGCTTGGAGTTTGGAATTCAAATTTTGCAGTAGCTTTTTTTTCTTGGTGCCGGTGTTGAAAATGTCTTCTTTCAACGGTTTGCGACTCGAATATGCTCTTGAAGGCAGTTCGAATTATGTTGCATGGAAGGATCGCATGGAAGCAGTGTTAGAAGATAATGGTCTGAAGGAGTTCGTAGATACGGATGTCCCAAAGCCCACTGATGTAGCTGCAGTCGATGCATGGAAAAAGAAGATAGCGAAATGTCGAAGGATCCTGTTGGAGGGCGTCAAGGATCATATTGTATCTAGCCTGCATGGAAAGGCTACTCCATATTTAATGTGGAAAGCTTTGACGGATCTATTCCAGAGTAAGAGTGACCAAAGGAAGCTGGCACTTAAAGATAAGCTTAGGAACATCAAGATGGAGAAGGGCGACAGTATCGCCAAATACCTCACGAAGTTCACTCAATGCAGAGATGAGCTGGGAAGTGTGGGGGTTACTGTCGATGAAGAGGACATGGTCGACCTGGCTCTCCTTGGTCTTCCGAAGGCTTGGCACTCATATCAAGATAGTTTCAATGGTCGGGAGAAGCTGCCAGGATGGGAGCGCCTTTGGGCGGATCTCATGCAGGAGGAGATAAGGAGGACTACTCGAGATGGATCTTCATCAAAGGGAGCTGATGAAGAAAACTGCACTTTGGTGTCCAAAGCAAAGAAGGGGAAGGGTAAGAAAACCTCTCATTCTGGTGCAAAGGGCAAGAAGCAGGATATGGCGAAAGTGAAGTGTTTTCACTACCATGATCACGGACATTATGCTACCAATTGTCCAAAGAAGAAGAAGAACAAGCAAGCGGGAAGATCTGCAGATGGAGAAGCTTTGGCTTCACGGTTCGAGCTTGACTTTTCACTGATTGCATGCTTGGTTTCAAGTGTGATGGGATCGGTGTGGTTCTTGGACAGCGGTGCGTCATTTCATATGACGGGAGATCGGGAGTTGTTCTCAGATCTGGAGGACAAGGATTTGGGTATGCACATCGAGATGGGCGATGACGGTAGATACAGTGCGACTGGTATCGGTACCGTATCCTTTTAGAGGGAGTCTGGTAAACCCTTTGTCTTAAAGGATGTCATGCATGTACCTGGATTGAAGAAGAACCTGATTTCAGTAGCGATGTTGGAGGATAAAGGGTATGATGTGGTCGACCCATGGTATTCATCCACCCATGATATTTATTCGCCCATGGTATGTATCCACCCATGGTATTCATCCACACATGGGATTTACCCATGGTATTGTAAGTGGTATCTACCCATGGAATTGGCCCATGGTATCCACCTATGGTATTGTATCTCAAAAAAAGAATATAAATAATAAGCCTCACTTTTTAAAAGGACAGATTGTCCGCCACAATGTAGCTTCTACAGTTATTCTCTGTTTTAATAAAACAAGTTTATTTGTGGTTTTATTTTCTTTGTGTTCTCTCTTTTTTTCTGGCATTGTAATTTTGCAGATCTGGTCAGATCCATTTCAAATTTTAGATCTTGGGGGTCTTCTCCCAAGATCTGGATTAGTGGTATCAGAGCGGTCTGCTTTTTCTTGATCCTTCTTTGCATGTCCCCAACGAGGTCGGGGTATAAGGAGCTAGGGCTTGATCTAGTGGAACCTTTGCAAGATCAGCCTCGCAAACCTCGACGGACGCCCACGGGGGACGAAAAGAAAGATGAGGGAGCAGGAGATCCTATCAAAATATTGCTCGAGGAGGCCCTCGAAAAATAAAGGAACACGATGATGGATAACTTTGCTCAGATCCTTCAACGACTGCCCACCGGCGGCGCATCTGCATCCAGTAGCCACTCTGGAGTTGCGACTCCCTTTAAGGTACAAGTAAATTTTGACATTCCCATATTTGAGGGTCAAATAGACGCAGATGTCGTAGATAGATGGTTGAATCTATTAGAAGGATATTTCTCTGTTCGTGACTTTTCAGACCGGGAGAAGATTATTTTTGCACTCCTCAAAGCTACCCCCCATGTTAAGGATTGGTGGGAAACCTACTGTGAGAACAAGGACCAGACAGAACCCTCTCTGTTCTCGGCCGTACCAACTTGGAATTCTTTCCGAGACGCCGTCAAGGAACAGTACTATCCAGTGGGGAGCTATGAGGACAAGTACATACAATGGACCACGCTGCGACAACAAAGGGATCAAGATGTGCATGAGCTGACGAATCTGTTCCATACCCTGCGCACAAAGTTGGGTATCAAAGATTCAGAGAAACATTTGGTGCTAAAGTATCGCAGCTGTCTGCACAAATACATTCAGGAGGAAATGGATTTCCTTGACATCTCCTCGCTTGGTACGGCATACCGGTATGCTGCCAAGATTGAGCAGAAATTCAAGCAGAAGAAGCGAGACTTTGGATCTGCGAATCAAAAGCAAGGGAAAGGTACTTCCAAACCGCAGAACAAAGGACCGAGCCAAGGCATGGCGGCTAAAGACAACTCATCGAAGCCACAAGAAAAGAACAGCACCGCAAAGCCAAAGAAGGACACGGAAAGTGGTGTGAGTTCCATAAGAGCTCCACTCACAACACAAGTGAGTGTCGGGCCAAGCAGTCGCTAGTGGCCGAGATGAGGGCTTCTGAGTCAGATGCATGCTCTGACTCAGAATCAGAACCTGAAAAGGGGAATGAAAAAGGGAAACAGATTATTGATGCGGAGCCCAACGCCATTGTTGCCACTACAAAGGTCCAGAAGGAGGAACCAGAAGATCCAGAGGAGGAGGAACGTCTCTTCCACTCCCAGATGTGGGTAAAGGGCTCCCCTGTACAGTTCATTGTCGACAATGGGAGCCAAAAGAACCTCATTTTAGCAGACGCCATGAAGTGGTTGGGCTTGCCGACCACAGCTCACCCACATCCATACACCATCGGGTGGCTTCACCAAGGACGAGATCTCTGCGTCAGCTAACAGTGTCACCTTCCCTATAGCATCAAGCCCTTCACGGATGAGGTATTATGTGATGTTGTTCCTATTGATGTTTCTGATGTATTATTAGGACAACCATACTTGTGGAAGCATCATGATGTGTATGAGTCTCAACCTCGTGCTGTTATTGTTACTTTGGGAAATAAGTTGTACAGGATATTAGAGGTACCACCTCCTGCGGCTATCTCTTTGGTTACTACAAAACAATGCAGTAAGCTCATTTCCCAAACCAGGAAATTCATTTTCCTGATGATCCTCACCCAGGGCAAGAAGAAGACTCTAGCCACGACCTCCAGACAGGGCTCCTCTGCACGACAACAACAAATGGATAAGGTTGTGGAGGAGTACGGGGACATCTTCACCTCACCCATAGGGGTTCCTCTGCACTGTCAGGTCAAGCACCCGATTTATCTGACCCTAGGTGCACTGCTACCCAATGAACCGATCTATCAGCGCTCTGTTCTGGATAATGATGAAATCAAGAGGAAGATTCAGGAGATGTTGCAAAAAGGTCACATCAGACCAAGTTCATCGCCCTGTGGGAGCTCGATCGTGTTGGTACAGAAGAAGGATGGGACGTGGAGACTCTGTATTGACTATCGGGCGCTGAACAAGATCACTGTCCAGAATAGGTACCCAATCCCACAGATTGATGACCTTCTGGATCAACTCAAAGGTGCAAAATATTTCAGTAAGATTGACCTGAAGTCTGGGTATCACCAGGTACCAATTGAACCCTCTGATGTGTGGAAGACTGCCTTCAAATCCAAGGAAGGCCTTTTTGAATGGCTACTCATGCCTTTCGGGTTGACGAATTCTCCTGCAACCTTCATGAGGATGATGGATGACATCTTGCGGCCATTCACCAACTCATTTGTAGTGGTGTACTTAGATGAAATTATGATCTTCAGCAAGACTTGGGAAGAGCACCTTCACCACATCCGACAAGTCCTCCAAACACTGCGGCAACACAAGTTGTGTGCCAATTTGGAGAAGTGCATGTTTGGCATGACCCAGGTTAAATATTTGGGATACATTATTGACAAAAGGGGGGTGCATGTGGATCCAGCCAAGATCCAAGTCATTCGGGATTGGCCAGCCCTAACCACTATAACAGAGCTTCGCAGCTTTCTGGGTCTTGCTAATTTCTACCATAGATTCATGTTAGGATTCTCTCATATCACTTGGACCTTGAGTCAAGTCACCAAGGGAGGAGCGAGAGCAAAATTCTTTTGGGCAGAACCTCAACCGAAGGCATTCACAGAATTGAAAAATCGCCTCTGTTCTACCCTAGTGCTCACATTACTAGACTTGCAACAGCCATTTGAGATCGAGACAGATGCCTCTGACTATGCTATTGGGGCAGTTCGTACTCAATAGGGACATCCAGTGGCATATCACAGTGAGACATTGTGTGAGACAGTTCGCAAGTATCCCACCTATGACAAAGAAATGTATTCCATTGTGAAATCCTGTCGACAATGGAAGCATTACATTTTGGGGAAGGAAACAATCATCCACATATACCACTGGCCCCTGTAGTTCATACAGACACAAGGGAAGTTGCAGAATTATTGCCATCAGAAGTGTTCCACATATCTACAACAGTTTCATTTGAACATCAAGTACAAGAAGGGTAGCACCAATAATGTTGCAGACTACCTCAGCCGACCACCGATCGTGGCGCTCACCACCGTGCTCAACTCTTGTGGGCACGAGACTTCTGATTGGCCGCTTCTCTATGAGAGTGACCCAGAATTTGGCCACAGTTACAAGGCACTCTTAGGGGGTACGCAAGTTCCAAACTTTCACCTCCAAGATGCACTTTTATGTCACCTGAGACACCTTTGTGTTTCTTCAAGCAAGCATGCCAAGATGATATGGGAAGCACACTACAGTCGAGTCGCTGGGCATTTTGGGGTCGAGAAAATAGTAGAAATACTACAAAAGTATTTCTATTGGCCGAACCTTCAAAAGGATGCCAAGAAGTACATCAGATCCTGCACTGCTTGTGCCATTGCCAAACCAACCATCAAGAAGCAAGGCCTATATACTCCACTACCTACCCCTAGTTGACCTTGGGAATCGATCTCCATGGATTACATGTCAGGCCTGCCTTCTACTAAGAATGTAAATGACTATGTTTTCGTGGTTTTTGACAGATTCTCGAAGATGGCCATTATGGCGACCTGTAAGAAGAATATCACAGCAGAAGCTACTGCTAAACTCTTCTTTGAATGAGTGTGGGTGCACTTTGGGATCCCATAGTCTATCATATCAGATCGAGATAGAAGGTTCCTCAGCACATTTTGGTCCAGCCTGTGGCCAATGTTGGACACAAAGCTCACCAAGTCCACAGCTTTCCATCCCCAAACAGATTCCATCCCCAAACAGATGGCCAGACAAAGGTCGTCAACAGAATGATTGTACACATTCTGCGCATGTACAATTCAAAGCATCCATGCACATGGGACAAGAGCCTCCCCTATGTACAACATAGTTATAACAAGGCTCTCCACAGTTCAATTGGCCATAGCCCCTTTCAGGTGGGCTTGGGATTCCAGCCAGTATTTCCCATTGACGTAGCCATGCCATTTGCAGCTGCTTAGGTCGATTCAGCTCATGTCCAGTCTGAAAGGGGCTTCATTGAGCACATTCAACACATCCGCCAATAGGTTCATGATATATTGGACAGAGCCAATGCAAAGTACAAGTTGCGCCATGATCAACACTGGGTGCCACAACTTCCAGGTGGGTGACAAAGTATGGCTACATTTTTAGAAGGAGCGCCTCACTGGACCCCACTGCAAGCTTTGCCGCTCCAATACGGGTCGTACACCGTCACCAAGGCTGTAGGGAACAATGCCTTCAAGCTTAGTATTCCTCCATTCCTTGGTCTGCACCCAGTCTTCAATGTGGATCACCTTCGTCCTTACTTCCCACCTCTACTGGACACCTAGGACATTGCAGAACAACTCACACCAACATATTTAAACCCAGAATGCATGGAACAAGCCACCACAGATTGTATCATGGACATGAAAATCAAGAACACTCACCAACAGAAGATCCAACTGTATCGAGTTGTCAAAGCTGGCCAACTCCTGCACCAAGAAAAGTGGTTCACCAGGGACCAAGTTCAGCAGAAATTTCCTCATCTCATAGAGGAACTTAACGCAATGGGGACCATTGCTTCCTAAGGAGGGAGGAATGATCCAGGTGGATATTGGTGGCCACCCACCTATTCCACTTGGGCCCCCACCATTGTCTCTTTCAGTTTTCCAGTTTTGGCATAACTTACTATTTTTAGCATTTTTCGGGTCCTGAACATCCGGAGCTCTGATACCACTGATCCAGATCTTGGGAGCAGACCCCCAAGATCTAAAATTTGAAATGAATATGACCAGATCTACAAAATTACAATGCCATAAAAAAAGAGAGAACACAAAGAAAATAAAACCACAAAGAAACTTGTTTTATTAAAATAGAGAATAATTGTAGAAGCTACATTGTGGTGGACAATCTGTCCTTTTACAAAGTGAGGCTTATTATTTATAGCTTTTTTTGAGATACAATACCATAGGTGGATACCATGGGCCAATACCATGGGTAGATACCACTTACAACACCATGGGTAAATCCCATGTGTGGATGAATACCATGGGTGGATACATACCATGGGTCACTTATAATACCATGGGCGAATAAATATCATGGGTGGATGAATACCATGGGTTGATGCCATTTTCCATGGGTAGATAAAATGGCTTCAACCCATGGTATTCATCTACCCATGTTATCCATCCACCCATGGAATTTCCCCATGGTATTGTAAATGGCATCGACCCATGGTATTCATCCACCCATGATATTTATTCGCCAATGGTATTATAACTGACCCATGGTATGTATCCACCCATGGTATTCATCCACACATAGGATTTACCCATGGTATTATAAGTGGTATCTACCCATGGTATTGGCCCATGGTATCCACCTATGGTATTGTATCTCAAAAAAGGCTATAAATAATAAGCCTCACTTTGTAAAAGGACATATTTTCCAACACAATGTAGCTTCTACAGTTATTCTCTGTTTTAATAAAACAAGTTTCTTTGTGGTTTTATTTTCTTTGTGTTCTCTCTTTTTTTCTGGCATTGTAATTTTGCAGATCTGGTCAGATCCATTTCAAATTTTAGATATTGTGGGTCTCCTCCCAAGATCTGGATCGGTGGTATCAGATTCAGGTTACGTCTCCACGAGAATGAGGGTTTGAAACATATTTCAGTTTCAATGTTTTGCAACAATCTTCAACAAAATCCATGAGTTTTTTTGGGAAGCGAGTTTTTAGATCAGATCTGAAAATTTTGGTGAAAATTTTGCAAAAAAAAGACCATATCTGGATTCCTTAAGAAAAAATAATCAAATTAAAAAAAAAAAATCGGCCAAATTGGAGTTCGGATGAGGGAGATATCGTTGATTCAAAATCAACAATGTTGAAGCAATTTTTCTGACGACAATTTATGGATGGCGGCTCTCCTGTCATTTTCCTCAATTTTTAGTGTAAATTTCAGAAGAATGGATATATATCTGAGCTCCTATTGAAAAATCACCCAATTTCAAAAAAAAAAATCAGTCGAATCGGAGTCTGGATGTGGGAGTTATTGTTGATTTAAAATCAACTATTTTTTTCAAAAATTTTGTGACGGCGAGACAGTTCCAGCGGGAATATAAGGTCTAGATTCTCCAGATAGTGGTTTCAAACACATGATAAGATACAGAATGATCATTCCATTTCCAAAAATAGGTTATAATAAATATTCCGAGTTATATTGACCGAGTTATGATCATTTTAAATCTGGAGCAGCATTCGGAGCGGGTTCCCTTTGGAGACGTGCCCTCCCACCCCACTTTAGTAGGCGCCTACTTCACATTCATCAGTTTCAACATAGCAGCATTCAACTTGGGTTATTTGGAGACGTGCCCTCCCACCCCAAGCTATGTAGGCACCTGCTACTTCATCAACAATCAGCATCACGGTTATGGGTCAACCGCACAGAATCTTTTTCATCAAAGTCCATTTGCTAGGCTGCACACTGTTAGTCATACAGTTGGTCACAAGAATTACACGGTATTTCTATCCTCGGATCTTCTTTTGTCATGGTTTTTGTTCATCCACAAACCCACACTTCATCGAAGTCCATTTGCTAGGCCGCACACTGTCAATATCACAGTTGGTCACAAGCATTACAGGGTATCTCTATCCTTAGATCTTCGTTCATCACTGTTATGGGTTAACTACACAAAACGCTTATCGTCAGTGGCTCTTCATATTCAAAAAAGGCTTCTCAAGAGGGAACTTCACGCAATGGGGACCATTGCTTCTTAAGTAGGGAGGAATGATCCGAATGGAAAATGGCATCAACCCATGGTATTCATCTACCCAGGTTATCCATCCACCCATGGAATTTACCCATGGTATTGTAAATGGCATCGACCCATGGTATTCATCCACCCATGATATTTATTCGCCCATGGTATTATAAGTGACCCATGGTATGTATCCACCCATGGTATTCATCCACACATGGGATTTACCCATGGTATTGTCAGTGGTATCTACCCATGGTATTGGCCCATGGTATCCACCTATGGTATTGTATCTCAAAAAAGGCCATAAATAATAAGCCTCAGTTTGTAAAAGGATAGATTGTCCGCCAAAATGTAGCTTCTACAGTTATTCTCTGTTTTAATAAAACAAGTTTCTTTTTGGTTTTATTTTCTTTGTGTTCTCTATTTTTTTCTGGCATTGTAATTTTGCAGATCTGGTCAGATCCATTTCAAATTTTAGATCTTGGCGGCCTCCTCCCAAGATCTGGATCATCTTGGAAAGTTGTTCCTTGGTAATTTGAAGGGGTTTGGTGCCTCGTGTGAGTGGGTGCTTACATATAAATTTATGTACCTCGGTAGGATGTTAGGTTAAAAAATATTAACTGACATATTGGGGGCTTTTTGCTTTTAACTAAAGACATGAGAAACAAAGTAAATCGTTATGTCCATGTCTATGTGCTTCCGATATCGATGATATGTGTGTATATGAATGATTTACTTTGTTTGTCATGTCTTTCGTTAATAATTCTCACATGAATGATTGCTAAATATAAAGAGCGAAAAGAATTGGATCAGAAAATTGAAATTAGCACTAATTACTGATACACCCCACCTCTTTGTAGTTCCTTAGTCCAAAAAAAAAGTTCTAGCCCAAAATATGAGGTCATGCACATCCGTATTTTGTAGTACTTATCATATTAGAGTGCCCAAAATTATGCAACAAAAGGCCACTTGAGTAAATTCCAAGATGATTATGTCGAAACGTAATGAATGGGGAAATATCCCATATTTATATGTACATCCCTTCGTGGTAATATTCTTGTTTCGTTGCATTTCTAGAAGAGATAAGTACCCTTTATTTTGGTCATATTTTATTATTTCCATGAGCGAGTACTTATTGAAACTTTATGAGATTATAAAGTTTCATGTTGGAAAGAAGATATTTAACATCAAAAATGAAGAAAGTGAGCGTACACCTTTTAATGTGATATAAAGTTACTTTTTTAATAATATGAATTTTAATCTCCATTTTTAATTCATTCATATAAAAATTGTAAGAGAACTAATTTTTTTAATTACTAGAAAGATAAATTTAGGTTGGTAAGCATGTAATATAGTTACTCGTTATTAAGCATATATTACTAATTTTTTATTATTTATGTTTTGATTAATAAATATTATTATTTTTATTATTAGTCATCATATTATTTACTATATTTTGAAACTAATTATAATCATTTAACAGTTGGATGTAACTAATTGTTGTAAATTAACTACTTCTTATTAATTTCCATTTTATATAATATATATAATAAATTAAAAAAATACCCTATATATAATAAATTATGAATTAAAAAAATATAAATAAATATTTATATCTTTGAATCATGTAAGATATGAAGTGCGTGTAATACAATAAAATTTAGTTATTGTTTTACAATTGGGAGAGTCACTTGTTATGTTTTTTCAAATCATTAAGAATAATGCTCATCTAAATAGGTAATCAATCATATGGAAATTTATTTTTACTATTTTGATAAAATTTTGAAGAAATGAAAAATAAAATATACAACTGTAATTATAACTATTTGTTTTTGTAACTGACATCTTTAATTGCAAGAGATTCCAAAAAATATTTTTTTCAAGATAACTAACCGAATATTTTATGGCTTGTTTTATTGAATATGATTTAGAACATGAATATGGTAAATAAATACCCTATTTAAAATAAATGATGCATTAAAAAACACATAAATAAATATTTATATCTTTCAATCTTGTAGGATGTGAATTTTTTTTCTATATGTGGATTTTCCTAATATTCCTAGTAGTTTTTTATACCATTAACGCATCCCTGGTAAGACCATTCCAGACTTATCCTTGCTATCCATATGAAATACAAATATAATCTCTTACATATATCCAAATAAAACTTTAAATAGGCACTCTGGAGTTGTAGTGCAGAACACACTATTAGAAGAGTGTTGTGTATATGACAAATTTCAATCTGAAGTCTTCAGATTCTTTTGATGGTAAGGACTCAAATGCTACACTAGAGCCATCTTAAGTAATTTTGTATACCTCTTTAACTTCATGTCCATCTTCTCCCACAATTTAGTCCAAAATTCACTAACAAATTTTGTACCGATATATAAAAATGTGGTCCTTGGTATCTCATAGTGCACTGATACCTATTCAAAGGAAACATTTCCCCCCTATTTCCTGCACATGGTCATTTTATGGAGCATCGAAACCCACATCTTGTTGAACCTATAGACTACCATGAATAAGTAGTAATGTATCTTCTTATTTCTTCTTAAACGTCTTATAGATTCCATAGAAATTCTTTACTACCGATGAGTGGATATAGGTAACAAATTATATACACCTTGTTTGGTATTACTAATATTTTTGGTAGAACAAAACATGCATCCTCTTAAAATCATGTATATATGTTCTTTCATGTTTTGCAAATACACATGCGTCTACAAGTTGACCACTATTTTCACTACACCGAAATGTCCTCAAAATTTGGAGGTCTCACCCTCTCTAGTTAACCACAATCTCTCACCCTTATTAATGCATAACTTAATTAGCTAGAAGAGAAACCCATTGTAGAAATTGTAGTAAACTATTTTGTCACCTTTGTGCACATGAACATGGCTCTGAAACTATGGATACACCTCCTTAAAGTCCCCATCCTATGAATCTCACTATTTGTATGCATCATGGGTGAATGGCTCGACGTGCATGAGATTTCCAAAAGTTGTGATATTTGATATCAGCATCCTTTCCAGCATGTTGAACTACTTGTTATTGTGGCCCCTATTATACTATATCACTAATGCAACTGATATAGAAACCCCATCCACTTGTAATGTCTAATGTATTGTAGATTAGTATGAGATTATAACTACTACGCTACCTCATCATCTCTGTGGGATACATTCCCTTTTCACATTGGGTGTGGTTTCTAGTTCTTCACATCTTGCATTGGGCCATAGAGCTCTTTGTTGTATGTAAGTTAGTTTAGAACTGTCATATGAAATAGTTCATAAGGGTAGCGTATAAATATTCCTAGAGTAGATAAGATGATGTAGTGAGGAGACCAATGGAGAGTGAGGTTGCATAAAAGAGAGGAAGGATAATTCTAGAAGACTGTCACATCAAAGCTGTTGTTAGAGAGAGAGTCATTTGAAAAATTAAAAGAGTTGGATCCTTTCAAGTTTTTGTTGAAACAAAAGTCTGGTATACCCTTTCCTAAATTGATTTCATTTGTATCTAGACTTCAAATATCAACTACAACATATCATAAAACTTCGTCCTCATTTACTGTTTTTTAAAAAGTCAAAATTTAAGCTCATCTACTACTTTTCCACATATCACAGTCCCTGTTATCATGGCTAGAGTTCCTCCTCCTACTGAACCTACAATATATGCTCCACTTTTCCTTTACGATGTACTTTATGACCTCCGATATGAATAATTGACTAGGGTTAAGACCTTTGGGAATGAAGAGGAAATATCAGCTGAAGAACATATAGACCAATTTAATGGTTTCATTGACTGAGAGGATGTGCATCATGAGGATGTGAAAATGAGGTTATTTGCTCAAATTTTCACTGCTTATGTAAGACAAGATTTTAAGACTTTATCTCCAACTAGTTTGCAGAATTGGGACCAGTTAGAAGATAGTTTCTTGACAAAGTGGGGGAGCAAGGTAAATCATGTTCAAGCTCTAACTGAGTATAAAAAATTGAAAAGAGCCTTAGATGAATCTATCCAAATCTTTTCTAAGAGATTTAACAAGGTCTATAACTCCATACCTTCTCATATTAAACCTTCCCCAGGAGCTGCCCAATTACATTATGTAGAAGCATTTGATAATGACTTTTCCATCTTGTTAAGGGAAATAAAGTCTTCTTCTTTGTATGACATGCAAAATGATGTAGTGAAAGTAGTTCCTTAGTCCAACAAAAACTTCTAGCCCAAAATATGAGGTCATGCACATCCTTCTTTTGTAGTACTTGTCATATTAGAGTGCCCAAAAATATGCAACAAAAGGCCACTTGAAGTAAATTCCAAGATGACTATGTTGAAACATAATGGACAGGGAAATATCCCATATTTATATGTACATCCCTTCGTGGTAGAAATCTTGTTTCCTCACATTTCTAGAATAGATAAGTACTCTTTATGTTGGTCATATTTTATTATTTCCTTGAGTGAGTCCTTATTGAAAATTCATGAGATGATAAAGTTTCATGTCGGAAAGAAGATATTTAACATCAAAAATGAAGAAAGAGAAATGAAGAAAATCAGCATAAACGGAGGGTACACCTTTTAATGTGATGTAGAGTTATTGTTTTTTAATAATATTGAATTTTAATCTCTATTTTTAATTCATTGATATAAAAGTTGTTAGAGAACTAATTTTTTTAATCTATTATGATATGAAGTTTTTTTTTAATAATAACAATTTTAATTTTATTTGATATAAAAATTGTTAGAAAACTAAAATTTTTAATTATTAAAAGGATAAATATAGATTGGTAATCATGTAATATAGTTACTCATTATTAAATATATATTACTAAGTTTTAATTATTTAAATTTTGAATAATGAATTAATTTTATTAATCATCATCATATTATTTACTAGATTTTGAAACTAATTAATTATAATCATTTAACAGTTTGATGTAGCTATTTATTACAATTTGGATCCATATATATATTTATTATTATATTAGCTTAAAAATTGTTGTAAATTAACTACTTATTAATTTGTATTTTATATAATATATATAATAAATTAAAAAAAATACCCTATATATAATAAATTATGCATTAAAAAAAGATAAATAAATATTTATACCTTTGAAGTTTTGTCCTGCATTTTCCAACCACGCTCAAATAGGAGCACTTGTGCTCTTCATTCAACGCATTTGACGTTTTTATTTTCATCGTCTAATGTGGATGCAGTGTGCTCCAAGAATTTTGAGGAAATCCATTTTACCCTAGGGATTCTGGAGCTATTCATGTGAAGTGCTTTGTCTCTCTGTATGATAACTAAAAATGGTTTACTGGGGCTTTGACAAGGGAATTCTCTGCTTTATTATTTGCTATTCAATTGGACATAGACGAAGGGCTATTGCTAGACCAATTTCCACCAGTCTTGAAGCTTACCTTAAATTTGTGGGCCAATGCAGAGTGCCACTTCTTTCCACATATGCTAATTTAACCTTCTAGTCATTGTTTTGTTTTAAACCTTCAGCCTTTTTGTTCAGCCATAAATGGCCATAAAAATATAGGATGGTTTTTTGGTAGAGTAAATTCAAAATTCATGCTTCTGATTTTTAGCTTATGTGCATAGAAAACTATAATACTTGAGAGAAGTTGTATTTCGTTGGGGTGTAATTCCCAAAGACTCCTATAAACCACTGTCCACTGCTGAACCTCTCACACAGCTGCTGATGATTTTTGTTCTATGATTATTCTCGGGCTTTGGGTTGTTTGTTTACGATGTTTTTGGGACTCTCTATGGACTGTTAATCTATTGTACTACCAATGCGCCAATATTAATCTAATGGGCCATCTTTTTGTTTCTAAAGCACTTCATCGTTGCTTCTGTTGATGTTGTTTGATCTTCTGTATTTTCATGTGGTTTGATGTTCTATATTTTGGGCGATGAAGCATAGCTTGAATAGTATATATATAACTTACATCTATAAGCTATTGAACAGTATAGATATAACTTACAACTATAAGCTATAGAGTATGAAGACTGTTGTTATGAGAAAATCGGAGTATAAGTTGTAATAAATAATGAACTATCCTACAAATATAACAAAATATGAAAGACAAAGACAACAAATATTGAGGAGAATAGAGCAAAGCTACAAGCCCTTAGCTTACCAGTACTTGCATCAGCCCTCCACATAATATGAATAGTCTGAGTCCTCTAGTGATGAGGACGCGAAATGCAAAGTGTCGACACCGAAGAAGGAAATCTCTACAAAACGAAGGCCTCCTAGACACCCAAAGGTTTGTTTCCTTCTCTTAATTTTCCCTTTCAACATTTATACATTTATTGGACTTAAAAAGATCTAAGATAATCATATCTCGGTTTTAGATTACAAAAAAATGGAGCTTGGATTCGTTGTTGAGGCTTATTTACTGTTAAGCAATCTGCCAATCTGCCACCAGCTCTGCCAGGTTCTGTTCTCGCTGTTATCTACCCACATATACGGCACAATTTTAAATGGGTTATGCTTGGGAAATTTTGGCAGCATAGTTGTCATTTGGACCTGGAATCTAGGTTGAAGGAAGTCTTATTTTTTTTTGTGCAACCCGTGTAGCATGTGTTTTAACCATTTCAAAAAATAAACTCGATGAATTTAGGAACTGCGTATAACATACTTTCCATGAAAAAGAGGACACTTGAACCACTCTGGAAGTTAACACAGGGAACCCACCTCCATAAGTAACAGAAATTGAAACAAGATAACAGTGATAAGAAATCACGCAAAATTCATCCAACATTTAAAAAAGTGACATAAAAATAATTCATTAATTTCATGTAATGATATTAAATGAGAGCCATTTCCTGAACAGAGAAACTTGAACAAGGTTTGAGGTGAACACATAGCAGCAGGCTCCACTAGATATTTTTTAAAGATTCCTGCTCATCCAAACCCCAATATCTGCATATCTAAAATAGTAAGAAATATTACAGACAAGAAGGAATTTAACGATCATCTGAAGAAAACTCGAGCAGAAATGGTCAAAGGCTAACCTGGTTTGTCATGGAAACTAGTAAAGAAACGAAAGAGCTCCTGACCAGGTCTTTTCTCTTGGTTCAATCGCTTAGACGACCTCTCCATATTTCTCCATTTACTAGGTACCATGAAACGAGTGCTGCAACGACTGCTACTGGATCTATTGTTGGGTATCTCTCATGATTTGGAACATATTTATATCGTTCTCCTTTGTATTGAACAGCCTCAGATTCAATCAAAACTCCCATTCGCTGCCTTCAAATAACCTTTTAATTTCTCTCTTTGTGATGCTCATATAGCTGCCGCTCAGCAAAAGCGTTTTCCTTCCAATTTTCCTTTTAATTTCTCTCTTCGTGCTGCTCATATAGCAGTTTCTTAGTAAAATCGTTTTCCTTCCACTCTTCGTGCTGCTCATATAGTAGTTGCTCAGTAAAAGCGTTTTCCTTCCAATTTTCTCCATAGGTGAGGGCACATGTAATACATGCAAAATTTGATTTACTTTTTCACTTCAATTTTTTTTAGTTTCTGATAGTTACTTTATTTCACTTCAAAATTTTTAAGTATCCGATACTTACTTCAATGTGAGCAATGCTTGTTTCTTTCCAAACCTTTTTTACCAATCTCTTCCTTATTGAAATAGACGGGCTACCTGTTAAATATAAAATCTCATTTATTAAATTATCAGCAAAATCAATTTATTTTTCCTATTATTAAAATAAAAACAAATTTAGTGACAAAATATTAAACTATAATCTAAAATATCACTCATTCTCAATTCTCAATTGGTAATGAGAAACAACATTCTGGCTTTCATGAAATTCATTCAGCTCTCGTTCTTTTTTTGGATGTCCTGCATTGTCATCACACACACATGGAGATCCAGATCCAATATTGCTGGAATTATTCATGGTAATTATTCAGTTTACTCTCTGATCTTTATATCTGATCTGAATTCATTCAGCTCTCATTCCTTTTTTGGAAGTCCTGCACTGTCAATAGACCCAGATGGAGATCCAGACCCACTGTTGCTGCCATTACCAGGAGGGGTACCCGTTAGCTCTGCTTCCACGAAGTAAATTGCTAGACGAATTCAATTGCTCGATTCATTGCTCGCTGCTCGAACTCCCGCTGAAGGTAGGGACTAGCTGCTTACAACCATCCTTACTTTTTTTTTTGGGTCTCGTTCATAGTAAATGACTTATGCCAATTTCCAAATAGTGGCTGAATTTTTTTGTTCGTTCATAGTAGCTGACTTATGCTAGTTTCCAACTAGTGGCTGATTGGTTTTTTCTCGTTCATAGAAGCTGACTTTTGCTAGTTCCAACTAGTGGCTGATCAAAATGTCTAAGACATGGGAGATATAAGCTAATGGGAATTTTATGAATTAATAGGTAGGTAATTTAGTAATGTGGATATTGTTTTATTATGAGGGAATTATTTGTAAGTTAGGGATGTATTTATAAGTTTATTTTGTATTAAAACTATTTTTTCGTATATAGAAATTTAATGGATAAATAATTATTAAAATATTAAATTTTTTTATTTTCAAATTGTTAGTTTGAATATTTAGGTAGATTTATAAAGTTGAAATTAGTTTGCATTGTTGTAAAACATGGATTGGACATAGTGACTCTATATTGATTATATATTTTTTAACAAAATTATTATCAAGAATTTATACAAGAAGCCCTTGGTTCTTCATATTCTTACCAAACCAAAGATTATAAAACCAACTAATTAATACTAAAAAAGAAGTTGATTGATATTGAATATAAACCCCAGGGTTTTAATGAAGCCTTTGGCTATAGCTATATCAACTACATTAATATTTTTAATGTGGTTTTGGTAGCGGACAATACATTACTATAGTTTAATTAATATACATTAGTGCGCATAACAATAATGTATATACAATTAAGTATATTAATATGTACTAAAGTACAAAAATGAACAATAATGTACATTTTTTAATTAATATACTAAACACACACACACACACTAGTGTGGATTAATTTAGTAAACTTCTAGGGCCTTGCAAAATTCTTCGTGGTCAAGAAAACATGATGGCTTTTAAAGCTCCAATGGGACCACACCCTACTTTACTAGTAAGGAATTCATATATGTTAGTAGGAATTTAGGTTCCTTGATGCCTAATCACAACCTCCAAGGCCTAGACCGCATAGCTAATGCAAGGAACAAGAAAGTATCCACATTTGTAAGTGATTTCTTGGGACCACATATGAGCCATGACTCGATGTTCACTATAATTTCCATTGAAAATTTGATGTATTCTGGATGGTTCTTAAGCAAAGCTATGAGACATTAAGCATATCGTTGTCCAACTCTGTGTATTTCACATTCATGGAATTCAAGGTAAGTATTTAAATCAGAATTATTTATCTTTTTATTTTCTCTATAAAATCTCTAAAACAGAAGAAAGAAAAAATAATCCCAACTCATTTCATGAGGAGAAGGTTACTGTTTTCCCCATCATCTACTCTATTTTCAATTTCTATTTTACTTATTTAGTGGAGAGATACTATATTTTGGGAAATTTTTGTTTTATTTCATCAAGTTATCCAAATTGAGCCCTAAGACCCAAACTGGTTGGGATATTATAAGTTTGTGTCTTCATTATCCTCCTCTCAAGTTGTTAAGAAATGACAAAAATAACACATGACACCTTGACCTTAACAAATTGGTGATGGGCCTTTTCATGCTCTTTACATGGATTATTATAGCTCCCTCTTATTCCTTTGATAATCACAAACTATATATTGCTTCCTAGGGCAAGCTTTGAAGTTGTCTCCCTTTCTAAATAGTGAGTAGTGTATTTTACACAAAGTAAAGTCCATTTTAAGAAATAGTTATTACCCCATGCCAACCTCAAAATTTTGCAATGCATCAAATAACTTAATCTATTTGAAGTGGGCCTTCTAACAAGTCCAAAGGGATGCATAATTTTTTTTTCTCAACATTGACATGAAAAAATTCAGGAAAAGGTCTACTAACATCATCAAAATTTGATATAAATACAAGCTAACAAGTTATTGCGTAGTTGAGATTGTTTTCTGGAAAAGTACTCCAATGTGCCAATTTTTTTACCTTATTTTCAATTCTATAAGTCATGACTAATCTTAATTTCATTGTTAATTCATGAACAAGGAAAATAATGGGATTGGATACACACCTACATAATATCAACTATCTATTTAGTGAAGGATTGCGTCTTATAAAATTAATACATAGTACTTTTCCACTAAATACTAGAGCTAGACACCACAAATGTGTTAAGTCCATTTATATTTTGTTGAGAATATTCATCTGCTTAGATGGTAAGAAAGGACTCATCAATGGGATGAAAATTCATAAGTGTTTCAAAATATGTGTGTCCATAAGATATGTAAGTAACTTATATCTTAAGGAAAAACTGCTAGTAATGACATCTCATAAGAGTTTTTTCCTCTTGTATTCATTATTCTTACCACTAGTTCATATTAGCCACTTTAAGGATAGAACTAATAAGATACCAATTTTAGTAACTAAAAGTTAATGAAAGTTAGTTCTTAATTTATATATATTTCATAATACAATAAAAAGTATTATAGATAAAATGTACTATAGCTAGCTCACCACCTATTATTCCACTTCATTGTTGTCTCAAAAGGGTTTGATTATGATGTGATGTCTAAATATTTACATTTTCATTTAAAACAATTCAGAATTCCTTTAAAAAAAATAATTGTGCGTTGGAATGATCATAAATTATGGTGGTTATTCGACTCAACAACTAGTCACAACAAATCTACTAAAATATATGATAAGTTATGAAACATACATTGTGAGGGTTTATTTTTCCTTACATTTATGGATGTAATAAAAATATTATTGAATGTGTGTGAAAATTATAATTATCTTGAACATATAAAACAATAAAATAAAACTCCAAAATCGTAGATTAACATAAGATACAATCTAGTAAACCCTTTACAAGAAAACACGGTTAGAAGGTGTGTGTGGTTCACCTATTTGATTCAAATAAAAAATGGATGAAATTACAAAAAATTGAGGCCTGTGACATGTGGAAGCTACAATTGTTTAATTCTCTCCACTTTCTCTCTCCCTATCCACTCATACCTACTCTTATTGTGTATGGAACAAATTGCTCCAAAATAGAATGGAACCCCTTTTCCTCCGAGTAGCTTGGTTATGAAACAACTTGATAACATACTTGCGGTTATGTTTGACTCCTTAAAATCATAACTAGAATTTAAATATGAAATATAAAATATTATTATTCCTCATGGTCACATATATACCAAATATTATACGGATAATGGAACTGGCATGGCATCCTCTCAAATTATGGTGGTAGAAAATGGAAGGTCAACATTTGAATGACATAAATATTGTACACGGAATTTCATTGAGGTAATTATTGAATCATTGGAGAGGAATTTCTATGCATAACATAAATTTTTTTTTACGTATGCATCAAAATTTTACACCAAAAAAATTTCATTTTATGCCTTAACTTTCTCCTGAAATATTTCAGACTCTACCTTGCCAAACTCGGACTTGGATGTGAAAGTTGTCCTATGAGTTGATTTCTCCTTTTTTCCACTTTAATAGATTCAGTAGGGATTATAAAAATATAATTATCCATTTTTATTCACACATTCCAAATTTGGGAGTATTTTAATCCACAAAATATTCTTCAAAATGAGGTGAGGAAATTTCCCCTCCACCTTTTATGATATGTACGATTTAGCCTTTTCTAGAATCTATCCATTCAACCCAATATAAAAAATTTTATGCCACCCTTGTCTTGTGATTTTTAACCTCTTATGAAAAATTATATCCTCTCTCATCTCTTCTTTACTATATATTACAATATCATATTGTGCTAACTAGATCCTGTTGGAAAAGGGTTTCTGAGCTCTATTAGTGTTTTTCATTGTACACCCTTCTCTCATGGCATCGACCTCTACAGGATATGCTCCCACTGGGTTGCCCACATGTGCACACACCTTTAGTGTTTCACTGATGGGCGTTTGTCTCTCCCAATGACTGGCCCCTCACTACAACGTGAGGGGTCCTCATCCTTCAAAGATGAGATAAACCGCACCCCCTTCATCCAGGGTCATCCGAGAAATGGAGCCACTAGTACTACAACCACTGCGGGAATCCCTGTGATGGGGGATCAATGTAAAAACAAAGAAGGTAGAAAAAAATTCCTACACAAGGCCGCGATTAACCCCAAATTTGTGATCCCAAACAACCGGCTGGAAAAATATCACCAATATATGAAGGACCGCGCTATTATTTGCAAATTCTTGGGGGTTTGTCCCAAAGAACAAGACATCCTCATTTGGATCTAGAACAAATCAGATCCTTGGTGACAGTTTGAGCTGTGAATCCAAGAAAAGGGATTTTTCAATATTATCTTCAAAGACCTAGAAGATAGGAAATAAATATTTGAGAGTAGACCGTACTTCAAGGGCAACACAAGTTTTTTCCTTTGCTAATGGGAAGAATGCTACAACTCGGACAAGGAAAAACTCTCAGTAGCACTAGTATGGGTTAGATTATACTCACTACCAGATGAGTTCTGGGAATTGTACATCCTGGATGGGATTTATAACTCCATAGACAAGTTTGTCAAGATATTTGAGATCACCAAATTCATGAGGAATGTATCCTATGCTAGGATCTGTGTTCACATCAATATATCTCAACCACTACTAGAATCAATAGATCTGATCTACCATAACACCACCTAGATCCAACCACTCTACTATGAAGATATATCATTCAAATTTTGAATATTTCATGAGTACCAACATCTTCTCAGATATTTTCTAGTGACCCTTGTATAAATTATATAGAAGTTCTATACCAATCGATTCAATCTGATCTTGTGATGTACTAAAACAAGATACTGAATCGTTCTACAATATATGGAGAATATAAAACATGATCGATCAATCACATGCAAGTAAAAGAAAGAAATAAATCAATCACACAACACAAGATGTATCTAAGGAAAGTAACTAATAAAAACCCCTCTATCATATATTTTAAAAAGTCAAATAATCATGAAACAATACAATGCTTTCTCACACCGAGAAAATCCTTCACTATCCTGACTGTCTCACTCTGATCCTACTCAAAATTGACTTGCAATGCTAAGGAAAATTGACAAAAACTTAGTCAATTCTCAACCTCTACTAACACCAGCATTTCTCAGCAATCCCTAGCAAAATAGGCCCTTATTAAATAGGAATTTTAGCCTTCCTTGATTGCACAATCCATCATGGCCTTCCTGTGACTTTATAATTGCACCCAAGAAATTTTCTAATAATACAACTGATACTTATGTTCCCTTTAACCTCTGTCTCAACTGGGTCTTCATCAAAACTTACATGCATGCATCTATTATTATTGAATCATCATTTATCTTATTAATCACTACTTTTGCATTAAATCTAATTTAATTCATTTGACCTCTCACTAATTCATCACTCAATTAGAACTATTTAAATTGATTTAAACTCAATTATTTTCAATTAAATGATTACACTCACACCATACTAGTGCTACAATTGCAACTAGACCCCCAAAATATTAGGATCACTCTACATGCCTCATATCAGACCCTCAACTCAAAATTCTTGAGCTAATTCAGACTTCATGACTTAGTTAAGTGATACAAGTTGTTATAAGATGAAATTACAATTTATTGCCCAATTTGTTCTAGGGAAAACTAAATTAGAAACCCAAATTTAGGACTAATTTGCAACCGAATTCCTCAAAAATGTGTGACTAGAATCCCACACTGGTATGTGGTCAATTTTTGTCCCTTATGGTTGCCAATTTCACAATTTCTTGATGAATATTTCAACATTCCCTCTCAACAATAAGGAAACCAAATCTATCCTGATCCGGTACCATTGGAATGTTCTACATGAAACACTTCTCTAGTGTTGTTTGCACCAGAAAATATTAAAACTAAATAGCCTCTAAAAAAATGAATCATTATAATTCATCTGTCATCGGAGTCCTCTACTACTGGGTCCTACTATACCTATTTACTAGACTCTCTGCACTCCTGCTAACTTTGATATGTGCTCCAGTATCCAAAATCTGTCACTCTGATTTCTATCTTCCTGACATTCTACTGCATCAATGTAACCGATATTTCCTACTATTATTGTACTATGGTATTCTCGTGGCCAGGTTTGATTTATGATCCACACCATCTCAATGGACCCTGCCAAAATTTATTCATGGTATTATATCTACACATTGCCCCAACTCACACCTGGAGGTATAGATGCATGTACTCCCTCTGCCCATATAGCTCTAAATTTTCCCCTCCTAGAGGTCTCCACTTGACTAGACTCTTCCACTTAGTCTCCTCTCTACTTCTGCAATTTTGGATACTATACCACCTTCTAAAATTGCTTCCTAGGATGCATGTTGAGAGATAATTTCTCCCTCTCAACCACCAACTCATTAACCACTACTTTTCTCCTCAAATATTTTCATGCATCCTCGACCTCGAGATCATACAGGTTCTTGAATATTACACTGATATGTTTCACCTATCCCATGGCTATGTGTTTAAGGAAAACCTTTTCTTTTGTAAACATCACATCATAACCACAGTATTCGAATACCACTAAAAATACAAGATTCTTCCTTAGGCCTAAAGAAAACAAAACATATGCTAGTCTAAGAGTGGAGCCATACTCCCTCTGAAAGCTAAGTCTACCTATATTGGCTGCTCTATAACTCCCATCATCTCCAAACTCTATCTTTTGCTGGAGGTCCTTCTCCTCCAAGTCACTTTAAGGATAAAACTAATAAGATACCAATTTTAGTAACTAAAAGTTAATGAAAGGTAGTTCTTAATTTATATATATTTCATAATACAAGAAAATGTATTATAGATAAAATGTACTATAGCTAGCTCACCACCTATTATTCCACTTAATTGTTGTCTCAAAAGGGTTTGATTATGATGTGATGTCTAAATATTTACATTTTCATCTAAAAAAATTCGGAATTCCTTTAAAAAAATTAATTGTGCCTTGGAATGATCATAAATTATGGTGGTTATTCGACTCAACAACTAGTCACAACCAATCTACTAAAATATATGATAAATTATGAAAAATACATTGTGAGGGTTTATTTTTCCTTACATTTATGGATGTAATAAAAATATTATTGAATGTGTGTGAAAATTATAATTATCTTGAACATATAAGAAAATAAAATAAAACTCCAAAACCGTAGATTAACATAAGATACAATCTAGTAAACCCTTTACAAGAAAACATGGTTAGAAGGTGTGTGTGGTTCACCTATTTTATTCAAATAAAAAATGGATGAAATTACAAAAAATTGAGGCCTGTGACATGTGGAAGCTACATTTTTTTGATTCTCTCCACTTTCTCTCTCCCTATCCACTCATACCTACTCTTATTGTGTATGGAACAAATTTCTCCAAAATAGAATGGAACCCCTTTTCCTCCGAGTAGCTTGGTTATGAAACAAATTGATAACATACTTGCGGTTATGTTTGACTCCTTAAAATCCTAACTAGAATTTAAATATGAAATATGAAATATTATTATTCATCATGGTCACATATATACCAAATATTATACGGATAATGGAACTGGCATGGCATCCTCTCAAATTATGGTGGTAGAAATTGGAAGGTCAACTTTTGAATGACATTAATATTGTACATGGACTTTCATTGAGGTAATTATTGAATCATTGGAGAGGAATTTCTATGCATAATATAAAAAAAAATTTACGTATGCATCAAAATTTTACACCAAAAAAATTTCATTTTATGCCTTAACTTTCTCCCGAAATATTTCAGACTCTACTTTGCCAAAATCGGACTTGGATGTGAAAGTTGTCCTATGAGTTGATTTCTCCTTTTTTCCACTTTAATAGATTCAATAGGGATTATAAAAATATAATTATCCATTCTTATTCACACATTTCAAATTTGGGATTATTTTAATCCACAAAATATTCTTCGAAATGAGGCGAGGAAATTTCCCCTCCACCTTTTATGATATGTACCATTTAGCCTTTCCTAGAATCTATCCATTCAAACCAATATAAAAAATTTCATGCCACCCTTTTCTTGTGATTTTGAACCTCTTATGCAAAATTATATCATCTCTCATCCCTTCTTTACTATCTATTACAATATCATATTATGCTAACTAGATCCCGTTGGAAAAGGGTTTCTGAGCTCTATTAGTGTTTTTCATTGTACACCCCTCTCTCATGGAATCGACCTCTACAGGGTTTGCTCCCACTGGGTTGGCCACATGTGCACACGCCTTTAGCGTTTCACTGATGGGCGTTCGTCTCTCCCAATGACTAGCCCCTCACTACGACATGAGGGGTCCTCATTCTTCAAAGATGAGATAAACTGGACCCCGTTCATCCAAGGTCGTCCGAGAAATGGAGCCACTAGTACTACAACCACTGCGGGAATCCCTGTGATGGGGGATCAATGTAAAAACAAAGAAGGTAGAAAAAAATTCCTACAAAAGGCCATGATCAACCCCAAATTTGTCATCCCAAACAACCGGCTGGAAAAATATCACTAATATATGAAGGACCACGCTATTATTTTCAAATTCTTGGGGGTTTGGCCCAAAGAAAAAGACATCCTCATTTGGATCTAGAACAAATCAGATCCTTGGTGATAGTTTGAGCTGTGAATCCGAGAAAAGGGATTTTTCAATATTATCTTCAAAGACCTAGAAGATAGGAAATAAATATTTGAGAGTGGACCGTATTTCAAGCGCAACACAAGTTTTTTCCTTTGCTAATGGGAAGAATGCTACAACCCGGACAAGGAAAAATTCTCAGTAGCACTAGTATAGGTTAGATTATACTCACTACCAGATGAGTTCTGGGAATTGTACATCCTGGATGGGATTGATAACTCCATAGACAAGTTTGTCAAGATATTTGAGATCACCAAAGGCATGAGGAATGTATCCTATGCTAGGATCTGTGTTCACATCAATAGATCTCAACCACTACTAGAATCAATAGACCTGATCTACCATAACACCACCTGGATCCAACCACTCTACTATGAATATGTATCATTCAAATTTCGAATATTTCATGAGTACCAACATATTTTCAGATATTTTCTAGCGACCCTTGTATAAATTATATAGAATTTCTATACTAATCGATTCAATCTGATCTTGTGATGTACTAAAACAAGATACTAAATCCTTCTACAATATATGGAGAATATAAAACATGATCGATCAATAACATGCAAGTAAAATAAAGAAATAAATCAATCACACAACACAAGATGTATCTAAGGAAAGAAACTAATAAAAACTCCTCTATCATATATTTTAAAAAGTCAAATAATCATGAAGCAATACAATGCTTTCTCACACCGAGAAAATCCTTCACTATCATGACTGTCTCACTCTGATCCTGCTCAAAATTGACTTGCAATTCTAAGGAAAATTGACAAAAACTTAGTCAATTCTCAACCTCTGCTAACACCAGCATTTCTCAGCAATCCCTAGCAAAATAGGCCCTTATTAAATACGAATTTTAGCCTTCCTTGATTGCACAATCCATCATGGCCTTCCTGTGACTTTATAATTTCACCCAGGAAATTTTCTAATAATACAACTGATACTTATGTTCCCTTTAACCTCTGTCTCAACTGGGTCTTCATAAAAACTTACATGCATGCATCTATTAATATTGAATCATGAGTTATCTTATTAATCACTACTTTTTCATTAAATCTAATTTAATTCATTTGACCTCTCACTAATTCATCACTCAATTAGAACTATTTAAATTGATTTAAACTCAATTATTTTCAATTAAATGATTACACTCACACCATACTAGTGCTACAATTGCAACTACACCCCCAAAATATTAGGATCACTCTACATGCCTCATATCAGACGCTCAACTCAAAATTCTTGAGCAAATTCGGACTTCATGACTTAGTTAAGTGATACAAGTTGTTATAAGATGAAATTACAATTTATTGTCCAATTTGTTTTAGGGAAAAATAAATTAGAAACCCAAATTTAAGACTAATTTGCAACTGAATTCCTCAAAAATGTGTGACTAGAATCCCACACTGGTATGTGGTCAATTTTTGTCCCTTATGGTTGCCAATTTCACAATTTATTGATGAATATTTCAACATTCCCTCTCAACAATAAGGAAATCAAATCTATCCTGATCCGGTACCATTGGAATGTTCTACATGAAACACTTCTCTAGTGTTGTTTGCACCAGAAAATCTTAAAACTAAATAGCCTCTAAAAAAATGAATCATTATAATTCATCTGTCATCAGAGTCTTCTACTACTGGGTCCTACTATACCTATTTACTAGACTCTCTACACTCCTGCCAACTTTGATATGTGCTCCAGTATCCAACATCTATCACTCTGATTTTTGTCTTCCTGAGATTCTACTGCATCAATGTAACTGATATTTCCTACTATTATTGTACTATGGTATTCTCGTGGCCAGGTTTGATTCATTATCCACACCATCTCAATGGACCCTGCCAAAATTTATTCATGGTATTATATCTACACATTGCCCCAACTCACACCTGGAGGTATAGATGCATGTACTCCCTCTGCCCATATAGCTCTAAATTTTCCCCTCCTAGAGGTCTCCACTTGACTAGACTCTTCCACTTAGTCTCCTCTCTACTTCTGCAATTTTGGATACTATACAACCTTCTGAAATTGCTTCCTAGGATGCATGTTGAGAGATAATTTCTCCCTCTGAACCACCAACTCATTAACCACTACTTTTCTCCTCAAATATTTTCATGCATCCTCGACCTCGAGAGCATACAGGTTCTTGAATATTACGCTGATCTGTTTCACCTATCCCATGGCTATGTGTTTAAGGAAAACCTTTTCTTATGTAAACATCACGTCATAACCATAGTATTCCAGTACCACTACAAATACAAGATTCTTCCTTAGGCCTGAAGAAAACAAAACATATGCTAGTCTAAGAGTGGAGCCATACTCCCTCTGAAAGCTAAGTCTACCTATATTGGTTGCTCTATAACTCCCATCATCTCCAAACTCTATCTTTTGCTGGAGGTCCTTCTCCTCCAAGTCACTGAAGAGATATAATTCCCTATAATATGGGAGGAGGCATTGATATCTAGATACCACATACATCCAATTACAGTGTTGGACATGCATGTAATAAGAGTAAAATCTGAGCTCGATCTTTGAAGCCAATGCTTCACCCACTTCAATTGTAGGCTCCTTCTTGCTTTCCTTATTCTATTGAAAATTCAAGTCAAAGTGACCATGCTCATGACAGTGAAATCACTTGATCTTGTACAAGTCTCTCTTTCCCTATTCATCTTTGGACTACTTTCCCTTTGATTTATTTCCTTTTCCTGCTAATTCAAAATCTTCTTCTTTGTTGGTGATGGAGGTCTCGTCTCTTGTGCTTTGCCTTATCTCTTATATTATGAAGTCATACCACAAATGTTCCCAGTCTAGTAACTTCTCCCTCCCATTCATAGAGTCATGGTAACTATGCTATTTCCTGAGAAGGCATAGAAGTGGTAGGCCCAAAAAATCATCATGGGGTACTGTCACACCAATACTTCCAAGCTCATATCGACATTGAGTGAAATTCACCCAGTATATTGGTACCATCTCGCCCTCCTCCATCTTGATCTTTTTTAGCTTGTCCTTCAGCAGAAAATTCATGTGGTAGCTATTATTATGAAACATATATTTTAAGACCTTCCATATAGCATATGGAGTTTCCTTCCCATTGATACTAGAGACAATATGATCTCAAACTCCCTCTAACAATATCCTTCTTTCCTTTTCTACATTTTTCTTCCATGCATCAAGAAGTTTGGCATCGTCGCAGTGGTCTTGGGAATATAATTATCTATGAGTTCCTTCAACAAGCTATCCTCCAACACTTCCTACATCCCTTCCTTTCATGCAATATAATATTAATTTTCCTCGAGTGCATATTTGAGTCCCGAGCCATTGAAAGACATCTTAATCTGCTACTGCATCCTGAAGAATAAATCTACAAATTTGAACATGTTCAATACAATATAAATTTATTATATTCTATTTTGATTCATGGTGCTCTGATACCATGGAGAAATTATATATAATCTCTATACTAATGGATTCAATCTGATCTTGTGATGTAGTAAAACAAGACACTGAATCCTTCTACAATATTTGTGGAATCTAAAAAACAATCCCTCAATCACATGCAAGTAAGAGAAGGAAAAAATAAATCACAGAACACAAGATGTACCTGGGGAAATAAAATACTCAAAACCCCTCTATCATATATTGTAAAAAGTCAAAAAATCATGAAAAAATACAATTCTTTCTCACACCAGGAAAATCATGCACTGTCCTTACTATCTCACTCTAATCCGGATAAAAAATGACTTGCAATGCTCAAGGAAAATTGACAAACACTTAGGTAGTGCTCATCCTCTTCTAAGCAGAGCCTTTCTCACACAATCCCTAGGTAAATAAGCCCCTATTAAATATGAATTTCAGCATTCCTTGATTATCCACTCCATCATGGCCGTCCTCTAACTCTATAATTATGCTTGAGAAATTTTCTAATAATACAACTAATAGTTATGTTCCATTTAACCTTTGTCTCAACTGGGTCTCCCTCAGAACTAAGATGCATGCATCTATTAATAGTGAATCATTATTTATTTGATTTATCACCACCTATGAATTAAATCTAACTTAATTCGCTTCACCTATCACTAATTCATAACTCAATTATAACTAGTTAAATTAATTTTAAGTCAATTAATTTGAGTTAACCGATTACACTCACACCAGAATAGTGCTAGAACTACACCTAGACCCCCAAAATATTAGGATCACTCTACATGCCTCCTCTTAGACCCTCAACTCGAAATTCTTGAGTTAACTTAGTCTTCATAACTTAGGTAACTGATACGAGTTGTTATGAGATTAAATTACAATCTATTTTCCAATTTACTGAAGGGAAAAATAAATTAAACACCCACATTTATCACTAATGTTTAACTGAATTCCTCACCAATGTCTGACTAGAATCCCAGGTTAGTATGCGGTCAATTTTTGTCCTTTATTGTTGCCAATTTCATTGTTTCTTGTTTCAAATTTCAACAACCCTAGCAGAAGAATCCAAATATGCAGCTCAGTATTGACATGAAGAGGGATTCCAACAAGTCAATGCGAGGAGTGCTCATCCCAATCGCCCCTAGCCACCCCAAAATTGATATCGCGCTGGCCCTCAGGAGGCCATGCATTCCAGGCCCAAATATACCCCTCACACCCAATCTTGTTCGAAACCCTCAAGCTCCACCAACCCATTTGTAGGCCTGACATTGGCAGAAGCAGAGAAAACCTTGGCCCATGCAAAAAAGGTCAGCTCCTCCTCTAAGGAGATTCCCCAATCCATGAAATTAGATAATAAACTCATAGTTCTAGTAGAAATGATGGCTAATAAAAGGAAAATTCCAGAAAATATAGAGGTTGATCATCTGGTTAATGAAATACTCCTCAACACCAACTGTACAATGGACTCGACATGGAGGAATTTTTTTCTTGGGGATATTCAATATATAGAGCAAAGCAAGTGTCAATGAAATCCCCTGTAACCAACTATCTGACTTCAACCACTTATTTAATCTATGGTCAACTCGCTCTAGCTTCTCAGATGCAGATCCTTGTGGGGAAGGCAAGGATAGCAACTCCATGACCCTAGCCCTCCTGGACCCCTAGGGATCTGAGAAAACTAAGAAGGGAAGGAAATCAACAAAAGAATTAATTAGGGAAGGTGGAAAATTACTTCTCAACTCGGGACAAACGAGACAATTGATTGACTACTTTCCAAGATCAGTCTAACATTCCCAATGAATATCATATCTTGGAAAATAAGGGGATTCAATAACCCAGGGAATATCCATTCCCTTAAAGAGAAAATTTGAAATTACAAAACCAAATATAATCCCTTTGCAAGAAACCAAAGAGATTGATGATAAGGTAAGGGAGAACAACCAGCACTACTAGACAAATAGCCAGCCATGTCTATAGAAGAAATCAGAGCTGCAGGAGGGTCCACTTGATTTGTGAGAAAATATGGAGGATCTTGACTGTAATTTATGACCCTCCCATGCCCCGTGACAAAGAAATATTGTTAGCTCACTTGCATGGTCTGAGCCAATCCTGGGAAATAGAGGAATAGATACTGGGGGTAGATTTTAATATGATTAGGAATATGTTTGATAAGAGGGGGGGGGGGAGGGGGTCTGTAGGCTACAACCCTCAGCCCCAAGAATTCAATGACACCATCGAAGCCTTGCACCTGGTTTATGCCCTCCCTCAACAAGGACTACATACCTAGAACAATCGTCACAGAGGCCCAAGCCATATTAATTTTGGTTGGATATATTCCTTTTATCTGAGCATCTTATGCTACAAGAGACTTAGGTAATATTAGGGATCTTCCCATGTGCAAGTTCATACCTCTGGTCCATCAGTGTTGACATCACTTCTTTAGTTTCCCCACTGAAAAAACCCTTCATATTTGAAAGCTTTTGGTTGCGCCATCTGAGGTTCTTGGACAAAATTTAATCCTTGTTGACCTCCATGGATACCCCACTATCAAATAAAATGAAATCCTTTCAGAGGAAGCTCCAAGCCTTGAAAATTTAGAGTAAGATATGGAACTCAGAGGAGTTTAGCAACATCTTTGAGGAAAAGCACAAGTTGGAGACTCGCCTGGAATAAGTGGAAAGAGATATCATCGAGGATCGTCACTCTAAGGAAATGGATGACACAGAGGAGAACCTTTCATAATAGCTTTAGTGATGTAGGAGCATCCCGCTCAGAAAATCATTGTATATTTGGTTGACTTAGGGGGTGTGATGTTTTTTTTTTATTAAAAGGAAAATTTTAAATTTTAAATAAATTAAATGAGAAATATGTGTGTGAGGTTTCAAATGTAAATATTCTCATATTATTGAGAATACCAGATATATTAGCCTTATAGGATCTCATGAAAAATCTTAGGGAGTCCTAGAATAGGGATTTAGTTGATTCAAAGGAGGAGTAAGAGATTTTACGAATTAGTTGAGTGATATATGGAGAAGATCATGGATTTATAATAATCCATAAATATGTAATTATTTCTATAAATGTAGGCCTACATATGGGAAATGCAGAGGAAGAGGTAGAGAGTAGGTTTGAGTGAGAGTGTGTGAAAGTGATGAGATGTGTAGAAGGCTAAGGGATTGATATGCCCATATATTTGTATATCAGACCAAGTATTGTACATGTTTGAATGTATTTATAAATAGCATTTGTTTGCTTTAAATCTCTCTCGAAACTATCATTGTACATATTAAATGTCTTAGCGTATGTTTCCGCATGATATATGATAATAAATTAGTGAATCCTTGAAAGTAGGAGGTGGTGAAACATATGTATGTGTTTCTGCGTGGAAAGGACAAAGCTTAAAAATGCATTAAATTGTGAATTTTAAGCAATAAGAGGATTTCTCTACACTAAGAAAAATTGATGTAATATTCTGAATTATTCTTTTGTGAATTATTTATTTGGAGGTTTGTTTAGAAAAAAAATGGAATATGTTTGCAAGATGTGAGGAGAAGAGCTGACGGAAATTCTACTCTTTGGCAGAGGAGTTGTATGATACCTGCGCCTATTTGATTTATCGAATTGAAGGTCCAAGGGTACAAGATGACTGAACATTTTAACTTGTTAAAGGATGAATATGATTGAGTAAGGATGCTCTGTTTCAGGGATGTGTAACTGTGCAATTCAAGCTTGAATGGGATCCTTGAATTTTTATGTTTTCATTATTCACTTCCTATGGGTATGCAGTCTACAAATTCATGTTTTAAGACAACTATTTCAGGAGTTTATTGTCTTTGTCCATCACTATTATTAACTAAATCTCTCTTTTTTTACATAGACCACTCACAGTTGAATTATGAGAGGAGATCTGCGTCTAACGACTAAAGTAAGCTTGTCTTCATTCCGATTTCAATTCTAATTTCTCGAAGTCCAGTTTTGATGGCATTGTTCAAAGGCATGAAAAAATTTCAGTCACTTCAGGAATGAGATCGAAATTTGGTGGATTGAAGTCCCTGTTCAATATTTTTAAAGATGTGTGTAATGCAGATTCAAGGTTTCTGGACATGGAATGGAGAATGGAGTAGCATATGAAGGGTGTTCAGTCATTGTTGGAGAACTTTAGTTCTATTCCTAGACCATAAATTAATTTCCTGTTCTAGAAATTTTTTTCCTATTCCTATTTCGACAAAAAAGGGTTTGAAATTGAAACCTAAGTGCATACGAGTCCATTTCAGAAGCTTTTTTGCTGCAATTGGGACGATTTTGTCCAATCATGGGCCCATAATCCAAAGGTTTTTATAATGGAAACCTTCGTTGAATTAAAATTGACAGACTAAGATTATCTCCATCATCATCGAGCAGTGATGAAAAGACAAGGAAATATTATTTCACCGGAATTGAGGATCCAATGGCTTTGAGAGGAAGAAAGAAACTCAAAATTCTTCCATCGATCTATGGTACACCACCACCAACACAATAGAATAACCCATATACTGAGTGTTAATGTATCTCAGCTGGAAAAACAACAAGAGATAGAGGCCGAGTTAAAAACATGTTTTGCCTCTTTTCTGCAAGATTAAGGATATGGTCGCTCAGATGCCTTGAGTACGACTATCCAACACATTCGTACCCTCATATCATATAAACAAAATGAGGCTATCCTTAGCCCCATTTCCCTAATTGAGGTGGAAGAGATAGTTAAGGCCCTCCCTATGAGGTAATCAACTAGATTGGACGAGTTCACCTCGTAATTATTCAAATATGTATGGTCATTATTTGCACAGGATATCTAGTATCTTGTCAAATAACTGAGGCATATTAAATAGGTATTATCTAGCCTTAATGCTACTTTCATCACACTTATACCAAAAACTCAAGAAGAAGTTGGTCAGGGTGACTTTTGACCCGTCGTTCTCTGCAATGTGATCTATAAAATTCTCTCTTCAATTATGGTACAGAACTTGAAACCCATACTCCACCACATCATCAGCCATGCATAATCGGGGTTTTTGGAGGGGCGTCAAATTCTTGATAGAATAGTCTCATCCCATGAAACTATTCATTCTATAACTACTGAGAAGGCTGGAGGAATGTTTCTGAAACTAGATCTATCTAAAGCCCATGACCATTTGAATTGGGACTACCTATTGAAATTTTTCAAAGCCTGTGGCTTTGCAGCATGGTGAGTCCAATGGATTAGATCCATGATATCCACTCCCTTTTACTCTATAATCGTCAACATTGCCCCCACTTCCACTTTCATATCATCCAAGGGGATTCGGCAAGGGGATCTAATCTTCCTAATTCTCTTCATCATAGTGGCAGAAGGCTTGGGGAGGATGATCAAAGTAGCAAAACAAGAACACAATTTAGAAGGTCTCCACCTGTTGGGAACCAATGTGGATATGAATCAGTAGCAGTTCATGAATGATGATCTTCTCTTCTAGTAGGACATGTTGAGGGAAGCAAATCAGCTGAACACAATTCTTGAAGACTTGCAAGAGGCATCTGGCATGATTCTCAACAAGCTCAAATCTCACATTTATTTTTTTCATATGCCCAGTCCTGTGAAAGTGTGCTTTGCAAGAATCATGGGCCTCAACATAATCTCCCTTCCCTCCAAATATCTTGGATTTTCTGTCCTCTTTAATACTTTGTGCATTGCCCCTTGGAAAGACATGTGCATCAAACTCACTATTAAACTCTCCAACTAGACCTTTTCTATTTTTAACCTAGCTGGGAGAGAAACCCTCCTCAAATACATCATCCAAGCCTTGCCTATGTATCATATGTCTTCCCTCCCCTCACCTCACTATGTGTATTCTGAATTACCATCCGTCTTTCGACTATTTCTCTAGAGAAAACCATAAGATGACAAAAAATGATCCCTAGTGGCATGGGAAAAGCTTGGCCTCCCAAAGCTAACTTGTGGGCTTGCCCTAAGAGATCCTCCTACTCTCAATGCCACCCTTGGCGAAAGGCTTTGGTGAAGATGGATAAAAGGTGGAGAAGAGCTTTGAAAAATAATATGGAACTAAAAATATAGTCGAGGAAAATCCAAGGAGGAGTTTCTCCACGCTCCTCATCACCGTGCTAGTTCAACTATTTGTAACATAGAGAATACCAACAATGATCTGATCAGGGAGCACAATTTTAGGGATGTTAAAAATGGGTATACTCCACGATTTTGGTGGGACTCTTGGAAGCATTCTCCCCAACTATCTCAGGACCTCACCATGAATGACTTCATGGAAATCTTCCACCTTATCCCGGCCACCCTAGTGGTCGACTACTTGAAGACCCATCTAGATGATTGGGGCTGGCGGTCCTGGAAGACGTCTCTATACTAGCCAACTCTCCCTACTGATGTTCCACCCCCACACTATATGAAATAGAGCTTCTCCACCCCAATCCCCAACTTCCTTTTCTCCTCCCCGCAGGGTTGCATTCTGATCAATTTTGACAGTGCATCAATAGGAAATCCTGACCCGACTAGATATGGTACGATATTGTTCGATGGTAAAATATCGTCATGTTGAGATTTCGCTAGATCAAGTGGGACAAAGACAAACAATTTGGTTTAATTATCAGGGCTAGAGGCATGTATGAAATTTGCTTCAGAACTTCACTATGAGAGGATGCACATTGTAGGGTATTCTCACCTTATATTAGACATGATAAAAATAATAATCAATGGATATGATCCTTATAAAGTGGCTAAAATATGGTTGTTTGGAGCCCAAATCTCCCAGATATACATATCCCTGTGATTTCTTGAATACATTTCCACGAGTCATGTTTTGAAATTTTGAAATAGGGCAGCTGATCGGTTGGCTAACAGTGGCACGAACGAGACAGAACATGAATTTTGTGCTACCTGGACAGACATAATTTCCAAAGTGGAACTTTATCTAGGAGACATGCAAATTCTGCATTCCATTATGGAAGCTAACTGTGGAGTCCCCGAAAGGGTGCCTTGTGAGAAGGCCATGTGGTGATTGTGAGCGCAGGTGTGTTGAACCCTTAGTTAAACTAGGGAGGGGGGGTTGAATCATTTTAATACATTCATGGAATTCTAAAATTTCTTTTATACTTATTTACACCTTCCTTTCATAATCATCTTAATGTATAATGGAACTACTGTCTTAATAACTGAGCAACAGGTATTAAGTAGATTAAAGAAATAATATCAACACATAATCATCATGCACATAGACAACATATGTCAGTGGAAACCCATAAGGGAGAAAACAACATCTTATTATTTTTGTGATGCAAAGGAAATATCCAACTCCCTCTCACCACTAATTTTCTATAGGCTCCAATCTACAAGAGGGTACTACCTCAATTCTACAAGCTACAACTTGCAAGGAAGCTCCAAATCCCATATATTTTCTGAAAGTTACAACCCACAGGAGGCTTCTACCTTAGCCAGCTACAACTGGACATCTATCAAGATGCAACTTGATATGGAAGCACCAAATTCCTCCAATTAAAATGAAAGCACATGCTAATTTACCTAGATATCAGCTCTGTTATATTCCTTCTTCACTGATGTCCTCCATCCTTAATATCTGCCTGATATCATCTGTGGATCTACCCAACTTATCTATCTTCTCTTTCTTCTTCTTATTCTTCCACTCTCTAACCTCTTTATGCATATGACAGTAACATCATTTATAGAGATCACCTCATAATTGTTTGCATTCCATATGGGAATATGAAATCAACAGGTATGACTCTTTGCCTTCCACCTTCTCATTTTCTTGCCCAACACATTCAGAATAATATAACATTATGTACACATTTCAGTATTACAGTCGATTTTTTCTTTTCCTACGGAGACTTTCCTTTGCATCACAAACAATATAAAAATAAACAATACATTTTTAGTTACAATCACATATTTACTCAGCCCTTTCAGGTTCTTCTCTTTGTTGTGTGTTTGTCCTTTTCTTCTTTTTGTCTTGTGTCTTTTCTACTTCTACCGTTATATTCCACCTTTGTTGTATAACTTCCCTTTTCTTTTATTACTTGTGACTTTTATTTTGCGTTCAGCCTTTTCATCTTCCTGTGCTACGACACCACTGTTCTACCTGTGTTCCTTGTCCTTTGAATTGTGTTCAAATTATTCCTTTGTTACCTATGGGATATGGCCCACATACAACTCCCTTTATACCCATGGCGGATTACAGATCCAGGCTTTAATCAACATACATATGTTTAAATGATTATAAATGCATATATATTTAAACATACATACAATTAGCAGTCAACAATGAAAAATTTACACTATGGCACATATAAAATACATAGAACAAAGGCTATTGGGTCCCACAGTGCTTGACCAGTCATATCTCATCGCAAATCCTTGCCCACAGTTTTTCCACTCTATTGTTAGTGATAAACCTTAAACCTTGTGATCTACAATCTGCACTTGTGTGCGGTGCTACCACGTGGATTCCCTTCATCACATTGCATCACGTAAACCTTACCGCATCGCAACCAACATAACATTCCTTGTGAAATCTTTGAAGTTACCTCCTATTTCTTGCGGTATGGGATGTTGCGCAGGGTCAACACGTGTCCCTCCATTTTGCATCGCAAAATATTTAACTTAAATTACAGTCGCCTTATTCTAACCTTTAAGCGCTGCGATGTACGGTATGAGGTTTTTCGTCCACCATTGATCTGCCCCCAAATATAACGGTCCTCATCTAATCACACTTTTCACTTTATAATATTTACTTTGTCATTATACTCTATTTCTTGCGATGTGAGATATTGCACTATGCCGCCGTGTGTCCCTTCTTCACTTCGCATTGCAACTGATTTAACTTATCTTGCATTTCCTTAACACTTACCTGCTATAAATTGCGATTTGCGCTTTTGATCTCCATCGATGCGATCATCACCATTGATTTGCCCAAATCTATGGTACTCGTTGCTGCTTTCAATTTGATTTTATTTTTTCCCCACTTATCTTATCATGAATCATATTTGTCCATCTCTTAGATTTGTTTCTGTAATCCAATCCTGACTGTCCCCTTGCCATCGTGCGGCTCTTATTCGCCTCTTCTACCTGCTTTGATCTTAGCCGTCTATCTCTTTCCTTTTTTCTTGTGATGAAATCGTGACCGGCCGCTCACGTCACTTGGAATTCTTCAAAGAAATTTTTTTCCTTAGTCTATTTTCCTTTTGTTTGCTCTGCCCTTCTCTGTAACTATAGTTTTTGCACGTTGTTCCTCATGTGATTGTCTTGGCTACTTCTCTGCTGCGATGTTGCTTTGATGTCTTTGGTGCTTTTCTCATCTCTGCTGCCTTTGCTACATTTTCTGCCTCTACTGCATTAATTGTTTTGCTACCTCTGTTGCATTCATTTTTTTTCTTCCTCTATTTCCTTCTTGCCTTTGGTTCCTTCTTAGCTGCATTTGCTGCCTCTTTGCTGCATTTTTTGCCTCTGCTGCATTCGTTATTTTGCTGCCTCTGCTGCATTCACTATTTTTCCGCCTCTGCTACCTTGTTTCCTTTGCTGCTTTCTTCGTTGCATTCACTGCCTCTTTGCTGCATTTTCTGCCTCTGATTGAGGCTATACTTCTATTGATGCTCCTTTTGCCTCTCTATTACACAATGCTTGATCTTCTCCTTTACCTTATAATTGATGATTCTGGTGTTGCTCCTATCTGTATCTTTTCCATCAATGACAATATTTCCAACAATCTCCCCCTTTGACATTGATGGAAATAATCCAATACTTCCTCCATAATTTCCTCCCCTTCTCATTCTGAGAGGTGTATTTTCTTCCTCTTGTTGATTTTCCTCCCCCTTTGACATCAATGGCAAAGGGTTGCACATTTCCTAGTTTGGTTTCTATACTTTCATAATACTCTAGTCTTGAGGACCTGTTCCATGCACTGCTCCATTTCTCTAGCTCTTTTGTGACAACTTTTATTGACTACTCTCACCCTAGAATCATGCTTTCTTTTCTAATACTGACTATCACTTGTCTATTGCACTGATCCCATTCCTTGTATGCAGCCTTTGCTGGTGTATTTCCAATAGTCTCCCCCTAATACAATTATATATATATCTATATGTTAGGACCTCACAATGTACCATTTTTACCATACATTTTGACACCACCTTACCCTTTATAGCTATATTTAAAAGGTTACATTATCATTTTCATCCATTTTATCCAAAGGTATATGAAATCCTTCTCTTTACTATATATTTAATCTTTTTACATATAATTCCACATTACTCTTATATTTCATCATTAATCGAAGGTAGATCGTTGCGAACACAAGTCTAAAATATCGCAGATAATTTATGATAAGGAACGTGATGTGCTGAAACAATTGGTCGTTGCTGAAACAGTCAACTCCGTTGCTGAAACAGTCAGGGGGCACGTAAATTCCCTCACTACTCGTGATTTGCGATTTCGAAAGAGTATTTCAGGAAAAATGGCAACAAGACAAGTAAGGAATGTTGTTACACGGATTGTTCTGAAGCCGGTACTTTTTTGTATCTGTTGTAACGATATTTTTCTATGGAAGAATAGAAAGACCCTGTTTTAAGATAGAAGAACAGATTTGGATAAATATAGGATTTCTCTGATGTAACTGTAATAGATGTCTCCTCTTTAAGAAGAGGAGACATCATAATTAGAGGGGGAGTTAGAGACTGCAGGAGAGACATTATTTTTGAGCGAAAAGGAGCAAGACTCCATTGTAATGTATCATTCCTTTTTTACAGATGAATAAAGGTTTCTTTTGAGCATTCCAATTTAACTCTTTCCTCTGGGGAATATTGTGAGAAGGAAAGGGCCCGCCTTCATCACAAGATTCACCCGATTGCTCCTGTAGTTTTTTAAACTTCTTTATGTTATTTCCACCTTAATTTAACTTTGTTTGCTGAAGAATCGTATACATAGTTCTGTAGTTCTTTAAGCACTCTGTTTTCTTTAACACGGCATTGGTTCGGTAACATTCATTCTTAAAGAAGCCAAGAGATCTTTTTCTGTTATTTTTTTGAATGTATGATTGATACCGGGAAACAAGTGCTGAAGATTCCTATTCGGAGGAATAGGGTCATGTTCCCCGTAGGTTGATTCTCTTTTTCTACAAGTGTGATTAGTGTCAGGCAACAGGTGCTGAAGATTTCTGTTTGGAGGAATAGGGTCCTATTCCCTGTTATGGTTGATTGATTTCCTTTCCTGCAGGGTGATTTCCTTTCATTATCTTTTCCTAGGATTCTTTTAATGAAAGACTGCAATAGAGGAATTTCTTCTGCTGTAACAGAAGTAGGCTTCATCTTTGTTAAAGCAGGGTGTGAATAGTTAGATTTGTATGATTGATAATTGTGTGACTTCTACTACAACATTATCTTGCTTTTGGAATTGAGAATATCCAGTGCGTGATTGTATTTGGAATAAACAGACCTTCCTAGGTTGAAAATTTATGTGGTGCTTGAATTGTTAAAACAATTAAAGCGACCAAAATTTTGGCGCCGTTGCCGGGGAAGGAAATTATAGATTTCAAAAGCACTGATATTTTCTTTCTAGATGTGCAGATTGTATGAGAGGACGCGGAACCCAGAAGAAAACTAATCCTACAGGTGGCAAGGGAAAATTAAGGGGAGGAAGAAAGACTTTTATTTACGAGATTGTATTAAAGGCTGAATCATCACAGAGATTAAGTTCTCGAAGACCAAAACCTCAGCGCTCCCCTCAATCAGACTACAAAACAGAAGAAGTTGTGGGCCCTGGAAACATAGAGGAACCAGTAATGGATATTAAAGAACCAGCAGCCAGTGCTGGAGAATCAGAAGAAAGTGCTAGCAAATCAACAAAGCACGTTGAGGAACTAATAGAGAGTATTGGACGACCAGTGCAAAACATTGAGGAGCCAGTAGAAGATTTTGAGGATCGAGCAAGTGCAGTAGGAGAATAGCCAATGGAAGGAAACAACAAAGAATTCTTTGGTGGAGGATGTGTAGATCCTGAAGGAGAAGGAAGGGATGAAAATTCTCTCTCTACCTTGGCATTTCCTATCAGTGATCTCCCTAGAGGAACAACTCCTATGAAGAATATTCCATTGTCAGCTTTACCCAACTTCCATGGTTTATCCTCTGAAGATCCGGATGAATTTATTTTTGAATTTGATATATTATGCAGAAGTTATGATTATGTTACTAATGCTCAGAAGTTGAAATTGTTTCCAGCAACATTAAAAGGAAATGCTTTAAGATGGTTCATGAGCCTTGGAAGTCAAGTAATCACAACATGGGAACAGATGAAACAGAAATTTCTGCTGAAATATCAAGACTATTGTCAGACAAGAGAAAAGAGGGAGGAACTATTCAACATGGCACAAAAGCCGGACAAGAATCTGGAGGACTATGTGGAAAGACTGCAGTATAATCTGCAGAGATCTGATCATCCGAATGTAAGTAAAGAAATTCGTAAAAAAATATTACTTAGAGGATTAAGGGATGATTGTTTAGACATGTTAAACATGCTCAGTAAGGGAGATATATCTAAAGAATCATATGATGAGATTGTTGAACTCTGTAAAAGATGTTCAAGAGGAGCTGCAAGGAACAGAGTAAGTAACAGAGATCCCACCTATTCAAGAGTTAATAAATCAGCCAGTGGGGGAGGAACAAGAGCTGAAATAGGTAATTTACTTGAAGAATTTAGAACTGAGATGTTAAGTTCTTTTGCTTCACAAATTGACACCTTGCAGGTTAAAAATAAGCAGGCTGAAGCAGAAGCAGCTCTGGCTATCTTTTTCCCTAAATGCAGAGACAAACATCCACTAAGGGAATGCCCATTGGATAAAATACCAATCTACACCCTTTGCGAGAAAGATCATGAAACACAACAATGTCCCTCTCTACTGGGAATAAAGGTAGCATTGCAGCCAACGGAAGAAGAAGCTGAAGCAGTTTACCTTCTAACACAAAGAAGACAATGGCAACCAAAAGGACAAGGTATGAATTCCAGTATGCCATTTAATCGTTGGAATAATTATTCTGCTTTCAGTCAGACAAATTACCCTCCCTTTAATAAAATGCAATACCCACCCTTTAATCAGATGAACTTCCCACCCATGCAACAAACAAACCCTCCCTTTTTTGATCTTGCAATATGGACTCCTTGGCCCCCACAACAGCCATCTTCTTTTAATCCATGGAATTGAAATTGGAGAAGCCAACAACTCCCGTATCCAAATCAATTTCCTCAATTTCAACAACCACTTCCTCTACCATCAAATTCTCCACCAAATAATCAAATGAGACCCCAGCTACCTGTGCAACCAAATCCTAACCCCAATAATAAAGTTGTACAAGTCATTGATATTCAGAATGAGCCTACATTTTCTACTATGCAATGTAATGATATTCATTTGAGATCCGGAAAAATAGTAGAACCTATCATCGATGATATAACCTCTTTTGATTCTGATAAGGAGGAAACTGAGAAACATAAAAAAACACAACCACCCTCTAACAAGGGTATTGAAATAACAGAGCCACCATTCCCCGAGCATTTAGTTTTAACTAAAACGCCTGAAACACCTGCTTTTAATCTATTAGGGGAACTGCAAAACTTGTATGTTAAAATTCCACTTTTACAGGCACTGAGAGATGTACCAATTTATGCCATAACCATAAGGGACATTTGTGTTAAGAAACCGTGTAGGAAGACTAAAGACCCCCTTACAGTTCATGTGATGGGTGATTTATCTGCATTAATGACTGGGAAAACCCCTCCTGCGAAATATGGTGACCCCGGCCATCCTACTGTGACAGTTCAAATCGGTAAAACAATAATTCCTCAAGTTTTGGTAGATCTAGGTGCTACAATAAACATTATGACTCTTGAAACTTCACAGTTGTTACAACTGAATAACACAATTAGAGATACACCAACCATCCTAGAGTTAGCTGACCGTTCTACAATCAAACCAGAAGGAGTTTTTGAAGACCTAGTTATCTCGGTTGAATCCTAGAATTACCCAGCTGATTTTTTCATATTACAAACTGAAACAAAGCTGGGGGGACACCCTTTAATTCTAGGGAGGCCGTGGCTGGCCATAGCCGATGCCTTTATCAGCTGCATATCTGGTTCAATGAAAATTTCTAATGGTTATCAAACTAAACATCTTATTCTTTATCCTCATGCTATACCCATGATTAATAATGAAAATTCTGTATGGATGGATTATGATGATAATGCTATTCAGCCCATTTTTACTATCGGAAAAGACTTAACTCTTAAAGAAAATACAAAGGATGAAATAATTAATAATTTTATTTGTGAACCTTCCTCTGTAATTGCTGAAACACACAACCAATTGTCTGCACTTTTTGAAACGGATACCCAAGAAAAGATTGAATCTGAAGATTTATCTCAGACATTAACCACGATCTCATCTAAAAGCATAACAGTTGAAATCGAACCTGGCAAGACATTAAATATAAATCCTGATCTAACAGTTGCTGAAACACATCAGTTAATGAAGTTATTACTTGAAAATAAGGAAGCATTCACATGGGATTACACGGATATGAAGGGAATCTCTTCTGAATTATGTACTCACCAAATTTATATTAAAGAAGGATGCCGACTAGTCTGTCAACCCCAAAGATGAATGAACCCTAATTTAAGAGAGATTGTTAAAGAAGAACTTCATAAATTGCTTAATACAGGATTTATATAGCCCATATCTGACAGTGAATGGGTTTCCCCATTGGTAATAGTCCCTAAGAAAAACGGGAAATGGAGAGTGTGTATTGATTACAGAGCCTTAAACAAAGCTACTCAAAAGGATCACTTTCCTTTACCTTTCATTGATCAGGTGTTGGATAGTCTGTCAAGAAAAAAATTATTTTCTTTTCTAGATAGATTTAGCGGGTATAACCAAATTAGAATTGCACCCCAAGACCAGGACAAGACCACTTCTACTAGTCCTTGGGGAACTTTTGCTTATAGAGTTCTTCCATTTGGGCTATGTAATGCACCAGCAACTTTTCAAAGGGCTGTTATAGGAATATTTTTTGATATGCTGAATGACTCTATGGAAATATTTATGGATGATTTTACTCCTTATGGTGTGTCTTTTGAGGATGCATTACAAAATCTTGAGAAGGTACTTAAACGTTGTATACAAGCTCACCTCTCCCTAAGTACTGAAAAATGTCATATGATGATGAGTGAAGGAGTCGTGCTTGGACATTTTATTTCATCTCAAGGTATTTAGGTAGACCCATCTATAATACTGGTCATTCAGAATATTCATGTTCCTAAAACAAAAACTGACATGAGAAGTTTTCTAGGACATGCTGGATACTACAGAAGATTTATTAAAGATTTTTCTAAGATAGCTTCTCCATTATTTGTGTTGTTAATGAAAAATTCTGAATTTAAGTGGACTAATCTTTGTCAGAAAGCCTTTGTAGAACTCAAGCATCAATCATCTATTGCTCCTATTTTGAGAGGACCTGATTGGGCCCTCCCCTTTCATATATCTTCTGATGCTTCAGAAACTGCAATTGGAGCTGTCCTGGGACAAGAGGAAAATCATCTTCCTTATGCTATCTATTTTATCAGTAAGAACATGACCCCTGCTGAGCTTAATTATACAGTTATCGAAAAGGAGTTTCTTGCAGTAATTTATGCCATTAATAAATTTCGACATTACATCACTGGTTATTCTACTTTTGTCCACACTGATCACTCGACTATCAAGTATTTAATGAACAAATCTGTCACAAATGCTCGAGTTACCAGATGGTTATTGTTACTACAGGAGTTTGATATTCCAATTGTAGATCGGCCTGGTAAAGAAAATGTTGTGGCTGATTTCCTTTCACGGTTAAAAACTGATAATAATATTCTAGTAGATGATTCCTTTCCTGATGAGTATTTATTCGCAGTCTCAGCTCACTCTCCGTGGTATGCAGACATTGCCAATTATTTGGTTGCAGGAAAATTACCATCACACCTGTCGTATAGGGAAAAGAGAAGAATTGTTCAACAAAGTGCCAGGTATAGCTGGATAAGTGGGTGTCTTTTCTACACAGGGCTTGATCAATAAATCTGAAGATGCATTAGGGAGGATGAAGTGTACGACATACTAAAATCTTGTCATGATGGCCCCTGTGGAGGGCATTTTTCTGATAAAAGAATGACACACAAAATTTTGAGGATGGGTTACTATTGGCCCTCATTGTTTAAGGATGCAAAGAAATATGTGCGGGCTTGTGACAGCTGTCAACGAATGGGTCAACCCAATCATAGAGATCAAATTCCATTAAACCCCCAGGTAGTACCCGAACCATTTGAAAGATGGGCCTTGGTTTTCATAGGACCCATTAATCCTCCATCCAATCAAAGAACTTATATATTAGTCTCTACAGACTATATGACTAAATGGGTGGAGGCCAAAGCACTTATTAGAGCCAATGAAGAAGTTGTCCTAGCTTTCTTATTTGAAGAGATCTTCACTAGATTTGGAATTCCTAGAGAGCTAGTTACAGATGGAGGACCTCCATTCAATTCTCATCGTTTTAAATCTACCCTTCAGAAATATCATATTCATCATAGAATGACTACACCATACCACCCCCAGGCCAATGGGTAGGTGGAAAGCACAAATAAATTATTAGAAGCCATTCTAACTAAAACAGTGAAGGATAACCAGAAGGATTGGTCTAAAAGGCTCCCTGAAGCACTATGGGCTGACAGAAGTACCTGGAGAAATACTACAGGATTTTCTCCCTATGAATTGGTTTATGGTAAAAATGTTGTTTTTCCTGTGGAATTTGAAATTAAAACTTTAAGAACTGCTTTAGCTGTTAACCTTGATTTGACTGATGTGCAGACAGCTAGGTTGCAGCAGCTTCTTGAATTCGATGAAAAGAGATTAGATGCCATTCACCAAACAACCATGATTCAACAACAAAGAATGAAGTGGCATGAAAAAATTATCAAACACAAGCAGTTCTAAAAAGGTAATTGGGCTTTATTGTATGACTGTCGGTTTGAAAACTTTCAGGGTAAGCTACGTACACGATGGCTTGGACCATATGAAGTAGATGCTGTTTTCCCTAATGGAACAATAAGACTTTTAACAATTGATGATTCTAAAACACCTCTACTAGTAAATGGTCATAGGCTTCGTTTGTACCAGCGCCCTGTTTCTAAAGAAGATTTCAAGGCTGCTTGCATGATTGATACACATTATATTTTTCTAGGGGAGTCCTCTGCTCCTGACATCATTTAATTTTCTGCACTATATTTCTAGCATTAGATTAGATTTAAAACTAATAATCCCTATCAAGGGTTGGCATGTTACAATTGAATTTTGCAGATTAAGGAAGAACTCATTAAGGAGGACAGTTTCATCACAAGAAGATCTAAAGCTTCAATCACAGAAGCTTTGTTCCCTTCATTTCAACTCATTTCCCAGCAATATCCCTTTTATCACTTATCCCATTACTCCATCTTTCCCTTTTTCCATTTTTCCCCATTTCTACCTACTCCTGAAACACCATCTTTCAGCCAGTATTTCCCGTTCCTTACTGCTGAAATTATCCCTCAGCAAGTACTTCTCCCAGTTTTCTTAAATCCAAATCATTACATTCCATTTTCCTTATTTTTCCATTGCTCAAACACCACTTTCAGCAACATGTCACTCATTTTCCATTGCTGAAACACCACTTTCAGCACCCTGTCATTTATCTTTCCATTACTAAAACACCATTCCTTTCCTCTGCTACACAAGTTTTCCAGTACTCCACTTTTATTCTTCAGATCCCTTGGGTGAATATTATCTAGTATTGAGCAGATCTTGATATGCTCCTGCTTCCACATTTAAGAGAAATTTAAATATTCTTCCATCAGTATCAAGCCATTATGAAGAACTCTATACTTCGAATTATAAAAACAAAGGTAAAAATATAAGGTATGCGGATATTTTATGTAATACAGTTAAATAATAGTTTAAAGGGAGGATATTTCCCATTATGATTACAATCCCCGCACACTTAAACATCATTTCATCACCCGTAAGGGGGGAATTTCAAAAATTAAATCATCATTCCACACCATCCAATCCACCGTCACTCTTCATATCCATTATTTCCGCCATCATTGATACTCCATATCCTCAGTCGCAATGATTAGCTTGATCAAGCCTGTGTTTATGTTCTCTGCGCCTCTGCATTTAACTCAAGTTAGTAGCTATGGGAGACTTGGCTATCAGACATGAGCCTGGCTCGATAACTCTTCTTGAATTATTTCTGGAGGCCTACCAAATTTTTCAGTAGGCAGGTTGGATTACATACTTCGAAAGGCTAGGAGAATTTGATCCTCAGCAAGTTCTAGAGTTTGCGCAGAATTTTCAGGAAGATTAACCCATAGTCCAAGGGGTCCGAATTTTGGTCACAGAGGAAGATATAGCACAAGTTTCAAGGTTTCCGGTCACATGTGCTCGTTGGTTTAGCAGAAAACAAGTCATTTTAAATGCACAGCAGGACTTCCTTCTGCCGATAGCCCTTCCCCTAGAAAAGAATCTTCTCATAAAAAGAAAAGGGAAGCCACTGATATTTTTTCTTTCCTACCTAGGAGAAAAATGAAAAAGACTGTTGAATCTGAAGTCACTCCCATTTCCCCTGACCCCGTAGCTATCTTGTTAAAACTTTAATCCTCATCACCATTCCAAATTCCAAAATCGTTACCCGTCTCGTCCTGTGGCACTGCTCCACAAGAACCAGATGCCCAGGGTAATATGACATCGTTTACTACTCAAACAGTAACTGCTCCACAAGAACTAGTTACTCACTCAGCAGCTGAAACACAAGAACCAGCTGCTGAAGTGCAAAAATCAAGCACCAAGCATGATAACATAAGGAAACCAGCTGTAGCTGGCTGTAGCTGAAACACAAGAACCAACTACAGCTATGGATCAGCAATCAAATCCAGCAAAAGCAACCAACACACAGGGTTCACTCACCGTGGCATCGTTATTGGAGGAAAATAAATTTTTAAAGTCAGAATTAGAGGCCTATAAAAAAGAGTTGGTAATGGCAAGGGAAGCCTTTGATAAAGAATTAAATCTCTACATGTTGGCACATACAGCATCAGTACAAAAGAATGACCCATGTAAATAATATATGTGCCATGAATGTGGAAACATTTACCAATAGGCCGGATACAAAATAGTCAAAGTCCCAGTGCCTGAGGCATCCACATCAGTTGCAGTCAAAGAAGAACGCCCTACTGTCACACAAGAACCAGTAGGGCCCTCAAAAAGTCTAGAAAAAGAAACCAAGCCACAAATATCCTGCCCTGTGTTAGTCAGCTCAGCTACTCAGACTATGCTCCAACCCAGTACTTATAATGTCGGGACACAGACTCCACCATGGAAAGATTTTGAAATAATGAATAGGTGGAAGAAGCAGTATGTTGTTGATCAAGATAAAATGTTACAACAACATAAGTTGGCCTAGAAGAATCAGATGTATGCCAACTGGGATAACTGGGAGCAGACACTTCAGCAGCTCAAGGATTCCAAGAAAGAAATCAAGGAGTTAAAAGACAAACTGGTCCTGATGTTTTCATTAGTAAAAAAATTATTAGCCACCAGGAAACCTTCCTTGAATTATTCTCTGTTCCTTTCTGAACGCCTTGTTTATTTTCAGTTGAAAGAAATTAAGGATGGGAGACCTCATGATTTTCTCACAGTGGAACAATTTGTCAAAATATTTGCTGAGGCCCCTGCTAGTGATCAACATTTGTTATGTGAACTTTATCTTCATAATGAGGCTATGCCTGAAAATAGAGAGGTCAACCTGAATCCAATTGTTGGTGATATACAAATTAGGGCATTTGTTTCATTTCTTGCCAATCAAATCACATGGAAAATTTCTTTTATTGCAAGTAGGCATAATGAGGATAATGGCCTCCTTTGGATAAGACCAGAACCTTCAAATCCAGCCATTTTTGTAGCGGAATATCATCGATTTTTGCAGAAGGCAGGAATTCGCAACTACATACAGCAATTGCAAGCCTCAATACTCCTAAATTGTCATCAGTTAATCAGAGTCAAAGAGATTGCTACCTTGAAGGCCAACACCATGTTCTGGCAATAGTCATATAAGGAAACACAAGAGTATAATACTTTTAGCCCTGATAATCTTCCAACTGCACTATCCAGGGTACCAAACTATATCAGATGCATTCAGCAATGTGCCGGGAATTGGATTGGTTATCATTTTCACTTCCCTGTCTTATGGATGTCGGCAGAACGATACCAGCCTCACTACAAATTGGCTAACAGGGACGAGGCAGTATCATGGTAGAAACTACAGAATAACCAGGGATTCAGATCTTCGACAGAAGACACCTTCCATAGTTATTTCTTGAGTAACTTGCATGCAAAGAGTCAGTACTCAGACACTGACTCGGACTAAAATTTTCCTGAGGACATGCAACCCTTTCAGCTAGGGGGGATCTTAGGACCTCACAATGTACCATTTTTACCATACATTTTGACACCACCTTACCCTTTATAGCTATATTTAAAAAGGTTACATTATCATTTTCATCCATTTTATCCAAAGGTATATGAAATCCTTCTCTTTACTATATATTTAATCTGTTTACATATAATTCCACATTACTCTTATATTTCATCATTAATCGAAGGTAGATTGTTGCTAACACAAGTCTAAAAGATCGCAGATAATTTATGATAAGGAACGTGCTGTGCTGAAACAATCGGCCATTGCTGAAACAGTCGACTACGTTGCTGAAATAGTCAGCGGGCACGTAAATTCCGTCACTACTCGTGATTTGCGATTTCGAAAGAGTATTTCAGGAACAATGGCAACAAGACAAGCAAGGAAAGTTGTTACACAGATTGTTCTGAAGCCAGTACTTTTTTGTATCTGTTGTAACAATATTTTTCTATGGAAGAATAGAAATACCCTATTTTAAGATAGAAGAACAAATATGGATAAATATAGGATTTCTCTGATGTAACTGTAATAGATGTCTTCTCTTTAAAAGGAGGAGACATCATCATTAGAGGGGGAGTTAGAGACTGCAGGAGAGACATTATTTTTGAGCGAAAAGGAGCAAGACTCCATTGTAATGTATCATTCCTTTTTGACAGATGAATAAAGGTTTATTTTGAGCATTCCAATTTAACTCTTTCCTCTGGGGAGTCTTGGGAGAAGGAAAGGGCCTGCCTTCATCACAAGATTAACCCGATTGCTCTTGTAGTTTGTTAAACTTCTTTATGTTATTTGCACCTTAATTTAACTCTGTTTGCTGAAGAATCGTTTACACAGTTCTGTAGTTCTTTAAGCACTTTGTTTTCTTTAACACGGCATTGGTTTGGTAACATTCATTCTTAAAGAAGCCAAGATATATTTTTCTGTTATTTGTTTGAATGTATGATTGATACCGGGAAACAGGTGCTGAAGATTCCTGTTTAGAGGAATAGGGTCCTATTCCCCGTAGGTTGATTCTCTTTTTCTACAAGTGTGATTAGTGTCAGGCAATAGGTGCTAAATATTCCTGTTTGGAGGAATAGGGTCCTATTCCCTGTTATGGTTGATTGATTTCCTTTCCTGCAGGGTGATTTCCTTTCATTATCTTTTCCTAGGATTATTTTAATGAAAGACTGCAATAGAGGAATTGCTTCTGCTGTAACACAAGTAGGCTTCAGCTTTGTTAAAGCAGGGTGTGAATAGTTAGATTTGTATGATTGATAATTGTGTGACTTATACTACAACATTATCTTGCTTTTGGAATTGAGCATATCCAGTGCGTGATTGTCTTTGGAATAAACAGACCTTCCCAGGTTGACAATTTATGTGGTGCTTGAATTTTTAAAACAATTAAAGCGACCAACAATATATATATTGAAATTTATGATCATATCAGAGAGTAACATCTGCAGAAACTACCCCTGGTTTGTCTCTTAGATATTCAAATGGTTATTTAGCAAGAGGTCTTATGAATATGTCTGTTGCTTGTTTCTTTGTTGGTACATATTCCAACTTTACTATTTTATGTGCTACATGTTCTTTGAGGAAGTGGCACTTTATTGGGATGTGCTTTTTTTTAGTGAAGTACAAGATTTTTTGATATACTTATTGCACTACTATTGTCACATTTGATAGAAATTGGCTCATCAATGCTTACCTTGATGTCCTGGAGAGTTTGTTTCATCCAAATTACTTGTGTGCAACAAGTTTCTACTGCTATGTATTCTTCTTCTATTGTAGATAGAGAGATATAATTTTGCTTCTTTCTTAGCCATTCCACCAGACTTTCTCCCAAATAAAATGCACCTCCACTTCTGCTTTTCCTGTCATCCACACAGCTAGCCCAATCTGCATCTATGTATGTTTTCAATGTCAATTTTTTCCCTTTTGGATACCATAGGCCATAATGTGCAGTTCCTTTCAGCTATCGGAATAATCTCTTGATTGCTAGCAAGTGATTTTGTTTTGGTGCTACTTGATATCTTTCCACATGTCCTACTACCAACATAATGTCCGTTCTAGAGGAAGTTAGGTATAGCAGACTTCCTATCATGGATCTGTAAAGTCTTTGATCTACATCTGGAGATCCATCATCAGCAAATAGTTTTCATGCAATGATCATGGGAGTTGACACAGGTTTGCAGTCTTCCATTTGGAACCTTTTCAACATCTCTCTTAAGGAATTTTCTTTTGAAATGAATATTCATGTGTTCTTTTGTAGAATTTGAAGTCCTAAATAGAAGGTGAGCTATTCAATCATAGAAATCCCAAATTCTGATTTCATCTCCTTTGCAAATCCTTTTTCTAACTCATATTTTTTGCTGCCAAACATGATGTCATCTACATATACTACTACAATTAAGAGATCATTTTCATCGGCCTTTATGTACAAATTTTTGTCTAATCCTCTTTTCTTGAACCCTTGTTTTTGGAAGTATTTGTCCAGCCTTAAATACCACACATGAGGAGCTTGTTTCAAACCATATAAGGCTTTCTTTAATCTGCACACATAGTCATGTTTATCTTTTAAGGAGAATCCTTCAGGTTTCTCCATGTAGACTTCTTCCTCTAAATCTCCATTCAGGAAGGCTTAATTCACATTCATTTGATATACCCTAAAATCATGATAGCATGAAAAGGCCAAAAACATTTTTATTGCTTCTATTCTGGATATAGGGGTAAAGGTTTCATCATAATCAAGTCCTTCGATTTGATAATATCCCTTGTATACCAGTCTGGCTTTATTTCTGATTACCTTCCCTTGTTCATTCATCTTATTCTTGAATATCAATTTTGTGCCAATGACATATTTTCCAGTGGGTCTTGGCATTAACTCCCAGATATTGTTCTTCTCAATTTGGTCTAGTTCTACATTCATAGCATTTACCCATTTTTTTGTCTTTTTTGGCTCCTTCTAGCTTCTTTGGTTCTATTTTTGATAGCATGGCTATCTATACTTCTTCCATCTGTTCAGCGAGTTGTCTTTTAGTATGGACTCCTACACTCTTCTCCCTAATGATTTGATCTTCTAGATTGTTCTTCTGACTGTGTCTTGAGGGACATTTTGAGTGTAATTTAGTTTCTTCTATTGTATTTCTATGTTAATAATTATCTTGGTTCTCAAATTCATGACCATATGAAGGATTGGCACAGCCTGTGCTTCTTGTTCTATTTGGTATATCTTCGTCGAATCTCAGATTAATGCTTTCCACAATTTTTTGCAGTCTTTTGTTGCAGCACCTGTAACCCTTACTCTTGGATGCATATCCAAAAAATATTCCTTCATCAGCTCTTTCATCAAACTCCCCTAATTTTTCATCATTATTTTTTATGAAACACTTGCTACCAAAGACTCTAAAGTGCTTGATTGATGTTGGTTTACCATGCCATAATTCGTAAGGAGTCTTGTAAAAATTTGGTCTTAGATGAGCTTTGTTAAGAATGTGAACAAGTGTGTGTACTTCTTCTTCCTAGTAGGTTTGGGGAATGTTACTTTCTTGCATCATGGCTCTGGAAATCTGTTGTACTGACCAGTTTTTCCTCTCTTCCACTCTATTCTATTGAGGCGTACCTACAATTGTAAATTTTTGTTTTATATCATATTAATTGCAGAGGTCTGCAAAATCATAGTCCGTGAATTCACCTCCTCTGTCGAATCTGATGCATTTAGCTTGCATCATGTTTGAATTTCTATCAGTGCCTTCAAGATCTTGAATTTCTCTAACACTTCGGATTTGTATTTGAGAAATTCCACCCACATCAATCTGGTAAAATCATCTATTATCAGCATGAGATAAGATTCTCCACCACGTACAATAGTTCTTTAAGGTCCACACAGGTTCATATGTAAAATATGAAGTGGCCTACTTGTAGATAGTTGATCTTTGGCCTTGAATTATGTGTGGGTTTTCTTGCCCAGATGGAAGGATTTACATATGGTATTTGGAGGCTTCTTTATCTCTGACAACATTCTTCTTGCTCGGGCTGATGATGTGGTTAAAGTTTAGTTGTCCCAATATTCTATGCCATAACCATGATTCTTCCAGTTTGCTTATGTGGCACACTTCATTCTCTTCTTCTACTATACAGACATTAATTTCTGTTCGAACTCCTGTGATCAAGGTCTTTCATGTTTTCATAGGCCTTACTTCACAATCTTGGGCTCTGAAAATGACCTCATAGCCTTTATCACACATTTGACTGACGCTTAGCATATTTTATTTTAGCCCATTCATAAATAGTACATCTTGAGCCTCTCCTCTTCCATTATCTAGACTGATTGAGCCTTTTCCTTTGATTTTCCCTACTTTTTCATTGTTGAATGTTACATTTCCTGATTTATTTTCATCAAAGGTTATAAACTTGTTTTAGTCTCTAGTCATATGCTTTGAGCATCCACTATCCATATACCATTGGATTTTCTGATCTTGATCTATTATAACCTTATCACCCTTATTTAACCTCTTTTTCCAATGCATTCGGCTATTTGTTTGGTAAATTTCCCAAGGAGATGAAACAAAGTATTTGAGAGGACATTTGTGAGACTTGTGCTTGATTTGATGGTAGCCAAAGAATTTGGCTATATTTCTAAATGGATTATGTATACGAGTGAATTATACCTTGTTCATAATTCTCCTTGAGTTTTCATACAACAGTCTTTGTCCATACGTTCTGCAATCCATGGATTTATGACCAAACCCTTTACAATAAAAACAATACCCATGCAATTAGTATATGTCTCTAGCAGAGAGAGTTATTTGAGGTAATATTTTCGGTTGTTGCATTGTTTTCTAGTTGGACTGGATTTAATTTATCTTACAGTATGACGTGATATTTCCAGGTCTCTGGCAGGTGATGCAAGTGAAACTCCTCACAGGAAGAAGAAACCTACTTTGACTTCTTCTGCATTTGTTCAATTCATCCTTGAGAGCATATGAGTCTTTTGCAGTTGATTGTATCTTCATTCCTTTTGTTGTTACTTGAGGTTGTTTTTTGGTTCTATTTGATTCTTTATATATCACAGTCTTTCCGGTTTCTAATTTTTTGGATTCCTTCTTTGCTGCTTCACTAGCTGTTACAAAGATGACACTCTTGTTATTTTCTAGCTTGGATTTGTTGGTTTCTCCTTCATAACCTATCCCAACCTTTATGAGACGAGATATTTGAGAATTTAATATTTTATCCAACTGTTCAGAGCTTGTCATTCGTTGAGTGTTCAATGATAATTCCCTTTGAGCGTTTTCTAATTTATTTCTTAGGCATACTACTTCTTCTTCCAATTTCTCTTGCTCCTGAATTTTATCTTTAATTTTATTTTGTAGAATGTCTTCCACCTTCTTAGCTTCTTCAAGTTCTACTTTCAATTGAATGAGTTTTTCTGAATTTGGTTCTTCATTTACATATTTCAGGAGAATGACTTTCTATTTTCTGCACTTGAGTTTAAGTCTTTCTATTTCCTCTAGGGCACTAATTAGCTCACCCTCAAGATCTACCTCACCTTCGTCTTCAAATTCCAGGAGATCTTCCTCAGGTACTTTCTTTCCCATAAGAATGAATTCTGATGTTTTCTCTTCATTAGGGGAGTTGTCTGAGCTCTTAGATGAACTGTTGTCTTGTTGAACATATAAATATCTTCAATTAAATTTGTTCCTTTTTGGCCTGCTATTTTTTTTTGTTTTCTCTTTCCCTCTTGATGGATTCTCCATTTTATTGTGAGGATATTTAGATGCATAGTGCCCCACTCTTCCATAGTTAAAGAATTTAAATGGAAGTTTACCATTATACTTGCATGTGCCTCTATCTAATCTACTGAAAATTTTTTCCTCTTCTTCATCACCGCAGGAGCGAGTATCTTCCTTTTTTCCTTTGCACTCATCTACCTTAAAGGCTGCCTCCCTCGTATTTCACTTCCATATTGGAGATCTCATCTCATAGGCCGTCAGGTTTCCAAGCAATTGGTTCATGGTAAATGTTTCTGAGTTATCTGTTTCTTCTATGGAAGAAACCTTAGGGTTAAACCTCGATGGTAAAGATCTCAATATCTTTTATACAATTACACATTCTTTAACGGTTTCTCCTAGAGATTTCATGTTATTCACAATTTTTACAACGTATAAGAAGAAGATGGATACATCTTCTTCTTCATTCATTTTTATTTTCAAATTGAGCTCAATAGCCTTACATTTTGGTCACCTCCACCTTTTTATCTCCCTCATGGATACTTTCCAATGTATCCCAAATTTCTTTGGCAGTCACAATGTGCATTACCTTGATAAATCTAGACTCACACAGACCACTCAAAAGTGCATTCATGGCTTTTGTATTAGCTATGAAATTTTTTCTAGCATCTTCTTCTGTGTCAGTATCCTTTGGAGCATATCCTTCTTGCACAGCAACCCAAACTTCTATTCCTAGAGACATTATGTATGTCCCCATTCTTATTTTCTAGAAATCATAGTTTGTGCCAGTAAAAAATGGGGATTTATTTGTTGATAATCCTTCTAGACTAGCCATCTTGGGGACCTAGGATCTTCTTCCAATTGTTAAACTGATACAGAAGGAATCGACTTTGATAGCAATTGTTGAACCCTTAGTTAAACTGAGAGGGGGGGGGGGGTTGTGAATCATTTTAATGCATTCATGGACTTTTAAACTTTCTTTTATACACATTTACACATTAATTTCATAATTAGCTTAATTTATAATGGAACATCAATCTTAATAAGTGAGCAGCAAGTATTAAGCAGATTAAATACAGAATATCAACACATAATCATCATGTGCATAAACAACAGATATAAGTGGAAACCCATAAGGGAGAAGACCACATCTTATTATTTTTGTAATGAAAATGCAAGCTCCAACTCCCTCTCACCACTGATTTTTTGTAGGCTCCAACCTATAAGAGGCTATTACCTAAATTCTACAAACTACAACTTGCAAGGAAGCTTCAACTCCCATCTATTTCCTGCAGGCTACAATCCACAAGAGACTCCTACCTCAGCCAGCTACAACTGTACTTATATCAAGCTACATCTTGATATGGAAGCACAAAATTCCTCCCACTACCATGAAAACACGTGCCGATCTACCTGGATACAGGATTTGTTCTAATCCTTCTTCATTGTTGTCCTCTAGCCTTCATATCTACCTTATATCATCTCTAGATCTACACAGCTTCTCTATCCGCTCTTTATAATTCTTATTCTTCCACTCTCTAACCTCTTTATGCATATGAAAGTAACATCATTTATAGATATCACCTCATAATTGTCTACATTCCATATGGGTATATGAAAACAATAGATATCACTCTTTGCCTTCTGCCTTCTCATTTTCCTTCCCATCACATTCATAATAATATAACAGTATGTACACATTTCGGTATTACAGTGGAGTTTCATTTTCCTATGGAGACTTTCCTTTGCATCACAAATAATATAAAAATAATTAATAAATTTTTAGTTACAATCACATATTTACTGAGCCCTTTCAGCTTCTTCCCTTTGTTGTTCGGTTTTAATTTTATTCTTGTTGTCTTGTGTCTTTTCTGTTTCTCCCATTATATTCCACCTTTTTCATATAATTCCCCTTTTCTTTTATTACTTCTGAATTTTATTTTGTGTTCAACCTTTTCATCTGCCTGTGCTCCTGCACCACTATTCTGCCCATGTTCCTCGTCCTTTGAATTGTGTTGAGATTATTCCTTTGTGACCTATGGGATATGGCCCACATACAAATCCCTTTATACCCATGACGGACTACAAATCCAGGCTTTAATCAACATAAATACGTTTAAATAATCAACAATGCATACATATTTAAACATACATACAATTAGCAGTCAACAACGTCAAATTTACACTGTGGCGCATATAACATACATGGAAGAAAGGCTATCGGGTCCTACAGCGCTTGACCAATCATATCTCATTGCAAATCCTTGATCGCATGTTTCCCACTCTACCGTTAGTGATAAACCTTAAACCTTGTGATCTGCAGTCGTGTGCACTGCTGTCACGTGGATTCCCTTCATTGCATCGCATCGCATAAACCTTACCGCATTGCAACCAACATAAAATTCCTTGCAATATCTTTGAATTTACCTCCTATTTCTTGCTGTATGCAATGTTGCACAAGGTTGACACGTTTCCCTCCATTTCGCATCACAGAATATTTAACTTAACTTGTGGTCACCTTATCACTATCCTTTAAGCACTACGATGTGTGGTATGTGGTTCGTTGTGTGCCATTCATCTGCCCCCAGATCTAATCATCCTCATCTGATCACACTTCACACTTTATAATTTTTACTTTGTGGTTATACTTTATTTATTGCGATGTGCAATATTGCACTGTGTCGCCCTGTGTCCCTTCTTCACTTCACATCACAACTGATTTAACTTACCTTGCGAAGCCTTAGCACTTACCCGATATACTTTGTAATTTACGGTTTTGATCTCTGCCGATGCAATCATCACCCTTGATCTGCCCATATCTATGGTCCTCATTGCTTCTTTCAATTCAATTGTATTTCTGCCCCGCTATTCGTACGATGAATCATATCCGTCCATCTCTTGCCTTTTTTTTGCATTCTAATCCTTACTGTATGCTCGCCTTTGCGCGACTCTTCTTCGCCTCTTCTGCCTGCTTTGATCTCAGCCATCCATATCTTTCCTTCACTATTGCGATCCAATCATGACCGTCCATTCACCTCAATTCAAATTCTTCAAAGTATTTTCTTCCTTAGTCTATTTTCCATTTATTTAAATTGTCCGGCTCTATAACTCCGGTTTCTGCACGTTGCCCTCCTGTGCTTGTCTTGGCTGCTTCTCTGCTCTATTTCTTCGTTGCTACCTTTGGTGCCTTGTTGCATCTCTGCTGCCTTTTTTTCATTTGCTACCTCTACTCCATTCGCTATTTTTCTACCTCTGCTACATTCATTATTTTGTTTCCTCTGCTGCCTTGCTGCCTTTGAAGCCTTCTTAGCTACATTTTCTTCATCTTTACTGCATTTGTTGCCTTTTCTGCATTCGCTTTTTTGCTGCCTCTGCTACATTCACTATTTTGCTACCTCTGCTACCTTGATCCCTTTGGTGCCTTCTTAGCTGCATTCGCTGCCTCTTTGCTGCATTTGTTGAATCTTCTTTAGGTTATAATTCTATTGATGCTCCTTTTCATCTCTAATGCACAATTCCGAATCTGTTCCTTTACCTTATAATCGATGATTCTGGTGTTGCTTCTATCTATATATTTTCCATCAATGACAATATTTCCAACAAAGTGGGTCAGGACGAGAACCACATACCAATCGATAACATTGATACCTCACATGGTCGGATTAATGGGAAGTCATTACGCTAGTTGTCACAATGTGAGGATGAATATAACAAGGTTGACAGAGTAGTAGGAGGTATTCAGTCATGCACAGGTGATGGTGTGTATTCATTGGGAGAGTTTTCCCTGTGCGAAGGCATTTCTTCTCAAGCCATGGCTTATGCCTAACATGTAGGGGGTGAGCCTTAGGGAGTTTGTAATTGGGAGCAAGGCCTAGTTTGTCTTCATTTGTGGGATTCTAGGTGTCAGTTGTGGAAGTCACAACACGTTATCGAAAGAGTAGCCTCAAATCTGTGGGAGGAGGGTGCCAAACCACAGTGCGCGAACCTATTGAGTAGGGAGATTTCTCAGCTAATAGAGCGGTTGTAGGAGATAGTGGATGCGAAGGAGGTGTGATATTGGAGAAGGCTCAAGTGGAACATTGAAGAACTTATGCTCTAGTTAATATATCAAGTCGAGCATCCCTCAATCGACATTTACAAAGGGGAGTGGTTGCTAGTTTTTGAGGAGATTGCAAGCACGCTGGAGGCTGCCAGTGACATGCATAACGGGAAGGGTCTCAGAATAAGAAATATGGGACAAAGGGTAGTCTTCAGTGACAACAAGGGTTATTTCATCTAGGTGGGAATGTGGGGTGGTAATAGAGGTTTTATGCTGAGGAACAAGGTAGAGCTCGTAGAGGTGCCCTTGATCGCACAATGGAAGAACAAAGACCAAACGAAGAGCAAGGTTCCAACTCATAATCAATGGAGAGTCAACATTCACTAGAAGCCATGGAAGTTTCTCTGTCTCTCTCTCAGGGCCAAGTAAAATCTCCAATTATTCTAGATGCAATCTCATCCTTGCTACGACACATCCATCTCAACCTGGATAACATGTGGCAGTAAAGGTATGAATAACTTAATGAGCTAATTTCTTATATCAATGACACACAACACATGCAGAATGAAACTCTAGATGCTCTAGAGAGTCTTCAATGTCTGCTGAGACATTCCCATGACCACCTTCGAGTGCTAAAAATTCATGTAGAACATATTGAAGAACACATCCAAAAATGTGCAGGTTTCTTTGTTATGCCACCAACAACTCCTCGAAATCTACAACCATGAATTTTTATGTTTTCATTTTCTTTCTCAATTTTGTGCCGGAAATACGATTGGCACCATTTTCCATGACCATCACCCAATAATTTTTTTTTTAAGGCCATGGGCATGGTTCACTGTTAATACTGGGATGCTCATATGTAACACATCCATGATGTTGTGATTTGTAGATTTTGAAATGGTAATATAAATATTTTTTCGACCGATAAAAAACATATCTATTACAAAATACCCCACAAAAGGTAGGACTTATTCCTCTTGTTGATCTAGCATAAAAGCATGAGATAATTTCGAATTCTCTACAGTCACCTCTAACTAAAAGCATGTGTATGGGGTTACAATGATACTATAGGTCTTATTCCCCACATTTTCTAGAATCACAAAGGGACCATATTGCAGATCCTTGATTTCCTAATATAACCTTGTAGTCCATTATTGTTTAACTCTAACCTTATATTAACTCCCACTTTGAAGGAATTCTCTATCTTGTCTTCATCATGTCTAGTCTGATTTTTTTTCTTATGACTTATATCATTTATGTGGCATCTATATGTTTATTTTCCTAATATTCCCAATAGTTTTTTATACCATTAATGCATCCATTATAAGACCGTTCCTCACTCCTCCTTGCTATCCATATGTAATACAAAGGTTAAGGTAAATAATACCAAAATAAAACTTCAAATGGCCACTCATGAGTATTACTACAGAATACACAATTAGAAGAGTGTCGTTTATATACCAAATTTCTATCTGAAATATTAGGATTATTTTGACTATAGCAACTCAAATTCTACACCAAAGTCATGTTAGCTACTTCTACCTTGCACATTTTTATGTGGATGGAATGTTGTATACATATTTAACCTCATGTCCATATTCTCATAAAATTTAGTCGAAAATGAACTAACAAATTTTGTACCCATATATAAAAATGTGATCTTTGGTATCCCATAGTGTACCCATACCTATTCAAAGAAAATATTTTCCCCTTATTTCTTGCACATGGTGTTAGGTCCTTATATTACTAGTATAGTCCCTTATTGTTGTTAGTGTAACCCCCTTATTGTTATTGTTGTACCCCTGTAACCCCCATATTGTTATTATTGTGCCCTTAAATTATTATTGTTCGGTTAGCTAGGATTACATCGTGGCCCCACTAGGATTACATTGTGGCCCCATGGACTCCTATATATATAAAGGAGGTTTGTGATTTGTATCATCCAAGAATTGTTCATCTATGTAATGTATTGGAGGTTTCCGCCTCAAATTGGCTTATTTCTAAGGCGTTGGTCTCTCTTTTCTTCTATTTTTGGAGCTATTTTAACAAAATTTGGTATCAGATCTTTGGATTCTAGGGTTTCGCTGCTCCAAATAGCTCATCGTGGTATTTATCTATAACATATTTTATACGAAGTTTCAGAAGATGAAATTTTTAGAGTGTGAAGCTAAAATCCTGTGGAACATTGTTGCACAATATCAGAGCTTGGTTTTCAATATTTTTTGGAGATATGATCGATGGAAATCAGGTCTTTTTGCAGGCTCTTGAATTTAACCTAAACAGGTCATCTCGGTATTTTCACTATAACTTTTTTTCTATGAGGTTTCAGAAGCTAAAATTTTCACAGAGAAGCCGAAGTCCTGAGAAACCTCTTGTAACAATTTCAGATATTGGTTCACAATATTTTTGGAGATATGATCCGTGGAAGTTAGGAATGTTTCAGGCTCCTGAATTTCATCTCAAAGAGGCGACCGTGGAAAAAACATCATAACTCTCTCCTTAAGCGTTGGATTGGGATTCTGTAAAAAGTGGCCACAAGTACACAAATTCTAGTTTTTGGCATATCAATTTTAGATAAAAAGGAGGAAACCGTGACATGTGGAAAGTCATAAAAATTTTCTCTACTAAACCAGTCCATAATTAGGTCAGCTTGGGATATTGGGCATAAATTTGTCTTGAAGAGTCCAAATTAGGTCAGACTTGGGGCATTCAAAAGAATATTTAGAGGGCTACTTCAGGGCCAAATTTCAGATATTGAAGATCGTAAATCACAAAGATAATTTAGTTTCAATATCGAGCTCCTCAAAAGCAAGAAAAAGGTGTGTATTTTTTTCAAATTACATAAGTCTCCTTTGAAAAAATAGATCAGTTGAATTTATTCCAAGGGCATAATAAAGAATAGGTATCAGTATTAGGTCCTAAAATTCCCCCTAAAAAGAATTAAACACCCATTAAGCCTTCAGAAGGCTCTACTATGAATCATGAAGAAGAAGAAACAAAACATGAGGTATGAAAATTACAAGAGCAAGTGCACCAAAATTTTCTATCACAAAGAGAAACAAAAAATGAAATGGAAGTTTTGAACAAAGGTGTGGAAACTAAGATGGATGGTTTGAAGAAGGGCGTGGAAGCTAAGATGAATGGTTTCGAAGCAAAGATGGATGGAATGGAAGTGGGCATTGAAGCTAGGATGGATGACATGAAAGCTAAGATGAATGAGAAAATGACAGAAAACATGGAAAACATGAAGAATGATCTAAAAGTAGATATCTAAGGTTTGGAAAAGTTGATACAAGAAATGTCTCCTAATGGAGAAAATATAGTAGAGGAAAATCATGATGAGAACAAAGTAAATGGTAATCATGATTTCATAAAATCTAATGTTGGATGGAAGAACCACCATATTCCAAAGTTGGATATGAGGAAATTTGATGGCAAGGACCCCATAACATGGATAATATATATGGAGCAATATTTTAATCTCAATAATGTGTAAAACACACAAAAGGTATGCATTGCAACTTTACATTTAGAACAAAATACATTTGTATGGTATCGATGGCTTTGCTCCTATAAAGAAATTGTCACTTGGTCAATTTTTACGGAGGAAATGATAGCACATTATGAGGATACAAAGAGAAACAACTTCTTTAGCCAAATAATAAATCTCAAACAAAGGGTTTAGTGGAAAAGCACATTGAGGACTTCCAAGAATTGAATATAAGGGTAAATGATATTCCATAGGAACACAGGATTGATGTCTTCATAGGGACTTTAAAGGATAACATCCAACATGAAGTTCACATTTGGGAACCTGATTCATTGGAGAAGGCATTCAGGTTGGAAAGAAAAATTGAATGTAAAATTATGGCGACAAGGAATCCTACCACTAGCATCTATAAAGATGGAAGTGTTGCTACTTCTAGAATTCCACAACCTACAAGGTTGAAATCACAATAAGTGGAAGAAAAAAGAGCAAAAGGGGTTTGCTACAGTTGTTGTAGCAAATACACTAAAGGTCATAAGTGCACTGAGAAGAAATTATTTTACATAGATTGTGAAGAGGAGGAAGAAAATGAAGAAGAAATATCAAAAGTAGAGCATATAGACCAAGAAGAAACCCTGGAAGAAAAAGAAATGAGTTTGACCATATCATGTAATGCATTGGTAGGAATTACCACTCCTCAAAATTTGAAGATAGAAGGACATATCAATAAGAAAAATGTAATAGTGTTGATTGATTTTGGTAGTACCCATAATTTTATTCATTGTAAGGTAGATAAGGAATTGAATTGTTTCCTATACCCAGCACCAGAATGTCAAGTGATGGTTGCAAATGGAGGAACTATAAATTTCTCTAGAAAATTCCATAATATCAAGCTAGCCATGGGGGAATATGTATTTAATAGTCCAATGCTTTCCATCCCAATGGGAGGTGCTGATGTTGTACTAAGAGTATAATGGTTACAATCTTTGGGGACGGTAGCTTTTAATTTTCAAGAACTTTTCTTGAATTTTTTTTTAGAATGAAAGGAAATTGAATTACGGGGTATCACGGGGAAGCCACGAAATATAATAAGCTCTAGTGTCATTATAAATCTTCTGAAGAAAGAAAAACGGGGCATAATTGCACAATTATGCTCAGTAGAAGTTCCAACATCAAAATCGTTTATTTCTCCAGATCTCCAAAAATTCTACGACAATCATTCAAAGGTGTTTTATAGTCTCCAAGAACTCCCACCTATTCATGATCATGATGATGCTATTCATTTGATTCCAGGTAGTGTTCCTAAAAAAAAAGACCTTACATATCCTTATGTCCAAAAGTGTAAAATTAAACCTATGATTGCAAAAATGTTAGAGGTTGGTATAATTCAACCTAGTCAAAGTTCTTCTGCCTCCAAGAGTATTGGTGCACAAGAAAGATAAATCATGGTGCATGTGTCGGGATTATGTGGAGTCTAATAAGTCTACCATTAAAGATAAATTTCCCATTCCTATGATTGATGAATTATTGGATGAATTACATGGAGCAATTTATTTTACTAAGTTTGATGTTTGTTCAGATATCAACAAATTAGAATGAAGATCGAAGATATTCCAAAAACAACATTTCGAATTCATGAGGGTCATTTTGAATTTTTGGTCATGTCGTTTGGCCTTACCAATACACCTTCTACATTTCAAGGGGTTGACGACCTATTTTCAAACCCTTCCTTAGAAAATTCGTGCTAGTATTTTTGGATGATATACTAATCTACCGTAGGTATTGAAGTGATCGTGTTCTACATGTTGACAGGTGCTCCAACTATTGGAGGAGAAACAATTATATGAAAAAACATCTAAATGTTTCTTTGGAGTACAAGAGGTGGAATATCTCGGGTCATATTGTATCTCCGAAAAGGGTGTTAAAGTAGACCCTAACAAAATTAAAGCCATTAAGGAATGGAAAGTACCCACAACCATAAAGAAATTGCGTGGATTTCAAGAACACTTCGTATTATCGCAAGTTGTTAATAATTATTGGAGAATAAAGAAGACCTCTAACAATATTATTGAAGAAAGATGCATTTCCATGGACTCCTAAAGAAACTAAGGCCTTTGAACATGTTAAAGAGGCAATGTGCCTAGTACCAGTTTTGGCTACACCAAACTTCACAAAAAACCTTTATCGTGGAATGCGATGCCTTAGGAAATGGAATTGTTGTTTTAATGCAAGAAGGAAGACCTATTTCTTTTAAAATCATTCAATCAAAGGAAAGTATTTACAAAATACTATTTATGAGAAGGAAATGTTGGCAATACTCACATGTACTAAAGAAATGGAGACCTTACCTAATGGGAAGACACTTCAAGGTAAAATTTTTATCATTATATTAAACACTTTGGAACCAATACTATCTTTGGAAGGAAAATGGGTCACAAAGATGTTGGGTTATGACTTTGAAATTGTCTACAAAAAAGAGGGAAGCTAAATGTTGTTGTAGATGCACTTTCAAGAAAGAATGAAGAGGTGGAAGCATTTCTTTGTTCCATTTCAACTATCCAACTAGATTGGATAACCAAAGCAAAGGATGAATGGAAGAAGGACGAAGAAGTGTGGACTCTCATTCAAAAGCAAATAGGATCCTAGTGCATCTAATACATTTAGTTGGAAAATGATTCCTTACGATAAAAAGATCACTATATATTCGGGTAAGAATTCCCAACTAAAACAATAGATTATTTTGGAATTTCACACTTCTCCTTTAGAAGGACACTTGGGATTTTAAAAACTTACCATAGGGTGAAGACATTTTTTTGGGATGGCCTTAAACTGGAGACTCAAAAGTTCAGGTCGTAAGCTTCGTTTGAGACAAAATAAAGTGGGGAAAATTAAGACCTCACTTCTTCTACAACCTTTATCCATTCCAAGTAAACATTGGGAGGATATTTCAATGGATTTTATCACAAGCCTACCTAATTCGAAGGAAGGAGTGTCATCATGGGGGTAGTTGATACTTACCAAGTATGCGTACTTTTGTGCATTATCTCATCCATTTAAAGTAGCATGAAGCTTGATATTGCATTTATGGGAAACAATTCAAAAGCTACATGGAAGCCCGACGATTATTATAAGTGACAGCGTAGATCCCATTTTTAGAGGAAATTTTTGGACGAAATTATTTTCTTTGTTTGGTACTCAACTAGCTCATACCTAATCTTATCATCCTCAATCTTATGGTCAAATAGAGATAGTGAATAAATGTTTGGAAGGATATCTTAGTTGTTTTGCATCTAATAAGCAAGCACAATGGGTCAAGTTGTTACCTCTCGTCGAATGGTGGTATAACATTTTCTTCCATAATACAAACAAAATGACACCATTTATGGCACTTTATGGATATCATCCACCATCCATCACATCTTCTTTAAGGGAAAATTATAGGTCTGCCATTGCATTATCACATCGAGCATCAACAAGAAGCCTTCCAACTCTAAAGGATAACCTAAATTTCATGCAAAATTGAATGAAACAACACAAATCAACATCGTATAGAAGTTTTGATGTGGGAGATCGGGTATTTTTATGGCTATAACCATACAAACAAATGTCCCTCAAGCAAGATAAGAAGGATAATAAATTATCATCAAAGTACTATGGTCCTTAGAAGGTTTTGCAACATTGGTACTATGGCATACAAATTGGAGCTCGCTCTTCGCGAGTGCATCCGCTTTTCCATGTTTCATGCTTAACAAAGGTTATAGGGGACAAACTTCAAGTTCAAACAACATCATGAAATCAAGTAAGGAAGGAAACACCATATTGGAACCTAAAAGAAGTCACTAAATAAGAACTCGACAACTACGAAATCGATTAATCTCGCAGTATCCGATCAAATGGAGGAACTTACCCAATCGAAGATTCTACATGGGGAGGATGAGAATTTTATACAAAATAACCCAGTAGCTACTCAAGTATTCGTAAAACAATAACCCTTTTAAGGAGAGGAGCATGTTAGGTTCTTATATTACTATTATAGTCCCTTATTGCTATTAGTGTAACCCCCCTTACCGTTATCATGGTAAATTTCATAACCCCCATATTGTTATTATTGTGCCCTTAAATTATTATTGTTGAAGCCGCTTATGATTACATTGTGGCTCCATAGAACTCTATATATAGAAAGGATGTTTTGTCATTTGTATCATCCAAGAATTGTTCATTTACGTAATGTATCGGAGGTTGCCTCGAAGTGGCTAATTTATAAGGCGTTGATCTCTTTTCCTATTTTTGAGCTGATTTCACAACGCATGGTCATTTTATGGGGCATCAAAACACACATCTTGTTGAACCTATCAACTACCATGAATAAGTAGTCATGTATCTTCTTTTCTTAAACTTTTTTAGATTCAATGAAATTATTTCCTAACGATGAGTGGATATAGGTAAGAGATTATATAGACCTTGTTTACTATTACTAAGATTGTTGGTAGAACAAAACATGCATCCTATTACAATCCCGTATACAAGTTTCGCATGTCGTGCCAATACACATGCATCTACAAATCGGCCACTATATTCTACACCAAAATTTCCTCAAAATTTGGAGGTATCACCTTCTAGTTAACCACAATCACTCACCCATCATAACTTATTTATCTAGAAGAGTAACCCATCGTAGAAATGGTGGTCAACTATGTTGTCGCATTGTTCACATGAACATGACTCTTGAACTCGTCGATAGACCTCCTCAAGTCCCCATCCCATGAATAACAATCTTTGTATGCATCATGAGTGAATGGTCGTATGTGCATGGGATTTCCCAATGTTGTGATATTTGATATCAACATCCTTTCCATCATGTTGGACCTACTTCTATATCATGGCATCTATTATAATATATCACTAATGAAAGTGATATGTAAACCCCATCCACCTTTAATGTCTAATGTGTTGTACATTCGTATTTGATTATAGCTAGTACACTACCTCGTCATCTCGTGTGAATACATTTTCTTTTCACATTAGGTGATGTTTCTAGTTCTTGACAAACTTTCATCGGGGACCTAGAGCTCAGGCAGGTAAGTTAGTTTTAGAACCATCACATGAATTAATTCATAAAGATAGCGTACAAATATTCCCTCCTTTCATCAATAGTACTCCCATAGTATAACCACTCGTGTCTCCGCTCTTAAGGAGCCTACAACTTTGGTAATTCTAGAACTAGTGCTTGAGTGATATCGCCTATCAATCCTCAAAGGTCACCCACTAATATTTTCTCCACTTGAAATTGTTAACGCTCATCATTATGGTGTGGTGTGTTTTCCGTATCATGGAAATGAGGGGTTTTGAATTCTCATGTTGTGTTGTAACCATGAAAATCCCAACATTTAATTTTAATATTAAAATTATAAAGTTAATATTTCATTTTTCTCCGTTGTATTTACATTGTTACGACCAAACCTTATTAATATACGATACATAATATTTTATAAAATAACTATATTATAATTAAATCTTATAAATAATATTATTGTATAATTTATAATATTTTAATATAATATGATAAATTATTGGTATAAAATTATTAAAAAAATTAAAATTAAATATGTAAATAACATTCTTCATATTAAAAGATGATAGGTAGTATTTTAGAATATATTTGTAGAAAATTTATTATGTAACAATATAGTTTTATAAGTAATTTTAATATTAATTGATTTATTATCATTTGTATTATTTTATTTTATATAACATTAATGCATAGAATACCTAAGTTCTTAGAGTAGAGAAGATGATATGGAAGAGACCAAGGAGAGTGAGGTTTCATAAAATAGAGGAAATGATAACCTGGTTCTTTATGTTTTCGAGGGTTAGGTAGCCAATAATACCATAGTTTGAAAATAGTTTGAAAATGGCATCAAAAATAAGACAATTGGCTTAACAAGGTTGTGTCCTGCATTCATAAGAAATCATCGTACCTGGAAATTGTGGCCTACACTTGCTGGCCCCGTGCCTCCTCCGAGTAGGTTCTTACAAAAAAACTGATGTAACTCAAGAGGGAGCTAACATATTAATGGGATTTTGTCATGGGTTTCCATATTAAATCCTTATGTCCATGTTTGTGTTCTTCCCATATCGATAATATGTTTATGTGAATGATTTACCTTCTTCCTCGTGTATTTAGTTAATAATGCTCACACTAATGATCACAAATATAAAGAGTAAAAAGAAATAGTTAGGCTCGTTAAAAAAAAAAAAACGTAAAGCCAATACATTTTTTTTTGTTTTTTCTTTTATATATATATAGATTTGGTTTATATTGTTTTTTTCTTAATTTTGTTTTTTCTAAGATTCACATTACACATATAAATCAAATGGTTTTGAAATCATATCTTTCTCAATTTGAATATAAAATGGTTTTGGAGGTATATTTAAAGGGGAAATATTAAGAGTGCTTATAGTCATTGGCACAATCAAATCTTTAGCGTACGATTAAAGAAATTAAAAATGAGTAAAAGTTTGAAGATATCCATATACACAAATTATGTTATAAGTTGTATTTGTATTATTTTATTACCTTTGAAGCCATATATAATAAAGAGAAAAAAAGTTTCAATACTTAGGCAAAAAAAAAAACATGTTCTAATGAGAGTCCCCGCAATTAAACAATCTTCTTACTATTAATAGTATCTCTCCCTAAAAAACGTAACACACTACTAAAAACTTTATGAAAATATGAGTTATTTTATACCCAAACACCTTTAATATAAAATCCATTTAATGAATTTAAAAAGAATGGATTTGACAATCATACTTTACTTTTTCATTACACATGAAAGCGAAGAAAGTAACGAATTTATAAAAGACAATAGACATATTACTATTGAAACCTATTTAAACTTATGGAAAACAGAATGTGAATAATAAAATATTAAAATGGGTGGTACCAAAATATTACAATTACGGAAGTTAACAATAATTTCCATACACCTAATTTAAAATTGCTAAAGGAAAACCATTCTCCTACCATTTAATTTCATGAATAAACGATAACACCGTTATTGTGCCATCCAATGCTCAAACCCAAATTTACGTGAAATCCTAAGGGCGGCCGCAATTTCTAAAATTGTCACCTCAAAGTTCCACATGGAAACCTCTGAATTGTGCTGTATGGACGATGACAAATAACTGAGATAATTTTATTTTTAAAGGTGGAGACATTGCTGTGTCCCGACGACTCTAATCAAATTCTTCCCTGCATAGAGGGCAGGAAGTTTATCATAAAACCCATTTAAAATGCAGTCCCCATGAAAACATGAAAAAAGTGATTGCAAGGAAATTGTCATGGATCGTGTCCAGTGGATAGCGCATCATGACAAATGGAGCATATCAATATGTCTTTGTCTCCATCACCATCACCCCTACCGACTGAATGACAACTATTGGGGACATGTAAACAGCCGCCACAGCAGCGGCTACGTGATAAGTCCCATGGAGAGGAATGAACTGCTCGCAAATTAAGATGAAGATCGAACTGTTCAACTCTCAGTTGTATAGAATCCTCTTTGCAATAGTTGCAGTACTCCATGACCGTCTCTAAAACTGCCACTCCATACAACTTTCTGGCTCAACACATTTCCGTCTTACCTACATCATTCGCACCAAAACAACATTCACATTTTCAGCCATTGCAGCCTCGGTATTGAAGACATTCACAGTTGGGTTTCTGTCCAATATCATCTAATTGACGTATATACACATTTTCCCAAACATTCTCTAATTCCCAACATGTCTGCTCTCTTCAATCAATTCAAACGCTAAGCCAGAGATCAAGTGCTGCTGAACTCCACCTTCATTTTCCCTAGATGGCGCTTCTTCCTGTGTGAGGCCATCAGTTCCACTGGTTAAAGTGGAAGGTATAAATTTTTGCCATGTGCCATCCAATGCATCCACGTAAGCATCGATCACATCAAAGATTTCTCTCCCCCAAGAATGTCATTATCAGTGTCGCTTCCATTTCTTGATTCCTCCATCTAGTCGCTTTCGCTTGTCCAGCTATGCTGGAGGAAGAGTTTGCACCCCCAAGAGACTGTGAAATGATAGCCCTATAAGAGGACTTTCATCCGATGACGAAAGATAATACTTATATATTTACAATATGATTTTCGAGTTAATCTACTTAGCATTGTGTCATTTTTCGCAGCCCGACCAGAAAATGGCGGATCTTCTAATTCTTACTTTTTTTCGGGTCTCAAACATAATCTGTCTACACCAGTTCACTTATCCTAGTTCCAAGTAGTGGTTGATCAAAATGGGGAGATATAGGCTAATGGACATTTTATGATTTATTAGGCATTGTAACTTGGTAATGTGTATAGTGTTTTATTATGGAGTAATGATTCGCAAATTAGGGATGGATTTATAAGTTTATTTGGTGTTAAAATGGTTTTGTTTATGTACAAATGCAATGGATAAATAATTAATTTTTATTTTTTCAAATGGCTAGTTTGAATATTTAGATAGATTCATAATTTTGAAATTAATTTGCATTGTTGTAAAAAGTGGATTGGACATAGTGACTCTATATTAATTATAGTTTTTTTAACAAAATTATAATCAAGAATTAATACATGACATTTTTGATTTTTTCATCTTTACTAAACTAATTATTATAAACCAACTAATTAATATTAAAAAAGCTAAGGATTAATACTAAAATTTATGAATATAAACCCAAAGGTTTTCTTAATGAAGCCTTTCACTATTTCAACTACATTAATTTTTTTTAATGGTTTCGTAGTTCGTTAATGTAGGTTAACATAAATTATAAACATTAATGTAGATTAATATACATTACTCTACATTACTATACACTACTATCATTTAAATAATATAACAATAACGTATATACAATTAAGTATATTAATATGCACTAAAGTACTTTAATGCACACTAATGTATATTTTTTATATTAATATACTCATTTATATTTAAAAATATTAATATACTAATATGCACAATAATGTACATTTCATATATACTTATGAACATTATTGTATATGGAATTTCATATAAATGTATATAAATATTAATATCCATTTATAAATGTGGTTGATATGCCTTTATCAACATTTAAAAACCATTTTATTAATGCGGTTGTGCTAGTTCAAACTAGTGGTATTTTATTATGGAGGAAGGATTTATAAGTTACCATGGATTTATAAGCTTACTTGGCATTCAAATTATTTGTATATATCGGAATTTAATATATACATAATTATTAAAATATTAATTTTTCATTTTTCAAATTGCGACCTTTAATATTTAGATAGATTCATAATTTTGAAATTACTTTGTATTGGTGTAAAACATGGATTGGTCGTAGTGACTCTATATTGATTAAAAATCTATTAACAAAATCATTTTCAAGAATTAATACATGAAGCCCTTGATGGTTAACCTTCTTACCAATTTCAGGATGTTAAGTCTTATTTGATTAAAATAATGTGTGGAAGAGAAACTTCAAGTCTTAGCAATGTCTTTATTAGTGGTTGGTCATATCTTCTGGTTCTGTTATCACACATAAAATTTCAATTTTTGATTGATAGGGTCATTAACCTAGGTTTCATTTTTCTCCTAAAATTAGTTCATAAAATTGATGAAAACTCATGAAATGATGCTTATCCTAGGTCTAGAATAGTCCATTGGTCATGTCATCAGAGTCAGATCCATCAAAATCTACCAAAGGTATAAATTCATTGGTTTATATTTAGGTGGCCACCTCTGTGATTTTTCACGAGTCTATAGAGAATATAACTGTAAATAGGTTGTTTTCGCTATAGACTGACATGATGAGTCTCTAGCAAATCAGCCAGATTTATAACGGAAAACAATACATAATCGTGTTTTTCAACACCAATCAAGGGGATGATGAGGTGTCAAGATTTTTGACGCTTTGGTTGAATGTAAGGTCACGTGATCGGTTATTACAGTCATCCAAGCATGTGTAATCATAAGTGGAATTCATAATTACACTTCACTCCTCCAATTTTTCATTATCCCTCATATTTGAATTTCACATTTTAAATTCACCTCCAAAGCTAATCTTTGTCATCCTCCGTTCCACCTTTACATGCATCATTTTATTATGATCCTTGAAGAGTCCAATCTTATCGCAAGTAGCTTGTTGTTCAAATTTTTTCTTTGCAGGTGTCATGGTTTCAAGAAGGCATCATGGTATAAAGGAAGATGGCCATGAAGAAGAAAACAAACAAAGGAGGATCCAGTGTAATATATTAACCAATGGATCTTAGGTTATTCCATGAATACCCCAACTTTGCAGAAGCTTTCAGAAACATTGGATGCATGAAATTCTACCAAAAACTTCAAGTTTTTCATGGCCAAGTATCTAAAGGTTTTGTAGTGAATTTCATAGGTAGAGCTTCGAAGGTGGGGTTTTTAAGTTTCCTAGTATCACCTGAGACAATTGCTCAATCTACAAACATACCAAGGATGGGTGAAGACTGGTTCAAAGCCACTAAGTTTAAGATGTAGAATTGTGATGAGTTTATAAAAACCGAGCACATTGGAGTAGACATGACATCTCGAATCGCAAGGAGCTACATGAAATAATATTACTCCAAATTTCTGCTAGTAAACCAAAAATACTTTACCTGCAAGGGGAGATTTCATATGGTTTATCAGTACCATTTTTAGGCTTGTATTGCACTTCACGGGTAAGCAGTCTCCTGATATCCCATTTTTCTTTTTTAGGAGCTTGGGTAAGATGTCAGGCAAGGTTTAGGCTAGGCCAGAAAGTAGTAAGACCTCAATTTTCCATCATGGGTTGATCAAACTCCTGGTGTTGGAGTAGTTGAAAAAACTAAATAGAGACTAGGCTACATTTCTCTTTCTTAGTGGTTATGAGGTTGATTCAGTGACACCCAAGAAAAATCCAAAGTAAAAAGACACTCGTTTAAGTAAGAGTGACAAACCTACAACTGAGACAGAGGGTGTGAATCTGGAGGAGATGGGTCCCACTATAGAGCCAATAGATATTGAAGTAGAGCCTGCATACTAGAAAAAAATTCCACAACATACACCTGCAAGAAGCAAACAAAAGATCCACAAGAAAAGCCATGGAAGGATAACCAGAAGCCAAACAAATGGGAAAGGAAACCTTGAAGATATTCTTCAAGCCATATAAATTGAGGAGACTCCATTGGTCATAGATGAACATGTTAAAGGAAATAAGAACAAAAAGAAGGTGGTAGCTGCTAGGAAGCTTGATTTTTTCAAAGGAAGACGCGAGTTTTATATTTTAGCTAAGAAAACCACTCACCAGGCTACAACATTCCAAAGGTGTCATGGAAAGTAATAATATAGAGGTTACTAAGAAAGGAAAGTTTCCTATCACAGAAGATATCATTGATTTGTCTCCAACAACAAAGGATATCATTCTACAAAGGAAGGGTGAAGAGAAAACGATTGAGAAGACTGAAGCGAAGATGCTAAAAGAGAAATTAGGAGAGGCCAGAGAAGAGGCTATTGAGGCCAAATTTGAGTTGCAGGCAGCCAAGGTAGATAGGAAGTTGATGGAAGAGCTCAAAGAAAAGGTAAATGAGAGACTAAATCACTATGATGAGTCATTGATCAATGCCAAGAAACTACTAAAAAGGACACTTCCTTTATGAAGGGTGATGAAGCACACAAGAAATAGAAATTTATGGTTGCAAGGTGAAAGAAAAAAACTCAAAGGTCGGGCCAAATACATAGAAGAGAAAATAGAGATGATATTGTTAGAGTTAAAAAAAGGGTCTCAAAATCATAGTCATAAATGAACCTGAAGGGATTCAAGCTCCTACCGCCAAGTTGAACATTCAAAAGCTTGAAGAGTAGACCAATTACCTTTTTGATATATTTTAATGATTAAGAATCAACATTTGTAGATCCGTAGGAAAATTTTTTAAGAAAAAAGGACAAATTTTATGTTTTCTTCCAATTAGGAAAGTTCGTAGCGAATCCCAAGCTTGAAGCCTAGATTTTGCTATGAACTCGTTAATGAGGATGTATTTTTGTTTAAAATCATGGATATCGTCAAAATAAAATTCTGATTTTTTTTATTTAGCTCATTCAACAAACATTTCCAAATCAGAAAAGAGGGCCAGCAAGTGCCATATATTGTTGAAATCAATTTTCTATGAAATTTCGCTTCGAACTTGCCTTGATTCCCCTATTTCTGTAGCGAGCAATTTTTTGTAGCAATTTTGTGTTTTGATGGTTCAATGGAGGTAATCCAACCATGTGGAAATATTAAAGAGTATCAGAGGAATATTTTGGGGGAGGCTTCGTCTTCGACAAGGTTGTTCATCCCACCGGCTCATCATGAAGACAATCAGCAATATCATGACACCACCTCCTTAAAAGTAAGATGACTAGTTTCCTAATTTAGCTGGGGGCATTAATGTCCTGGTCATGGTTTATTGCCACCTAGTAACATGAATATATTCGATGTTAATATGTAGTATTTTCAGTTATTTTATTTAATAAATAACTGGAAGAGTCTGAGTAGGTCTCTAAGTCATAAATTTAGTAGATGTGAGTTTCATTTCCATGTATTTTTTCTATTGTTGGATAGGTGTCAGCAAAGGAGTTCAAGGATCTAGTCATGTAGGCAGATCCAATGTAAAGTGACTGAAGCCTATTAATAGGAATAATTTTGAAGAATGGAAGGTTGACGGATGTTATTTTACACTACTACTATTGTAAACTTTTTTTGATTAGTAATATACAGTTGCGGTTGGATTTTTATTCACCTGAGATTCATCTAATCTTTTTCATGATTACTTGTGCCATATATCTTGTTACTTTACCTTCAATACTTTGATGTTTGATTACTTATAATTCATGTTAATCATTTCCTAACTTCCTTTAGGCATTAAAATGTTGTGTATGTATGTGTATTTCATTTTCCATGAAGACACCTATATGCCTCATCGTCCACAAGAAGAACCATTGTCACTCAGTTTCTTAACACTGACTCCATTAGCCAAATGGTAGTGAATTCTATACATTTTTCACCTGCAAATGAACACATTTGAAACAATTTTGTCATATTTAGCCATACGTGAGCTTGAATTACGTAATATTGTCAATATCTTTGAGAGAGCACTCTCAGGCTAAAAATGTTAATTTTGAGCTAGAAGGTGGTTTGAAAGAGTTACTCTAGGTTGTCGGGTGGAGAAACCCATTTGTACCAAATTAGTGATAACATTTTTGAGCCTCTGTTGGGAGTCTAAAGGCACATTTCCGATGTTTTTTCTCAAAAAGTGGTGCTCAACGCTTGGAGGTAGCATGATCTCAGAACATTTCGAGGCTGCAGAACCACCTCGGTGACTCCATTAAAAATATTCATTTTTAAAGGTGTCTTCATGAAAGAGATACAAAAGGAGAAATCCAGATCCTAACCCACCTACAATTGAGGATAATCCAGAAAGGATTCCTAGAGGCATTGGAAGAAACTCTTCAAAATAAGGTATTCCATCACATTCAAGATTTTTTTCCTCTGAGATTATTCGAAGTCCTGAAGATAAAAAAAATTTCTGATAAAATTAAAGAAGTGTTGTTTAGGTATAAGATTGAAAATGAACTGACTGATATAATTCTATACCTACAAAGAATAGGTATTAGCACATCTTCCTTAGTATGAAAAGAAGAGAAAGAGAATTCTAGAAGACTGTCACATCAGATATGTTATTAGAGAGAGAGTCATTTGAAATATTAAGAGATTTGGATCCTTTTTATTTTTTGTTGAAAATAAAGTCTGGTATACCCTTGCCTTGATGGATTTCATTTGTATCTAGAATTCAAATATCGCCTACACCATCTCTTAACACTTCATCCTCATTTACTATGTTTTTCAAAAGTCATGATTTAAGCTCATCTACTACTTTTCCACATACCACAATACTTGTTATCATGGATGGAGTTCCTCCACCTATTGGACCTATAAAATATGCTCCAATTTTCCTTCCTGCTATCCATCATGACCTCCTAGATGGATAATCAGCTAGGATTGAAACCTTTAAAAGTGAAGAGGAAATATCAGCTGAAGAGCATGTATACCAATTTAATGATTTCATTGACCGAGATGAGGTGGATCATGAGTGTTATATATAAATTAGTACCGATGGGCTTATCCCCTAAACATCTTGGAGTAACCCTTTCAAATAAACTTTTGACTGAGGATTAGCCTCTTCAACCTAAGAGGGCTCTGTCAATTTAACTAATGATTTTCTCAAATAGGTTTCAAATCAGATTGCTAACTCTATGATAAGTGTCTTACTATATTTGATTGCAGGTGAAAAATGAAATAGGTTTCACTACCATTGGGATCATGGAGTCAGGATGAAAGAATTCAGTGACGAAGGAATCTCCTTGTGGAAGCTAAGTCACTGTTTCAATGAAAATAAAATACTAACACACAGAAAATATTCAATAAATTAATGTCAAAAGGAAGTTAGAGCAGGAGGCCATGAACTTTGAGTAATTCAACATCAAGATATTGGAAAAAGATATTAAGAAAACATAGACATAAACTCATTGCGACAGTAAAATAATATCAGGTAAAGCAGAAAGCACCATCACTGTATATTACTGATATTCCAAAATTTACAATAGGAGTAGTCTCAAATTATATTCCAAAACCATTTTCAAAATCTTTCCTCTCCCTATTTATAGAATTAGGAACCTTCAAATAATTTCTACCAACTCGGCTAGACCATCGAATTCCTTCATGGACACCTAATCTAATTAACAACTAATTACAAGGAGAAAATGTAGAGATAACTCTATTTTCAAGAATTAGAAACCTCATAGGACTCTTTCGCTCATTATTACATTATAAAACTATTAAAACTCCATACTTAAACAACGTTTATCAAAAGAGAAACCTTATGAGGTGGAAAAAGGCATGATCTAAAAATAAAATGCCATGGTTGGAATATAGGAAATGTTCCTCAGATTCTAACTATGAGCAGTAATGTTGATGATATGGCAGCTTGATAAGCTGGTGAGTTGAAAAACTTTGTCGATGACCCTACCTTCACCAAAAAATTACTCTAATATCCTTTAAGCTTTCCACGTGGCTATCTAACCTTCAATACTTTTTTAAAACATTAAAATACTATTAAATGTTGTTCACTGCAAAAACAGAGTAAAATAGATAGTTTCGTAGCATAGTTTGGTATTAAATTCACTTTAGCCATCTAAGTCAACTTTTAACTTCTCCTTTTGATTGCGGAATGCTTGCTAGATAATATAAGCTAAATACAACTCTTATCCTCCATTGATTTCCAGCCAAAATGATATTTCTTGCAAAAATTAACCTACATGGATTTCGTAGCAAAATCTAGCCTTCGAGCATCGAGTTCGCTAATTGGAAAAAAAACTTTTAATTTTGTTGATTTTTCTGAAAAATAGGGATCATAAATGAGCTCATATCTCTGAATCCTTGATAGATATTTCAAAATGGGAGGAATTTTTTGTAAATCTGTTTGTACTGAAGAAAACCCTCTCTTGGTTTTTTGAAAAAAATCTCCAAGTGTGCGAAATCTGTATTTGAAAAACATGTCTAAAGCATGAAAAAATATATTGTGAAAATAGAGCCCAAAGACATCTTCGAATCTCCCAAAATATTTCAGACTCCACTTTGTCAAAATGGGGCTTGTGTGTGAAAGTGGTCCTATGATTTGATTTCTCCCTTTTTTCAATGTTAATATATTCAATAGGTATTAAAAGAATATAATTATCTAGCCTTATTCACACATTCCCATTTTTGGTGTATTTTGATCCACAAAAGCTTCCTTGAAATGAGGCTCCGAAATTTCCCCTCCACATTTTATAATATGTACCATTTAGCCGTTCCTAGAATTTATCCTTTCAACCCAATCCAAAAATGTTCATGCTACCCTTGCGTTGTAAATTGGAACCTCTTATGAAAAATTATATCCTCTCTCAACTCTTCTTTACCATCTATTAAAAAATCATATCATGCTAACTAGATCACAATGGAAAACGATTTCTAATCTCTAATAGGGTTTTGTGTTGTATGCCCTTCTCTCATGGAACCGACCTATATAGGACCTACTCCCACTAAGTTGGCTATGTGCGCACACACCTTTAGCATTGCAATGAGGAGCATTTGTCTCTTCCAATGACTGGCCCCTGACTACGGCGTGATGGATCCTTGTCCTTCAAAGACATGGTAAACTATACCTGCTTCATCTAGGGCCTCCTGAGCAATGAAGCCATGGGTATTGAAGCCACTTCAGGAACCTCTGTGATGGGGGATCAATGACAAACAAAGTAAGGTACAAAAAAGTTCCTACCAATGGCCACGATTAACCCCAAATTTGTGATCCCAAACAACCGGATGGAAAAAGAACGCCAACATATGAAGGACCATGCTATTATCCACAAATTTTTTAGGGTCTGGCCCAAAGAACAAGACGTCTTGATTTGTGTCCAGCACAAATGGGATCCCCAAGGTAATTTTGGGCTGTGAATCCGCAAAAAATGATTTTTTATTGTTATCTTTAGAGACCTAGAAGATAGGAAGCGAGTATTTTACAATCGATCGTACTTCATGGGTAGCGCAAGTCTTTTCCTTAGCTAATAATAATGTAAAATTTGAAATGAGAATGGAAACGAGTACCCACTTTATTTAGGTACAGAAAATGGTCCAATTTTGAAAAGCGACGATTCAGAATACTCTTAAAAAAATTTTAGCATATTTTTCACACATTGAATTTTCTTATGTACCAAGTATAGACATTATTTTTTAAATGTTAGTGTTTCTATGTTGATTTTGAAAAGTGTTCATTCCAAAATCATCCACTTTTTTTAGACGACTTATTTTGCACTTAAATTTTTCTAATGTATTAAATGCTAATAGTTATTTTCACTCATAATTTTTTGTTTAAGTGTTTTTCAGGTATTTTTTTCTTGTTTTCCTTTTAATTTTTTTTTGTAGTGAGATATTTCATTTTTTTCATTTTCAAAAAAACAAAAAAGGTAAAAAAATGAAAGTGTCAATGTTCTATCTAATTATATATTGTTAAATAATATTTCATTGCACATGAAATAATTTCCACTAAAAAAGCAAGAATTTTTAATAATTGACATAAGAAACACATTTTGAATATAGAAATAACTAAAATATACACATTTTACGTCTTTTTTGCTAAAAATGACATGTCAAATAAACCATTTTTATAGGAAAAATGTAACAAAAAAAGAATAAAAATTAGCAACTTTTCTTAATTTTATATGAAAAGTTAATAATAATTACATTTTTTTTTCAAAACTTCAACTATTCACATAAAAATGAAGTGAAAATGACATTATACAAATATTAAACATATAAAAACAACAATTTAATATTTATTTATTCTCACAAAATGTCAGAGTCAAAAAATTACAAGTATAACCTATGAATAGTTACAAAAAATGAGCTTCATTTGGAAGCTTAACTTAATATTTAATCAATAATATCATGTAACCCAAACTCTTCATCTTCAAGAGTATAATTATTTTCCTCGTCCATAATATTTTCATCATTGGCTTCAGTTTCATCATTTTCCTCTTCTGATGGATCTTTGATGTCTGCGAACATACCAAAGTATGCCTTTCCAATCATTCTATCTAATGGTGGTTGAGGTTCTTTTAATTTTTTTGCCACACGAGATTCATTAAAATCTACTTTTCTCAAACGAACTTCTTCGATTTGATCTGGAAGAAATTGAAGAGCATTCATTATTTGATGAATAAATTTTCTTTGTACTAGGTCTTTTTCAATGGAAATGCAATTTCTTCCTTTTTGTAAGCAACATGCTAGTGTTGTACCTAATCATCAAGTACAGAAGAAAAAATTTAGTAATTTAGTATAAACACAAAAAATTTAAAAAAGATAATAGTGAAATTCATTCTTATATAATAAAACTTACATGAGCCTGAAAATAAATCCAAAACCCAATATCCTTCATTTGAACATAAATCTAAAAGATAGTTAATCAATGATTGTCATTTTTTATATATGTTAAATATCTCTCCTTTTTCTTCTTTATATTCATATGTTTGTTTTCTTACAACATCATCATCATGGACCAATACTTGGCTATGATTCTCTACATATGCTTGATTGGAAAGAATAGTCTTGTAGCTATCATCCTTTGTCCAACGTTCAACATGAATGAACACACGGTAACTTATAATTGGTTGATTTTTGCCACAAATAAGATTTTTGTTTTTCCTATAACATGAAATAGTAAAATTTAAATTAAATTTTACATAAATAATTTTTTTAACATTAATCAAATATACAATTTCGACGTCTTACCAAGTAAGTTGCATCCTTGTATTTTCTTTTCCCTTGAAGCTTGATAATAAAAACCCCAATTGTGTGTCTGAATGAAATGTCACAAATATCCAAAATGTTGATGTTGTGACTTCTAGAAATCACGCAACCACTTTACTAAAATCTTGATAAGTATAAGGGTCACTACCATATTCAATGTTTGGGATATTGAAACCATGAGGAATATGTGCAATAACTAGGTAATAATCCCGTTTAGGTATGAGTTTTTAAATCTCTTCACAATCACGTAATATTATTTGATATTGGGATAGTAAGGATGCCATTCCCAATGGAGGTAGTAAGACTGGGATCAAGTTCAACATATCACTAAGGCAGATTGTTTTCTTATCCTTTCCCTATTTATTTTTTTAATAAATCTTAAACTATATGGTGCTCCATTTTGCATCCTTCTTCATCTTTAATAAAATAAACAAAAAATGTATAAGTTATAAATTAAAAACATTATACATATGAATAGAAATGAATGTATGAATGAACATACCTTTTTTAAATAGAGATAAAAATGTTTTATTTTGAAATGTAGAACTTGAATCTTGGCACTTAAGTAAACATCAACAGCTATATTCATTCAAAAAATTTAATCATTTATTCATGTATTCTCATGTAGAGCTTGTGATTCAATAAATAAAAGTGAAAAATATTAATATCTTGTTGTGTAACAAATAATACCAACAACGATATATTATATTTAACATAAAGTTATAATAAAAAAAAAGTAAAAATAACAAACTTTACACAAGATTTCCTTAGACATTTCATCTGTTGATAATTCTCACGACTTACATGAAGATATTGTTTTAGTGTTTCATCCTTGACTCCTTCATTGATCTCCAAGGTGTGATATTCATATCTCCTATAATGGCTTCATTTTAGGCCTTGATTTACTATTGGTATATCAATGGTTTAGACATTTTAACCTTCTAACTTTTGATACCCGAACGTGCTCCCACAACTAAAAATATGATCAATCAATTCCCATATCTCTCCATTTCTAAGCTGCAACTAGAAAATCTATCCACCTCTCATTATTTCATAATTTACTTTTCCATGTTTTAAACTTATTTTTCTTGATTTGATAGCGATTTCCACTTCAACATTCCTTAAAATTCATGATGAACCTTTAGCTTAACACCACCACATTTTTCTTCAAATTCACTATGAATAAATATGAGTCTTTGGATAAATGTAAACATCCTATACTCATTATCTAAATTATGATCACATTCCAAAAGCTTTTCTTTTGTATGTTTGCTAAGCCAACATGATACATTCATTCTTTCAAAGAGCAATTATTGGGATATTCCTCCATTAGTGCCTTTAAGCTTCTACAAATAGTTTCCACAAGTACATAATATTTGTATTCAAAAAAAATTTGACTTCTCAAATTATTCTTTTTAGGAACCTGACTTGGATCAACAAGAACAACATAATCAACCACATGTGCAAAAGGGTTGTACCTCATCGGTGTTTTTCAAATTGTTAACATACGGGATTGTGTGGCTTTATAATTTGATATTTGAGTTGTCTTTGACATGGCTTGTAGACTTGAATGACATTAATTTGGAATTACCTGCCACCTTCAGCTAAATTAATCTTCGCCAATTGATGTCGGATGAAATTTTGTTTTCTTTTCATAACGTCGCCCTCTAAATCAGCTCCGGCATAATGGTTTTCCTGCTTGATTTGGATTTTTCACCACATATGCTGTTCCATGATTTTTGTGAATGAACTATTTTTTGTTTAACATATATTTATTATGATACTTTCTTGAACCGAAAAAATCCTCATCAACAAGGGAGAAATTCTTGGGAATTCTTGTTTTTTTATGGCTCTTCTCTTTCTAACATCAAGTTCTAATTTGATCCTCGGATATGGCAACACATTATTCATCTTCGAAGCTTGACTTTAACATCATCTTCAAGTTCCTCATTTTGAAAGTAACATGTGTACCTTTACTAGATTTATCCTTTGATGCAATCTTGCTGTCATAAGTATTTTTTCTTCTTTCATATCACTTAAAGCTATGTTCATATAAATGAGACTAAAGTGTATCGCTCTGTAATAGATTCCCCAAAAATAATGAAGTCCCTCGGCAAAATCACGTAAAACAAAATATAATATGTCAACATTAACTAAGTTATTAAAAATAAAATGATACAATTTGAATAACACAAAACATATGTGTAAATAAAAATACTTACAATCTTAAATGCAATATTTTGTATGATATGTTTGCATATCTTTGAATAATCTTCCCGTATTATACATTGACAATGTAAAATTACATTTATGTTTATCACGCTTAATTTTTATACTATATAAACACTTTCGGTATTTGGAAGAAATATATAGGTCTAACTTTTCCCACCAAATCATAACGGCATCAAAATTCTTACGGATATATAATCCTGTAATTGAATATTAAGTCTTCACATCTTTTCGCTTAGTGCATATTTTGAACGATTCACTTATGTTGATTTATTCAGAGGTATGAAACCAGCCTCTTTTATTTTTGTGGTTGCATCTACATTTTTGTAATTAATTGAGGTGCGGTTCATCTAGCAATGTATTTTGAGATTTTGTAGCTTTAAATGATGAAAATGTTGACTTGGAATCCAAAAGATTGACAAAAACCTTCTACAAGTCGCATTTTCTGCCAAACATATATATATAGACATAACTTACTAAATCAAAAAAACAACTATCTTACGTAAAACAAATAAAAAACTTGTTTTAAAAAAAAATGATATTTTTATGTATTTTTCCCCATGACCTTAAAACACTTTTTTTTTTACATATGTCACAACTACATGTAAAAAAATGTTATTTTTCTTTTTTCTATCTCTCCAACCCCATTAATTTTTTTATTTTATTTTTTCTATATACCAGGAGCCAATTACGAGCACGAGGCAGAGGCCCGGCGACCCCCTTTTCCTAACAAGAGGGCCGGTGCTATAATTTTCTCCTTGACTCTTCCGAGCACGAGTCAATTCTAGGAATTAGCCCCTTCACAGGGTCGAGTGGATGCCGCCTATCTACGGTGTTCAACGACGGGACGGAGTCTTACGGGCGCCATGTTGGGGTGGACACCTGGGCGGTGTCCACCGAACACGAGGACCACCCTCTCGGGGCTCGGAGAAAACTCGCCCCATGGGCGCATCACCGAGCGGCATGGCACCCTGGCTAAGTGGGTGTGCCCACCGGCCCCTTGGGCAAGTACTTGAACGATTCTTAGAATCGATCCCCTCTATTCGGTCAGAGGGGCTATGGAATTCCCACTTGGGCCGGACAGCCATGTGTTTATGGCATTTTTAGATAATGGCCATATTGTTTTAATTTTTTAGATATAAAACAAAAAAATATCATTTTCTACCTAAAATAATCTGTGGAAAAAGTTGGTAAATTTTAAAGGAAATAAAATTACTTCTTAAATTAATTTTAATAGCTTACTAATTTTAGGAATAGTAGAAATCAAACTAACCTTTCCAAAAGAGAAACTCTAATTGACAATGTGCTCCCCTAGAAAATAATTCGAAGCTTTAAACAAACCTCGAGAAATCTTGACGTCACGTGAGAATAATTAGTGAATTTTCTTATAAAGTGAAATAACGGAATTGTTTACGTAGAATTGAATGTGGGATAAAAAACCTTGATGAATATTATAAAAATAAATTTTATAATGTAGTCAAATTTATGATTTTGGTAGGTATTTTAGTTTAAATACAATTATCCAGTGGAAAATTTCTATAATTAATTGAAATTAAGGTCCATAACATGAGAATATTTTAATAACCTAATTTTCAAATAAATCATTTTAAATAAAGTTTGGATGGTTATAAACAAAAATATTTTAGTGAAAAAGTTTGGAAGGGAATTTTGGAGGAATTTGATTCCCTCATCTATATATGTATCATTGTTATTTGCATCATTCACCATTTCTTGTTTGAGTGTTATGGATCCCTCGATAGTGAAGTTTAACATTTTATGAAGCATCAACATCTTAGATCACGTAACAGCTCTATTCATGATGAATAACGGAGTAGTGACCAAGTATTAGTGTAGTTTTTCAAATGAGTGAAGGTAATTTTTGACTTAGTCCTAATCCTATGGACTACGAGAGAAATAATGACGAATGGAAAGATAAAGAATTTCAAAAACTAGAAACTACTATTTTCCACTTACTCCTAATCCTAAGATACTTTGGGAAACTGTGATTGTTGGGATGACAAATTTTCTGTGGATGAGAGAACCATGATTGCCATGAATATAATCCTCGGGATTATGAAAGCAATAGTGATGAATGGTTGGATAAAAATATTTGGTGAATAGAGAGTGACGTTCCATGAGCATAATCTATTATGAGAGAAATAGTGATGAATAAACGGGATGAAAAATTTTCAGTTGATGAGAGTCACATTTTCACCACTCCCTAATCCCTAAGGATTATGAAGGGAATAGTGATGAATGAAAATATGAAAATTTTCGGTAAATAGCGTCACATTTTATAATTAATCCTAACCCTATGGACTTTGAGAGCGGCGGTGATGAGAATGATGAAGAAAATCCAATAAATAAAGGAGTCTCAATTTCCATACTCCTAATCATGGACTATGGGGGCATTATTGTGAAGTTTGGGATAAAAAATTTATAATAAATCAAGAGTCACAATTTCCACATAGTCCTAATCTAAACATTGAGAAGCTATGATGAGGAAAGATAAAGATGGTAGAAGAATATCCTCCATTTAGTATTTTCAAAACCACGGATAATCCTCATGTAGCGAAAATTTTCATGTTTAATGAAAGATGGTAATGAATATTTCTCAAACAATTATAATTGGTGAATTTCTAACTATATTGAAAAAGATCATGTGTAAGAATAGTATTCCTCTAATGATCTTCAAATGTTGTATTAGAGGGTATGAAATGATAGAGATGTTTGAAGAAAATATTGTTTCTAGGGTAGGGTAGGCCTTTTCGTATCAGTAAAATGTACAAATTATGCAAGGGGTAGAGTAGTATATCTCGAAGAATTTCTATGAGTGAGGTTATTTCAGTGATTTTTTTGTAAAATGAATTTCTTGAAACATGGATTTTCTAGTTTTCTTTAGAGAAAAGGAAGAACTTCTTTGTCCAAATCAATAAAAGCATGTAGAATTCATATTTCATGGGGTGCATGCGATCTACACTCATAGGTTATGATTATATCTGTGGGTCTTTATTGCCTTATGTGAAAAGGATTTCAAAATGTTTAGATTCAGTCGGAAATTTTCGTCCTGCCTCGAGAATCGAGATAATTTGAAAAGGATCCTACATATTATTCCAAAGTTCTGTCATAAACGAGTTTGTTCCATTAGAAAACAACACTGTCTTTGTTTATAGACTTATTTTCAAGAAACATGGAGAGTGTATGTCAAATATGCTATACAATACATATTCCAAATAATTTCTCAAGACAAAATCTACAACTTATATTTTAGGAATACGAGAGAGGTGGTGGAAGGAAATGATCATTTTTATTACCATATCAATATTTAGTAGGATATGGAGGAGATGAATTCAACAATGTTCACATCCTAAGAAGACAAGGATGGGGGATTGTATTTTATGCTTCTCTAAAATATAAATGGGATAAATGTCAAGGAGCGAGAAGAGGTAAGAATTCATAACATTATATTTTTAAATTGTATAGTGATCAACATGAAAAATTTATTAATACATTTTATTTTATGTTATGTGTAGATTCCATTGTTAAAGCCCTTCAGAGGCATCGTGAACAAAAAACAAGTGAAAGAGGAAAAAAATAGTACAAACATCGAAAAGTATTCTGATAAAGTAATGAAATAAATATTTAGGTTGTCATATTGTTGTTATGCACGGGAATAAACACTTTACCACATTGTTTTTGCACACAAAAAAAAAATTATAAAGAGAGGAAAATTTTATCGAGTTTAATTTGGTGATTGGATGAAATCAATGGGAAAATGTCGCCAAGTGTTTACTTCACACCTCGAATATTAATAATGATCGAACTACGACAATAACCATAATTCTTGGTGTGCTTTCTCATTGAGGTGGTAATCTTCATGAAATTTTATATCCCTGATGAACAATACTTGTCTGAAAACAAAATTGAGATTTTTTTGAGATGCTCAGAAATATGCATGTTGAATTGACATTTTTCATCGGTTAAAGGCTTGTTTATTCTTGTGGGAAAAATCAAACCATATTGATCATATGTTTAGTATTTGAGTAACATTGAGGAGGAATAATGTTGAAGACTTTCCATCATTAATTGAATATTATTAAAAATCATATATACATAACTACTTTATGTGTTAGAAGAAATTGTTGACATGCGGGGGTTGATTCTCACGTTGGTCAAAGAAAATGCATTAAGAAAAATTTAGGACATTAGCTTCCATCATCAATTTCGTATCATTAAATTCATGGAAAAACATATGGGAAAGAAGTATTAAACAAGCTATAAATAGGTTCCATCATCGTGTTTGATTTTGAAGTTCATTCAAAATAATCATCATTTAGCTTAAATATGTTTGTGTTACAGTTGATGAAGTTCATAATGCATGAAGGAAAAGGAATATGATTATTAAGATAGGCGAAGTAAGAAAAAATAAAACCATTAAGTATACATGGTACTTTGATGTTGATGGCCAGGTTTAGTAGGAGTCACTTGGCAGTTAAGGTATCATAAAGAATAGCAAGTGAAGATATTCTTTTGAAGATTCCATTTATTGTACAAAGTATGTGTGAATGGACTAGGAGGAAACAAACATTCTTGAACAACAACAATCACATGATATTGTATTCTACATGGAGAAAATGAGGAAATGTATATTGGTTGAAATATCTCATACTGGCAATGAATCATGGAATACCTTCCCATTAGTTGATGCTGAGGATATTGGGGAGGGTTGCATGATCACATTCTTAGCGCATGAAGTGCAACTGGCTATCTCGTGCAGGTTACCAAGTTCTGTGATTGAAAATTGAGCATGTTACAAAGTGTTGAAGTACATTGGTAGCTATACTGTGGACACATCTTGATTCCATGGTTACAGCCACAAGCCAAAGATGGTAGTTGATAAAAATTAGCGGAGATATAAAAATAAAGGGTCACATATAAATCTTCGCCGTACGGTCCTCTCCAAAATTGGAGGAAATTTAGAAAGCACTTATTTTTTGATGACTTCATTTAAAAAGAAATGTTCCTCTGGATGATAGATATTCTTGAGGTTGATACCTAGAAACAATGTTGAGATGGAAATCTGTTGAACCTGACGTAGATCTAAAAATTTTGAAACCTCAAGTGGTGGGCATGCATGTTGACTCATATGGGGCACTAGTTGATGAAGGAGAAGAATATGGAACATCTTCATACGCATCAGGTCATTCATCTAAAGATGGGTCGATGGCGTACGAAAATTTAGGTGATTTTGAATAATTGTGTAGGACAATTGATATAAATGATGTTTTCATTGAGAAATGAAAACGATATTTTAAAGTTATGGCTCTTTATGTTTTTGGGTTATATGTTTTAATTATGATGAATTCATTTGTCTAAAATATTAATGATACAAAATAACTCGGATACATAATTTATGTTTCATTAGGTTATTTAGTCATATAATTTTCATAATATCATGGTTGAAATATTTTGAAAATTTTATTATTTTTTAATTCTATGGGTGAAAAATTGTAAAATATATTTTATTTTAACATTATGGTTGGAAAAATTAAAATTTTAGGGATTCTTAGTGTCATGATATTATATGTTAAATCACATGTATAAAAAAGATTATAATTTTGTCTCGTTTTAAATTTCATTATTTATTATATTTAACGCCATTACTAAAAATGAGTTGGTGTACCCGGAAAATAAAATCATTATTCGACACCATTCTAGCATAACCATTGTGTGTTTTCATTTTTGCAACATGAAAATTGGTTTTACTTTGCCATATTTTAAAATTGTTACAGAAATTTACCACAAAAAAAAACATCGTTACGAATACAACCTTTCATTTTTAGTGCGTTTTTCATGTTTTTGGGGTTTTTTTTGGCTAGAGTTTTGTTTTCGATTTTATAGTTCATGTTTCAAAGTTTACGGTGTTTAATGGGAACAATGTTACAAGCCAGATAAGGAAAAAATCTCGGTAGCACCTAATTATGGGTTATATTCTTTCCATGTATGACTTCTAGGAACCAAAACATATCTGAAGAGATTGGTAACTCCATTGGCCGGTTTATCAAGATCTACGAGATCACAATGTAAGAGGAATGTAGCCTGTAGGAATCTATGTTCATGAATATATATAAACCACTAAGGTCATAAACGATAATAATGATTTGTGAGAATACATTTCAATGAATCATGCAGAGGCTCTCGAAAATTCCCTCACCACTCTGTTAATGTAATATCCCCAAATGGGAATCTTTGAGAAAATATACACTATAATAGCACACTCTTCATAAATATATGCAATGAAATGAGTTTTCAATTCCTGGATCATATCGGTGGATCTAGTGTCTAGGCCCAAAAGGAAACAAAAAAAGTAAACTGGTGATAAAAACGAGACCTCCTACCTAGTATAGTTGGAAAACACCCAAAGAGAGGGAAATTTTGTAGCTATATGAAACAAAGCACTTTAAAATAATGCAGTTCAATACATTTGGTAAGAGACAGTATGGAGGATTATGCTAGCTATACATCAATAAAATAGATTTACAATGTAGCTTATACAATCTATAGCAGGGAATGAGAATAATATACAAGAAGATTCCCTAAAAATGAGGTGCACAATCACATGAAATGTCTAAATAAGCTTGATAGTGTTATTTTCATTTGTAAAATTTGAGAAATGTGTGGTAGATTAAACTCGGATCTAGGCAGATGCGTATACAAAAAGATAGATCTAATTCAGATGTTATCCCAGAAAGATTCCTTAATACAATCCCCTTGGGTTTGAGAAAAACATGAATAACGATGAGTAGATGAGACCTAAGTTGCATATATATGATAATATTCAAAAAAATATGAATCATATGAATTAAAACAAATCATATACGAAGCCAAACATGGATTAGTTGGATAATCCATGGATTAGCACAGTGGAAGGAAGAATCCAACCACTAGAGATCTCTCCTCCAAGATGATGCCAAAACTCCCTGAAACTCTTCTCTTGCAAAATAACATTAATAGGAGAAGGCATGTTATGAGCTACGAATTCTTTGGCTTTGATGCCCAGCCTATGGATCCCAAAGCTTCACAAGGTCCTAGAACATTTCTTTTCAAAGGGACAGAGACTTTCCTAGTGAAAAGGGTGCATAGATATGAAGATATATCACTCCACTTGCTTCTGTCACAAGGAAAACTGTCCTTAATAGGATCAACACGTAACAGATTATACACTGAAGATGAAGCTGGAAAAAGTCGGATAGTGGACGAACCAAAGAAACCCTCAAGAGCTCTATAGGAAGGAGGTAGGATTCCGTTGAGGAACACCTAATGCTAGAAACATTATTCTCGGCTAAATAGAAGAATGATATATATTAAACGGATAATATATTTAGAAATATACATAATCGGCCAACCTTCTCATCTTTGCTCTCCTCTTCATTTTATAATATGAAAGCCTTGTCAAACCTAACCCACTTCAATGAGTTAGCTCCTTTCACATCTCAGGCCTCCATAAAAACTACGTTGTGCATCCAGGAATTTTGTGCATCTAGGCTACTTGTGTAGATTTGAGTCGGGATTGTCGGTCTCATGTTCAAAGCCATTCACACATGCAAGTGTTTTGTTTACATGGCCCATATTTATCTTTGTTCACATAGGCATTGATTTATTCATTATTTTTGAGGCTTTAAATGTCCTCCTTTACATATATGTCACAGTAGAAAATGAAACAAAATTGCATATTCCCATTAAGCTTGGCTAATTTTAGGAGTATTATAGTCCCCTCCCCTCCAAAATGTTTCTTGTCCTAAAACCATTGATAGAATTTAGTCTGCAATAATTCTCCTCCTCCATTGGCTTCATCAAGGTCAAGCTCTCCTCACAAGCTAAGTGTTCACCCGGTCTGACCACCAGAGTAATTGTTCCTACCGAAAAGGTCATCTTAAAATGTACATAATTCATCCCTGAAAGGTAGAAAAAAAATCAACAATAATAAACATTCTTGGAGAAATGCTCTCTCCAAAAATGTAGCATGAGGTGGAAGTCCCATTCCATATGAGCTGCATACAAACTATCCATCCTCCCTCCATATAGTCCCATAACTAGCACAGCCATATATCTTCAAGTAGGAAGCATAATTACATATATACAAATTTGAGCATGAGGACGTGGGTCAAAGTCCCACATATGGTGCAGCCTGGGGCAACTGTTGCACGTAATCAGAAAGCTTTGGTAGTGGTTTCCCCCACCACTTAAATTTCTGCACATGTCATCTCACTATGGCTGAAAATGTGAGATATATTGATGCCTTCCATAGCTTGCACCATCATGAAAAATAATCTCCCTTTGCACAGCAAGGGGTAATATGGTCAGAGAAATTTTAGTGGCCCAACAAATACAATAGAATCTGCATGATATCCACTCCCTTTGGAGTCATGGCACAAAAACATGGTAAATAATGTGATAAATCAAAAATGAAACTTGCTTTACATCCTTGAGATTCTTTACCATCAAATTTCCTCATACACATGGAGTTGTACGGACATTTTTCTCTTTCAAAAGAAGGAACGGATGGCTGAATGACTCTTGCATAGAGTCCTTGGCCCTTTAACTCACATAGCTCATGCACTCTTGAAAGTGGTGTTGTAGTTCCTCTTCAATCAACCCTATCAAATCTCCTCATGATTAGGGTGTAGATATTCCATTATTTGCATATGGCCAAAAGGAACTCTTTGTGTGCCACTTGTAGTATCTTACCGCGAGTTTGGAAGTTCTGAACAAGAAGACCTACGTTATATGACTCCTCCTTGGACTAAGTATCTCACTTCTTGCTGCATTTCCGTATCACGCCAATGTGGAGATCTTTGGAGATAATCTACTAGCGATTCTGGCTTTCCAATACGGTCTGCACTCCCCTTAATGACGGCTTAACGATGATACATCCACGGGAATGTTTGTCATGTTGTTGATCTCCTCTTTGACATCTCCCATGCCAAAGGTGTGTGTTGCAGGATGATCCTTCCATTCTCTTACTCCTCCCACAACGTAGATCAATAGAAATGAGAGTGGTTGATAGTGATAAGGGAAGAAGATTTCCTCATTCTTGAGTTTTCCCAAGGCTCCCGATTACTTCCTGCTTTGTCTTCCATTCGCTCCAATCCCTCCCGGATCTAAAAGTTTGGAGTAGAAATTTGTGAGGTCTTCCCCACAAGATGCGAGATACGGTGGCCTCTAGGTGGTTTTTGCCACTAGATAGGTACCTTAAATATCATGAACATAAGAAGGGACTACTAAGGTCCTTGCTTCCTAGCAAATCCATCTCTGTTTTCTATGTGGAAGTGTTATGTGAGGGTAATTATGCCTTGAATCATTTGAGGTTCACCACTCTTCATCACATTCCATTTGCAAATCCTTCCAATCGGTGGTAACTTTCCCCCTGATCTAATCAACCATTGAACACCCAAAATGATATTGGTATTATTATGACAACCCAAAAGTGATCCACTAAAGTGTAGGATCCCATAGTGAATGAAAAGTGATGGGACATAATGCATGCATTTGCATTGTTCTATCTCATGGGACCAAAATAGATAATTCCTTAAATGTATGAGTGGGTATTTCCCTCCTCTACACAAAATGAGCATCGATAACTATAAATCCGTACAAAAACCCTTTGATTCATGATTGAACTAGCTCTTAAGGTCGAGTACTTAGACTGCTCCTGCAAAAATGCAAGAAGTTCCTGCTTTATTGGAGAAAATTCTCCATTTCCATCTCCGGATGGTGTTGGATCTCACCCAAACATTTTTTTTCAATCATTTGTCCCGAAATATTTCCTCGGTTCGTAAATATTTCTTCTTCCTCCTCAAAATGCGAGAAGACTTCTATGCTTAGCGTGCTTTCCTGAGCACATCTATGTCCCGAGTGCCCATGATTCATGGCAAGTGAAACATAGTCTTCCCTTAGCTCCCTCAGAAATTCAATATCAAGAGGCTTCTTGAATAGGCTCTCCTTGGAAGAACTAGTTTCTCTTGCCTTCCACCCCAGAAGGTAGCGACTTGTTCTAAAAGTTGCACACAGCACTGGCAAGGCATCTTGAAGGTCTTTGTCCTCTCAATGGCCACATGTAATGTCTTTGGGCTTGGTAAGATTTAACCAACCCATGCGAAGGTTCATCTAAACCCATCGATGAATATGTACCCTCCTTGCTACGGGCATATAGTAGCCATAACGAATAATATCGAAGCCTCAAATATATATGATTCTACATTACACGACTACTTTAACTTTGCAAGTCTCATGAAAGGTGCTTTTGGATCCTTTCTCTCAAATCTCGACCAGTCTTCTAGTAAAGAACAGGAATGGCGGTCACATTGGCATGGCCCAGTACTTGACAACCATGGAACCACCAATTGTGTGCTTCACCTTCAAAGTGTAGTGTTGCAAACTTGATAGCTTCCATCACGGGGGACTTTGTTAAACTAGAAATGGTATCAGAAGCTTTTCTACTAATTCTTTGGTGGGCGGTGAATGAACCTTATCAAACTTGGGTAAAAATATTGTATACTAGAGTGATAGTCATGATTAATTGAATCGGCCATCTCTATATTGATGCCTTGGTCTTCTTTTTTCCTTGGTAATAAACCCTTGAAAACTCAAGTGGTCCTTGGACTACGTTACGAGACACATATTCTTCAAAGTAGGCTTCAAGGGATTGCTTGCTCATGAGGCCCTTCATTCTCCACAACTTGAAAGTACGCATACTAGATCATTGTAGACTTATGGATGGTTCCTTTGATTGTCATTCGATTAGTCGGTGCCCATGCTAGAGCTTTCTCCGGATGAAATATCCTAGGATGGTAAAACACATCCTATCCATTCTCATTTCTTTGATCTCTCCACTTTAGATCTTTCATGGCTACCAAAAAGAGTTTGTGCAAACTCTTTACTCCTTCTTTATCACTTCTAATTTTGGTATACCCTTGTCTTGATCATCATTGGTGTAATCAAATTGTACCTGTCCTCTCATTGAGATACCTATTCTCTCTATGAGTAATATAGGCTCATATCTCTATCACGAAGCCATCTTGGCTTTGGCTCTTGATGAAATCTTACCCTTAGTAACGAAAGAAATATACTTTCTGATACATGTCCCCAAATGGGAATGCTACGTGTGTCTCTTTGAACAACCTTCTCTTCTGCAGCCTGTGCACCTTTGAAATGAGTTGAAACTCTTATATCTTAGATGAAATTGGATCTATTGTCTTGGTCCAAAAGGAGAAAAAAACAAATCAAACTAGGTGACGTGGCAGGACACCCCACCACCTGGTACGCTTTCTCAAACACTAAGGGTTGCGGCTTCTCTTTCTTCTTCGAAATAATAGGTTCAACTGTTTAAGACCAAGAGACTAATATGGAGGTTCATACTTCAGCTATACATTATCAAAATATATTTACAATGAAGCTTATATGATATGGAAAGAAAAATATACATGAAGATTCCCTAAAAAATGAGGTGCTACAACCACATGAAATGTATGAATAAGCTTGAAAGAATTATTTTCATTGGCTAAAAGTGAGAAATATATTACAACGCTGATCTAGAGCATTATGTATACAAAAATATTGATCTAATTCATGTATGTATAAAAGAAAAACCTTAATACAATCCCCTTGGGGTTTTAGGAAAAACATGGATATTGTTGAGTAGATGGAGGATCTAAGTTTTACATATGCAATAATGTGGAAAAATATAAAGCATATGAAATTGCAAGCGGATCAGATCTGGAAACCAAAAATGGATTAGTTGGCTAAATCTGTAAGGATCACAGGTGAAAGGAAGAATCAATCACGAGAGATCTCTCCTCGAGATGATGCGAAAACTCTGCCAACTTCTCTTGAAAACTGCTTGTAGGTACTAGGAGAGAGTTTGTTCTATCAACTTTGAGAATGCTTTGGCATGATTCCAAGATATGGATCTAAAGCTCCAAAGAATTTTATCGAACACTCTTGTCTAGGGATAGAAGACATTCCAGTGAAAATGGGTGCTATAGATGCATAGATATGGAAAGATCTATCCTCCATTTGCTACAAATCAAAGGGATAAACTAATCCTTGACAGGATCGGTAGTGTAGGTGCAAGATGAAGCTTGGCCAAATGCTAGATAGTGGATAAGACAAACAAGGCTCCTCAAGAGTTGGTCTAGCAAGGAGGTGGGATTCCCACTCTTGAACACCCAGTAAGCAACATTATTCTCTAATTAAACGGCAAAGAATGATATATGTCTAAATAGAAAATATATTCGAGGAAATATACATAATCAACAGCAACTAATCTTTTCTCTCCTCTTACTTTTATAAGATGAAAGCTTTGTCAAACCCTAAACCACTTGAAGTGAGTTAACTCCTTTGACATGTGGAGCCTCCATCAAAAATTGTGTTGTGTGCATCGATGAAATTTTATTTACCTGTCAAGCTGTATTGTAGATTTGGTCAAGGTTGACTCGATCTCATAGATTCGACCCATTCTATACAGAAAATGTTTTCTCCCTACATGGCCCATATTTCTGTATTCACACGAGGTGATTTGTGTCATTATTGTAGGAGCTCTACATGTCCTTCACATACTTATTCATGCGACGCTTAGAAAATGAAACAAAATTTCATATTGTAACATTAATTGAGATAATAAAGTTAAGAACAAGTACGAAAAGGTGAATTCAAGAAAAACAAATTATCAGCGATGGTTTACAAGATCATTTATTTGCATATATTGGGAATTTAAAGAATCTAAATACAAGTATGAAAATATAGATGACATGTATGAAATCAAAATGTGAATTGAGATCATCATCTTGAAAGTATTAACTCAAGGAAATGGATGTGAAAAAGGTGAAACTTTTCAATCGCACATTATGATAAACACTCATATTAGAGATCAATTTCAAAGTTGGAGAGAATGTTTACGATAGAGAAGCTGGTAATCATGACTCTTAGAGCCCACTCCCTCTATTTGGGAAGTCTTTATTACTACAATCAGCAACAAAAACTTCCTCATGTCATTTGATAAAAATTTTGGAAAAGTTAATAAAGAAGAATCAAGAATGATAGCAAGAGGTAGGATTCAAAAGCATGAAAGGAGAGCTCGTGTATATATTTCCACGCCAACAAATGGAATATATAAAATGAGGCCCTTCTAGAAAACCTCTTCTAAGGTCGAAAGAACGGAATGACACATTTGTATCCCATATTTAATGCTATAAATTCCACATGAAGGTCGTTATGCACATGATTTTTCCTAAAAAAATAAAAAATTTTGAAATACAATATGAAAATAAACAATAATTATAAAATAAGAAGAGGCAATAAAAATAATAACCATGATAGAAGATATGAAAGGAGAAAGAATAGATAGTTCATGATCTGAATAAGATCATCTTCCACGAAAAGTCAAAGGCTGCGAGGTATGAAAGTAATTTCGTGAATAAATATGAATATATTCTCATTTTTGCACTTACTAGTTCTTTTCCACCATATTCATGGGATGTTAGTTCATTGAGAGTGTAGTCCTCATCCATTACTCTAGATAAAGGAAGTCCTCTAATATCCTTACTAAGAGGATACTAAACTAAAGATCATTCTTAAGAGAAAAAATCCACTTATCTTATAAAAGGATTTGGATCTATGAAATTCCGATAAATTCTTGGAATCAATATTGTTGCATGATGTTATGTATGTCTCGGAGTGTAATGAAGAATTTGATTTCTATATCCACATTTAATATAAAGGGATGATATTTTGCTTCATCGTGCAAAGGATCTTGAAATATTTTAACTTGGATTCACATATAGAGAAATATGCATTCGCATTAGGTGTGAGATCTAAAGAAATATATAAAGTAACATGAAGGTAGTTCTAGAATTTGTGCAGGAAAACCAATCACCTCAGCAATTTGTGGCATTGTAGGATGGCTCATATACACTATGATGCTCTTATAAAGTGAATAAATTGGTGAGGGCATTCTAGATGTTCAATCTAATCATGATGGAGTTTCTCCAGGTTACTTTGATGGAAAGAAAATAAGGGGACCATTTCCTCAGTAAGAAGACAATGTCACTCCATCTCATTCCATTCCATATATGTGGGATGATTCCTTTGTTCATCTTATTAGTGGTCACATCTACTACATCACCTTCATGGATATATTATCTTAAGCACAAGGATGAAGCCTTTTAAAATTTATAGGAATTCAAATCTTTGATAAAAAAATAAATCGGGGGAAAAGAATCCAAGGTATTGAGGAGTCCAGGCAATGGAGGAGAATACATGTCAAAATTATTCTAGAATTTTGTAGAAAGAAAGAGGAATCCCGAAGGAAAACTATATTTCCATAAGCTTTTTATGCATGAATGCCATACACAAAGGAAAAATCGGTCTATATTCAGAAGTTCCATTTGTGCTTCATGATCTGAAAATTTATATTTTCTATGGGCTCAAGCCACACATCACTGTTGTATTTCTAAAAATAAGTGTCTGTCAAAAATTAAAAAATGACGATACTAAAAGAAATATTCCTAGGAAACAAGCATTATATTAGCCATATTAAATTATGAGTGGATTACCTATATTCTTTCATATTGAAAAAAAAAAGAAAAAGTTTGGAAGCTATGGAAGAAAATGTCTTGGGTTGTTAGCCAGAAAACACCAAGGAATTCGAATATGTATTCATGTTCAAGGAAGTTCTAAATTAGCGAGCCGTAACTTTCATGAAAATGTAGGTCTTTGTAAAGAAAGAGACATTCCTCACTTCTCCTCCCAAGGAAGATGATAGCGACATAGATATTATAGATGGTCCTTAAACGAATGGCTCAAATAATATTGATATTTCTCATAGAGGCTATGGATCCTTTAGATCCATCTCATAGTGATCCTCCTTCAAGGAAAATACCATTTTGTCTTCACAAAACTCTACGGGATAATAGACATAATTTTCCCATTCTTAGATTCTTTAGAAAAAGGATGGAACCATGTAGGTATAAGGGATATGTAGCTGCTATGAGCACCATGATTCAAGAAAAACCATCCTCATTCAAAGAAGTTGTCAAAGAAAAAGTTTGGAAGGGTCTATGGCCAAGAATATGAATGTGATGTGGAAAATGATGTGTGGGATGTTGTGGGAGATGAAATGGGGAAGTTTTTGTGACTTCGAAGTGGCTATTCAATATAAAGCATGGAATTGATGGGTGTATTGATAAATACAAAGCTCTAGGTATGTAGCTCAGTTTCTAAGGAAGAAGATTATGAGGGACATATTTTCTCCTGTAAACAATCACAAAACCATCCTTCGATAGTTTTATTTCTGCCACCGCCAGGATGGTCCCCTTCATCGAGATGGATTTAAACACCCCTTTCCTTCATGGCATGTTAGGAAGAAGTGTATGTTGAAAAAACATAAGGATTGATAGAGGATATCACGGGACACATGTTTGCAGTTGAAGAGAAAGCATTGTATATATTTTGAACTAAGCTTCCCAGCTTGGTATGAAAACATTCATATCCTATTTGATGAATTTCGATTTCATAAGAAACAATGTTGATCAAACCTCTATTTTAAGGTTGTCCAAGGTTTTTGATTGATTTATGTTCTAGATGTTGACGATTTGTTTTAATAGGAATTTAATATTGATGTTGGAATGCAAGAAGACCTAGCCTTTGAAGTAGTGGATATGAAAGATCTTGGGATCATGTACACTACCTTGTGAGGTGTGACAAAGGCATAGCAAGATCTTTCTGCGAAGGAAAGTATGTTGTGAGTGTTGAGGTCATATAATGATAGTATATTCGGTATAATTGGTAGTATAACCTTATTGTCATTGTTGTACCCTTGCAACCGATATTGTTATTTATTGTGCCCATTATTATTGTTAAGGTCGATGCAGCATACTTATGTGTGACCCCATGAGACCTATGCTATAGAAGGTTTTTGGTCTGTTTTTTTCATTAAAGAATTTTTCATTTATGTAATGTATTGAGGTTTCCCAAAGTGGCTTATTTCTAGTGAACATTCTCTCTTTTATGTTATTTTTCGAAGGCTGGTTTCATAACACTTAGAATGAGACCTTTGGATTCTAGGGTTTTCCTACTCCATCGAGGTCATCATATAATTTTCTATAACATTTTTTCTACGAATTTTCGGAAAACTGAAATTTTACGAGAGTGAAGCCAAAATCTGAAGACATCGTCGAAAAATTTTAGATCTTGGTTCGCAATATTTTCAGAATGAAGTCTTGTGGAAGTTAGGGATTTTTCGGAGGCTCTCAGAATTTCACCTAAACGAGTTCATCATGAAATTTTTGCTATAAATTTATTTGTGTACAAAGGACAGAGAAAGCTGAAATTTTATAAAAAGAGAAACGGAAGCGTGAGGAGCCTTGTATAAAAATTTCATATTTTAGTTTGCAATATTTTCGGATATATAGTCTGTGGAATTTACTGGATCCCAGAGATTTCATCTTAAAGAGGTGACTTTGGGAAAATCCTCATAACTCTCCTCTCCCAGGCATCATTGGAATTTTGCGTGGGTTGCTAATACACGGATGATAGTTTTCTCTATATCAAATTTAGAGCCTGTTAGAGTCAGTCTTTACATCCCTCCGTCAGAGATCATTTCTCTTATTGCATTTAATTTTTAGGTGTCTCATTTCGCTCATTCATCTGCATTCCATTAGGGGCATGCCATCATCTGACGGAAGGGTCTCTTCTCTAGTTTCCCTCATGTTTGTACCTACTGGGTAGCTAAAATTGATCAAAATTCATTAAAGTTGATTTCAGTCATTTACAGTCATAGATGGTCTTGTGGTCAAAAAGAGTCTTTCAGTCATTAGGTCTAAGCTTTGGTCTTTAGAATGTCAAATAATGCCCGCAGGCCATGAGGATGTCTTTAATAACTTTTCATTCCAAAATTTTCATCATCAATAATGCTCAAGGATGTTTCTTCTTCAAAACTCTGTTTTGAGGAAGAAATCGTCAAATTGATTGTTTGTAATACATATGTATTTTTAAAGTTTTTCGCCATGAAGTATTTTACATGCACCCCTAGTCATCCTTTGCCGAAATCCAATGCCACCATCAATGCAAAAAATCAACCAAGAAAGCCATCAATTCAGCCAAAAAATCAAAAAGGAAACTTGAAGAACAGAGTTGTATTAAAAGTGAAGAAATGTCAATTTTGAAACATTACAAAGTGGGTCTTTACAAAGAGAAAATCAAATCCATGACTTTATATAGATATTTCTATGTGTATCAATGCCATTTGCATATAAGAAGATCGATTGAAGTCGATTTGAGTGGTGAGAGGGCGAAGCTGTCATTTTGAAAAACAAGACTGTGTTTAGAAGTGCGCGCGATGCATTAGGCGGTTTTCCACTATTTATTTTTCCTCTGGCGCGGCGCATCCACGGGGCGCGGTGCACTGGGCTTGTGCGCAATGCACAGAGCCTCCAAGGAAAAAATTCATCACGGCTCCATAAAAAATCAAAATAATTCTATCTCCTCTTCTCCAAGTAAGTTTGTGAGCTCTTTGCTGTTGATTTTAGTTTGCATTGAGTGTTATTTGGAGGAAGGAATTTGAAAGTTTAATTGGACAAATTACAAACCCTCTCATGTGATGAAAACTGTTCCACAGGGTTTCTGCTTGAAATTGAAAGGGTGGTTGTTGGTGCCAATTTGTAAACTCCATTCCCACTTGTGTTTCCATTCCTCCTTGCGGTCACACTACTATCACATTCCTTCTTCTTTTCCCCTCTGTCCCAAAACCATCATATCCCTTGTACCCATTTTCCCTATCACTAAACCCTATTAGCCCTTCCCCTTTCATATCATTTATAAATTCCTAATTCCTAGAACATTCAAGGACTGTCTCTATATCCTTGACTTCACCTAGCTTAAGTATATCTTGTCATTTCATTTACCCCTATCTCTAAAAATGCATTTCCCATCACCCTCTCCCACTCCCGTATCACTTATAAAATCTCTGAATCTCGAAGTCCCCCAAGCAGTCAAGTGAGTGTCCTCACCACTCAAATTTCACTTGACAGTCCATTATACCCACTGTAATATTTCCTCATAGTCTCTGATTACATATTTGGCACATTTGGTATTGAAAGACAAAGTCTTGTTTTCACCACACATCTATTAGCATATACTTGTTATACACCTTGCTTTTAGCACCATGTCAGAGACAAATTCATCATATGAGCAAGGATATGAGCAAGACAGTGACTCAACCGCAGAGCTAAATGTACTGAGGAGGTCTCATAAAAGTGGCAGGCACGTAAGAGAGGAGCCCACTTCTCTGACTCAATTGCAAGCTTGCCCGCTTGCAATGGGATGCTTTCAGCAACATTCATGTTTTCATTATTGTGAAATGATTGCTCAGATTTAGCATCATCAGGAGTTGGTTCGCTTATTTTTCCTACATTTGCATGATGGTCATGTAAACCTTGCTGGAGTGAACTTCACCTTAACACCAGAAACCATTTCTCAGGCGACCGGGATACCAAACATAGGTGAAGAGTGGAATAAGAGACAGCAGCTGGATAGAGAATATTATGAACCTTACATCAGGCCTAGTAGCTCAGCACGGTATTTCCTTTCAGATTCTTGAAGGAGTCCTATGTGCCATTAATGAAGCTCATCATTAGATACTTCAGTTGCGAGGGTAGATTCTCACGCCTTTATGCAAACCACATCCGACTGTTGATGCATTTCACGAGAGTGAGACTGATGAATATTCCATACTTCATGTGCCGAAACATAGAGAGGATGACTAGCTTTGTGCAAAAGAATACTCCAGAGCAGCAACATAACAACATTTATCATTATGCGTTCATCAAGATGATTGTGGTACACCAGCTTGGATTGCAGGGCATTGCATGGGAGGAGTTCATTTCCCGTGACTTCTTTACAGCCCCTCAGCCTCCTCCAGAGATTTTTCATGATGCAGGTGAGCCTTCACATCAGTTTGAGGTTCCTGAGACAGAGCCTATCAATCTTCTAGTCTGTGTTACCTATCAGAGAGGTACCATAGCCTTATTTGCAGCAGCACGACGAGTACTATCTCCGCCTGGGGTGGAAGGGGTCTCGTCACCTTCGACAGCAACGCGAGTACTATCTCCACATGGCGTGGAAGGGGTCTCACCTTCTACATCATCACAGGTACAGGATAGAGGCAAGAAGCCTATGTAGGATGAGGGCCCCTCAAGAGGCCAAGATACTGATTTTATATTGATCGATGTTGATTCGAGCTCTCCCAGCTCAAAGTTGAAAGAAATCATCCAGGAACAGAAAGCTGAGATCGACACACTGACCGTGAAATTGTAGAGAGATAAGTGGGTTATAAATTACTTGGAGCAGTGGAATAAAAAATTTGAGGATTAGTAGACACTCATAGAGTTGCGGCAAATCCGTGAAGACCCTGAATTGGCCCGAAAAGACTGGGTGACATGACACCATTTGAGCGGGAGACCTGCCTTACGAGAGTCAACATTCATCTGGAGAAGCTCTTGGCGAAGGCCAATAGGAACAAAGACATGCTCAGACATATGAAGAACCACTATTGGGCCTGCACACACGTTTGCAGAGCTAGGATGAAGATTCTGAAGGCGAGGTTGACAAGAGCATTGAAACGGCGAAAAAGGCTTGATCCACTCCAAATATTGGCCGAAGCTTCCTTGGCTGAGCATGGGACATGATGGGAGACATTCGCTCCAAATTTCAGCAAATTTGGAGTAAATTTTGTCATTTTTGAAATTTTGGTTGCAAAACAGGTTTTTCTGCCAGACGCGTCGTGCCACTCGACGCGCGCCTACGTTTGAGAGATCTTCTGGAGGAAAAATTTACATTTTTGGATTTTTTATGGTAAATTATGCATGCTCAAGAATGGCTGAGAGATTTCATCAAGTTTTGCGTGGTCTTAAAGGTCAAAAAGACTCCAAAAATGGCCTTTCTACCACTTTTTGCACCAGCAGGAACCAGTCTTGGGAGATTGCAGTTTTGGAGGGGAAAATGAACTCCAAATTGAAAAATTCCACTTGGGTTGGATAGCAGACAGATAGGGATTTCCAAGGAGCTATCATGAACTGAATTTGGACTTCAGGAAGTGCCCCAAAAATAGGCTCAAATTGGTGCGGTGCATTGATTTTTCTGGCGCGGCGCATAGAGGATTTTGGTCCAATTTTTACTTTTCAGCTCAGAAATTCGGCCAGTTTCACTAGTTTCACTTTATGATATAATTATTGATATAAATTGATGTAATTTTATGGCTATGATGTAATTTTGGCTCACATTTACTTTTTCTAGAGGATTCATTCACTAAAAAGTGAAAATTAAGTGAATGGATCAATTTCCTAGCATATAGAGGCAAGTTGTTTGATTGCCTAGATTTCAGTTCCTAGTTCAGAATTGGTTGAAACAACTCCTAGAAGGATGAGCTCGACCCCTAGAGGCATGGGAAGGGGTTAGGATGGTCTATATCATGTATTTTCTGAGATATTTTCAAGGTTGGACTCTTGGGAATAGTTTGACACCTCATTGTATATTCATTTCAGCATTTTTGGCAAAGCAAAGACCATGGTTTTGCAACACTTGTTGGGATCCTTGTGGCTATGAGTTTTGATGATGTTTTTCTCCATGTATCTGTAAGTTTCATTGATGTTTTATGTATTCCATTTCCCTTCTCTTTTCTTTTGAAATTAAACAAATGAGTAACTAAGGTAGAATTCATTAGTTTGCTGGTGCTCTGCCTTAAAATTTTGTTTACTTTTATATGTTTTCATCTGTTTGAAGAGGATCCTTGCAGCCTCTTTCCCTCTTCAGCTCCTCAGGAGTCTTTTCTATCCATTCATTTAATCTAAGACATCAAATCCATTGCCTTCCCTACCCTAACTTGGACTCTGCAAGAATTTGGCCTCATCCCCAAGCCCAAAAATTGCCTTTCCCTTTTTTCCAACAAAAACCCCTAAAAATCATTCCAAACTCCTTGATTAATACAGCTAGCCTAAAATTAGCACACATTTCAGTCATCTCAAGCCCTATTGATTAATTTTCGTTGAGATTGACCCGAAGAGAGCCCTCTCCTGTTCTGCTCGGGCTAGCTACCAGACTGAGCGTGGTTTGGTGTTACCCTGAATCCCGCCTTCCTTCAGCCTAAGGTGGATTTGGGAAATAACATAGTGGCGACCATTCTGGGGAGAAAATGGTTTGCTTGTTGGTGTTAATTGTTTTATAAGCTACAGACGGAGCCTGAAGTTATGCCAGGAAGCTTTCGAAACGCTCTTGCTTTGCATTAGCAAAAGTAGATAAACGTTGCTTCAGTTAATCTTCGGTCTAGCTTGTGAACGTGACACTTGACTTGTGGATTGTCTTGTCCCAGTACTTGTATCAAGTTCAGATCTGATAGTTGATGGTGGACAACGATCAGACATAAGAAGGCTGAAATCATTCACCTGGTGACTCCAAGTAAATGTAGAGACTCCACTGGAGGACTAACTCTTTCTCTGAGAAAATGGAAGGATCTTACACAAAGTTCAGGTATCCAAAGTGGAATGGCATTCAGGATCTAGTCCGCTTTCTTGTAAACTACTTCTTTTCTGTTCTTGAAGCTATCCTGAAGGTCTTTCAAAAAATTTTGTATGATAAAAGTGATCAAAATCTTCACTCGACCTATTCAAAAAGTGAAAATACTGAGTTTCCCTTTGATCCTGGCCTCCTTACCTTTCCCACATCTTATGATGACTCTCTTAAGAGTGATGAGCCTAAAGAAAACAAAACTGATCCCATAGCTCTTGTATATACTCCTACACCTTATATAGTCCCAGATAGGTATAAACCTCTTGTTTTACCTTCTGTTCTTCATGCTTTCCCTATAAATTATGACCTATATCTACCAAGATTTGACGGTGAATGTAACAATGTCAACGCTGAGCAACATGTGCAGAATTTTGAGACTTTCCTAGATCTTTTTGAAGTTGATGATGAAGATGTTAGTATTAGGCTTTTTTCTCTTTCTTTGCAAGGCAAAGTGAAGAGTTGGTTCAAAACCCTGCCTGATGCGAGCATCTCAGATTTCCATCATTTCGTCAAAGTTTTCCTTGACAGGTGGGTGATCGGACGGAATCCTTTCCTTATTTTAGAAGAGTATAACCAGCTGAAAAGAATCCCAGGGGAGACAATACAACATTTTTCTGCCAGATTTAACCAAGTATATTTTTCGATGCCAGCTGATATAAGACCTTCTCCTATATCTTCTCTCTTGCACTACCCGCGTGCCTTTGATCTGGAAATGGAGTTTCAGTTGAGAGAAAGGAATCTTGCAACACTTCACGAGATGCAGAATAGTGCAGTAAATGTAGAGGCTCATTTGCTGATCCGAAGGGTAAGGTTAAAGGAAGAAGAGACAAAAAACATAGATGTGGAGAAATCGACATCTCTAGAGGTAAAGCTTGAGATGTTGGTGAGTGCAGTGGAAGAGATGATGCAAAAGAACACCACAAGGAATGAGTATAATGTTGAAGCCCATGGCTCGCTGATTGAAGAAGAACAAGTTGCTGATCCAAAACATTTTGTTTCTTATTCCAGTTGTCATATTGATTGCTTTATAAATCATCTTGAAGAAGAGAGAGTTGTCGATATGATATGTATGCTTGATGATGTGTTTTATGCTGATGGTTTGCCTCAGTTTGATCAATATGATGATGATTATGTTCTCCAAACAGAAGCTAATCTTGCAGACAAATCAAAATTTAGTTTGTGGAAGGAGAAAGTTCACTTTCAGCAGCTTGAGTACAGTGATCAACCGATGCATATCAGCTATGAAACTGATGAGGAAAGTGCAGCAAATTTTGAAGTAAGTGAAAGATCTTTGCGTTTTTGTTTTGACTCATTTCAGTTCATGAGAGATAAATTCCATGCAATCAGAAATCAACTACCAACAAGCCTTGATTTGGACCATCTTGAGGGCAATGAAAACCTTGTTCAAGATTTCTCATATTTAGATTTACAGCCCCCGAAAGCCATGGATTGTCAAGTTGCAGATGAAGGCATGGAAGTTGGCACATATGATCAAATGATACAAGATGATTCCGTACCTTTTTTTTTTAATCATTTCAGTTTTTGAAGGGTAAATTGCATGGTAAATCTTCAAATGAGCAGCCTATAGGAAATCAACAATCTCTCAGTTTAAATGTTGATGATGAGATAGATAGCGAAATTCTTGAGCAAGTGGTTTATGAGAAATCTTCTCCTGAAACGACTGAAGAAATCATTTCTGATACAAAACCCTCCCTAGCTCTGGATTTACAACCACCAAATGCAATTGAAGGTTAGATTACAGATGAAGGTGTGGAAGCTGAAATACATGATCTAATGATGCAAGAGGATTCTGTACCCTTTTATTTCGAAGCATGTCAGTTCATAAAGCAGAATCTTTGTAATATCTCTCAAGAAAAAGATGAACAGCCAGTAGGATGTCAGGCAGTTTCAATGGATACAATGTAGCAGTCTTCTCAAGTTTTTGATGATCCTATTTCTCGTGTGTTGGATGATGTTTGCTGTAAAAATTCTGCTCCATTAGCTAACCATGTGCCAGAAAAGAATGTTGATAATAATATTATTCAAAATTCGCCTTCGTTGTCTTGTTTAACAGATTTTTTATTACAAAGCCTATATCAAGATTTGCAGTCATATGAGGAGATTGATAAAGGAGAATTTTGTTCTATTTGGAATCAGCTCCAGAGTTTGGTTATTCACAAAATTCAGGATGCTTTTGACAGCATGCTTCAGTCACCAAAGAAAGCCAAGACAGATGTGAGGAAAATCTTAATATCCAGCGATGAAGATTGCTTGGACCAGAGTAGTAGTGTATTGATGGGAATCAATAGTTATGTTTATGAAGATCCTTTCGCAGTTTTCTTGAAGTCATCCAGTCAATTCATGTTTTGCAAGTTTATCAGCAGTCAACTTGATTCTGAGTTTCCATGGGAGTTGCCTTTCGATTCTTCCCTTTTCCTGCGCATCAGAAAGAATTTGGGAAGAAATCAAATAGTAGCTAGGATGCTTACATGGTTGCATTGGCTGTTCCATTTCGCTTGATCGGGTGGTGAAAAGAAATAATTAGAGTAGGTTTGATGAATAATCTCAATTATGAGAATCTTTCTAGTTTGTTAGTTATGTTTTAGTCATGTTTGGTTTATTATGGTTTTCAGTTTTATCCTTGAGTCTGAATCAGTCTACAAAATGTCAGTTTTCATGCTTTGACTCCATTACCCAATGGATGAAGGCACTGTCTGCTTTTCCAAAGATCTGTAGGTCTTGGCACCTCCAGGGAGCTACCATCCCCATTGGAGCCAATGTTAAAGTTAGTCTTTACATCCCTCCGTCAAAGATCATTTCTCTTATTGCATTTCATTTTTAGGTTTCTCATTCCGCTCATTCATCTGCATTTCGTTAGGGGCATGCCATCATCTGACGGAAGGGTCTCTTCTCTAGTTTCCCTCATGTTTGTACCTTCTGGGTTGCTAAAATTTATCAAAATTCATTAAAGTTGATTTCAGTCATTTACAGTCATAGATGGTCCTGTGGTCAAAAAGAGTCTTTCAGTCATTAGGTCTAAGCTTTGGTCTTCAGAATGTCAAATAATGCCCGCAGGCCATGAGGATGTCTTTAATAAGTTTTCATTCCAAAATTTTCATCATCAATAATGCTCAAGGATGTTTCTTCTTCAAAACTTTGTTTTGAGGAAGAAATCGTCAAATTAATTGTTTGTAATACATATGTATTTTTAAAGTTTTTCGCCATGAAGTATTTTACATGCACCCCTAGTCATCCTTTGCCGAAATCCAATGCCACCATCCCTGCAAAAAATCAACCAAGAAAGCCATCAATTCAGCCAAAAAATCAAAAAGGAAACTTGAAGAACAAAGTTGTATTAAAAGTGAAGAAATGCCAATTTTGAAACATTACAAAGTGGGTCTTTACAAAGAGAAAATCAAAGCCATGACTTTATATAGATATTTCTATGTGTATCCATGCCATTTGCATCCAAGAAGATCGATTGAAGTCGATTTGAGTGGTGAGAGGGCAAAGATGTCATTTTGAAAACCAAGATTGTGTTTAGAAGTGCGCGCGGCGCATTGGGTAAGCGCGCGATGCACATAGGCTACACGACGCATTGGGTGGTTTTCCACTGTGTATTTTTCCTCTGGCGCAGCGCACTGGGCTTGTGCACGGCACACAGAGCCTCCAAGGAAAAAATTCATCACGGCTCCATAAAAAATCAAAATATTTCTGTCACCTCTGCTCCAAGTAAGTTTGTGAGCTCTTTGCTGTTGATTTTAGTTTGCATTGAGTGTTATTTGGAGGAAGGAATTTGAAAGTTTAATTGGACAAATTAAAAACCCTCTCATGTGATGAAAACTGTTCCATAGGGTTTGTGCTTGAAATTGAAAGTGTGGTTGTTGGTGTCAATTTGTAAACTCCATTCCCACTTGTGTTTCCGTTCCTCCTTGCGGTCACACTACTATCACATTCCTTCTCCTTTTCCCCTCTGTCCCGAAACCATCATATCCCTTGTACCCATTTTCCCTATCACTAAACCCTATTAGCCCTTCCCCTTTCATATCATTTATAAATTCCTAATTCCTAAAACATTCAAGGACTGTCTCTATATCCTTGACTTCACCTAGCTTAAGTATATCTTTTCATTTCATTTACCCCTATCTCTAAAACTGCATTTCCCATCACCATCTCCCACTCCCATATCACTTATAAAATCTTCGAATATCGAAGTCCCCCAAGCAGTCAAGTGATTGTCCTCACCACTCAAATTTCACTTGATAGTCCATTATACCCACTGTAATATTTCCTCACAGTATCTCATTACATATTTGGCACATTTGGTATTGAAAGACAAACTCTTGTTTTCACCACACATCTATCAGCATATACTTGTTATACACCTTGCTTTCAGCACCATGTCAGAGAAAAATTCATCATATGAGCAATGATATGAGCAAGACAGTGACTCAATCGCAGAGCTAAATGTACTGAGGAGGTCTCATAAAAGTGGCAGGCACGTAAGAGAGGAGCCCACTTCTCTGACTCAATTACAGGCCTTCCCGCTTGCAATGGCATGCTTTCAGCAACATTCATGTTTTCAGTATTGTGAAATGATTGCTCAGATTTAGCATTATCAGGAGTTGGTTCGCTTATTTGTCCTACATTTGCGTGATGGTCATGTAAACCTTGCTGGAGTGAACTTCACCTTAACACCAGAAACCATTTCTCAGGCGACCGGGATACCAAACATAGGTGAAGAGTGGAATAAGAGACAGCAGCTGGATAGAGAATATTATGAACCTTGCATCAGGCCTAGTAGCTCAGCACGGTATTTCCTTTCTGATTCTTGAAGGAGTCCTATGTGCCATTAATGAAGCTCATCATTAGATACTTCAGTTGCGAGGGTAGATTCTCACGCCTTTATGAAAACCACATCCGACTGTTGATGCATTTCACGAGAGTGAGACTGATGAATATTCCATACTTCATGTGCCGAAACATATAGAGGATGACTAGATTTGTGCAGAAGAAGACTCCAGAGCAACAACATAACAACATTTATCATTATGCGTTCATCAAGATGATTGTGGTACACCAGCTTGGATTGCAGGGCATTGCATGGGAGGAGTTCATTTCCCGTGACTTCTTTACAGCCCCTCAGCCTCCTCCAGAGATTTTTCATGATGCAGGTGAGCCTTCACATCAGTTTGAGGTTCCTGAGACAGAGCCTATCAATCTTCTAGTGTGTGTTACCTATCAGAGAGGTACCATAGCCTTATTTGCAGCAGCACGACGAGTACTATCTCCGCCTGGGGTGGAAGGGGTCTCGTCACCTTCGACAGCAACGCGAGTACTATCTCCACATGGCGTGGAAGGGGTCTCACCTTCTACATCAGCACAGGTACAGGACAGAGTCAAGAAGCCTATACAGGATGAGGGCCCCTCAAGAGGCCAAGATACTGATTTTATATTGATCGATGTTGATTTGAGCTCTCCCAGCTCAAAGCTGAAAGAAATCATCTAGGAAGATAAAGCTGAGATCAACACACTGACCATGAAATTTTACAGAGCTTAGTGGGTTATAAATTACTTGGAGCAGCGGAATAAACAATTGGAGGATCAGCAGACACTCATAGAGTTGCGGCAAATCTGTGAAGACCATGAATTGGCTCGGAAGAGACCGGGTGACATGACACCATTTGAGCGGGAGACTTGCCTTATGAGAGTCAAAATTCATCTGTAGAAGCCCTTGGTGAAGGCCAATATGGACAAAGACATGCTCAGTCATATGAAGAACCACTATTGGGCCCGCACACACGTTTGCAGAGCTAGGATGAAGATCTTGAAGGCGAGGTTGAGAAGAGCACTGAAACGTCGAAAAAGGCCTGATCCACTCCAAATCTTGGCCGAAGCTTCCTTGGCTGAGCATGGGACATGATGGGATACATTCACTCCAAATTTCAGCAAATTTGGAGTAAATTTTTTCATTTTTGAAATTTTGGTTGCAAAACAGGTTTTTCTGCCCGACGTGTCGCGCCACTCAATGCACGCTTACGTTTGAGATATCTTCTGGAGGAAAAATTTACATTTTTGGATTTTTTGTGGTAAATTATGCATGCTCAGGAATGGCTGAGAGATTTCATCAAGTTCTGGGTGGTCTTAAAGGTCAAAAACACTCCAAAAATGGCCTTTCTTCCACTTTTTGCACTAGCAGGAACCAGTCTTGGGAGATTGCAGTTTTGGAGGGGAAAATGAACTCCAAATTGAAAAATTGCACTTGGGTTGGATAGCAGAAAGATAGGGCTTTCCAACGAGCTATCATGAACTCAATTGTGGCTTCAGGAAGTGCCCCAAAAACAGTCTCAAGGTGGCATGGCGCATAGATGATTTTGGTCCAATTTTTACTTTTTGGCTTAGAAATTCAGCCAGTTTGACTAGTTTCACTTTGCGATATAATTATTGATATAAATTGATGTAATTTTATGGCTATGATGTAATTTTGGCTCAAATTTACTTGTTCTATAGGATTCATTCACTAAAAAGTGAAAATTAAGTGAATGGATCAGTTTCCTAGCATATAGAGGCAAGTTGTTTGATTGCCTAGATTTCAGTTCCTAGTTCAGAATTGGTTGAAACAGCTCCTAGAAGGATGAGCTCGACCCCTAGAGGCATGGGAAGGGGTTAGGATGGTCTATATCATATATTTTCTGAGATATTTTCAAGCTTGGACTCTTGGGAATAGTTTGACACCTCATTGTATATTCATTTCATCATTTTTGGCAAAGGAAAGACCATGGTTTTGCAGCACTTGTTGGGATCCTTGTGGCTCTGAGTTTTGATGGTGTTTTTCTCCATGTATCTGTAAGTTTCATTAATGTTTTATGTATTCCATTTCCCTTCTCTTTGCTTCTGAAATTAAAAAAATGAGTAACTAAGGTAGAATTCATTAGTTTGCTGGTGCTCTGCCTTAAAATTTTGTTTAGTTTTATGTGTTTTCATCTGTTTGAAGAGGATTTTCTTGCAGCCTGTCTTCTTCAGCTCCCCTTAGTCTTTTTCTATCCATTCATTGAATCTGATACATCAAATCCCGATTGCCTTCCTCGGCCTTCCCCACTTGAACTCGGTGAAGAATTTGGCCTCATCCAACAAGCTCAAAAATCGTCTTTCTATGTTCTCCAACAAACCCCTAAACTACTCCAACCTCGATTAATATACTCAGGGCCTAAATTAGCACTATTTAGGTCATCTCGGCGTCCTTATTGATTAATTTTCGCTGAGATTGACCCGGAGAGAGCCCTCTCCTGTTCTGGTAGGGCTAGCTACCAGACTGAGTGTGGTTTGGTGTTACCCTGAATCTCGCCTTCCTTCAGCCTAAGGTGGATTTGGGCAATAACAGAGCCAAAGGATGAAACAGTGACACGTGGCATTTCATACAAGTTCACTCTACTGAACTAGTCCATTATTAGGTCTTTGTGGGAGATTGGGCATAAATTTTTCTTGAAGAATCCAAATCAGGTCAGATTTGTGGCATTCGAAAGAATATTCAAAGGGCTACTACAGGACATAATTTCAAATATATAAGATCCTAAATCAAAGAGATAATTCAGTTTCAATATCGAGCTCCTCAAAAGTAAGAAAAAGGTGTGTATTTTTTTTGTATTGCACAAGTCTTGTTTGAAAAATTAGTTTAAATTTATTCCAAGGGAATATTTAAGAATAGATATCAGTATTGGGTTCTAAAAAGCGCCCTAAAAAAATTCAACACCCATTAATCCTTCAGAAGGCTCTACTATGAATCATAAATATGAAGAAATGTAGCATGCGATATCAAAATTACAAGATAAAGTGCACCAAATTTTGCAATCGAAAAGAGAAACAAAAAATGAAATCGAAGTTTCCAAGAAAGGCATGGAAACTAACATGGATGGTTTGAAGAAAGGCGTGGAAGCTAATATGGATGGTTTGGAAGCTAATATGGATGGCATGGAAGTTAGCATGGAAGCTAAGATGGATGTCATGAAAGCTAAGATTGATGAAAAATGAAAGACAACATGGAAAACATAAAGAATGATCTAAAATTAGATATCAAAGTTTTGGCAAAGTTGATACAAGAAATGTTTCCTAATGGCAAAAATATAGTAGAGAAAACTCATGATCAGAAAAAAATACATGTTAATCGTGATTTCATAAACCCTAATGTTGGATGGAAGAACCACCATATTCCAAAGATGGATATGAGGAAGTTTGATGGCAAGGATCCCATAACATGGATACTACATATGGCACATTTTTTTGTCTCAATAATGTGCCAAACACACAAAATGTGCGCATTGCAACTTTACATCTAAAACAAAATACATTTGTATCGTATCACTAGCTTTGATATTGTAAAAAAATTGTCACTTGGTCAATTTTTACAGAGGAAATGGTAGCACGTTATGAGGATACAAAGAGCGACACCTTCTTTAGCTAATTGATAAATCTCAAACAAAACAGTTCAGTAGTGGAGCACATTGATGACTTCCAAAAATCGAATATAAGGGTAACCGATATTCGAGAGGAACACAGGATTGATGTCTTCATAGGGACTTTATAGGATAACATACAACATGAGGTTCACGTTTGGAAACCTAATTCATTGGAGAAGGCTTTCAGGTTGGCAAGAAAACTTCAATGTAAAATTATGGCGACAAGGAAGCCTACCACTCACATCTATAAAGATGGAAGTGTTGCCACTACTAGACTTCCACAACCTATAAGATTGAAACCACAACAATTGGAAGAAAAAAGAGAAAAAGGGCTTTTCTACAGTTGTTAAAACAAATACACTAAAGGTCATAAGTGTGCTGAGAAGAAATTATTTTACATACATTGTGAAGCGGAGGAATAAAATGAATAAGAAACTTCAAAAGAAGAGGATATACACTAGGAACCAACCCTAGAAGAAGCAGAAGTGAGTCTGGCCATATCGTGTAATGCATTGGCAGGAATTACCACTCCTCAAAATCTCAAGATAGAAGGACATATCAAGAAGAAAAATTTAATAGTGTTGATTGACTCAGGTAGTACCCATAATTTTATTCATTGTAAGGTAGCCAAGGAATTGAATTTCTTCCTATACCCAACATCAAAATGTCAAGTGGTGGCTGCAAATGAAGGGTTATAGATTGCTCTGGAAAATGTGTTAATATCAAGGTAACCATGGGGGAATATGTATTGAATAGTCCAATTCTCTCCATTCCAATGGGAGGTGCTGATGTTATATTAGGAGTACAATGTTTACAATCTTTGGGGACAATAGCTTTTAATTTTCAAGAATTTTCTTGATTTTTTTTTCAAAAGGAAAGGAATTCGAATTACAGGGTCTCACACGGAAGCTGGGAAAGATAATAGGCTCTAACTTAATTACAAAGCTTCTGAAGAAAGAACAATGAGGCATAATTGCACAATTATGCTCACTAGAAGTTACAACATCAAAATCTTCTATTTCTCAAGATCTACAAAAAGTCTTGGATAATCATTGCAAGGTTTTTGAAACTCTGAAAGGACTCCCACCTATTTGTGATCATGATCATGCTATTCAATTAATTCTAGGAAGTGTTCCTCCAAACATGAGGCCTTATAGATATCCTTATGTATAAAAGAGATAAATTTAACACATGATTGCATAAATGTTAGAGGGTGGTATAATTCAACCTAGTCAGAATTATTTCTCTACTCTAGTAGTATTGGTGCACACGATGTATGGATCATGGCGCATGTGTCTAGATTATAGGGAGCTCAATAAGCTCACTATTATAGATAAATTTCCCATTCCTGTGATTGATGAATTATTGGATGAATTAAATGGAGCAATTTATTTTACCAAGTTGGATCTTCGTTCAGGACATCATCAAATTAGAATGAAGACTAAAGATATTCTTAAAGAAACATTTCAAACTAATGAGGGTCATTATGAATTTTTGGTCATGCCTTTTGGGATTACCAGTGCACCTTCTACATTTCAAGGGTTGACGAATTGCATTTTCAAACCCTTCCTTGGAAAATTTGTGCTAGTATCTTTTGATGACATACTAATCTACAGTAGGTCATGGAAGGATCATGTTCAACATGTTGAGAGGGTGCTCAAACTATTGGAGGAGAAACAACTATATGAAAAAAAATCCAAATGTTTCTTTGGAGTACAAGAGGTGGAGCATCTGGGTTATATTGTATCTCATGAGGGTGTTAAGGTAGACCCTAACAAAATTAGATGCAATAAGGAATGGAAATTCCGCACAACCATAAAGTAGTTGCGAGGATTTCTAGGGTTAACAGGGTATTATCACAAGTTTTTTAAGAATTGTGGGAGAATAGCAGCACCTTTAAAAAAATTATTGAATAAATATGCATTTTAATGAACTCTTGAAGCAACTAAGGCCTTTGAACATCTTGAAGAGGCAATGTACCTAGCAACAGTCTTAGCTATGCCAGACTTCACAAAAACCTTTATTATGTAATGTGATGCCTCAAGACATGGAATTAGTGTTGTTTTAATGCAAAAATAAAGACCCATTACCTTTTAAAGTCGTCCAATCAAAGGAAAGTACTTGCAGAAAGCTATTTATGATAAGGAAATGTTTTCAATACTACATGCACTAAAGAAATGGCAACATTACCTAATGGGAAGACACTTCAAGGTAAAAATTGATCATGATAGTATTAAAGACTTTTTTGGAACAAAGATTATCCTCAGAAGAGAAGAAAAAATGCATCACAAAGATGTTGGGTTATGACTTTGAGATCATCTACAAAAAATGGAAGCTAAATGTTGTTGTAGATGCACTCTCAAGAAAGGATGAAGAGGTGGAAGCATTTATTTGTCCCATTTATATTATCCAACCAGATTGGATAACCAAAGCAAGGGCTGAATGGAAGAAGGATGAAGAAGTGTGGACACTCATTCCAAAGTTTCAGCAAGATCCTATTACATCTGATACATTTAGTTGGAAAAATGATTCCTTATGGTACAAAGATCACTTATATATTTGCAAGAATTCCCAACTAAAACAAAATATTCTTTTTCAATTGCACACTTCTCCTTTAGGAGGATACTCAGGATTTTTAAAAACATACCACAAGGTGATGAAAGATTTTTTTTGGGATGGCCTTAAATTTGATATTCAAAAGTTTGTGGCTCAATGTTTGGTTTTCTAGCAAAATAAAGTTGAGACAATTAAGACCTTGAGTCTTCTACAACCTTTATCCATTCAAAGTCAACGTTGGGAGTATATTTCAATGGATCTTATCACAAGGTTACCTAATTCTGAAGGAAAGAGTGTCATCATGGTGGTACTTGATATACTTACCAAGTATGCACACTTTTGTGCATTATTCCATCCATTTAAAGAAAGTACAGTTGATACAGAATTTATGGAAACAATTGAAAATCTACATGGAAACCCAAGGATTACTGTAAGTGATAGAGATCCCATTTTTACTGGAAATTTTTGGATGGAATTAATTTCTTGTTTGGGTACTCAAATAGCTCATAGCTCATGTTATCATCTGCAATCCAATGGTCAAACTGAGATAGTGAATAAATGTTTGGAAGTATATCTTCTTTGTTTTGTATATGATAAGAAAACACAATGGGTCAAGTGGTTACCTCTCGTTGAATGGTAGTATAACACTTCATTCCATACTTCATCAAGAATGACCCCATTTATGGCACATTATGGATGTCATCCGCTGTCGATCACGTCTTCTTTAAGAGAAAATTCTAAGGTTCAAGTAGTGGAATGTCACATCGAACATCAACAAGAAGTTCTCCAACTCTTAAAAGATAATCTAAATATGACACAAAATAAAATGAAACAATAGGCAGATGAACATCACAGCGAGAGAAGTTTTGATGTATGAGACTGGGTATTTTTAAGCCTAAAACCATAGAAACAAATGTCCCTCAAGCAAGATAAGAAGGATAATAAATTATTGCCAAAGTATTATGGTCCTTACAAGGTGTTGAAAAATATTGTTACTATGGCATACCAATTGAGCTTCCCACTTCTTCATGAGTGCATCCAGTTTTCCATGTTTCATGCTTAAAGAAGGTTATAGGCGAGAAGCTTCAATTTCAAACAATATTTCCAAAACTTGATGAGGAAGGAAAAATCATATTGGAACCTGAAGAAGTCATGGAAACAAGAACTTGACAGCTACGAAATCGATCAATTCCAGAGTATCTCATCAAATGGAAGAACTTACCTACTGAAGATTCTACATGGGAGGATGAGAATTTAATATAAAAGCATCTGGAGATACTCAAGTGTTGAGGACAAAACTTCTTTGAAGGAGAAGGGCATGTTAGGTAGCTATATTAGTAGTATAGTCCCTTATTGTTTTTAGTATAACCCCCTTATTGTTATTGTTGTACCCTTGTAACCCACATATTGTTATTATTGTACCCTTAAATTATTATTGTTAGGTCGGCTAGGATTATATTCTGACCCCATGGACCCATATATATAGAAGGAGGTTTTGGTCATTTGTATCATCCAAGAATTGTTCATTTATCTAATGTTTTGGAGGTTTCCCCCTCGAAGTGGTTTATTTATAAGGTATTGACTCTCTTATCTTCTACTTTTGGAGATGGTTTCATGACATTCAAGTTGCTGGAACGATTTGGTATGAATAAGTTCAAATACATGATTACCCCGATTCAAATGAACTTCAAGAAGTTATGTGATAAAGTAGCTAGACATGACCTATCAAATCCATCCAAGTATAGACAAGTAACTGGAGCCCTAATGTCCCCTCTTAAAACCCATGCATACATATGCTATGAAATAAACACATTGATTCATTTCATGACTAAGCCCCTCCATGCACAATTTATCATGGCCAAACATGTATTGAGATACATGCATGTATCGATCACACTTGGTATAATATATTCTGTTGGAGATGTTCAACTTCATGGATCAACTGATGTTGACCGAGTAGGAAATGTTACCAATAGAAAAATTACATAAGGATGTGCTTTCCGCCTTACTTTTTCCATGGTATCCATGATAATCAGGAAGGAAAATTACATATCATTCAGCGCCATAGAAGCATAATACATTGATCCTAGCACAACTAGTTCTGAAGCTATGTGGTTAAGGAATTGAGATATTTGGTCAAGTCCTAGACCCTACAATGATATACTTGGACAATGAGAGCGGATCCATTTGGCATAGAACCTTGTGTTTCATGACAAGTCTAGAGAGAGGATTTTCTAGACTCCACCATATATAAACTCACGAGCATATAACATATATTCTCACCAAGGAATTAGCAAAAGGTAAGTTATTGGTCTTCAAAGAACAACTTGGACTGATGGATGTAGTCCCTCCAGATATGGGGTCACACTGATCAAGGAGAGTGAGGAAACTCTTCCTACTGTGCTTGAGCTCTTAGGGTGAGCAATTGAGATAGAGGGCTCATGGGGTTGAGGGATGTCTAGACAATAAGGTACTTCCCTATATGTTATAGAGGGTTGATATGCTACTCCACTATCTTCATAGGTTTGTATACGCTTATACCCTATATGTTCTATGCATAGTATACCTTAGTTGGCATCATATCCTCAAGCAAGGTTTGCTGGGAATACCACTGTCCATTTTTCCAACGAGTTAAGAGTGTAATTAGGTTGTACAAACCAAGTCTATTATGATTAATATGTTTTACCACGCTAATATTGAGGGTCATTTATGGAAATATCAGTAGGAAACATGATTGGGTTAATATTTTCTCCCATTTTGCGATTCTGGGTTGAGAATGAGCTCTATGATGAGATTCCATGGTCAAAGATGTCTTACTATGTATGTTGAATTAATAGTTTTCTTAGTATAGGTGGAAGCTATTCTTCTTCTAGATTCGAGAAAGTTTCAATAGATGGAGCTGAGCAGTGATGACACCATGATGTGAAGATCTACATGCAGAGGCTACTAGTTGGAATTCTTCGTAGTTGAGAGGGAGTGTTAGATTTTGCAGCTAGAGTCAAATTCCATGTTCTACAATGCAAACAAAAAATATTATAATTGCATTAGATTCCTCCTTTCTAGAGGACCAAAATCGACCTATAGATCGCCCCAATTGGTTAAGCATAAGTTAAATTATGAATTATTTTATTTATTAAAATGAAATGGAATGGAACGTCCTAGACACATGTGAATTTATTCAAATCCCTAATGGTCCCTCACAAAATCTATAAATAGAAGTGACCTCAAGCTCATTCTAATAAATTCACACATGAGATTTTATTTTTGCACTCTTTGTCTTGGTTCGTTTATTATATTGTCACTCACATAGCGTTGAAAAAATAATCTAGTGCGGGGTATAGAATCAAAAGTGAGAGCCTCGCTCTAAAATAGAGCTTCTGGGCCATAGTCACTTGCGGAGAACTACTAAAATTAGGCTCTAGCTGCGGGAAGAGCATGTCAAGGTAGCAGTGAGGGTTTCATATTCGTGGGCACAACGTGGCAAGGTCAGGACTTGGGCTCTAGGGATAGATCAGGTTGATCCGGGCTAGATCCATAGGCCTATATTGTCCTAGCTACGTCCAGGGAGTTACATCCGCGAGAACAACATCTTGTGGGAGTGGATAAGGATTTTTTTAGCATATCTGAGTTAAATCAACCTATGTTGCTTGCACAGTGCTTCCAATAAATCTTTGATAGTATCCTGGATTCAGATCTGGGACTTTTTTGTTGATGTCAGTTTCCTTCAGTGATTGATCAGATCCTTATTTCTTGATGTTGTAGATCTATAGATCTGTAGATCTAATCTATCTATTTCTGCTCCATATATATTTTGCTATGTACTCTCTGTTGAAAATGTTTTATGGCGATCTACTAAAGAAGAATATTTGAAAGGGTTTCTCCCTTGTGAGATCCTTTTTGGTCTTGGACCAATTTTCTATCATTTATGGTTGTATTTTTGTCTTCCTTATCACTGCATATATTGCTCTATCTTAAGTTACAGTTTATGATTGGTTACATTGCCAATTATTGGATGCGTTTTTTATGAAGAAGTAGTTTTGGCTAAAGTAATTGGTACATCATAAAACAATCTTAAAATTTAACACATTGAACACTAAGGCCATTTTCCCCCTAAGGAAGAGGGGTTTGTAATAGCCCCGGGTTAAAAATTTATGCAATAAATTTAATAAAGGAAAAATAAAACCATAGTTTATGACATATTTGGAAACCACATATATTTCCCACACCGTATCGTCTCCGTTCACCTGACCATTAATTCTCCTAAAAATTTCTATCACAATATTTCTTGATTTCGCTTCAATATCGCTTCGGTATAATCAATATCGCTTCCATTTCTTGATTTCTCCATCCTATCGTTTTCTGAAACATATGTCGTAGAAGTTTCAGCGAAGAAACTGTGAAGATGATAGCTCAATCACACAGCATTCCTCCGATCACCTCAGGTATTGAGCGCTAATGCGCTTCTGATATCATTCTAAAGTTAATATACTTACCAACCGTGTTATTTTTCCCAAGCCGACACGAAAAATTGTTGCGCGCTTTTGTACTTCTTATTTTTAATAATTGCGTAAAATATTCTGCGGTACAAGTATCGTGTAAATTGGCCTGGAAAATAATAGAAAATTTGGCAAATAAAAATAACGATTTATTTTGCAAATTTTATTAAACTTTAAAGAGATGCAATCAGGTTTTTATGGTGAATTTATTTCCACCATAAAAACAAAGATTTAAACATTCCTACCATCATGGAAAAATTGCAGCTCGAAGCAAATTAGTCCTTCTATAAACAACTTCATAATTTTAATTTTAAAAATAAAATTAAAAATAATAAAACTTTAATATTTATAACCAATATATAATTTTAATATTTAAAAATAAAATAGATACTTTAATCAAAGGTCATAAATGATAATTTTTTATTAAATGTAATAAAGATCAAAATGATATTTTTTTATTAAATGTAATAAAGATCAAGATGTTTCACGTTTTACTTCTTGTTAATCAAAATTCAGTATGAGATAAAACATCAACTTTCATATTTCTTTCTTTGTATATATTTAGAAAAGAAACATGTTTGAAAAAGGAAATCAAATGTTTGACTCCAAACAAAATTTATTAACACTTCCAGAGACATTTGTTTAATATTCACTCATTCCATTAGAATGGTAAGTGTAATTTGTTTATTTTTTATTTTTTTTTCATTTGGCATGGGTAATATTCTTCTAAATCTCATGGATTTTACACAATTACTTGACCCTATCTCATTCTTTCCCTAAAATTAATGGAGTGATTAAATAGGCATAATATAATCTTTCTCTCCACATTCTCTATTTCTTATTGGGATGTTCTCTTAAAACAAGTTAAGAGAAATTTCCTATTAATTTGTTTTTAACAGAGAGCCTCAACTAAATTTGTTGTTTATAATATATTAGCAATTGCACCATCACCAGATGTTGCAAAGGAAATGTTGTAATATTTTTAAAGAGATTCAATAGTTGTTAACCAAGATATTTGTAGTGGTTTTGGTCAATTTTAGTAAAGGCAAAAGTAAATTTCATCATATAATACATGTGAAGGCAATGCCTAAAACACAAATAAAATACAAATTAATTTGCTGGATGCAATGCCAAAAACAGTTTTCAATAGTCTTTAATATTATTATTGATTCAAAAGACTAAAAAGGCAATAATAAAACTAGTACTGATCACATTGCATAATTTTTTTCTCTCGACAGATTTATCCTCTAAAAAATTGACAAATTTATCCTCTCATCAAATTACTAATCCCAAATACAACAACAAATTGATTCACCTCACTCTTATTCAACTCTAATTATAACCCCAAAACATTATTAGAAAATAGTGTCAAGAGCTCAATTGCTCCATGAATTTATTCCCTCACTTATATCCCAAAACAAACCATACTGAAATGTCAGTCAGCACAGAGATCCAAGCTTGGCCCAACCATAGTCTTCATTTCCATCAGCACGTGCAATAGGAATTAGTGTCACTAATCCATATAGATAAGCTATAGCTAACCCATCACTGATAATTATTTTTCCCTGAACTTTCCATCACCCTAAAAATCAATGTAATTGATCAATTCATCTGATAGTTAACTATGGAAATGACTACTGGAGGACCAACATGGATGTACACAAAATCCAAAATTTGGCCAGGAGATAGAGACTTCAACCATTTAGGAAATGAATAAAATTTTTTGGCATTTGGTTTGGAGAGACCCCATAGAGGACCATACAGATCTGGATAGAGAATTGGAGAGATGTAACTGTCTCATGTGGAGATTTATTAGTGATGGAAATAACATATTTGGAATAGGTTTTTCCCCTATTATTCCAAGAACTTGTTTGCTTTTGCGAGATGGAAAACACATTATTCTCTTCATATTGTGAGAAAAAAAATGATACTCAGCACTGTCTTTTGTTGTTTTGACATGATTGAGTTTGTCGATTCTATGTCACACAAAAATGTTAAAGTTTTAACAACATTGTGGTAGCCAAAAATTAATCTTTGGGAATTTTACCCTATGGAAAAGTTGCTACTGGAGAGCTCTTTTTAGGTGCAGGAGAGGGCTTTGGCTTCATCTTTGGCTTTTGAGTTAGATCTTGAGTTGGAGTAAGGGATTTTGAACCTGATCCAGGCTCAAGCACAACAACTTCCAGAAGCAACCATTATAACACCAACAACAACAACACTGAAACAAACTAAAACCATACCAATTGCATCCCATAAGAGAAACCTACCTGGAAGACTTTGGTCCTTTCCAACGGCTCCCACATCTTAGTTCCTCTATTCGTGAAGCCTACATTTGTTGCTTTGTATGAATTATTTCACGCCGTGTTTCCCAAAATTCATGAGACGGTCTCGACGTGGATGACGCTGACAATTTTGTTTGTGTTATTGAAAAGTATCATTCTCGCCATTCTCGCCAATTCAAGATTTCAACACAAATTTGACTTATCGAGCAAGTCACATGAGGAGCATGACCCTACTTGGGCTCTCCATTAGAAGCAACAACATCAAGAGGAGGAGGAGCCAATTTATGAAGAAGAATTGACAGAAAAATCTTACATAAAGGAATTGGAAGAGGTGCACACAGAGTCGAAGGTGAATTCCGCAACGATACCTGAAAGGATTCTAACCTTTGATGTACGAAGATTGGAAAGGCCTTTGATGCCCTCATGTATTAACACGCATTATAAGAAATCCGCAAGTTCAAAGTCAGCCATGGACGCCAAATCGTTGGGGGTTTTGCGGTCGTAGAAGAAGGCGAACACACTGAAATTGACCTGGAAGGCCATAATGGAAGGTTGAGGTCCTCCCTTGACGTGGCACCTTCAAAATTCTGATACCTTGGAGACATTCCACCGTGCGGACGCCAGAGACGTTGCATCCCGCAACTCTTCTTTTTCTACAGCTTTCCTTAAATCTGACACATGGAGCAATGACAAGGATCGTACCGAGAACCTCCCTAGAAAACCTGAATTAGGTGTGGGTTGAGGAAAGAGCCTTCTCTGAGCCAAGACTAGATGAATAAACGAGTGGAGGGCTTCATTTCCAAGATGAATAATGAAATGAAGCTTCAGATGGAACATTCACTTGCTCGCAACATGAAAATGATGAATGGAGGAGCCAGCAAGTAATTTTTTTTTTTTTTGTTGTTACTGTCTTTCAATCCAGCTCCATCAAACATATAAACTATAGGGAAACGCCAAGCTCATAACGAAATTTAATAACTAACCTAAGTTAAAGTCAACAGGCAAGAAGAATTTAATCGTCTAACAAAATATTGAACAATGCACATGAAGGATAGCAAGAAAACATGGGTGTTTTTTTCAAATAGTGACACCTTACGACATAGTAAAATTACTCCATATGTTGTGTTGAGACCATTGGATACAAAATTTACTAAAGGAATCTACTTTTATTTACTAAAGGAATTTACTTTTATTTAAAAAATGAAACCTTAATGGCCATCCATATCCTCCTTGCTGGAAAAACATTAAAAGGCTTTGTTTGTGTACTTCCTACTAAATTCCTACATAAGTTGAGTCCATTAGATACAATTTTTTTTTTTAAATGTATTTTTGTTTAAAAATTTAAACCTTCATGGTTGTCTCGGTTATTAATGGAAATCTTAATGGAAGAGCCTTATATGTTTTTGTTTGTGTATTCCCTACTATAAAAGCATGTTTTAAACTTGTTACCACCTCCACTTCTAGCACACTTTTTTAGAACATTGACATTGCTTGAAAAAGTTACCATTTTTCTTTTCAATAAGTCTCTCAATAACATATACTTGATGCCTCTGCTAATTTCTCTTCTATAATTTATCCAAACTTAATACGTTGTTCATTAATAAACACTACATAAACAGCTATTCTTAAGGACTTTCAAATTCAAAATATAGTACTACTACTATTGACATTTTCTCCTTCCATCTTTTATCCTTAAAAACTATGCCTCCGCATTTAAGTTTCACGTGGATTCAAAATTTAAAAAAACATGAAAAAAATTTCTTCCCTTTGTTATTGAATTATTTGTTGTTTAATTGGGTGGTGGCTTCTACTCCCAACCCATGCATCCTCCTTGATATGGATGAAATTTTCCATACCAACCCTCCAAGTTAGTGCCTACCTTACACCCAATTAAATGAAAATACTTCATAATTGTCTTCCACATCACTAAAATATTATACTTATATTTTCCAATATCTTTGTCTAATACTATATAGAATATGGATAAATTTATTTTTGAATCACCATTGAACAACACATTTCCTCACCTAGAAAAATCCTCCAAACACTCTTCACTACAAAATATTTTGAAAAAAATGGATAATGATCTGCAGATACAATCCTCAAAACATTTGTATATCTAACATCTCCAATTTTAGTAATGATTCCACCATTTTGCGTTGATCCTCCACACATAAAACTAAGGCTTACCCTTCTTACATTTTCAAGAATCCGGTTTATATTAAACCATTTATGTGGTTTATTAATATGTTAGTCCCAGTGGCCACTAAATGATAGATATAAGTCCATGAGATTCAAAAAATCTTAAAGAATTTGACTGATTTATTGGGTAAGTAACTTGATCAATTTGATAGTGACTTTTTATTAATGGGGACTTCTAAGGTTATTTGGCATGGGTTTTATACAATACACTCAAATTTCCTTGTATTTCTAGAAATTTGACAAATAAAGGTGTTGGGTGTAGTAATTGACAAACAAATTCTTCAACCCTTATTTTATGAATTTAATAGTAGTATACATAGATTCATTAAGTAGTATGTGTTGATACAAAAGCCAAGGAACCTACCAAAATAAATTTATCTATTTAGGGAACTTCACACAGTCAACGTCAAAATCCAACATCACTTTGGTTTCTACCAAAGCATAACCTCATACCATTCAAATCACTAGAATACTTCTAGTGACCCTTTCTCAATGAAATCATAAAAGAATTTAAGCTTGAAGGGGCATTTATTTTTTTATTTTTGGCTCATCCTAGGCTAGTGGACAAAGGGAATCAAAACCTCATTATGATCTCCATGATCACAAGAAAAAAATCTAAAGAGTTATTAGTTCCAGCTCATTTAGGGTTGGTTGACCTAATGTCTGACTTAGTTCTCAACTTAACAAAGGGACTAAATATCTCTTTGCAACTTCTATAAGCATAGCATTGAAAATAAAGAGTTCAGGCTGGATCACATAGAACCACTAAGTAGCATTGTACTAAATATCTATTGAAGGGTAAAATTGACTAGTTCTAAACGTTTCCTAATCACTCTTTATTGATCTCAATACAAAATAGATAATATAACCTACTATGATATGTTATAAATGCCTACTTCAGCTGTACTAAATATCTATTAAAGGATAAAAATTACTAGTCCCAAACCTTCCCTAATCACTCTTTATTGATATCGATACAAATTAGATAAGATAACCTACAACTATATGTTATAAATGGCTAATTCAACAAGGAAATCACATGGAATCCACAAAAAATTGTAATAATTCCCTCCATAAAAATAAGAATAGATCATAAAAGAGAACTATAGATAAATTTTTTTATAGATGGTTACATTCAAAGCTTATCTTATTACAAAATATTACAGGAATGCTTGCCTTGAAATGTACGCCCACACCTATAACTATAATGAAATTCAGTAAAAATTTTATAGGATTAAAACAAAATCTTAAATTGTCACAAACTCATATATAAATAAAGAACACAAACCACTAAAAATATATTATGGGCTTATTAATAAATAACTTTACACCTCAAGCACTCAAGTCTAGAAGAAAAATACCTTTAGATGGTAATCTCATATAACTTCGAGTCAATATTATTTTAGACTAGAAACACCAAATCAAAGTCTAAAACACCATAACACTAGGATCCATTCATTGTAACAATTGAAAAATGCACAACAGATCGTAAATCCACACATAAACCTAGATAATACAATTGACATGAAAATAAAGCTTAAGAAACAATTCTGGCACTAAACCTTTGAATGAGTTCAAAACCTAAATTGACATAAACATTTAGATATCTAAATGTTTGCTCTTGAATTCAATAAATGCTATTAAGAAAGACAAGCTAGCATGTCCACACATTACCATGATCTATCAAACTTCAAATTTGAGGAGAAACTACATTCTCAACTCAAATCCACACACAGTTCTAAACCTAAATCGTTAACACGTAGATCCATACATTTTGGGAAGAGATTTACAAGAGAGAAATGGGTTGGGTTGGTAAGCCAAGGCCAACTAGATCCCTACCTCTACAAAACTATATCATAGAAGGGAGATTAAGAGCAACATATAACGAAACTTATTGATCAACCTTTTTATTAAGAGATCCATAATATTTTACATAAAACAAATTTATACAACAATGCTTGATCCCACTAGTCACCACATAAGGTCATTCTAGAGGAGCCAAGTTCTAAAAAAAAACCTCTCATTCAGAACTCTTTTCTCCCCCTAATCAAGGCCTTTTCCCAATATCTATTCAAGAAGGATTAAGAAAAATTTGAGGTAATTTCCTAAAAAAATGGCTCATCATATCATAATTTATTTATAAAAATATTGTTTTATCTTTGTAATCCACTAAAGATCTGAGGACATAAAATTTATTTATCATTGTAGTATCTGAAAATAGAATAATATAAAATTATTTTCTAACTGATTTCTTAGTTTCACCATAACGAGACAATGGTAGTATCCTCAAATTTTCGTCTGAATGTATCATGAGTATCTCCAAACCTGTGCATTATTTGGAGGAAAATCTTGTCAGTAACCTAACTCTGGATATCTTGGACAAAGCCCATGTTTTATATTTCCTAGATTCCACCCTTTTTTTCCCCAAAACTCACAGCCATAGTCAAGGTTGATGGCACAATTCAACTTGTCTAAAATATTGATCCTTTCCTTGAGGCTTTTCAAATTGATGTTGGTGCAAAGTAAACAACATGAAATTATTTCATTGATGTTGATAGTAAAACCGATGTCTTATAATTACCCTTAGATTTGCGTGGATACACCATCCTCGAAAGCTACTTGGAGAACCTCCATAGGAATTTCAAGAGATTACTAGAAAAAAACATCATTACTAAAAACATTGAGAATTATCTACCTTAATCTATTAAAATGAAATGGAAATGACAATAGTTAACTACTTATAAATTGACATGTTCATGAGAAAATAAGGTAAGAAGGCTAATGAATGGCCGACAACATGTACGAAAAGGGCCAATAAGAGATGTTTTGAGTGGTAAAAAGGGATGGAAAATAGATAACCCAACATATCCCACATGCCTACAAATTTTCATGTCCCCATGAAAATAAGTTAAGGTTGGTCATTAGATATACTTCATAATTCCTAATGTTGTATGTTATACCCGTAGGATTTCTCAGGCTGCATCAAATCTTAATGTTTCATCCATGAATATTATATTGATGTTTCTTTCACAAATATACTAATAACAAATGCATGTTTTTCAATTAATTTGAATAAATCAAAAATAATATCTCAAGAAATCAACAATAATGTCTAACATTTCTCTTGTGACTCCATAGTTCTTGAAAATATCCCTTATTGTTTATTTCACGGGTATACTAATATAAAATGCATGTTTGTCAAGGAGTTTGAAGAAACCAATAATAATCTCTCAAGAAATCAACAATAATCCCTAAAATTTCTCTTCTGACTCCATAGTTATTAAAAATATCCCTTATTGTTGATCAATGTAAGAAGTCATTTTCTCTTCTTATTTTCCATGTGCATGTTCCATTACATAGAACACTGCTTCAACCTATAAAACACCAATGTCCAAAAGATCATATATACATAAATATTGCTCATATATTGTTAAGTTGTGCTTCTCAAAACCTTTGAAAATGACATTTCATCAAGCACATTAGCTAGATTATGTAAATATTTGAAGTCAAACTCATATACTATCTTCAATTTCTGCACCATTTTATCAACCCTTCTGTAATTTTTATTTTAGTAACAAAGGATTGTAATATTTCTTCCATACTTTTTAGTTGTTATTGTTGTTGTGATATTGAATCCAAAATTAATATATGTAGCACATCTAGCTGTTGTCACAATTGAGACTGAAATATTTCATTCAAATTTGTATTTCCACTTTATATCTTATTTTTCCTTTCAACTTTTGGAAATACGCCATTAATGTCATCTCTTACATTTTATATATTCCTTCTCAACAATGGATCTGATTGTTCTCGGTATAGCCTTATTATCTCCCTTTTCAGGGAGATATGCAGGTAGTAATTTTCAAAAAATTAAAACTTTAAAACTACAAAATAACAAAAGAAATGTACCACTCCATTTCCATGTTTTCATCCCTTTCATATTTTGTATCCCAAAACATTTGCAACAACTCTTCAATATTCTTACCTTGTCAAATACATTTCAAAATCATTTCTACATGGAAAATAAAATTATTCCATAGGAAGAAAAAACTAAATTTAGACATCTTAGGAGAAAATGACATAAGTTTTGAATGGCAACATTGTCATTCTAAGAGGTGGCAAAAATTCCATGTACATAGTATGCTACAAGAAGATAAAATATATTCATAACACTTGTGTGCCTAATTTCACTATTTTATTTGGCCTATAATTTTGTAGTTTCATTATAAATTTTTATTCTTCGACACTTCACATGGGATGTATTCATTCAAAAGATATAACTATTTTTACTACTAGGATCTCTTTCATCACCAAAAATTGGTAATGATGAATGGATCTCTCGATTATATTAAACACAAAGTATTTAACCAATTCCTCTTGTGTTTTGGTGCAAATCAAAACCATAATAACAGCCCAATTTTTCTTCATACATAGCGAAAGTCATCCTACTATACCTTCGCCCCCCTCCCTTTTATATTTTCATATAGCAGGAGACAATTTTTCTTAAAGGATAGGAGGGATTCAAAACTCTGAAAAGTGAATCAAAATTAAAAGGGTTGTAGAGTTAACAAGCTCTCAAGTAAGACTTTGGCACTTAGCAAAAGTTTTCTAGGGTTCAAAATTTTAAGGGAAGACTAGCGGGGCCTATACATAAGGCTCACAATAGACATGGCCAATGCAATAAGCAATAGAAAATAATGCTATTTGTCACAACTAGAACCCACTCGATGGGTTTACCTCAATGATATGTTGATGGGAACAATGTTAAGCTCCAAAAGACGAGCATCAGGATGACATCATCTTGACGATGATACCCTGATGGAGTCAACAATACGATGATAGAAAAATTTAAAATCCCAAGACTACGTGACCGGGAGAGAAGGACCGAGATATAACCCCCTCCTACCACATTTACCCAAGTTAACTTGTGCGTTGGGGTAAATATGTGATGAGAATATACTATGATATTCTTCAACTCCACATGTATAGTTAAGGAAGTGGAACCGACACAAAATAACCAATCTAACCCTCCACACATCCTAGAGAACCTCGAGGACCTAACCCACCTTTCTAGGATACCAACCCATAAGGGAACTCACCATTTCAATGACACAGAGATAGCGTCACACCCTTGACAAGCTTCCTTGAAAATGATAACCCTATGCACTCCCATAAGCATGCCTCAATGCGACTATAAACTTTTTCTATGAGTGCTATGCCAACGACTACATGATTTAAGAAAAATTTCTAGTGTTTGGACCTAGTCATTGCCAAAAACTCCATGGAATTTCTAGAAATGAAAAGTAACATCGAAACAATGATATAAATAAAATTAATTGAACAAGGAATTAAGTGAACCCTGGCTAGCCATGACAGGAATTTTGTGAAATATGTAACAAATATGCATTCTATAGGTCATAATAAAAAATATAAGAATAGGCATATCGTACTTATCTGAGAATTGCTAAGAAGCATTGATGCCTCATCACATTAGATGCATTATCATCTATTAGGGAATACATTCATTTCTCATTCATTTATAAATAAAAACATGTTGAGATCCATCCATCATCATTGTCATAAAACATACACATAAACAACAAATAAAAAATGGAAAAAAGAATTATGTGACCGCAATATATGCCACGCGTGAACTAATATATTTGCACATAAAACACCAAGGAAACTAACTCTTATTAGTAAATGAAAAATCCAACTAGGTTTGGGACTTCCACATTACACCCAACCATAGATTTCCTGAGCCAAATCTCACATCATCCAATCATCACCATGCCATATTCTAAGGATGAATGTGGGAATCAAAACAAAATAATCAAGCAGGGATTCCCAAGGCTACATCACCTCATTCCCATCAATAAAACTAGTCTTTACCATAATCCTCATCAGATCATTAGGCCATAAACAAGCATGGATGCCACTGGATTTCTCCAGCTATATGATGAGGAATTTTTATGTCTCCTAGCCTCTATAATTTACCGTAATCCACGGTCTGGTCTATGGATCACTAGGCCATAATTGAGACACCAATGTCCACACTTTACAGTATATCTCATAATTCACCGGTTAAGGATTTGTAGGCTTGATCAAGGGAAAAAACCTCTAGGCTTTACCATATATCGTTCCATTCAACCATCGAGGATTCTTAGGCCCACCCAGGCACAAAATACCTAGTTTTATCAAAACAAACTATCTCATTTAGGGGTTACTAGGCTATTGGATTTACCATAATCCACAGTCTAGTTCATAGAATACTAGGCCATGTGTTATTTCATTCAACAAATCACTCAGTTTCTAATCCATCTCATGGTCCATCTCAACCAAAACATGAGAACCTTCTAAGACCATGGCTATCAGAAAATAGCAACTAAATGTTGTTGTCGTAGAAATGACCTCCTAATCGGCTCAGAGGAGAAGGACATATGGAAGGAAGAAAATGACCTAGACAGGGACCTATTTTTCTAAGATAAGGCACCCTAGAGACAACTAGGTCGAGTTATAATGCATCCCTACCTCTTTAAAAAAGAATTAGTGCCTAGGTTAATGCACTATCTTCGCTAAGGGGTATAGTTACTCATTATTCAAGAGGAAAAGGGGACAAATTCTATAGTACCTAACTAGCATTTCTGGTTTTTTCTCAAGGATTCAGTCGATAGAGAGAAAACTGCGATTCAGGCCTCATATTGGACATTACTAAACCTAAAATAACATCCATAGAGGGGAAAAGCTATGAAAAGCATTGAAACATCATGAATTTTTCCATATTTGAAATAATGGAGAAGAATGGAAAGATTGATCCTCCCAAATTCTTATAAATTGCAAGCTAGGACACATTTTCAATGGTCGAAAGGTTAATTGTGTGAAGAGCGCACTTTTATTGTTGAGTGTGAGGTTTTATGATTGGCTAGGTTCATTGAGAACTCTTGGCCTAAGCATTCTGATGCTTGGATATTGAGGAGAGAGAGCGAGGAGTCGGAAGACTAAGGAAATCTTGACCAAACTGATGGTTTTAATATTCCTTCTATAAATAATAGAACTGCCTTTATTTTGTCCACTTGGTGTCTTATTCATGCATCTATTTGGTATTTGTTTAAGATACATCATATAAGTGGCTTAGATCTACATATTTTAATGTTTTATTATATACTTGTGTGATTGTTTATAGTAATAAAACTTTGAAGCTTATACTAATTCTTTGTTTTCTTGCACGATTTGGACTTGGAGCCGATGAGGAGGACTTCCGTTACACAACACTATGCTCTCCAACAAATCTACCGTATAAATGGAGTTAATCCTTCAATACTTCACTTTATCAATCAAGCATTAGTACGAACATGTATGTCCTTTCTTTGTGAATGTTGTGGCTAATATGACTATCTTGCTTGGGTCTTGGGAAGGCCCGAGAGGGATTCTACTGAGGCTACCACCTTTGCATTTTACCCCTAAGAAGAATTGGAGACTCCACTGGGGACTAATCCTTAGTTCCCGGTCATTTTCTTATGAGCCTTTGGTTCTTTCCATCTATCAACTCTTGTTCTTCTCACATCCCTTTCTGATCATTTCATGTGCTCTGTGACCATTTCATCACCTCACATTATTCAGAACAGACCTTACCTGACCATTATCTATAGTTTTTCCTCAGTAATGCACCCCTTCTGTGTTTTCTAGAGCATTATAATGCAACTCCTACTTGAGAAAAGTGGGTTAGTCCTGCTATTAATGGACTATACTCCTTTCTAGATAGCATTACTCAGCCTAAAAATTGTTATTTCACCCCTGTTGTTATTTTTGTGGCTGCTGGGTTGCTGGCTGTCAGTCTAGCTTCTATGTTTTGGATCTCTTTACTTGGTTTCCTGCTAGCATATTAGTTTTTCTTATTTTGAAATTTAGCTTAGTTGCATTAAATTTTTGAAGGGAACAAGTTTTTTTTAGCTTTTCTGAGATAATTGATTTCATTCTATAATTTTCCGATTAAATAGTTGTTAGTGAGGATAGATATCGGAATATTTTTACGATGAAATTCATTATTTGGATGTTTGATGCTGCATGGATGTGTGAAATATTTCTCCTTATAGAAATATCTCTTTCATCGAACTATATCTTAAAAGCATTTTTTGCATGGTTTGAGTCAGAGTCTCATAAAATTTAATATGTCTAATCCCCCTCCGAAGACTTATAAGAATGTACACTAAAATTTAGCACTAATAAAACCAATCAATAACTCTTTTCTAAGCTTATATGAACATTAGTTCAGGTCAGGACCTTGGGATAGGTAGAGCAAGAATACTACCCAAGATTGTGAAACTTGAGACTAGTGTCATTAAGGATTCAAAATCCTACTGCACTCATACTATTGTGACCACTCCACTACTACCGGAGATAAGTGTTAGACAACACTAGGTTTTGTGAGAAGGAAACCTACCTTTGATTGCATAATACTAGGAATTTTGCGTATTGGGGCTCCCCTTGGGGATGGCGAAGTTAAATCGGGGATCTACGTGTTTTTTGGGCCACTAATTTGTATTATTATTATTATTACTTCTTAATATCTATTTCTAACGTTATTTTATCACATTTTTATCATAATTTATTATATAATTCAATTTCATAATTATTTATGCTCTTTTGGATAAATAATACTTGCTCTCCTTTATTTTAATAAATTAATGATTATTATGCATGATTTTGCCAATGATGGTTTATTAATGAATTTTTTATAACGTCACTCACTATTTTAGCCCTCAATATCTCTTCCAGATTGCAGATTTGATCTTCAGCCGACAATTAAATATTCCAGCTCCGAAATTCGTTTGGATAACAAGAGACATTTTTGTGTTGAACTTTTTGGGAAAAAGGAGAAGAATTTTGAAAATCCAAAACATGGGTTTTGTGTAGAACGGACCGAGTTAGTTTTAAAATGAGAATTTTTGAAAAAATTAGTCTTGATTGAGAGAAACAAAGGGTTCTTTTAAGGATAAATTTGCAGATTTTCTGTTGTGGCCGTTTTCAAAAATTTCCCCAATTGTAATTGCGAGATTCGACTTGTGCCAACTGAATCATGATGGAAATATCTTTCAGATCTCATCTTTATTATTGATATTTTGTAATGAGTCTATTTCCCTTTACTCTTTTTATATTTAAAGGGACACAAATCAGAGAGAAGAGAGAACGCATAGAGGGTTAGCATGCAAGTGATCAAGTTTGGTAAAAAAATACTTTTAGTTAATTGAATGCAAGTTATTTTGTCATTCTATCTGTAAGCTATGATTCTACGTTGGCCCTGGTCAAAGAGTTGGGCCCACTCTTCTGGTCAGGTGTTGCATTATTTCCTTTTGTTGCTTTCTCATTTATGTTTGAGCATTTTAACTCCTATTATGGTATGTTCTTTAATTGTTGTGAATTATTTTATAATTCTAAAGTTTATCTTTAATTACTATTACAATAGTTTTTGTTGTTTTAATTGTTGAGTATGTGATCAATATTGGATTGTGCCATTGCTCCTGCATATAACTTGCACATTACATTGAAATAATGTACACACCTAGATTGATAATTAATGTGGGAAAGGGTTTCAATATTCATTGACACTTGGACACCAATAGTGTTCTGCCAAAACAACTTGTTTTCTATGACTGTGACCCCCATTATAGTGTTTGTGATTTGAGGTATCCGTAGTTTCCATACTTATAGGGACGTAAACAAGATGACTAGGGCAGGCTGCCCTAGTACCTAACATAGACATACCTACTCTCTCTTTGTTTTTTCAGAGGGCACTCATCTTCATGAGAGTGCTTGGACCCATTATCTGAGGTTCAGGTGAAGCTCAAGAGTAACCATAATTGTACATATGACCAAGTCTCTTTGTATGCTATTCTGACACTAGGTTTCATCTACAACAAACTGTAGTACTCAGACAGGGTCTTACCCCTCTACCTACTTGATTGATTTACTTTAGAGTTCTTTTTTTTTTTTAGGTGTGTGGTTATACTATCACAGAGACTTAATAATACATCACATTAAAATTTTGATAAAATTAACTGGTCATTTTGGCATCCTTCGACCCTCATCATATTTCTAGGAGACAACAAGGTCTCCCTCCATTGACATTGGGGGAGGTGTCGAGTCTCGATGACCTTGTGCCTTCTTTGGAAGAGAAGTCTCCAATGTTCACCTTTGATTTTCACATTAATCCTTACACTATGACATTGCCTGAGGAAAATTTCACTGAACGAGTTGTACCTCCTTATAATCCTCCTCTCACTGACCCATTGGGGCCATTATTGGTTTAGGTAGCACCAGTACTAGCCATGTCTTCGGCTGAACCCACATCCGCTACATAAGATGCAAGTGATGGGTCATTTTTGTTGGTGGCCAACTTAGTTCCACCCCCATCTTACCCACCAGTTTTCAGTTCTACAAAACTCATTGGCAACCCTAGTAGCCACAATATTCCAAGTCCTAACAACTTGGTCACAAAAACTGCAAGTGGAATTATGAATTCTTTAGTATCTACTCCTATCGTGTCTGCTCCTAGACCTTCAACTTCCACTTCCACTAGCGTGGATACCTCAATTCCCTTGAGAAACCCTCTCGGTTGGAACCCATTTTTGAGTTCAAACCCCTTGGATACTATGCCAAGTGAAGTGTTACCAACACATACATGCCAGGGGGCACTTCTGTACCCCTACATTGTATGGGACAAGAAGGTTCATCAATTGTCAACGCCATTCCTCTTAGTGGTCAACCTTATGGTGTAGGGTCTATGCCAATGGTAAATTATGCGACTAGTATTATGCCACAAGGTAACTCTATCGCGTATGTTTGGATGACCCTTCCCAAAAAAATAATTGGGGAAAGTAGGAAACTATTACCCTAAGGGCAACAAACCATTTTTCCCCTAGTGTAATATCCCATATGGCCATCAACGTTACATCGCTACAACTCCACTAGATGTAAATTATTATCGACATAATCCTACTTATCGCATTGTAAAAACATTGATGGGATGTCCCTACGGTCCAAATGGTAAGACAACACCTGCTTGGTTAAACTCAGGGGAAACCATGTAATTTATATTCTTGGAAGATTTAGACAACCCTCATCTATATAAATTTACCAATAATCCCATCAACCATAACCCACTTTAGACTCCTCTACTGCATAAGATTCCATTAGACATCCCTAAGTTCAAAGGGAAACAAGGGGAGGATCATGCTACACATATCACCACCTTTAATTTATGGTATGTTTCTAATTCCATGGTGGAAGATAGTATCTCACTCGGGCTCTTGCCCCACACACTCACAAGAAATGCTACCAAATGGTACATTGAGTTACCCCGATTTGCGGTCAATAATTTTGATGCTTTAGCAATGGAATCTCTTAAGAACTTTCAACTACGTATCTGATACAAAACCAGAACAGAACTTGTAACCTTGTGGCACCAAGACATTGCCACCTACATCTTTGATCACATTCATCAATGGAGACATAGGCATAGGTTAGTCAAAGCGCCAATCCTGGATCGTATATTATCGAACTGGTTTTTCAAGTCACTCTTGCCACCCCTTGCTAAGGAAATTTTCCAGTCTGGTGCATACCAATAAATTCATCGTGCATACCATATAGATCTCATTTATTTTTAATCTGGAACATTGTATGAGTTACTCCCCCATGGCCCTAGAAACCTAAACCATCTCTCTACTCAGCTACTCGGAGCGCATGCTGACAACCTTGTTGGTACAAATTCTTGTGTAGTTGTAAAACAACTCAGCCGGCATGCTTCCCAGCCATATTCGGCTACCAGCGCCCCTACCCAATCAGCTAATCTTCCCAACACTAAGGTACACTCTGTGCAGTATACACAAAAACCTAGCAGTAAGGAAAATAAGAATAAGGAAAATACCGTTTCTTCTGAAGAGTAGCCTAACACTTTGAAATAATCTGAATTATAGAAACGCTGCTATAAATGACAAAGGAAAGGATAAACCTATTAGATTCCCTTGGTAAATCTGTGCAGAGGACCACTTGAATTATAAATGTCCTCAGCTGCAGGAATGCATAGATTTTATCACGCAAAAGGACTTTGGAAGGAGACATGTTGTCCTTCACCATCCCTTCATTAATCTTGAGCAGAAACAACACATGGTTGCAAACCCGCCACAACCACTGCGCAGGGGAAATGGTGGTGCTCATCCTTTTGGTGAAGGATCATCTACCATTTATGGCTTGGAGACTGTTGAACTCCAAACCTAAGCTAAAACCTTTGGAAATCTAGTCACTGATGCTCACGAACATGGTTCAAGTTCGAATCCTCCACCATCTAATGATATTCATATCGAAATGATTGTTACTGACCCTGTCATTCGTTCCCCCAAAGGGACCCTTTGATGCACATATCATAACACCTATGCACGTGCTACCCAGAACTACAACATTGTAGAAGACTTGGCGCAAGCACCATCATCTATGTCTGCACTCGAAGTGTTGCAAACCTGCCCAATGCAAAGGAAATCTCTTATTTTGGCCATTGGTGGAATTTACCCCCATGATTCAATGCTATCTATTTTCAAGATGGAAAAATGTAAATCTTGCCTTTAACAAAAAAATTCTTTCCAGGTTCAAGTTGTGTGGAAAGGGAGGCCAATCCATCACATTGTCATAAAGGAAGGTGCTTCGACCTACGTAATGTCAATTCTGGTCTATATCGCTTTGTGTTCAACTACTTTGTCTCCACCGTCAAATTCCATAAATGCATTTGATTCCCACACCTTCCTCCCAAAAGGCTACCTCGCTAGCTACCCCATTACACTTAGTGGGAAAAATATAACTATGGACATCAAAGTCGTAGAGCTTCATCTCGACTATAATCTTCTTATGGGTTGTAGTTCGTCTTATTCGATGAATGCCATTGTCTCTTCAGTTTTCAGGCTCATCCTTTCTCCATTGGATGGAAAGATAGTTACAGTGGACCAACTATCCTTTTACACCCCTGATTATTCCACATTACTTAGTGGAATTGTGTCCTTAGTACGAGGCATTCCTGATTGTTACGTTAGTGTCGGTACCAGTCTTTTGAAGACATATTCCGTGATGGGTTTCTTTCCTCTCCCACTGCCTGAGGTTCCACACATGGTTTAATGATATCCACCATCTCGAATGGCTCTATCAACCCCTTGATCCTACCAGCACCTTCAGAAATTGATTCCTACGGAGATCATATGCCAGTATCACCTACTGAGTTGGCTTATCAAGCCATCCAATCAGCATTTGAACCCTCCACTGCTTTGGTTTCGACCAATGGTACCAACCTCTCACACAACATAGTTCCTTATAAGGATCTCCTCGATGATATCCTGGCTACGGACGAAGCTATCTGAGAGATAGCGTCTCTAGAGGAACAACCTTGGGGAGAGTTTCACCATCGCGCTTCGATGTATAATTCATACGTGATCACTATACAAGTCTCATCTTTTGACCCACCTGAGATGGTTCCATCTGCTTATATGATTGTTCAAACTATCGATGAAGAAGGATACATGGGAAAAATTTCTAAGACCATGCTCATAGATAACTTGATCAAAACATGTGTCATGGAGAATATTAAGATTAGACTAGATTACAGTTCAGAGGAAATTGTAATTTTCACATCCCTTTTTAAGGAGTTCCATGATGCTTCTGCTTGGTCTTACAACAAAATTATAGTCATAGATTTCTCTTCTTACCTATTGGCTGCCACTGAGTGCCATGTGGAAATATCAACTCCAGATCTCCTGTAAAGTTCATCCCTGCATAGGGATAACCCTTGATCATCAGGATCTATCCATTAAACCACTCAAATAATGCATCATCGTAGAAATGGGGGAGTGGATCCTCTCCATTCGAAAACATCGAGGAGGACCAATGACCCTATCTAGGCTCTCATGCTCCTGCAACATCCATGATAATTAGAGGCCTCATAACAGTCACTCTCTCTTATATGAACGAGACAATTAACGTACCATGCCCAAACTCTCTTTAGGATTGTGTCTTGCAAGCTGTCAACTCTTCTTGAACACAGTGGACAATGCCTTCACATTAATTAAATATCTGTGGCTGTCGGAAATCTAGCGCTAGTAGTACCTGGGCCTTGGTGGCAAAATTCCGACTTTTGGCTCCTACCAAGCGGATGAAAATCCACAGAAATGATCTCACCAGTCTATAGGCCACTTGTGTTTTAGTTATCGGGTTACTCACCGGCATAGTTTTGTTAGTACAGCGACCTGGGATCAACCCCATGGTGGTTCGGGGATCAGCTCTCAATCCTGTAAAATAAGGCCTTGGCCCTCTGCATGATCGGCTAGTCAGAAAGTATATATCTTCCTTCTCTATCATGAGATCATGACCCCCGATGTGAAATATATGATTTTTTTCATCCCACCATTGGATTATGCAGCTTAGAAGGTGTTAGGGTCCCGTGATTTGGCCGATTGGCTAGACAAATGACGATGTAACATCAAACCAAGCTTTGGAGCCCAAGGACCTAGCCTTCCTGGACTCAGAGAGGGCTCTCTCTATATGTGTAGAAGATGTCGGTGTGTTTACTTGCGATGTTCTGATATTAGGCTAGTTATGAAGTGTGTTTTTGGTTTTTTTAGTTTTAAGTTTGTGAGGGATGAAACTGATCAAATACATAAACTGGATGACAAGATGTAGATAAATTGGGCTATGGGGTCAAACAGATCAAGGAAGCTATGAAGTGATGATGTAAAGCTGCTGTAGGGCCGATTTGATTCACAGTAGAAGGGATCTCAGGGGAAAATGGATTAAATGAACAATAAGTTGGTGAAAGACAAGGGATTTCAAGTGCAAACTAGTTAATAGCAGACATAAACATGTAATAGCAGGCCATTAATCATGCTAGGAATAACTATAAGCTAATCAATACATAAGAAATCAAACATTCCAGCCATACATAGAGGTATAAGACCCTCTAACTTCGGGAAATGGCTATCAGACTTTGGGGAAAACACATGAGACAAACTAACAACTCATAAACTACGCCGGAATGCCTAAACATAGTCTCTAAGTCATTGGGAACTTGGACAAACAAGTTTTCATAGTTTTAGGCAAAGGGCTAGATCGGGACTAGGCCTCCTTGGTTCAACAAAATGATCAACAAATCAGTCAAAGAGAAAGTTTTATGGGCAGAACTATGGGCAGCTGATAGGTAGGTAGGGAAAACCATACATCCTAATCAACATACATGGAACTGATGAATAAAACTTAGCAACAACACCTTAGGTTACTAAAGAGCAGCTAAGAATTCTTTAGCATAACTAAGGGAGAAGAAAACATCAAGCTATGAAGATTCGGGGATTTTGAGGTGCCTCCATGGGCATGTCTCAAAATCAATCTTTACTGATCTATAGCAGCAAGAAAAATGAAATATGAGTGAAAACTAGAAGACAAAACAACATTGAGAAGCACTATACCATTCTACCATGTCAAGGAATCCATCAACAAGCCTTCAACATTCCTCAAAAGCATCCAAGAGGCAATCCAAACATCATAACTCAAGTGTATTCTTCAAAGCTCATATGACCAATGTATTAATTCTTCTCTCAAGTTCAGCCTCTGATTTACAAAGAGAACCATGGAATAAATAGGCTTGAGGGAGGAAAACCTCATGGAGCAACTAGCTATCCCATTGGCCAAGTCAAAATATCTAAACTTGTCGTTGAGGCTTTGCAAAGCCCAAGGCACAAAATATCCCATAAAATATCTAAAAAACTGCTAAAAACGGAAATTATATTGACTTTACATGATTTTTCCATGATAAAAATAGCCTAACGCACATTTGGGAAAAGCAGATTTTTGGAGTTCAAAAATTGCAAAAATACTTCATATTTATGCCTGAAAAAGGTCCCCTGACTTGCTGGATGCAAATGGAAGCCTTCTCGATGTCGAAATGAGGCTCATGAGGGCTTGCTGGAAAGCTTTTTGTGTCTATTTTCCGGCGCAACTGGAACCAACTCAATCCGAGGTCCGGAAGTCATCCAAAACTGTACCTGTGTGAAAAAACCCAGAAAATAGCAGACTGCTGATATGGCGGGCAGAATGTGCAAAATGAGGGTGTTTTTCGCCAATTTGAGGGGGCGAATGATCTTCAAATGCCATGAAAATCGCTGGAGACCTGCTCATGGAATTATGGCATCCATCGGTATCATCCTCCTCCCTTGACAAATCCTCGAACTGAAACGGCGCAATTATGAGTTTTTGACTAAAAACCCAAAAAATGCCGAAAAACAAAAAGTTGCCGAAATAGGCCCAAAATTGGCATGCATGACCCTCAAGGGTCCATAGCAACATGCTCCGAATCTGATGCCAAAATATCAAGGGCTGATATGTCTTTCTTCTCTTTCCGTGTCGGGCGCTCCTTAAAACTGTGTTCTTGATCATCATCCTTATGCTGTTGCTCAAACTGCTGAGCTGCTGCTGTTCAGCACTATCCTCCTCTGGTTCCTGCTTCTGCTGATCTTCACCACTGTCATGTTGCTCCTGTTGTCTTGCTTTGGAGGCATTTTGACCTAACTATGCTTTGGAAGAAACCAACTGCCTTTTATGAACAATGCCCTGCTGGATTGAAAATGGCCACTATTCACCTTCAGAAAATCCCTTCTCCTCTTTCCGTGTCGGGCGCTCCTTAAAACTGCTGTTCTTGATCATCATCCTTATGCTGCTGCTCAAACTGCTGAGCTGCTGCTGTTCAGCACTATCCTCATCTGGTTCCTGCTTCTGCTGATCTTCACCACTGTCATGTTGCTCCTATTGTCTTGCTTTGGAGGCATTTTGACTTTGAAACAAGCTTTGGAAGAGGCACACTGCCTTCAATGTATGAAAAATGCTCTGCTGGATTGAAACTGGCCACTACACTGCTTGGATAGTTATGGACCTTGTGATTTTGAATAAAATGCAACAATGTTTCTTGGAATAAGCTACCTCTGCACTTATTAACCATAGTCCTTCAAATCTGGATACACTTCAGCTATGCAACCTTCTCAATAGAAAACCATCAATAAAGATGAGACAATATGCTGTATGAATTTCCTGTATGTAGTATTAAGCAATCATTTTTCTTGGTGAGTCTGCTAGGGATCAACCAACACTGGTATTTGTGTTTTCAAAACAAAACTTCACTCTAAAAAACCCTTCTCTTCATGTTGTTCACCTTGAAAAATAACTCTGTCAACAAACTTCTGTAAAGACCACACAGTGGAAAGAAAGGAGACCTTTTGGTTTAGGTGAAGGATTAGCCCACAGTGTTAAGGAAAACACCTTTCACTTGTGACTTTTGAGAAGTCAATCACCACCTTTATACCACTGGCTTCAATGTAAAATTGATCATCAACAACCGTGCCTTCTAGAACATGGCCTTATTTCACCCTCAAAATTACTCTGTTCAACAATCTTCAGAATGATACAATGTAGTGTAATGAACAAGCAGACTTAGTTTAGGTGTAAAATAAGTGTAACAGTGGTTTAGAGAACACACTCTTTGCTTCAGCCAGGAACTATTTTCAAATTTGTGAGTTTAAATAGTCCATCAACACCTATATACCCCTGGCTCTAATGTTTAACATTTATCCACCAACAACTCTGCCTTTTTATAAAATGACTCTGCACCTTTGGAAAGTTTTGAGAAATCCAATACCACTTTGGTATCTCTGCCACCAAAGTTGGAAACCCATCCACGAACTATGCTCCTCAGTATACTGTTCACCTTGGGAAACTCTTTTTTAACAATTTTACAATGGGAGAATATAGTGAATGAAAAGCAATCTGCTAAAATAGTGCGCTGTGAGAAAATGCCACTGACTACTCTGCCTTTAAAGCCTTTGATGTCAACCTTAACACACACAAAAAAAAAACTCCCTGTTTCAAAGAAACTTTCAAACATCCAACAATTCTGTCCTGTGCAAGAGTGTGTCCTCCTTTCATTGTTTGTACATCAAGCAAATCACCATACACAGGTCTAGACAACAAAAACACAGGGCTGAGGTAAAATGACAGAGTTTCTAGAAGACTAATAAGCTATTAGACAGAGATTACCAGATTTTTCTCTTTCAAAACAATAAAAATGTCAAACCCCCTCGCTGAGTACACTTCACTGTTCTAGTAGTGTGGAAATGTATGGATGATAGTGTGAAAGGTTATTCATTAGAAATAGGTCTGTATTTCTGCAACGAAAGTCCTTTTTCAATTAAAACACAGTCCTTCACAAGAAATCCTCGGCCCTTAGATTGATTTGAAAATGAACAAACTGGTTCTTATCCATAAAACCCCGTATTGCAATGCAATTACCTCATCTCATTGTGTAGATAATAATGGCAAGGTCCGAGGCTTTTAATCATTCTTGTTGCTTATCAACATCTTGCAATTGATGGGGAATTCATGAAAATACCTTAAAATTTGATGAACACCCTCTTGAAAGGATGAAAGAAACCCTGGCTACCCTGGAAAGCTGCGCGGCAACCTCTGGAGAAAACGCGCGTCGGCGGAGGAAGGTGTGAGGTGGAGCGTATCGGTGTGTAATTAGGGCACCTCTGAACGCGTCGGCGCCAAAAACCTCTGGGCGCGTCGGCGTCGGCGTTAAAAGCCTTCCTACTTGGCATGCAGAACACGTGGCGCCCTTTCCAGGCGTCGCGCCCTAAAGCGGTCTTGAGAAAAACCTCAATTTTAGCGAGAAGCACGTCGTGATGCTTGGGCTGCAGGCAATTTTGTTTTGATTCAAAAGACTTACTACTCCTCTATTTCATTCTTTTGATACTCCCTCAACGGTTATATTCAAAAAATAAAGACCCTGTGGCTATTTTTGAGCACAATGAAGCTTTTCGGTAAAACAGTGGCAATTCTTTAAATGATACAAAAATGTGTTTGCATCAAGTCGATCCTTTTAAACAGTGATAATCCTTCAACTTTGCTTTGCCTACTCACGAAGTTACATACAGGAGACCACCGGTGCCTTTGCAATTAGTTTGACAATTTCGGTCCTTAGGTGATTTACAAGTTTCCTTCTGGACTGTAAGTGCCATTCTACTAGCTGTTTCTTTTTATAACAGGATCCTCTGCTTGACAACTCACTGTGTCCCTTCCCTGTCTTTGTTTATTTAATACTATATCCTTGTGCTAAATCTGCCTTTTGAAATGATAACAAGTGTGTTTGTTTTTAAAACATATGAACAGGGGTGATTCATCATAACCAACTTCCTCTGCTTACTTATAAAATTGAATCCACTCGCCTTCTCCATCAGAAAAATAGACTTGTAAAATATGAAAACAGGGCCCTTGGGCACACAGTCTTTATTCTTTTCTGATCAGTATATTAGACCTCTTTTTGTCAATAGCACTATTACATGAATGGACATATGTTTACTGCCCCCCTCTCTTGGTGATTGTTTAGCAAAGAAGGACTACTTCATAATGCACTAAAAATGTTGGAAAATTTGAAAACACCTTTTCTTGAAAGGCGCCTCTTTTGAACTTTTGACATATGGTATTGTCTTGCTGCTTGACCCTTTCTTTAAGGAGAAAATCTTCTTTTTGATATCAATGGCACACCTATGCTTAAAAATTGTCTCTTTGTCTATTCATAGCATTTCATACCTGTCATCATGCATTTTATGACTCAACCTTGGTCACTGTTTTACTTTCCCAGTGATAAATTGCTGCTTCTAGGTGTTTCACAAGTTTTTCTCTGGACTGTAAATACACTTTTTAGGTTGCATCCTTTCACCCTAGACTTCTTTGTTTGCTCAGAAGGATTTCCTTTGATTTCTGTATAGGTGATCATGAAAGGTCTTTAACCCCTTTTTAAGTCAACTGCTCCTTTTGCATTAATAGCATACGACATGTTCAATATTTGCCTCTTTCCTACTGTAGGTATAGTCAGACAGAGAGTTCCTTGAAACAGGAGTATCAGTATCTTTACATTATCAGAGCTGTCATTCATCTGTGTAGTGACCTTGTTTCAGTCTTTGATATCCTTCTACTTCTCTTTCTTGTATCAATCAGTTTCAACACCTGTAGTAGCTTTGGCCCTCTACTCATGCATGGAGGAGGGTCTTCATTAGATAAGGTGTTTGAAGGTTTTTTAACAATTCCTTTCCGAGACAACCTTTCTCTGTAGGTGATGTTAAGTAGACCACTTGGAAAACATCAGTCTAAGCATGTTCACTTGCAAGCATAATTGTATGTCAGCAGAAACCCTAGCCAGAGTAATACTGTCTCCCTGCATTGTCCTAAGGGTGAATTAAACATTTGGCTTGTTGCATCTTATGATTGATTATTTTAACAAACAAACTTTGTGACTATGAAGATCAGTGTTTCCTTGAAAAAAACCAAGCACTTTCTCCTGCCTGTGTAATGACATTGGTTACCCTCTGTTCTATTTGATTTTGAACAAAACAGGCCTCTTATGATTTGGATGTTTACTGGTGACAGGTCCTTCTAGAGTTCAAAAATCCATATGGTTTGCAAGTTTGAAATGAGCTCTTTTATCAGGCCAACTTCCCTTTCTTTGAGCTTATCATAATTTCACTATATTTCTGTTATGGTCAGCAATTACATTTATGAAACCCGAAGATATTGTTTCATTGTTTCAGCAAAGGCAAACCTGGACTTCTGCAACCTTCTGAGTCAACACTGGCCTGCGCCCTCTGCTTATGTATGAAGGAGGCGCCCTAACCCTCTGCTTGTAAATGAAGGAGGTCCTGGGCCTTGACAATTTACCATTTTGCTCAGACAGTGGCGACCCTTTCTTACTGTGATTTTCATGCTGGAAAGAGATGTAAGGTCCTGACGAGTGACCTTTGTTTTGCAGCTTCATCTCAGGCTCATAATACACTTAGAAGAAGCTGTTCCTCTAACTGTAAACTCAAACATTTACTCCATGATATGAAATATATTTCCTGTCTTTGTAGAACCATAGAACACAGTGAAAAACCTACTAGTCAGCTTGAGAATGGGCTTCATGCAGTGCTGAGACCTAGGGAATATGAGTGGCGTGACTTAAGGTTGTTTGTCAACTTCATTTGCAAATTAAGGGATCAGTCATGGTAGGCTTGCTGCAGATGAGGGCTTTTTGGCTTTTTGATGATTGCCAAAGGTGAAATGTCCTAAACGCCACTTCCTAACATAGGGGAGACCTTCGAAACAGATGTGGATTTGCCTTTTAAGGCTGATGGGCAGACCAATAAGGCTGAGGTTAGATAGGATTATGACAAGGAGGTTTTGGTTTTGCCATGGGTGGACTGAATAGGTAGAAAGGTGAAAAAGGTTTTGGGAGGGTTTTCTGGATGACATATTGACATAAGGAAATCAGTTTCTAGAAAACTCAGCTGAAGATATAGTCATCACTAACATGCAAAAAATACTGATGGCTAACGGTGGCTCCATTTGGGGAGGGCAACTCCTCGTCAGGAGGTGTCCAGAATTCAGATTTTTGGATTTATGAAGACCAGTGCCTTATCCATTGGCGCAAAATTTACCCTTCTCTTGATGTTATTTCTGAAAAGTGTCAGCATGTTTATCATCAATGATACTTCTACCTACCCCACTATCTTTCCTAGCATTTTTTTCTTCTGTTTGGCGCATTTAAACTAGCAGCCTTTTGACAATGCATATTTTTCTTTTTGCAAAATGAAACTATCTAATTCTATTCTTATATCTGCCGGGAGTTCAGATTAAGCTGATGAACTCCTTCATTTCTCTACCTAAAACTAGATCGACTGTCAAGATTAAGCAGTTTGACAGGATTTCATTCTCTAATCTACAACATGAAATTTAAAAATGATCAAATCAGGATTAAGCAGTCTGATTTGTCATGCATTTGCGGCATAAAAGACAAGCTGCACACAAATGTTATTTTGCAATAAAAGGAAACTAGACAAGCGGGGCTAAGATGTACAATGCGTTTTTCATCCCTCGCTTCTCTCTTTGGTTCTGTTTTAGGCATGTGGAACCAGAATCTCTCCCTAATCTAAGCTCTGTGATAAGTCAATCTTACACAATGTTGACTATCTTGGCACTCACTAACTTATCAGCAAATAAATTTAAACATGCTCAGCTATGATTAGGCTAGATAGCTGAACAAGACATTGAAGTACTAGTAGCGGCATTTAGACTTGCTCGCTTTCCGAAAGACTTTTTTTGGAACATGGGGCCTTTGTTCTATCTTCACTTGCCCTCTTTTATGCTTTTTACTGTTTTTGACTTTCCTATCTTTTACTGTTTTTGACTTTTCTATTTTTTCAATATTTCAAACAATGGTATGTACAATGACTGAAAGTGTTTCAAACTCAAAAATCTTGGAAATGACGGAATTTCAGCATCTTATCCTCGTAAGGATCTCCTCTCACCCTTGGCCCACTTAACTCTTGAAAAGAAAAGTTCAGGAAATTTTCTCTCTCTAACATGACATAGGGATTCATGCAAGAATCTCTAAACAGCCCAGTATCCTCCCTCTGTACCTCTCTAAATATCTGATTCCCACTCCTTTCCTTACTGTATGCTTTTTTCAGGTAATGTATGTACTCTTGATAATTCTTGAAATAGATAGTGATATCATCAAGGTATGCAACAACACAGAAGTTTAACACTGGGAACATGGCTTTTATGAACAGATTTCTGATATTGGGTGGTTTAGCAATTTTGAACTTGAAATCAGATTTACCTCCCGCAAACTGGAAAAAGTCTTTAAGTTGTCTACTTTGTAAAGGAATTTGATGATTATGATCTGAAAAATGATCTTTCAAGAATACATCATTAGAAACATTTTCAATTGGTGAATCATGATCTTGAGTAGAACAAACATGATTTTTTTTATATGGAGATGCAGTATTATTTCTAAAATCAAAGTAGATTCTATGGCCATTATTTTTCTCCTTGATCATCTCAGTTTGTTTCAGTTTGCTGTGTTTGTTTTTGTTAAAGTTGTTCTTTGGGGAAAAGGCAGTGATACAATGTTTTCCCTTGCTTTTCCTGTAGAAACTAGTATTTTGCATGAGATTCCTGATTTTAGCCTTTCTAAGTTCTTCATGAAAAGACAAAATATGAGCCAATTTCAGTAGTTCAGGTATGCCGGGATTATAACTGTCATCCTTGCTCATAAAAAGTTTATTTGGCATTTTCTCAAGATGTTGAGCTACTGAGTTTATAGTCAAAGTTTTATTTGCTGTAGGAGGGTCACATGATGGTAAATCCTTGAGGTATGGTAGAAACATTAAACTCCCTTTCTCCCGGGTTCCAAATAGGTTTATGATGTGAAGGTCTTCTAAAGCTTTTACCCGGAAGAAATTTCCACAAGTTACTGCTGGCGTTTGATTAAAGTTAGAGCAATTTGCTTGATAGTACATGAGAGTTTGTGCTTCTTGCTCTAACCCCACTTTGGAGAGGGGAAACTTACTTTCCTCAAGACACAGTTGTTCATGATCATGGTAGTTTTGAGCGTCCAGCTCATCATAAGGTACCAAGGACAACTGATGTGGTGGATCTAAGTCTATATCAGCTTCTTCTGACTCTTCCTCCAAGTTTACATCAATATGCATAATGAAAGAGTTTAAGTCAGAGCACAAAGAACACATTGGAATGTTATCGGGCCTATCTTGACTGCTAATCATGTATTTCATGTGTGATTCGCGGTAGAGTATCCTGTTCTGACCAAACACAGGAATGGTGGCATATGACATGTCCAGTTGAATATTCCCTTGGAGTTTGGCTCCCCAAGATCTAGATAGAAGCATCCCATACTTGGGAGGAATGTCTGCCACTACTATATCCATGATTAGATGTTTCGCGGGTATTTGGGCCAGACTAAAGCAAAGGTCTTTGATCAAACCCAGGCATTGGACTCGGCTTGAATCAAATGAATACAAGTCTTTGTATGGTCTTGTGATTTCCAAGCCTAATCTTTCCATTACTACCTTCGGCATAAGATTATGAGATGCGCCGGAGTCTAGCATGGCATTGTGGAGGATTTGGTCGTGAATGTTTAAGCTAATGTAAAATGGAAGAGTAGCTCCTTCTTGAAATTTTCCCTCTACCTTTGGACCAAACAATACTTCAAGATTGTCATCAGTGAGATTAACAGTGTTTGCATCATTTCCTAGATTTAATACCTTTAGTACTTGGGATTTATAAGAGTTTTGGGCAATGAGTTCAGTAAGAGGCATGGTGATTTTGATTTTAGCGATTTCGCCTTCAAAGCTAAAAGGCACTTGAAGTTTAGATATGTTTGTTTTAGCTCTTTCAGCTGAGACCTTGTCTATGTTCTGAGCTTGTTGGCCTTGTTTAGGGATTTTGTCTGCCATAGTTGTTTTGGTGACCTTTGTAGAAGTATCAGGAGTATATGTGATAGGACTAGTTTGGGTAACTTTAGCTTGGCTTTGATCAGCCTTTTCAACCTTGATTTTGTCACTGCTTGGTGCTTTTTTGAGGATGGTATCTAAAGCTTTAGCAGTATCAGAGTTACCTCTCTTGATATTATCTTGGTTTCTTTTGCTTCTAAGGTCATATTTCCTGTGGGCTTCTTCAATAGCATTTTGAAACTCTATGGCAGGGTCATCAAGATCCTCATAGTTGGTCTCATCTTGATCAGGCGAAAAGAAGGCTTGTTCCTCTTCGGTGAGGTACACCTCACCTTCATTGTCAGACCCTATGAGGTTTAAATGATGTTCATCAAGAGGTTCTGAGTCCCTATCATCTTCTTCCACATAGTTTTCATTGAAGGGTGGCCTGATCTGTTGGTCATTGTCTCTTGGTCTGTTTTGGGGCTGTTCCCTCCTAAAGTTTTGGTTTCGGTTTCTAATTTGAGGGTTTGGCTGGTTATCTCTAACAGGAGCTTTTTCATTGATCTTTTCCCACATTTTAGCCATGGATTTGACTAAGTCATCTATTCTGGGATCTAGGGAAGGTGACGAAGTGGAGACTTCATCTCTATATGTGACCTTTCTTTCTGATCTAGTCCTAGCTCTTTTTTCAGCTAAGTTGGCATCTGCTTTTATAGCTATTTGTTGCATTTCCTCCAAGGTAGGGGGATCCTTATCTCTTAAGTGATATGTCATGTCCGGATCAAACCCCTCAGGAAATTTTGCCAAAGCTAAACAAAGTGGAGGTTTGAAAAGAGGTGGGAGGGAGTTATATACACTGTTGAACCTAGTACAGTAAGCTTGGACACTTTCCCCATTTTCCCGTTTTAGGCTGTTATATTCTGACAGGATTTGAATGGGATTTCTTCGGATTTCCCACCGGTTTCTGAAAACTTGATGTAGTTCTGGGATATCATGGATATTGTTTGGAGCTAAGCTTTTGAACCATGCTTTGGGTTCACCACCAAGACTTTGGGCAAATATTCTCATTCGGACAGTCTCGTCTTGTACCTCTAGGTATTCATAAGCATCAGTCATTCTACTTATATGCTGTTGAGGTGTGGTGGTGTCTTCTCCGGTAAAGTGTGGGATTTTGTCTTGATATTTGTTTGGGAGAGGAGCTAAAGGTGGTGGTAACACCAAAGGTGCGTACCAGGCAGCCATGACTGGAGCTAATGGATGATGTACAAGATGAGGACTAGTAGGCTGAAATGAAGTGGTTTGAACAGTGGTGGTTTGACCAGGTGTGGCAGATGAACTTGGACTAGTGATCTGGTTTTGAGCAGATCTGGGATGATAAGAGCCAAACTGATAGAGAAGCTGGAAATCAGGAGGAGTGGTGGGTGAAGCTTCTCTAATAGGACTCTGTGGTGGGTTTAGGGGTTCAAGATCGTCGAAGTTTATCCTACTATATGATTTTCTTCGGGGAAGAGCTTGTGATGACTCTAGTTCCGAAGGTAGATCTAGAAGGATATTGCGAGTTTTAGGTACAGATCTTGTTCTACGGGTGGATCTATCGGTAGCTAGATGATCAGTTTCAGAAGCTTGCCACAGAATCTTTTCTGGGTCATCTACTATGATAGGGGGATTTGGGTCTGGGTGGGATCTGGTATTGATTCTTCATGAAGCCATATTTTAGATTCAGAGCTTGGAGAGAGTGATATTGGTGAATGTTTTGGATGAGTGATTTCTCTAAAGTTATACTAAGGCGAAGGATGGTCAAAAATAAAAGGATGGATTAGTGGAGTCGCCAGGTGGAAATGGGTTGCTGTTGTGAAGATAGCTATGGTCCACCACCAAGACTAATCTGAGAATGTTTTTGAATTTTCTGAGTTTATGAGCAGCCTATGGTTTGTTAAAGTATCTTAGACTTGTTTCAACACTTTTCTAGGGTGATGAGAACAAAAAGTTTACTCTAAAAAATGAGTTTATGGACTGCTTGTTTGTTTATGGTACCTAAAGGCCCAAAGAGTCTATAAGAGTTTGCTGGACTATTATGTACTCAATGTCTTACCATCTCCCGCTATGTTAGTGAGTGATGGGATAGGTCTATTGGATAGTAGCCTAGAGTTTGGTGAAATAGTAAGGCTTACTAGAAGTTAGTGGAGTCGCCAGGTGGATTTTTAGTTGTTTTGAGGTATATTTGTATGGTCCACCACCAATACTATCAAAAACCAATCTAAGGGAGTTTTTGGGGTTTTTTGAGTTTTATGCGCCTATAAGGTTTGGAAAGGTTTTCTATAACTGACTCATCATTTTGCTAAGATGGTGAAGGAGCTATTTTCTACCTTTCAAACAATCTCTAAGTTTACTAAGCTTGATTGAGACTTCGGGAGTTACTAAGTTGTACTTAGATTGTCACTAACTCGGAAGGTCCTACTGTGAGTGTCACTATGTTAGTGAGTAGTGGGATAAGTCAATCAGATAGTATTCTCAAAGGTTTCTAAAGATGAGGGAAACTAAGCTTTTAATCACTCAGCGTCCCACCGTGATCGCCATTATGTTAGGGTCCCGTGATTTGGCCGATTGGCTAGCCAAATGACGATGTAACATCAAACCAAGCTTTGGAGCCCAAGGACCTAGCCTTCCTGGACTCAGAGAGGGCTCTCTCTATTATATGCAAAAGATGTCGGTGTGTTTACTTGCGGTGTTTTGATATTAGGCTAGTTATGAGGTGTGTTTTTGGTTTTTTTTAGTTTTTAAGTTTGTGAGGGATGAAACTGATCAAATACATAAACTGGATAACAAGATGTAGATAAATTGGGCTATGGGGTCAAACAGATCAAGGAAGCTAATGAGGCGATGATGTAAAGCTGCTGTAGGGCCGATTTGATTCACAATAGAAGGGATCTCTGGGCAAAATGGATTAAATGAACAATAAGTTGGTGAAAGACAAGGGATTTCAAGTGCAAACTAGTTAATAGCAGACATAAACATGTAATAGCAAGCCATTAATCATGCTAGGAATAACTATAAGCTAATAAATACATAGAAATCAAACATTCAAGCCATACATAGAGGTATATGACCCTCTAACTTCGGGAAAAGGCTATCAGACTTTGGGGAAAACACATGAGACAAACTAACAACTCATAAACTATGCCGGAACGCCTAAACATAGTCTCTAAGTCATTGGGCACTTGGACAAATAAGTTTTCTTAGTTTTAGGCAAAGGGCTAGATCGAAACTAGGCCTCCTTGGTTCAACAAAATGATCAACAAATCAGTCAAAGAGAAAGTTTTATGGACAGAACTATGGGCAGCTGATAGGTAGGTAGGGCAAACCATACATCCTACTCAACATACATGGAACTGATGAATAAAACTTAGCAACAATACCTTATATTACTAAAGAGCAACTAAGAATTCTTTAGCATAACTAAGGGAGAAGAAAACATCAAGCTATGAAGATTCGGGGATTTTGAGGTGCCTCCATGGGCATGTCTCAAAATCAATCTTTACTGATCTATAGCAGCAAGAAAAATGAATTATGAGTGAAAACTAGAAGACAAAACACATTAAGAAGCACTATACCATTCTACCATGTCAAGGAATCCATCAACAAGCCTTCAACATTCCTCAAAGCATCCAAGAGGCAGTCCAAAAATCATAACTCAAGTGTATTCTTCAAAGCTCATATGACCAATGCATTAATTCTTCTCTCAATTTATTTCCCGATTTTACAATGAAAGCCTTTGGAATATATAGGCCAAAGTGAGGAAAACCTCTTAGTTCAACTTGCAATCTCATTGGCCTATCCAAAATATCTAATTTTGTCCTTGAGGCTTTGCAAAGCCCAAGGCACAAAATATCTAATAAAATATCTAAAAAATGATAAAAAAGGGAAATATATTGACTTTTCATAACTTATCATGTACAAAAATAGCTAAACGCACATGAAGAAAAGTCACTTTTGGAAGGTTCAATTTTTACAAAAATACTCAAAAAAGACATCAGCAAAAGGTCCCCTGACTTGCCGGCAACGTTTGGAGGCCTTTCCGATGTCAAAACGAGGCCCATGATGGCTTGTTGGAAAGCTCTCTGATGTCTGCTTTCCAATGCAAGTGAATAATCTCAATCTGATCTCTGAAAGTCCCTCAAAACTGTACTGTGTGCAAAAACCCCCGATATGGTACTATCAGTGTAGACAAAAACGTGCAAAATGAAATTTGTTTCGCCAATTTGGCGAATGATGCTTCAAATGCCACGAAAATGCTGAAACACTCATGGAGTTATGGCATCCATGGTTGTCATCCCTCCTCCCTTGACCCAAATCTCGACTGACTTGGCGCCAATTATGAGTTTATTCAAAAACAAAGAAATGAGAAAAAACAAAAAGCTCTTGAAATAGGCCCAAATTTCCAAATTGTATACATGACCTTGAGGGTCCATAGCAACATGCTCTGAAGCTGATGCCAAAATATCAAGGGCTGATATGTCTTTCTTCTCTTTCCGTGTCGGGCGCTCCTTAAAACTGTTGTTCTTGATCATCATCCTTATGTTGTTGCTCAAACTGCTGAGCATGCTGCTGTTCAGCACTATCCTCCTCTGGTTCCTACTTCTGCTGATCTTCACCACTGTCATGTTGCTCCTGTTGTCTTGCTTTGGAGGCATTTTGACTTTGACCAAACTTTGGAAGAGGCAAACTTTCTTTACTGTATGAAAAATGTTCTGCTGGATTGAAACTAGCCACTACACTGTTTGGACAGATATGGACCCTGTGGTGTTGAATAAAATGAAAAAATGTTTCTTAAGCAGGAATAAACTCTTGCCTTATTAACTTATAGTCCTTCAAATATGCCACTGGCTATGCAACCTTCTCAATAGAAAACCATCAATAAAGATGAGACAATATGCTGTATGAATTTCCTGTATGTAGTATTAAGCAATCATTTTTCTTGGTGAGTCTGCTAGGGATCAACCAACACTGGTATTTGTGTTTTCAAAACAAAACTTCACTCTAAAAAACCCTTCTCTTCATGTTGTTCACCTTGAAAAATAACTCTGTCAACAAACTTCTATAAAGACCACACAGTGGAAAGAAAGGAGACCTTTTGGTTTAGGTGAAGGATTAGCCCACAGTGTTAAGGAAAACACCTTTCACTTGTGACTTTTGAGAAGTCAATCACCACCTTTATACCACTGGATTCAATGTAAACTTGATCATCAACAACATTACAGCTAAGACATGGCTGCTTCACCTCAAAATTTTCGTTCCATGAAAATCTTCAGAATGATATAATGTAGTGTAATGAAAAGGCAGACTTAGCTTGGGTGAAAAATCAGTGCAACAGTGGTTTTAGAGAACACATTCTCTGCTTCAGCCAGGAACTATTTTCAAATTTGTGAGTTTAAATAGTCTATCAACACCTCTATACCCCTGCCTCTAATGTTTAACATTTATCCACCAACAACTCTGCCTTTTTAGAAAATGACTCTGCACCTTTGGAAAGTTTTGAGAAATCCAATACCACGTTGGTATCTCTGCCTCCAAAGTTAGAAACCCATCCACGAACTATGCTTCTCAGTGTACTGTTCACCTTGGGAAACTCTTTTTTAAAAAATTTGCAGTGGGAGAATATAGTGAATGAAAAGCAATCTGTTTAAGTAGTGTGTTGTGAGAAGATGCCACTGACTACTCTGCTTTTAAAGTCCTTGATGTCAACCTTAACACAAAAACCTCCCTGTTCAAGGAAACTTTCAAACATCCAACAATTCTGTCCTGTGCAAGAGTGTGTCCTCTTTTCACTGTTTGTATATCAAGAAAATCACCATACGGTCTATATGTTCTCAGCTGTGGTGAGTAAATAGCGAGAAAGTTTCTAGAAGACTAATAAGCTATTAGGCAGTACGAGTCTTCTCTTTCAAAACAACAAAATGTCAAACCCCTCGTGAGGTACACGCCCAGAGTACGTCAATTGTCAAATCATAGTTGATAGTGTGAAAGGTTATTCATTAGAAATGAGTGCATTATTTACCTTTAAGAGTCGCTTTTTCAATTAAATTTGAGTCCTTCACAAGACAACCTGAAGCCCATAGATTGATTTGAAAATGAACAAACTGGTTCTTATCCATAAAACCCCGTATTGCAATGCAATTACCTCATCTCATTGTGTAGATAATAATGGCAAGGTCCGAGGCTTTTAATCATTCTTGTTGCTTATCAACATCTTGAAATTGATGGGGAATTCATGAAAATACCTTAAAATTTGATGAACACCCTCTTGAAAGGATGAAAGAAACCCTGGCTACCCTGGAAAGCTGCGCGGCAACCTCTGGAGAAAACCCGTCGCGCCGGAGGAAGGTGTTGGGTGGAACTGTCGTGTGGTCGGGCGGGCACCTACAGGCACGTCGCGCCCGCCTACAGGCACGTCGCGCCGACATTAAAATCCTTCACACAACGACGCCCAGGCACGTCGCGCCACTTTCCAGGCCCGTCGCGCTGCCCTAAAACAGTGCAGAAAAACCTCAATTTGCTTGAAAACACGTCGTGATGCTTGGGAGATGCGGAAATTTGTTTTTTTGATTTCACAAAAGACTTACTACTCCTCTATTTCATTCTTTTGATACTCCCTCAACGGTTATATTCAAAAAATAAAGACCCTGTGGCTATTTTTGAGCATAATGAAGCTTTTCGGTAAAACAGTGGCAATTCTTTAAATGATACAAAAATGTGTTTGCATCAAGTTGATCCTTTTAAACAGTGATAATCCTTCAACTTTGCTTTGCCTACTCATGAAGTTACATACAGGAGACCACCGGTGCCTTTGCAATTAGTTTGACAATTTCGGTCCTTAGGTGATTTACAAGTTTCCTTCTGGACTGTAAGTGCCATTCTACTAGCTGTTTCTTTTTATAACAGGATCCTCTGCTTGACAACTCACTGTGTCTCTTCCCTGTCTTTGTTTATTTGATACTATATCCTTGTGCTAAATCTGCCTTTTGAAATGATAACAAGTGTGTTTGTTTTTAAAACATATGAACAGGGGTGATTCATCATAACCAACTTCCTCTGCTTACTTATAAAATTGAATACCACTCGCCTTCTTCATCAGAAAAACAGACTTGTAAAATATGAAAACAGGGCCCTTGGGCACACAGTCTTTATTTTGTTCTGATCAGTGTATTAAAACCCTTTTGGTCAATAGCACCATTTCATGACTGGACATATGTTTACTGCCTCCCTCTCTTGGTGATTGTTTTAGCAAAGAAGGACTATTTCATAATGCACCAAAAATATTTGAAAAGTTGTAAACACCCCTTCTTGAAAGGCGCCTCTTTTGAACTTTTGACATATGGTATTGTCTTGCTGCTTGACCCTTTCCTTAAGGAGAAAATCTTCTTTTTGATATCAGTGGCACACCTATGCTTAAAATTGTCTCTTTGTCTATTCATAGCATTGCATACCTGTCATCATGCATTTTATGACTCGACCTTGGTCACTGTTTACTTCCCTAGTGATAAATTTCTACTTCTGAGTGTTTCACAAGTTTTTCTCTGGACTGTAAATACACTTTTTAGGTTGCATCCTTTCATCCTAGACTTCTATGTTTGCTCAGAAGGATTTCCTTTGATTTCTGTATAGGTGATCATGAAAGGTCTTTAACCCCTTTTTAAGTCAACTGCTCGCTTTGGCATTGATAGCATACAATATGTTCAATATTTTCCCCTTCCCTACTGTAGGTATAGTCAGACAGGGAGTTCCTTGAAACAGGAGTATCAGTATCTTTACATTATCAGAGCTGTCATTTATTTGTGTAGTGACCTTGTTTCAGTCTTTGATATCCTTCTACTGCTCTTTCTTGTATCAATCAGTTTCAGCACATGTAGTAGCTTCGGCCCTCTACTCATGCATGGAGGAGGCTCTTCATTAGATAAGGTGTTTGAAGGTTTTTTAACAATTCTTTTTCGAGACAACCTTTCTCTGAAGGTGATGTTAAGTAGACCATTTGGAAAACATCAGTCTAAGCATGTTCACTTGCAAACATCATTGTGTGTCAGCAGAAACCCTAGCCAGAGTAATACTGTCTCCCTGCATTGTCCTAAGGGTGAATTAGACATTTGGCTTGTTCATCTCATGATCGATTATTTTGACAAATAGCCTTTGTAACTACGAAGGTCAGTGTTTTCTTTGAAAAAAACCAAGCACTTTCTCCTGCCTGTGTAATGGCATTTTTTAATATCTGTTCTATTTGATTTTGAACCAAAACAGGCCTCTTATGATTTGGATGTTCACTGATGACAGGCCTTCTAAAGTTTCAACCATTCACCTGACTTGAAAGTTTCAGATGATCTCCTTTATCAGGCCAAACTCCCCTTTCCTTTGAGCTTATCATATTTCCACTATAATCCTGTTATGGTCAGCAATTACATTTATGAAACTTGAAGATATTGTTTCATTGTTTCATTATTTCATTAAGGGCAAACCTGGACTTCTGCAAACTTCTGAGTCAAACACTGGCCTGCGCCCTGTGCTTATGTATGAAGGAGGCGCCCTAACCCTCTGCTTGTAAATGAAGGAGGTTCTGGGCCTTGACAATTTACCATTTAGCTGAGACAGTGGCGGACCTTTCTTACTGTGATTTTCATGCTGGAAAGAGCTGTAAGGTCCTGATGAGTGACCTTTGTTTTGCAGCTTCATCTCAGGCTCATAATACACTTAGAAGCAGCTGTTCTTCTAACTGTGAACTCAAACATTTACTCCATGAGATAAAATATATTTCCTGTCTTTGTAGAACCATAGAACACAATGAAAAACCTACTAGTCAGCTTGAGATTGGGCTCTATGCAGTGCTGAGATCTAGGGGGTGTGAGTGGCGCGACTTAAGGCTGTTTGTCAACTTCATTTGCAAAGTAAGGGATCAGTCATGGTAGGTCTGCTGCAGATGAGGGATTTTTTGGCTTTTTGATGATTTCCAAAGGTGAAATGTCCTAAACGCCACTTCCTAACATAGGGGAGAATATTGAAACAGATGTGAATTTGCCTTTTAAGGCTGATGGGCAGGTTAATAAAGCTGAAGCTAGGCAGGATATGTGATATGAAGTTTTTGATGCTGCCAGGGGTGGACTGAATAAGTAGAAAGATGAAAAAAGTTTTGGGGGAGGGTTTTTGCGGATGACAGGCGTGACGTAAGGAACCGGGCTCTGGAACTTCATCGAAGATATAGTCATCACTAACATGCAAAAAATGCGTGGCTACCGCAGGCAAAGATTAAAGAGTATCAGGCGTAGGCGGTTGAAAGAGTGAGTCGAAAGAGCACGTAAGAGTGTCGGACAAAGCAAGGCAGTAAAAAGAATTACTCGAGGAAGGACATCATCCAGAGCCCCTATTGTAGTCCTCGCCTCTAGCACATCCACAGGACTGGAAATGTCGCGTGCCAGCTACTTTTGTCCTAATCTCACGAGACCATCTACGTCTCCTTTTATTGTAACTATTCATTAGTCACCCTAGATTATTTTCTAGGGTTAGTACGAGTGTTTTAAATCATTTTTTGTATAAATAAACCCTCAAAAGAAAGTATTTGAGGGTGGATTCTACTACTTTGTTGTGACATTGATGTTTTTGGAATACAAAGCATTTTTGGAGAAATTTATTTGTGCAGCTTTGGTCGGATGAAAATTTGAAAGCTCGTGGACTTTTTGTAGGATTCATGTGTCCGATCGTCAGGTTCAATAACTCTTTCTATCCATGTCTTGAAAGTTTTATATTTCGTTTATAATATCATTGTGTCCATTTACGAATACTTGACACTTAAAAGAATAGCTCGAGACTTTACTTAGTTGTACTGAAAAGATTTCAGTTGTGATTCTTCTAAATGCTTTTCCACTCTAAATTAGTTATAAGCAACGGAATTCTTAGTGTTTCCGCTTCGCTAATTTAAACATTTTGATTACTATAGTAAAAGAATTTCTCTCAACTGCTCTTTATTTGTAATCATTTCATTTCTTTCTTTTCGAACATGGTGAGAATGTTCTTAGCGTCCTCTTCATCCCTTCCGACCCATTCCATCCACTTTAAATTTTAAGGATTGTTCTGCTGCTTTGGCTATCTTGCGCAAAAGCCATCTTGTGTGTAGAATACAGAAATCCCGGTGAAAGCCATCCTTGTGACTCCATGGCCGAATGGCTTTGAAAATATTCAACCTTGCCCTTAGTCGAGCGAATTCCATTGTTTTCAAACAAAACTCTTGGATCTATAACTAGCCTAAAACCTTCTAAGAACAAAGATAAATTATAAAGAGAGAGGCCCTCTCGCGGATGCAGGATTGCGCTGGGTGCTTGACCGAAGGGACTGACTTTGTGGTTACCTCGGGTATGCTTTCATTTTCTTACAACTTAAGGAAAACCGGTGATAACACATTCCACGTTAGAAAGAGGAGTATTAGATGAAAGCAATAGATGCCATAAAGTTACTTGAGATTCACTAGAATTTTTCTTGTTTAAATGTTTCACTTTAAAGAAATTCTTTTTCAGGATGGTTAGTTTTACCACAATGCTTACAAGGCGATAATACACTATTCTTTTCTTACTAACACGTTTCATGATGTGCATAAGAAGCATGACCATTATTATTAGCATGATTAGAAGTGTGTGAAAAAGAACCTTTGGAATTGTTACAAATTTTCTTCTTGGGATTTTTATTGTGCCATAAGAGCTTTATTAGGTGGAGACTTGTTCTCGAAGCAAATCAACCTTTCTCGTCTCGCTTCTATGAACCCTTTATATAAATCATCTAAAAGTAGGTCTCGTGGTACTTTGAGACAATTCAAGAGCCTTGTCTTGTTTGGATGAACATCTTAGACTCAGATGGCATTTTTGTTCTACAAGAATGATAAGAGTTAGCAGGTCGCATCTCTCTTGCTTAGTTTTTACCACAATTATTCAAATTTTCATTTAAGGTTTTCCAATTCAGTAAGATATAATTCTACTCTATCAAAATTAGTGGGATCTAGCTCATGAATCTTCTTTTCAAGGTAATAAGCATAAAAATCATCAGATTTATCAAAATAAAGAAGCAAGAATTTCCTATACCCTTTCAAGCGGGCTATCTTTTTCCTCACACTTGCACACCGAAGACTACACGAAACCATTTCACCAATGGTCCCTCTTGCTTGATCCAAAATTTTCTTCCATTTAATCAAGGCTTGGGCTTGTCTGTGGGTTTCTTCGTGTTCACCATTAACCAACCTCCATAAATTCTTACTACCTAGAGAACATCAATCATTTTCCTTTTCCATACAAGATAGTTAGAGTCGATAAGTTCGTAGCGCGACTTACTGCAGAGAGTCTATAATGATGGAAATTTTTACAGAAAATAAATATAAACCCAAATGAAAAAGAAATGACAAGAGAGAGAAAAGTGGATACAAGGCACTGTAAACATCCTGCAGTTCTTTGTCGTCACCAAAAAGCTTCGACTACCATTGTCTTAAATTAGCGATAAATTTTCTTCCGAGGACTATGCTTTCGGTACGATGTGAAATTGGGTAGCTCGCGTGAGAGGAACCCAAATATCTACTATGTTCCTAGGAAATTATGCACAAAAATGCAACATATTCCACCGTGCAAATATCGGTGGAAAAACAAAAAAAAGAAACACTCAATAATGCTCCAAATGCTTATTATAAGCTCTGTTTTCGGAAATGGTGCAACCACTCGCAGATCCACCTATGCGGCCGAAAGTTTGGATCTGAACCAACTCGTCCACCAGAAATCTTCTACCCTATAAAAAAACAAAACTTGCTGTAGCTTTCAGCACTAAATATTACAACCGGAAGATAGATCTCCTTGAGGAGGATTCATATAGATGTGCAGCAAACTATCAAGAACCCCTTGGAACTCCACACGTCACTTTAGAGACTTATAGAAAAACAATCAAGAGACCCTTGATCTACATCAGCAAAACAATGTAACAAGCAAAGTTAGGGTTCTTGAGAAAAGAGTGTCAAATGTCTGCAGAATCATGCCTCAGATCTGAAGAGAAGCTTAATGGCTACCGGATAGAAAACAGAATGTACAAAAGAAAATGGGTGCCTAGATAATAAAAAATGAAGAATGTACGTTGATGGTTAAATTCAAAGAAGATTTTTGAATCATAGTAACCATGGCTACGATACCATGTGAGAATATTAAATCTACTAAACTAGCTATGTATCTAAGAAACTAGAAGCAACATGTCAACATGTAAAAAATAACAAAAAGAGAAAAATGGAGAATACACTCAGGTATACGTCGATTTCAGAGCTCCCGCAGTCTTACAAAAAGAGCAACTACGACTAACTAGGTACAAAATAGCAATGCTGGGCACACAGATGGTATAGATCGCTCACCATGTCAAAAGGCTCCCCTTGACCCTATTATATACCCAAAGATGTGGAGGAATTACTCTCACATGTATGATTATGGGATCATGTAATTCTCCTAAAATAACAAATTTTTATATAATAAAGTGCATAAGAGTATACTATGCACATAAATGAATATGGGGTGCTAATGTGTTACTCTTTTACATAAGATTGTGTTCAACTTCCGACTTAATACTAAATACATTATTACCTTCCAGAATGTAATATATTCCAACACTTCTCTTCTAGTGAATTCAACTCTCTCATGATGACGGAAAATGTACTAGATGTCAACAAGGAAGGTTTTAGGTTAAACCTTTATTCTATGGAAGTTAAGTAGGAAGAAGAAAAATATTCCGTAGAAGATTAATATACACCTTGTAAAATCATTAGTAGGATCTTACAAGTACACTTCCCTAAAAAAATACTTTACATATATTCTCATAAAAAAAAGGAGAGTTAAAAGTTGGCAGGCGTATGCGTACAGATTAAGGCCATTATTCAACCCTAGTAGGAGTTTATTTTCAGTGTCCATATAGTGGAAGCAGAGAAAAGATAATCTATATTAGATGATTTGTGAGTTACATAGATATCTAAACAAAATCGTATCGTAAGGATAAATTTCCTATGACTCGACTTTATTGATTAAATGTTCTATGAGCTTGCAGAAATGGATGGATTCTCGCAAAGCTTGATATAAATTTGTGATAACTGTCATTCATCATATTAATATTAGAAAACATTTCCTAAAACAACAATTAGAAAACTTGAGGAAACCTCTCAGTTTTCTTGGTCATGCATTTGGGTTTACTAGTGCTCCTTTCATAGTTTTCAAATATTATAAAATTTGTGTTGGTTTTCTTTGATGATATATTTATCTATAACAAATCACTTTTGTTCTGGAAAAGATGAAAAGACATCAAGAGACCACACGATGCTTACAGTGTTACAAGGAGGAACGCAGTGGATCGAGGCTGAAGACATGGTTCCTCAGAATTTTTGGAATGTAGTTGTGGAAATGTTTCCCCTCGACGACACTGGGAGAGCATCGTGATGAGTCGCTGAGGAAAAGAATTTGAGGCACGGGAGAAATTCAATAAGGAAGACCCCGCTTTATATATGCACAAATCAGTATAGGAGAGGCTAAAATGTGTCTGATCTATGAGAACTTGAAGTGTTGAAACTGGGTTGTTCCAGTCAGGCTATGGTGATGCAGTAGGAATGTTGAATTGATGGAGGAGGTACAACAAAGAAAGCGGCAAGGAAAAGGTGTAGAAGTTTAGAGCATCTAAATTCTACGGTCACCTGTGGGAAAAGTGGTAAAACAACTCAGAGAAGGCTCTACAGGTAAGAAGTTGAAGACAATGCAAAGACTTGAATTCAATGCATTCAAATACAAGGATCAAAAGGGAGCACCTCCGTTGGCTTTTGTAGAGTTAAGGTTGTGTGAGGACACACAATTGAGATAGGGATGGAGGATGTTAGTCATCCTTGTTGTCCTCCTAAACCTCCACTTTGCAACAATCACGTACCTTTTGTTTTACCCTGGAACCTACTTATTCCTATACTCCTCTTTGATCCAACGTGAACTTATTCCCTGCACTTGCTTTCATGATTTTTCACTATTAAGGGTTGTCTAACTTCATTACTTCATTAAAAATGTACTAAATAGTATATTTTCCTTTTCAACTTACATGTTTTCTTTCCTAAGGTAATTTTGATGTGAAAGCGAGGGATTTCAATGGAAGTGTGAAAGGTGGGTCGTTCAAAGCAACAGTTTCCTTATCTACAATCCAGCCATTCTGCACTTACCGGGCTGCATGAACAAAGACCAAAGTGGTTCATCGATTTACGCTTGATAAAGCTTGGAATCCGTGCGCATTCATTGTCTAAAATATTGGTACACCTATTGGGCTTGGAGTAAGCACGAGAAAATGTCTAGAGATGTACGGAGGCCAGGGTTTGAACTAATACCTTTGATTTAGTCTTTTTTTCAACAGTCGAAAAGCTTAAGATAAAATCTTGTCTGCAGTTTATGTGGCTGGCTAGGAGCCGAAAAGTAATGTATATTTATTAGGGTTTCTAGTGAGAACTAGGGTGGTGAAATACGATGGAGATAGCTTACACTATAATGTTTTTGTGTCGCTTCATACTTTTGGCCGGATCTAGCAATACAATGTATTATGTTTCACCCTAAGTTTAATACAAGTGAGAGGTGTTATGTTATTCACTCATGTTCTAAATTTTAATGTGATGCATTATTTGGTTAAGGATTTGCTTTGTAGATCTCATAATGCGGAAATGAGCTGGTCGACGCTGAGCCCAAACTCAACCCATCTCATTCTCGTGGAGAGCAAAGATAATGCATATGTTGATCATCTGCAAGGTAAGGAGTGCAATGATGGATGTGACATGGGGATGAGGTGCATATGTATGAGGATATTATTGCATGGGTGAAGGATAGGAAGTATCGTGGTTTGATCCCTTCCATCCTCATTTGCCAGGTGGAGGAGATTTTCGATGTGAAAATTGATTCACGCTTCCGAGGTTGAGAGTGATTTGTATTATGATGAGGAATATGGTCGTGCTTCTAGTACACTAGAAATCGATAGTGGTGCTGTGAGAACCTTACCAGTACCAACCCGAGAGCCAAATATCGTGCTCCCACAGCATGCAATGACTCGGATTCAGGTCTCTGCTTCAAAGTGCTTCTTTTAAATCCCGGTATAGAAGGCCACTCCTTGGTACTATGATTTCCTTGTAAAATCACACATTGTTAGCTCCTTTGCAACACTCACCGTGTGACATTCTCTTAAAAGATGTTTTTCTCCTACGCTTTGGACAATAAATAGATAATGACTCTTGTTCTTCTACGAGTTTTTGTTGAAATTTAAAAGAGTCTATTGTGTTTGCTAATGGTGCTCATTATTTGTTCATTTTCAGTCAACATAATTTATTTCTCCAGACTAATGAATCATTGCATAGGTAGATTCAAGTTTATTGTTTTTACTTCGAACTCTCTACTAGATCTTTAGATTTGGCTCTGGTGAGAACACCTACATATAGAGTCCGTAATATTGCTATAAATTAGCTTTGAGCTAGTTGGAATATTAATTTTCTTTTGATAATAAGATGGGTGAATAAGTGGGTAGAGAGACCGCGTGAATATATTTAGTATGAATGAGAACCACTTCCCATGTGAATGTGGATCATCGTATCGACTGAACTTAAAGCACCCTTGGGTGTGAACATGGGCCTAAATATGTGGACGTCAAGTTTGACCAAATCAACAACGTTTTCATGGAGATAGTGAAGCATTAACGGAGGACAACGCAATTATGATGGAGGAGTGCATGCATGAGAGTGGCATATTTAATGAGTGGGGACGCGGTGAGGAAGCCTCACCAAGCATATAAGGAAGGGGATGGCAGCCATAGAAGGAATTTTGATTATTGTTTATGTATTGGTCTTTTGTCACTTTCCACATGCTTCATTTTGTTTTTAGCGGAGTCTATTGTGTTTTTTAGGACAAGGGTGTTCCCGGGTGGGAATCCACACCTCATCCTCGGGGACTTCGGGTTCCTACTCGGGATAGGTTCATTGATCATAATTTCCACTATCCGAGATAAGCGCCAAAGCTCGCGTCCAGCAGAAGATTTCACATGGTACACAGTTTCCTCCAAGATAGTGTTGCTTTTGTATGGAAGTAGCGAGTGGGAGGGTTGATAGACCCGATTTCTAAGATTTTTTTCGAGTGAGAGCAACCCTTCATCCCGAGAGGCTAGAAGAGGAGAGTTTTGGTGTTAGCCACCAATAAAATTTGTGCATATAGTGGTGGCTAACCATTTGAGCCTCAGGGAAAACAAGTTTTATTGCTGAAAATATTTTCTCTTAAAGCACTCATGAACACATCATGCCCTCTATTTAATCTTCACCTTTGTTGTTTCCCTTTCAAACTCGATTTCCGTTGTTTTCCATGAAGAAAAGAGCGCTAACGCATAAACTCCATTTTCTCTTCCTTCCACACTCAAAAAATAACCCTCATTTTTTCCCCATCGGAAATTCCTCTATTTTTCTTCATTTATTCTTTCCCTTCATGAAAATCCTTTTACAAGGTTTAAAACACATTTTTGAACCTTGCCGAGACCCCCAAATCCATCAAAAATCCTTGAAAATTTCATAAAAAATAAAGTTTTTTAATCCATGGGTTTAAGCCCCTTTAGGCTAAATCCTGAGCCGCCTCCCCACATGCCCACGACCATGAAGTAGGTGCTAGACTCCATAAAGCGCCTTATCGCAAGTTGGGTTTTTCCATCGAGCGCAAGTCTCTTTGTTTGCGTGTCGTCCGATCGTGCAGATTCAGCCCCTTTGTATAGCAAGCCCACGGCCTCCTTCGTCGCTCTGTGAACTACTCGAGCCCGCAATTGGGTCCTAAAGATTTGGCTAATAAACCCATCCCAATCAAGTTTCCACTGACGACCGTGTAAAACCCCCTTTTCCTATGTTTTTGCACCAAACCTCTCGGTTGAAATGTTTTGAAAGGGATATGTACGGGTTGATCTTTTCCTGAGCTCAAAGCGTTCAGTATAATTTCACATCGGAGATTTTACAAAATGGGTAGATTAAAAAAGCTCATCTCCTTTGTCTCCGGTGCCGATTTTCTCTTTGTATTTAAAGCCCCGAGTCTTTCTGCCGCTTTATAAAGGCCAGGCCCCGCGGTGCGGCGCCAAGTCACATATATATAACCCGCCCCGATGCGTTTAAACCTGCATATAAACTCCGCACTTTTTATATTATAAAGCGGCTGTTGATTGGTTGAACCCCTTTTCCCCACTTCGTCGACTGAGGCCAATCACGGCTCACGTGATCTCGCGTCGAAGTTTCTCGTAGGTGCATTTGCATAGCTCTATTCGTGAAAGCCCCGATTGGCGATCTCCCAATCAATTATTAACCGACTGATCTCCTCCACCTCCCGCCTACTGATCCAACGATTTGCTATTATTCCCGCTGAAAGCCTTTTCCCCCGTTGAAGAACTCCTCCGATTCATCCTCCACTCACTCAGATGCGGTCTGCATGATCGACGACCCAAAAAGCCAATCGCATCGGCACCATTCACCCGCGCCAACCGCAAAGCCGATTGCATGCGGGCCGTCCACATGTCAGCATCTCGACGGTCCAAATCTTTTCTCTCGAAACCTTGGTTAAAAAACATGCGTACCTAAGCTCATAATTTTTCTTTCGTCAGATCTCGCCGTTGATCTTTGCTGCATCAACGACTCATTCATCCCCTTTCTCCCGCTTTGTAAATTTTGCGTCAGCAAAGATCAGATCTAAAGCCGTTCTGTTCCTTCGATCCAGCGACCCGCATTTATCTCGACGGACTCCAACTCCCTGTGGGTCCCCGCCTTCCCCTCCGCATTTGATCTACGGCCCATCCGATATTTGATTCGACAACCAATATTGAAAACCACCCTACCTCGCTATCTGCTACGCTGCATCTTGCCGATATCACGCTCGTCTCGCACACTTCGCCAGAGTCTAAAGACCTTAGATCCAGCAAATGGCCCATTGTAGCATTTTCACGCCGATTCCGCCATGAACGCCACTGGAGGGATACACGATGTGGATGGTATTCAAATTCCAAGTGTCACCTTCTAGCTCATCTCGCGTTAAAAAAGGTGAAACCACCTTTCTCCCTTTTTGCCTGTGCGATGGCACGCTGCCTCCCGAGAACACCGCTTTTCTCCCATTTGCATTATGATTTATCGCACTGCTCCCCACCAGTGATCTCTTGTAGATCAACATCTCGATTCCGTCCGGCCTTTCATTATCGCCCTCTCGCCTTTTCCAAGGGCCTTCAACGAGCAATCTGCGCCATTGATCTCGCGGGCCCAATCGTTTCCGATGGCCCATGATCATCCCGAAACCCCAATATTGATCTCGTGCATTTTTCCTCCGCCAAAGGAATTTTCTCTCTTTTCCTTTGTATTCCTTCCCATTTTCACCTACTGTAATAAAGATGTGACCCCTTCGCGTTACCTTATTACGTTCGATCCCTAGTCGTTGATCTTTGCAAGATCAACGGTCCTAGCTTAATCTCTCGCATCATTCTTTCCGAGCTTGCCTCCTTTGACCCTCAGTGCGCAATCTCGCCGCGGGTGGATGCTTTCATCCAGCGACTCATGCTCCAAACCCGAAACATGCAAAGTTCACCAAATGCGCGGGGGTTTTATAGCGTTATCGTATTTTTCGGATTTAAATAGTTTTTCCATTATATCAAAAGAAAACCAAAGGCCGGAGATGACGATCCCACGCCTTTGTGCATAAAGAAAAATCATTCCAGCCGCCGTTCAAATTCACGTTTCTTCAACGCATCATGAGCATTGACGCCATATGGACCCTTTTGTACTTTCACATCAACAAGACACACGATGCACGCAAAAGAGTATCGGTGTTGAAGACCTAACCACAACAAAAGCTCGAAGAGTGAAGATTGTCTTTCACTATTTTTGGTGGATTAGGATTACTAAGATAGAAAATAAAGAAACGCCTAATCCGCTTGGTTAAAGCAGAGAATTAAATAAGATTTAACAATTTTAAAAGAGACAATATCTATTACACAGAGGATACCTCCACCGCCACATCGAGAGGCTAATTTATTCCTCTCAGGCTACCATATTGCCACCTATAGCCTCAAAGCATTCGTAGAGGCCGAGTTATTATCGTAACATCAAATATTTGCCTCAGTACAAATGAGACTGCGAGCTAATCTGGCCAAAGGATTTAGTACAAAAATATCTTGACAGAGTTATTACAAGATGAGACGAGAGCCTTAAAGTCAACAAAATACTCCAATGAGCTTAATTTTTAATATAAAACAATTAATATAGGAGGAAAGTATCCGAAAATTCTCCATTTGGGCCCACTCAAAGAGCTAAGAAGCATTTATCCGTATTAATTGAACCTTGAACATATTTTATCCCATCCCACCTCCTCATTTATTCCTATAGATAGCTTCGTAGAAAGATGAAACAATGTTGGTTGTAGAACTTTAGAAATATACTTTTGTTCGAAAACTTCTACATGTAAATAGTGTTCAAAAGGCTCTAAAATGCTCTGCTATGGAAGTCGAATAGTTAGGGCGAGAAGTGAGGAGAGTAGATTGCTGAACTAAAACATTGGACTTAAATACCGCCGTGGGTTTGACATCCAATAACAAGTTGTTTCTTCGATCCCTGGGTCTATATCACAGGGTGAAGTGCTCCTTTACGTAGCAATTGTTTTCTTCTTTTCAGTGTATGCCATATATGTCCATTCTCTAATAAAGAACATCAAAGCACGAGAGTTAAGAGTTACCTACATTAAATACCCTTCTCCTCGACTGAAATAAGCTTTCTATCTCAATGTTCCTCTGAGTGTTTGTAAGAATGATTCAATATAGTTTAAAGCGTTTAGGAATGATGGCGTTCCCATCGTCCTACCGTTTGCTTTGTAAAAATATTTCTTGGAATGTTATTTTCATTATTTTCTTATTAAAAGATAGACTAGAAAAAGTGAAGGTGTGCCCTCGTTTTCTAGCTTTCTTTTCTCCAAAAGGTAGTTCTGAAAATTTCCCTAAGTGTATGCGTGAAAGCACACTAGAGTAAAAGTATCTTTATCCGATCTTGAGTTGCATTTTGTTTATCTTAAGTTTTTCATCCCTTCTAAAGAGTAATTATGCAGTTATTGGAGTGTTTGTCTCTTGATTGTCTTTAATACGAGACTTCTGATTTCAAAAAGAGGTTAACGGTGAGCACCTCTGCTCTTGCTATTTTAAATGCAGTTTCTTAAAAGGCTTTTTCTTGTTTTGAATAGGACTATAAATCCTAGTTGAAAATTCTGTCCGTTTCCACTCCAACACTTTATTGTTTTCCATCCCATAATTTAAAACTCAAATATACTTGTGATATAGATAATGACTTTCCCCTTGGATCACTCTCTTGAATTGTTGCACAATTAAAACCCTTTTATGACTCCATAGCCTGGTGGACTAAAAACACAGCGTTATATCTATCTTTTAGCCAAAGCTTGTTCCGATTTCTTGCAACTTCACACCTTTGAAACTCTTTCCATTTTAGGGTTTTCCGTTCAACTAATAATCATGCTCAACCATAAAAAACAAAACAAAAAACCTCGTTCTTCCTAACTAGCCTAATATATCTGTTATCCAAAAGCCCTTTAAAGATAAATCCATCTTTGCACTTTATTAGAGAGATCCTCTCCCGCGATTCGGGAGGGCTAGATCCTAGAATTCCAAAAGTGGTTGAAACAGTTGTTGTCTCTGCAGGTTTTATGCTCCAATCTTTTCACATTACGTGATCTCCTAACACCATGAGCATAATTCCACCATCCGATCAGGCGAATGGCTTAACATCATTCTCCCACAACGCAGTCTGCTTTCAGAAACTATGTTATTTTACGGTGCGATTTAGCACCGGAGGTTACGCCAAAGTTCTTGGAACTTGTTTTTCTGGGTCGAGGATCATCTTCTCATCCAAAAATTTTGTGAGGAGGGGTTTCAACCATTTTTTATATCAGATCAGCCCACTTCCCGAGAAGCTATCCGCTGCGAGCATTGTTCGTCCATAGGGATGTATTTTGACATTTTTGCATTTTGTGTATTTCTCGGAAACCTTTTCTCGGGTTGTCTTGGAATTGTGCTAGCAGTGTATAGATCTTTGATCCTAGCATTTTCTAAGAACTATATTAGTAGATCTATGTATTTCAATTTACAACAACATCTTTGATCAACAAAAACTCGCATTGTCTTATCTTACGCGAAATTCTTATGCAGCAGTGAAGCTTCTTCGTGTTTTTAGGTACTAGGTCTCTTAGAGCCTCCTAAGCTCGAGGTGTCCTTTTTCCTCAAGATCTGTACACATTTTACTGCTATGTTATTTAATAAGAATGCTCTATGATCTGATCATATTATGTGTGTTGATATTTCACTGCATTTTCCAATTTTATGTTCTATACTCCTCTTTTTCCTAATTTGGAATATTACGGTGATATCAGAGCATACAGTCTTGGCTTAGCATATGAGAGCCCCTACATCTATAAATATGGACTCGATCGTATGGAAGAGAGTATCCATCCTTCTACGCAAACCATAGCGGATATTGCTAGAGAAATCAAGGACATGAGGATGGAAATACATAAAGAGACCCCAAGAAGGTCTCAACATGGGAGGGAGTTCCGGCATCTCACATTATTGGTGTGAGCAAATCAACATTGCATCCGGTTCCACAGTGCTCCACCACACCTACATTTCCTAGCCATGGGAAAATGAGGTAGAAGGAACATAAAGGGAGGGAGAATCTTGGTGATTATCTCTCTGGAATATGAGATCTCAATCTCGAGAGATTCAAAGAGAATATAAACTTACACAGTCATTAGATCAAGGATAATAGAGCAAACCCAAGTAGTCCACAATATAGGTAGAGGGTACATGTGGAACAATGGCTGCCGCAGCGCACACCGTGTAGATTATTTCTCCCTACTTTTGATGGGTCACCCAGAGTGCACAACTAAGGCTTCTGGGAGGGGTAAATTAGACATCTATTCTCGAGGGTACTGCCGAGTTTTTAGAGGTGGAGGCCATTAAATAAATAGTCGACGACACCTTGAAAGGTGAAGCATATGAGTGGTGGTTTCCATGGCTCTATCTACATTGCATGCAACAGTAACTGCTTTATGCACATCCTCTTACACAGAGCAGTCGGGTGGAAAGATTTTATCAAAGAGATCCGGAAAGCTCATTTTGTTGAGATATGCTAAGCTCAAGTAGTCGGGATATTTGAAGACTTATATCTCTACACGAAAACTTCTGAAGTCAGTGTGTTTGATCTATTCGCGACCCAGAAGAGTGTGTATGTTTGTCGATGGGCTAGTAGAGCCTTCGCATGAGTTGGTAGAATACATTAGCTGCTATGCATCGGGATGCTACGAGAGGGGCTAAGGAATTGCAAAATAATACTGCCAAGAAATAGCGCAGCAACTGAGCTATGCCTCTCCGGTCAAAATAGGAAGCTCATGAAGCCTCCTCGCCGAGAGAGAATCCAAGAGAAAAGGATCTCTAAATGATGATCGAGGTGTTCCTCGATAATAAGGAGAAGAAAGAAGAAGAGTTTGGAGGATATGTTGATGTTGTAACAGCACCGGGAGCGAGGTCCACTCGAAGGTGGAGGTAGGAAATGGAGAAATTGATTCAACTATAGGAGCCCTTGCATCCTCACCGGAGCGAAACACATCACTCTGGACTCAAACCTCGGCACAGAAGAAAGAAATCCCGAGGTAACCTCAGAGCACGCCTTAGCGAAGCAGCTAGTCCTACTAGGCCGAGGAGAGGCCTCTCCATATGGATCACAACCAAAATTACCGAGGAAAGTTAAGAGATATTAGGTTAGGGTATGTTTTACAGCCTAAGTCTCCACTCGGCCGAAGAAGGCGAAAGTCTAAAGGGTAACATCAAAGCCATGCTTAATCTGGGTAGCCAGCTCCTACCCGGATCGGGGAGAGTGGCTCTCTCTTTGTCGATCTACCATGAAAAATGATCGGTGAGGCTTGGAGGACTGGCTTGGAAATGAAAGGATGATTTTGAGCTAGGTGTATATGTAAGAGAGTTTGATTTAATTTTGAAGGTGTATGTTGGATCAAAGGGAAGGGCAGCATTTTGGGTGCGAAATGATCGACGTCAGTGTAGAGCCGAATGGGGCAAGATTGTTTTGACATTTCCAAATTTGAATGAAATGGACAGCTCTGGAGACCAGGTGAGGAGTTGAAGAGGAAAGAGGCTTTTTGGAATCCTCTTCAAATAGTTTTGATAAACATATAAAATTAAACAAAAACTCAAGGTAGAGCACTACAAATCTAATGGATTCCACCTTTATTACTTGTTTGTTTACCTTAAGAAGAAAATGAGAAGGAGAATGTGATACACATGAAACATGAGTGAAACTTACAATCACAGAGAGAGAGACATCATCATCGAAAACAAAGAGCCACATGGATACTAAGGAGGTACGCAGACCCCTAGTCTATTCCTTTCGTCAAAATGCGAGGAGATGAAATGTACAACGAGCTCCAAGCCATAGCTATAACTGCCCCCATGCCTCTAGCGGTCGAGATCACTAGTTTAGGAGCTGTTTCAATAATATATAAACTGCTAAGGGCGGGAAAATGAGGCATTGGAACGACGCTTTCCTCGGAATCGAAACCTCGATTCATTCGCTGCAATTCACCAGCACGATGAATGAATCTACTTACACGGGCAAAGTTCAAAATTACGTCAAAAGCCATGAAATTACATCAGATTATATCAAAAGAGCTTTACATTTGGAGATAAAAAGTCGAGACTGCGCGAGAAACTGGGCAAAGACGGAGTTACTGAGTGAAAAATGGAGCCAAAAACCCCAATGCTCCACGCCCGAAATCTCTGTAGCGTCATGCCACTTTGGAGCCAATTTTGAAGGCCTTCTCGATGTCCCAAATTGAGTGTAGGACAGCTCGTTGGAAATATCTACATGTCTCACTTTCCAACCCAAGTGGAGTATGAATTTGGGTTCCATTTTCCGCTCCAAAAATGAGCTTTCCCAACACTACTTCCGTGTGTCCAAAAAAGGGGCGGAAAGATCATTTTCTAGGGTGTCGACCCCCTCCTGAGAACTCCAAAACTTGTCAAAATATACGCGGCAATGCGGTAGGAATGTCATAAATGTTCATGAAAAATTCCAAAAATAAAAAATTTTGCAAGAGGAGCCCCCAATCGTAAGCGCGCGCCAAGTGGTGTGACGCGTCGAACGGAAAATCTACGTGTTGAGGCCAAAAATGTCAAAATTGACAAAATTTGTCCCACGTTCTTTGAAATTTGGGCTTAGGCCCTCACCATCATGTGCTATGTCTGCTGACGAGCTTTCAACCATGGTGAGTCTATCGTGCCTTTGCGACGCTTTAATGCCCTCTTTTGGGCCATGCCTTTGGGATCTTGATCTGTGCCTTGCAAACGTGATTTATTGCCCAATGACGATTCTTTCACTTGTGCCTTAACATGTTGTTTTCCTTGATGGCCTTCTCCAACAGATCTCCAGGCGAATATTGATCCTCTCAAGCCAAGTCTCTCGATCGACCTCAATCTCTCGCTCAATGGATGTCATCTTGGTTGGGCTTCTTTGAGCGGCTTGCGTTCTCACGGATATTTTGCAACTCCATGATAGTTTGCTAATCTTCCAGCGTTTGTTTTTCTACTTGAGGTAATCGATAATCCATTGGGCTCTTGCAACTTGACGGACAAAGTGTTTATCTCCACCTTCTACTCTTGAATAGTCTCCCTCAACTTTGATCTTGGTGAGCTCAAATCCTCATCGATGAGTATTAGCTTTGTATCTTGGCCTCCCTAAAGGCCCCCTCATCCTGAATGGGCCTCTCTACCTGTCATGTACTGTACTGTGCTATCGATGACAAAAGCGAGACCCCTTCCACCCGAGTGGAGATAATACTCTGCTGAGCTACACGCAAATAATCCTCCGGTGCCCCTGCGATAAGTAACAAACACGCACAATGGTGGTTCGTGTCTTGTGACCTTCATGTCGATATGAAGGTTCACCCCGCACTCATGAAAAACCTCTCGAAGGAACCTAAGGAGCTGTGAAGAAATCATTAGAAATGAAATCCTCCCATGAAATACCACCGCAAGCCGAGCTGATGCATAACCATAATCTTAATGAGTGTAAAGTGATAGATATTGATGTGTACGTTGCTCAGGAGTTTTCCTTTGTAACGAGTGGTCATCCTCTCCATACTCCGACACATGAAATAAGGGGAGGTTCATCATCCTCACCCAGTAAAAATGCATCAATAACCCGATATGATAGGCATAAAGATGTGAAAACCGACCCCTCACAAAGTCGAAATATCCGATAATAAGTTTCATCAAAGTCATATGAATCCTTTAGGAACTGAGAAAGGAAAAAATCTACGGATTTGTTTCACAAAGCTAAGGCCCGATATATGGCTCATAGTGTACCTTTTCAACCTATCTGTCTTTTTGTTCCATTGTTCTCCAACATTTGGTATTCCTAGGTTGCTGAGAGATAGTTTCCGTATGTTAAAGTGAATGTCACTGCTAAAAGGGTGACCCGACCATCATGTAAATGCAACACAAAGCAAACGGGCCACTCCTGATGATGATGGACCTAGAAACCATTTCACAAAATTGATAACAATACCGTTGTTGAGAAAAAATTCCATGGCAAGAGGGCAAGGCCTGTAACTGCAAAGCCCATGAGAGTGGGCTCCTCCCTCACGTGTCTACCACTCTTATGAGGCCTTCTAGGTGCATGTAATTGAGTGGTGGAATCACATCTTTATCATAATATGTATTGGTATCTGTCTCCATGATGTCCAAGGTCTCTTCAAGGTCTATGTTGTTTTGGATGAAGATGATAATTTTGGTTTCTTTGATTTGATTGCCAAATATGTGGTAATATGGGAGGGAATACTGGAGGAATAGGGTAGTGGGACAATGGACTTTTATCAAGTGAAATTTTCCATTTGAAATACGTGATTTGATAAGTTTAGGGACAACCACTTAATCTCTTGGGATAACCTTTGGGTTTTGGGAGAAATTTTACAATTGGGATGGGGATAATGGGAATTAAATAGGAATGAGTGACTTAGGGATACAAGGAATAGGGAAAGGGTTTTGTTGAGAAGATGAGACGATGAGGAGGGATGGGGGAAATGGGAATGATTGATACAAAACCAATTTTGAAAACCCTAAAGGAGCACTCTTTCAACAAGACAATAGGGTTTGAGTTTTTGTATTTAAATTCTCATAATCAACACAAACACTTGTTCATTGGCAATTAAGAGGTGGCTACGACTTACTTGAACAAGGGAGACAAAGTCGATTTGAGGATTTGGAAGAAATGGCAAGAAATTTTCTTTTGGCCCCGTGCGTCGCGCAACTAACCTCGATGCGCCGCGCTAGAACAAATTCACATGCGAGGGAGCGACCCAATGCGTCACGCTCGCTCGATGCGTCGCGATGACTCACCCAACGCGTCGCACGCGGTCTTTGCACAAGCCCTCCAAGATTTTCTCCTTGGCTTACTCTAGTATTCTTGGCACACAAATGTAGTTTGAACTTGAAAATATCTTATATGCCAAGGATTTAAATTTTTCATTTGAAAAAAACCCACTTTATAATGTTGCAAACTTTGACACTTTTCAAAAACTCGTGTTTGCTTCCTTTTTTCTTTTGAACTGAATGATGAGCTTTTCGTCTATCTTGCGGGGAATGGATGGCATGGAGATTTGGCAAAGGCAACTAGGGTTGCCAGGTGGAGTGTTATTACAACTGAAAAAAACTTGAAAACCACATTGCATTTATTACATAAAGATGAAATAGACTATTTTTCTTCAAAACAAAGTTTTGAAGAAAAAATCATTATTAAGCATATGATGATGAAACTTTTAGCATCGAAACCTTATTTTAGACTCACTCATGTGCTCGTTGACCATTATTAGTGTTGGCAAGGAAAAAAAGTCTCATAGGCAAGACCCGAAGTTCGGGGGTTGGGGCCAACAAAGGAATCCGTTGTAGTCTAGAACCACGCAGACATTATCACTCCTACTCGGAGAGCGAGAGAGTCTCACCCGAGGTGTGTCGCAGCCACATGCGGAAAGGGAATATATCAATAGCGCTGAAAGGATCCGCAACTCATTATTAACATTGAATTGATTGCATAAACATCATTATATACGCAAGAACATTCAGAGATGTGCGGTATTAAGCAAATAAAATTTTAAATCATCACAACCATCATGCATGCACATATGAATCACATAGTAGGATAGAAACCCTCCCAAGTGTATTGATATCTTCGACCAAATCCATAGTTACATAGCTTCCGCAAGGAGAGCTTACAAGTCCGATACATATGCCTTATAGAATATAAAAAGGTAAAATAAGAGAAACCTAGGAATCTGCGAGATATCATGCTCGGTCTCCTTCGGCCGCTGTGCATTCCTTCTCCCGTTGCATTCTCTCTCTTTCTTTGGCCGGGTGGAATGCTATTTATTCACTGCTATCGCAGACTTGCTAGTTACTCTTTGCGTTCTTCTCCCGCGTATGCGGCTTCTCTACTCTATTGTCAGTAGTGTTCTCGCTCTTTGTCTTCTATTGTATATTCTCTTCGTCTATACTCATGCACTTTTGCTTTCTTGACTATCTCTTGCTTCTTCACCACCTTGATAGCTCGCGACATTTCTAGTAGTTGTGACTTGGTTGGGACCGCCATGTGTCATCATTTTACAACCCAACAAGCCATTCTTTATTCAAAATTCAAAATATTCAAAACAAGTTTTCAAAACAAGGGCACCAACAATTAGGCATTCGAAGACCTAATTAATGAAACCCTAGACCTAATGAGAATAAAAACCCTAAAATGAATCTTTGCCATCTATGAGACCCAAAAATGATCTGTAAATGATTTTAATGAATAGAAATAGGCCAGTGGGTAAAGGGCATGAGAGACATGAGTGACAAGCCCCTACGATCGGATGATCCATGCTCCTAATGGAATGCATTGATTGGACTGAGATGAGACACCTAATATGAAATGCAACAATATTATTTTGATCTCTGATGGAGGGATGAAGATACCGACACTAAAAAGGTATAGTATCTTAGGGTTTTTTATTTTGATTCACGTAGGGTTTTGTCTGGACCAGGAGGAGTCAAACAACTAGGGCAAGGAAATAAGGTCAAAATTTGCAGGGTGTTCTAAGGGGCAAGGTAGGTAGAAGGCTTTGACATTTAAAGGATGATTATGGTGATGTGAAGAGATTGGTGAGGAGTTAGGAAGAGCTTATAAGATGAATTCTTCCTAAATTGAAGAAATAGACAAATTATGAAAATTTTCCACATAGAGCATGAAAACATTAATTCTACCTTTCAACTTGAAATTAAGAATATCATAAACATGAAAATGGTTTATGAGATTACAATGCATTCATACAAATTATCACAAAGAAAAAAGTCGTGTCAAACCATTCATACCACATGGATCCCAAAAGAAATAGCTACAAATTTATCATTAATATCCAGCCAAACCTGATACAAAATTGTGTCCTTGAGATGCCAAAGCTCCAAGTGAGTCCAACCATTACAATGACTGAGTCAATACACTCATATGGACTTCAAAACCACTCTTTTCTAGCCTATAGGGAGTCGAATCCATGAGATAGGGATCGCTTTCACCTTCTCCCAAACAAGAATCTAAAGACTAGGAAAACTCAACAATTTGCCTCTAAAAGAGAGGAAACTTATTCATTTGACCTCTAGAGGACTTATCCGATCTATCTACCCTAGATAATAATAAAAACATGGCATTTACATTTATATTGACCTTTTACATTAATAAGTTCTCATTTCCCAAGATAAAAATTCAAAAAGTCAAAATTTGCTAAACATGATGAAAATGACATTTTCACGGCAAAAAACGGCGCCATGAGAGAAAAAATGGCTTCTCTTGCAAGCCACTTTTGGAGGCTTTCTGGTGTCCAAATCAGCTCCATGATAGCTCATTTGAAATCTCTCCGAGTCTAGTTTCCAAATATGCCTCCAGCTTCCAAAATGGTGTTAGAAAATTATATATTACGGAGCAATGCGAAACATAACATATGCGGAAAACATAAGCACACAAAACACATAAAACCGTGAGAGACACGTATATACGTGGTTCACCCGGTTTGGGATATTTCCACCCCCGAACAACCATTTCCTTCCTTTTTATTATCTAGAAAAATGAAGAGACACAACCTACAACGGATCCACTCGTAATATCCTTTGTTCTCTCTCACGAGTCTCCCTATATGTTTCTCGCTACGAGAATACACATACATTACACAAACACAATACAATACCCTCATACAAAGTGAGGGGTTCCCTTCTAGGGAAAAAAACCCTAAGCTAAACATAACTTCTACCATCGGATCATATGCCTAATGAACAGATCTCGGATTGACTAGAAATTACTATACTTTTACAAGAAAATTTTACATCTATTTTTTTAGCTTTGGCGTGACCGCCCCCGAAACCCCCACCGTGCTCCATAGATCGCGACACACCCGCCCCTAGACCCCCGAGAAGCTTTTAATTACGGGAAGAATTGCCGCCCCCATTAGGGTACGGGGGGTCCAACACCGTGATACAAAATAAACAAGATAATCGAGGCTCCACACCCAACAATCTCCCACTCTGGAGACCGATTAGACAGCAACTCCACTTCTACTTCATTTGTCGGACAATGAATCCTCTTTAGACACTGGCCGTTTCTCATCTTCATTTTCATCCTTGAAGATCAACTCGAAACTAAGCATAATATTAGTTTCTCCCCTGGTTACAACTTTTGTTAGCATATCCGTAGGATTCTCGCTATTGTGTATCTTTTCCAGCTTCAAAGCTGTCCATCTTCCAATACCGGCCGTATGAAATGGTACTTGAGCTATATGTGTTTAGTCCTCGGAATGAAATGATGAGTTACTTTGCAAGATGAATGGAACTTTCAGCTATCACTATATAATGTTCCCATATCATGCTTCTTACCCAATTCATCCATAAACCTTTGTAACCAAATCATTTCCTTACTAGCCTCCCGTCAGCAGCAACATACTCACCTTTCTTGTTGTTGAAAGTGCAACAACACTTTGGATTTTTGAAACCCAGCCGAAAGTTGTTCCACCTATAGTAAATACATATCCTATAGTGCTCCTCATGTTATCTTTGTAACTGACATGTACTGCATCAACATATCCCCAGTAGAGCAATGTTTGAACCACCAAAGCATAATGCTTCGATTTGTGGTACCTCTCAAATATATGAGAATCCATTTTACTACCATCCAATGTTTTTTTCTCGGATTGCTCATGTGCCTTCTTACAACTCCCACTACATGTGCAATATTAGGCCTTGATGTAGACCATTGCATACATTAAGCTTCCAGCTGGCCGATGCATATGGAACTTTAGACATACAGATTCATTTCTTCTTGGGTCTTGGGGCACATCTCCTTACTAAGTTTGAAATGGCTAGCAAAAGGTGTACTAACTAGTTTTGCATTTCGCATATTAAATATTTTAAACACCTTTTGTATGTACTCATTCCGAGAGCAGTGTTAATTTGTGAATTTTCCTATCTCTAGTTATTCTCATACCAAGGATTTGTTTCAGTGACCTCCCAAATCCTTCATTGCAAAATAATTTGCCACTTTTATTTTGAGCACATTTATTTCCTCCATGTTAGACCTCGCAACAAGCATGTCATCTACATACAATAACAATATAATATAGCTTCCATCATTTTTCTTTTTCATATAAACACAATGATTAGAGTGACATCTAGTATAAACTTGTTCGGACATAAAATGGTCAAATTTGAGATACTACTACCTTAGAGCTCTGTTTTAAGCCATACAAGCTCTTCTTTAGCTCTGCATACTAATTTTTCCTTCCCTTTTACCTCATATCCTTCTCAGTTGCTACATATAGATCTCTTCCTCCAAATATCCATGGAGAAATGTTGTCTTTACAACTAATTGTTCAAGATGTAAATCTTCCCATCGCTAGAAGACTTAAAATAGTTCAGGTTGAAGTAAACTTAACAACGGGAGAATATTTCATCAAAATCAATACCTTTCTTTTGTAGAAACCCCTTCACCACAAGTCTAGCTTTGTACCTCTCGTTTTCCTCCATATTCTTCCTTCAACACTCGTAAACCCATTTATTCTGCCATGTAGTTTTACTGCAGAAACCTGACTAAGTCCAAATTTTGGTTATGCATTAAGCGAGTCCATCTATTCTTCCATGGATAGCTCCCACTTCTTCCTGGTTTCAACTCTGAATTGCTTCTTCATAACATTCGGGTTCACCATAATTAGTCAACAATAAATAATATAATGAACGAGAGTATCGTTTAGGGGGTCTACTTATCCTGGTAGATCTTCTAACACCACTTTCGTGTGTTTGAGGTGCTCGTTGCTGTTGTGGTGGTTGCTATTGTTGTGGCTATTGATTATTATTATTTTAAGGCACCTTTACTTTTCTTTGATCTCATCAAGAATCGTGTATTATTTGTTTTCATTTTCCATTTTCTTTTCTCGCAGTCGATTCTTTTACAAGACCTTTTCATTGAATATTACATCTCTACGATCCTAATTATTTTTTTATTTTCATAATAATATAAGCAATAACTAAAATCATTAACACCATATCCAATAAAGGTACATTTATTTGATTTTGCCTCAAGCTTTGTTATGTTTTCTTTATTAATATGGACAAAGGCCTCACAACCAAAAGGCTTTAAAAAAGAGTAGTTTACCTTTTTACTTGTCCATGCTTCCTCTAGAATACCACCATCCAAGGAACTTGAAGGCCCTCTGTTTATTAGATAAACAACTGTGTCTATAGCATCTTCCCAAAATTGTAAAGGAAATCTCGCATGCAATCTCATGCACCACTGCACGCTCCATGATTATTTTGTTCATCCTTCCAGACACACCATTTTATTGTGGTATTCTTGGAACTATCTTCTCTTTACGAATTCCATGCTACGAAGAGTACCTATCAAGCTCTTTGCTTGCAATATTCACCTCCATTGTTTGATCTCGAGACACTTTAACTTCTTTCTTGTCTCAATCTCAACCAAATATTTCCATTTCTTGAAAGTATCAAATACATTAGATTTATTCGCAATACTAATAAATACAAGTTTTTCTAGTTGCATCATCAATAAAAGTAACATAATAATGAGAGCCACTAAGATATGATACACTGAGCGGGTCCCCATACATCCGTATGCACAAGCTCTAATTTTCGCTCTTCTTTTCTTTCCCAACTCTAATAAATCGACTCTCTTTTGTTTTGCATAAATACAATTCTCATAGAATCCAAATCAACATTCTTCAAACTTGGCAACAAATTTCTTGATCGAATAATCTTCATCCCCTTCTCACTCATGTGTTACGAGCCTATGATGCCATAACGCTACATCTACACCTTTGGAAGTTAAAGCATTAACATAGTTAGAAATACCATTGCATAAATACAATGTACCAACCTTTTCGCCTTTTGGTATTACGGGGCTCCTTTGGTGACCTTCCAAGTTTTATCTGTGAAAGTTGTCACACAACCTTTACCGCCTAATTGCCACTATTGAAATCGAGATTTCTCTTTTAGATCCGGAACATGCCTTACCTCCTTTAATAGCCATTGGTTTCCATTCTGTTTCGTTTTACAAGAACCTTACCCTTTCAACAATTTTACAGGGGTTTATCATCACCCAAATGGACTTGTCAAAAATCTCCTTGAACATAGCCATGAAAATCTTTCTTATCGAGTTGTGGCATGGAGGAGGCCCGAATCTACTACCCAAGAATCGGTAATGTTTTCGAAAGAAAGAATCAAAGCATATTGTAACACATAACTGTCACATTTGCTTCATGATTGTTTTCTTGCTCATGCGTCTCCTTTTCCCTTCGAGATCTACAGGTGTTTATTCACGTGTCCTTTCTTTCCACATTTCCAGCACACTATCCCCAATCTAGACTTGGATCTTCCTTTCCTTGATTTAATGCGATGTCCCAAGCTCTTTCCTTTTTCCATATTCTTCCTCTAGACTCTGCACTCAAAGCATTACCCGATGTCTCACTGGGAGCTTTTTCCTGTCGCATTTCCTGCAAGGATAGCATCGACAACATCATCAAACTTTAAAATACTAGATCTAGAGATAGAGTTACTAATGGCCATAACTAAACCATTCTAGCTTTCGAGCAATGAGCACAGAAATAAAAGAGCCCTAACTTCATCATAAACGTTTACTCCCTACGTAACTTAACCGACTAGTAACTATATTAAAATCATTTAAATGGTCTGCAATAGATCCACCTTCCAACATCTTCATATTAAATAAATGTTTCATAATAAATACCTTGTTTGAGGCCGAGGGTTTTTCTTATAATTTCACCAATGCCTTAATCAAACCCCTCTCATTGTTGTTTCCTTCGAAATATTGAAGGCTATCGATGCCGCGAGGCACAATCTGTACTATTATGAGTGCCTTTCTATCGATAATCTCCAATTCTGCGTCGTCATAGCCGTTGGCTTCTTTGTTTTTCCGCTCAATGGTAGATACAGGTCTTTACGGTAAAAATAATATTCCATATGCATCTTCCACAGTGGAAGTTTTGGCCATTAAATTTCTCAACCCTAAACTTACCATCTTCGTTTGCCTTGCTCTCCCTCGAATGAGGAACCCTTCTTTCTCGCATGTTTATTAGCCAAATAGACCTTTGCCTCGGATACCGCTTGTTAGAAAATTATATATTACGTAGAAATGTGAAACATAAAATATGCGGGAAAAATAAGCACACCAAACACATAAAACCGGGAGAGACACGACCTATATGTGGTTCACCGGTTTTGGGCTACGTCCACTGAGACAGACAGGTCCTTCCTTTTTATTATCTAGCAAAATGAAGAGACAAAACCTACGACAGATCCGCGCTATAATATCCTCTATTCTCTCTCACAATCTCAGTATCTATTTCCCGCTCCGAGAATACACATACATTACATAGCGCAATACAATACTCTCATACAAAATGAGGGGCTCCCTTCTAGGGAAAAAAAAACCTAAGCTAAACATAACTTCTACCGTTAGATCATATGCCCTAATGACGTACCCATATTGACTTGAAATTACTATACTTTTACAAAGAAATTTTACATTTTTTTTAAGCTTCGAGAGCGTTGTCCCCCGAAACCCCCCGCCAGAGGGGGGCTCCATAAAGTCACAACCACCCCCCACGAGACCCCCTAGCAAAGCGTTTAATTATAGGGGGCGTCGCCGCTTCATTAAGGTACATGGGTTCAACGTTGTGATACAAAATAAACTAGATAATTATGCTCCACACCCAACAAATGGTACCCATATGCCCTATAAAACATCATTTCTCCCAAGACTTTGGTAAAATCACAATGCCAAGGTCAAAAGGAGACATAAGCATAAAAAATTGGTGGTTTTTTGCGCTTTTGAGGGACTAGTTCTCCTCCAAATTTTCTAAAATTTGCTGAGGGTTGATGTCCCGATCATTTTGAACATGATGGTGGTGACCATTTTTTCATTGGAGGCTCCAAGAAATATCGCGAGCGCCAAGAGCGTCGCTTTTTTGACACATTTTTTGTGTGCCTAAATTGCCTAAAAAACCAAAATTCCACTAAAGTGCCAAATGTGCCAAAACTTGCCAAAGATTCTCGAGGTCACTTTCCGATCAAGGGCTTGAGGCATGAAGAGACACTTCAACAAGTATTTCTAACCTCTCCTTCCCCTTTTGTTCATCATGCTTTGAATTTTTGCATGGGCTCTTTTAAGCTTGGCCCTTGCAATTTTTTTCTCATGGCATAATCTTTTGCCATTTTCCTTTCAATATCATTGTCTCTTTTGGCCTACTCTAGAAATATCTCCAAATAAAATCTAATGTTCCCAAATTTTCACATAGCAATTTGGAACATTAGATTTTTCTACTTTCACCTAGGAGAGGAATAAATGGGTAAGGGAGGCCGTGAACAATAAAATATGAATAATTTCCACCTTAATAAGGAATTGGATCACTTCAGAGCTGAACTTTACACTTGCAAGTGTGAACAGAGGCAAAATAGATGAGGAAATAGTCAAGTTTGACTAAGTCAACATGCATTCTTGAGGAGGAAGAGATCACCTAAGTAAACCGAGCTCAATGTGAACAAGGATCAACCTAAGACACACATATGTAAACTAGATTGAAAATCCTTAGTGTGAAAGAGGCATTGGAGGTGGATTAGTTGACCAAGTCAACAACGTACGCCACAAGAGGAGGGAAGCAAGCTAGGGCAACGTAGTTTTGAAAGAGGAAGCTTCATGAAGAAGTCACCTCAACATTGTGTGGGTCCGGGGTGAGGAGTCTCACCAAAGATAAAAGGAAGGCATATCATCAAAGGAGATTAATTCATGTATTTAGCTATTTTTGTCTTGAGACCACTTGCATGCTTCGAGCTATTTAGTCTGGGTTGCTCGTAATCTTTTAGTGCAAAAGGAATTCCGTCTTGAGAATTCCATCTTCTCTTTGGATAATATTGTTTAAGGGATCAAAAGGGGGAGTTATTTTAGCTTCATTTATATATTTTTCTTGAGGCCATTCCTTCACATTCAGCCACGACACAATCTACTTCATAAAGCGCATCTTTGATGCGAGGAGTATGACTAGACGAGTGTTGCACCCTTTGATTTTGTGCTCATCTTGTAAGAGGAGGTGCTTATTTCCCTCCGGGAGTTTGTTAGAGAGTTCATGGGCCATATTTATGTATTATTCATCTCTCGATATGTTATATTCGGTCATTTTTTAATGCATAGTTGATGTAGATTTGCATTATTTTTCACGAGTCCTACCTTTGTACAAGCATTTTACTTAAATCTTGCCAGGGAGCCTTGTTTTCTATTGTATAAGTGATTAAACCTAGATTTCTTTGCTATGTGATTAATATAAGTTGTATATAAGACCTATTTCTTCATTTTCTATAGAAAACCTTATGGGAATTATGCTCTCACTATATTCATAAATTTCTGTTTAGTAAAGTCATCGGAAATCGGTGTTTTCTAGCCTAGTCAAGAAAGGAGGAGTTGTTTAATATATCTAGAAGCATTATTTTGAGCTTAAATTAGGATAATAGGTCCCTCGTGACCTAGGCTATCATATCCAACCATTTCCTGCTTATTTTCACGCTCATTTATGAAAACAACCTTTTTAGGGCATAAAACACCCCTTTTTCCCCACTTTTCGGATCATGAAACGCAGATACCAGCTTGTTGTGTAGCTAAAAATGATTTTTTATGTATTTATTATGCATATTTTAAGGTTATTCATCATAATAGGACTATTATACAGACTTATTCATTGTTGAGTTCCGATTTGGAACATTTCGGTGAGTATCAAAGCCGTCATCTTGGCTCACCATGGATTTGAGATCCAATCGAAGATAAGAAGAATAGAAGAAAAAAAATTATGGAGAGGATGAGTTTACTCTCATCCATTTTTAGATCCAAGAATAAAGAATAAGAGAAATGCATTGGAACTCCAAGAGGGTTTCAAGGAGGAGAGAGTTGCGATGAGACCTCTAGAAGGTTTCAAGAAGAAGAAGAAGATGCATGCACTTCCTATTCTCATAGAGGAATTTAAGAGCAAGGAGACCATGTAGAGCTTGAAATATTGAGTGGGTATTTGGTAGAATACAAATGCCAACCTAGGGCTTCCAAAGAGACCCTATATTTTCCTCGATTTTTTCAATTGAGAGAAGAAAGAAGATCTTACAAAAAAATGAGAAATCAAATGCAATAGGTTCCTATTGTCTACATTTGATGGGTCAACTACATCTAGAGCTTGGGAAGAAAGCTTAAGACATTCTTCCTACTTCATCAAATGGTAGAGAAGGAGGCAGTAGGGAAGTTGCAGTAGCTGCATATGGAGGGTGAAGCCAACGCTTGATGGTGCAATCACTTAAGCCATACAAGAGTGACTTCCTTTTCACGAGTTCACTCAAGAGCTGATCAGAACTTTTGATAAAGAGATATCGAGAGGAGAGAGGGTCCACACCACCATGGGAAGAGACAAGTACCAGCGTTGTCACGACCTTGGAAGAGCAAACTTTCTACATCGCAGCTTGGGGCAGCCATTACATTAGAAGGAGGAGCCTTTGTAGCTCTACAAGAGGTTCCCACATCTCACCAAGGTATGGGAATATTTCCGGTTTTACTTATTACGAGCAAATCTTTCTAAAATTTGTGGAAATATGTTTTCATATGGCCCGAGATCAAACATTGTTGTCGGGGTAGAGCAACACTATTGCACTCGCTATGCGGACTTGAATGTTTCAAGAAACAAGTGAACCATCATCCTCTTGGACCCTTGTTGAGTTGGACTCAACCCTTGAGGTTGAAGTGTGTTCTTTTGGGGGAGTCATGATCATTCTTAAGTCGGGATATGAGACGAGCTTGTACACCATGGAGGAGTTATACAAAGCTATCAAGAGATGGCGATGAAAGAGGGTTTTGCCTTCTTCACATTTGGATCCTTATGGATTCAAGATGATTGTAGAAATGATATCTTCTCTAAGAGATCTCCAAGGAGATGCCTTTCGACGACTTCATGAGAGGAAAAGAAAAGAAACGAGCTTTGTGGAGGATGGTAGATGTCATTGGAGAAATACCAAGATGCGAGAATGATGAGAAGCATCCACAAGGAGTTGAGTGGATGTGGATGGGAGGCAAGAGGCTTTGTAAACCACTTGCAAGTCTATGACATCTGGGAAGCAAGAGGCAATGTTGCATTGGCTACTCTTGAGAGAGTTTGGTCAACCTATGACATGTCCTTTTCCATGGGGTGAGAAGAGGAAGGAAGATTGGCGAGATACTTTCATCATGGGGTATCAAGGAGTGTGGATGCATCATTATGATATGGTCATTTTTTTTCACTGCATCAGTTGTATGATGGAGGTATGATGAGGCAGACAAAGTCATTTGTTGCTTTGAAGGATTGGGAGAGAGCAAGGGCAGATTTTCTCTCACACTTGGTGTTAGACTTCTATACCAATAGGTGTCATTTTTTTCATGATTGTCTTGATTGAACTATGAAATATGTTCAAACCTTTTTCTTGAGCAAAGGTGTTCCATATTCTTGAAAAGCCAAAAAATCAAAAAATTTAAAAAATGTAAAGAGGGTATACCCTAAAAGAAAAATCGAAGGGTAAGAAAAATAAATTGGTCAAAAAAGTGAAAGAAATGAACCCCAAACAAAATTATACCGAGGAAAGTGTGCAAATCGAAGTGCCACTACTATTTCATGTTCTGTAATAAAGCAATTGTGTGCAGCTTGTCAAACTTTTGACACAATTTGTGAAGATTCAAACTGTTTAAACTTGACTCATTCATTTTTCAATTTCATGTTGTAGGATAGAGAATAAATATCTGACCAAATAGTTTAATCTTGGCAGATAAGTAGATAGGTAGAGTTAATAAAAGGTGCTCAACAGTTTAATCTGAGCCCTTGGATGTAATAAGGGTAGAATTAGATAGATTTACCATGTAAAAGAAAAGAAGATTGATAAGGGTTTGCAAGTCCAAATGCACCCTAATAAAGAAGAGAAAATGGTAGTGTAAAGTAGATAGGATAGGTAGATGGTGTTGCCCAAGTTTCATGTGATGAATGATGGTGCTAAATGTGTTTAATCTTTTACTTTCATCACAAATATTGATGCAGGAAATGCACTGGAAAATTCACAGAAAGCAAAGTCAAAATCATTAACTTCCCACATCATTTTCTCCCTAAGATTTTTACTAATTTCCCCAAAGTGCTAAGGTTTTTGGAGATTAAAGGGGCTCAAGGCATTTCCTTGACTTTTGGAGGGATCAGACCCTCGGCCTAATGATTAAAAAGACCTAAGTACTTGAAGTTATTTATCATTATAATCATTCACTTTTAACCTTTTCCTAAGTAAAATCTATTTTTACTTAGGAAAATCATGCAAATTTCCATAATAAACCCTCAAAATCACTTGCTATTCTATGTTTAAGTGTTGAAATTGAGATGATGTAATTTATTTCAAAGATCTTCACTTTCTTAGTTGTGTAAAGTATTTTGAGTTTTCCTTGTCCCTTTATCATATTAACATCTGATTTATTTATTAATTCCTTATTGAAATACCTTATCCTATTATCTATAATTCCCTTTTACAATAATATCCCAAAAAACCCATTTATTCTAAGTTTTGGCCAAATTTTATTTGATCCCTTTTAAAATAAAAATCCCACAATAAAAACCCTTTGGCTAAAATATACCCATATAAAATATTCCCTACCCCTATGGTTAATAAATCACATTTATTTATTACCATATATTAAAAATATATGAAAAAGGTTTAAAAATGTGTTTTATATGTTTAAAACGGAAAAATAAATAAACCCGAAGTTTTAATTTAAACTAAAACTTCGAAAATCCCCCGAGCCTTTGTGACCCATCCCCTTAGTATTTCAATTCCACCCGACACCCTAACCATAGTTAAAATTCCCTAACCCTGCCGCAACCAGATTAAACAATGGGATTAATTAATCACCCGAATTAATTAATAACCAGTTTTCCACCAGTCAAATGCCTCCCGGGATATTTAATTAAAGTTAATCATTTTAAAACCCCGTCGGGCCCACACATTAAAACCCCCGCCAGCTTCACGTCTTTTCCACCGTTAGATCACCCCTCTGAAGATCTACGATCCACAACAATTCCGCTGACCGTCTCATGTTCGAAGGTTAACGCATGGGATGGCAGTGGTTTTGGAATAGTGCTCTGACCACGTGTCGATCGCTTAATGGAATCGCTGTCTCCCCGCTAAATACCGCCGTCTCCCGAAAGCGGTGCGGAAATTACCGCTTACCGCCCAGTCCCAGTGACGTGTACTCCCGTACCAAATGACGTCATCCTCGGAAAAATAAACATCCTCATTGACTTTGTAAATAAAACAAAAGAGCGTGTATTTTCTGTCATTTTCACTGTTGAAAGTGACCGCGTCCTCCACTGAAGAATTCGAAAATTCCACTGTTTAAGCCGTCATCAACCAAAATTACGGAACGCCATTGTTATACCAGTTCCTGACAATCATTCGCCATTGACCAGTACCTGTAAATTTCGACTTTCTCCGTCAAACATGTATTTATTCGATTTCTTGCTGGAACTCTTATAAAAATCCACTTTCCTGTGTTAAAAATTCACGCCAGAGTCTAAAAAAAGGTTAATATCGGTCTATTCTAGTTCCTGCAAGTAAAATCAAAGCTCCCAGAAATCAAAATTGCGCCCGGTCTGTGAAAAAACCCCGAAACTTCCATTTTGAATACACAAGAACCAAAATGGAAGCTCCGGTAGCCCTGAATGTAACCCCATTAAATGCCCCTCACAGAGAGTTAGAATACTTCACATTAGTGGATAAAGACTTTCAAATTAAAGACTTAGTTTTCGATGAAAGTCCCCTTCGAAGTTATTGTCGCTGCAGAGATGATTATTCGAAAGGTTTGGATGTCATTGGGTTGTGGGAATCCAATTTCCCGAGATATCTCATCCCCTCAGTCCGTATTTTCCCAGAAATTATCCACTACTGTCACTCCAACTATGATCCAACTCAAAGGGCAGTGTTGTCTCCTGACCAGAGTATCCTTTTCCCCATCACTCCTCAAGTTATCAATACAATGCTCCATTTTGAACCTGATCAAGATCTTATTCCCTTGTCCATGGAAGAACTACTTGAAAAGTCTACCCAATTGTCCCCAGAAAAATTGAAATGCATTTGCCAGACTTTTATGTTACCTGAACATCAACCTAAGGGACCTCCTCCCTATGGTTTTGCTTATTTTACTAATTTAGGCAAGCTCATCCTGAATATGATATCCTTTGTCATGGGTTTCAATACAAGTGAGTATGTTGATGAAATAACCCCGGTATTGCTGTCTATTTTTACTCCTGGGCAACCTCCTGCAGTGAAATATGACTTTGCATCTTTCATTGCCAATAAAATCCATGACCAGTTCATGAGGCTAGATAATGAGAAAGTGTTTAAATATTCCTCAGTCATTTACCATCTCATCATCTATTATCAATCAGAGAAGTTCCCTTTTCCTATTAAAAATCTTGATGCCAAGGGAAACCCTAGATCTGTTATATTCTAGTCTGCCATAACTCACTCTTCCTATAATTCTCCCTATTCTTATGCTGAGTTCATCGATCTTTTTGTATATCCTGCAACTACCTTGTTGACAGGAATTCCTCCTCCAAGGCTCAGTAATGAGATTAAGAAGACTTTGCAGCTTTCAAGGACATATAAATTTGGGGACTGGTATTTATACCAAAATCATTCAGTCATCAGAATATATGGATGTGAATTATGTCCATTTAAGTTGCCAAAATATGTGCCTATGAGACTTTTTTCCTTAGAATATTTTAGGCAAATGAATAATTCTGATGTTATTCATTTTTGTAATGTTAAGAAGAAAGCACAGCTCAGAATCAAAAGTCAGTTAGGTCCCTTTATATGCAACTCTAGGGATGCTGAACATGAAGCAGAAAATATATTGCAAAACCATTTCAAGTTACAAAAGAGTTTCCATTGGATTCCTTATGATCCATTTAGTTTTATCTGTGACAAAAGAATGAAGAACAAATCATCACCCTACTTTCACCACAGGATTCCAGAAATAGAACAATATGCTAATCAAGATGAGTGGGTGGAAGGAACACTAGTTGAGCAAGATAGTGAAGAAGACAATATAAACAAAATTATGAAAGATCTTGAGAAAAAGTTTGACCTAGAATCTTTTGGTCAAGTGCAGGTACCTCATATTGGCACTTCTTCAGCAAGAAATCTTCAACAGGGATTACAGGTAGATAGTCCATCAATTGTAGTAGAGTCTAAAGGCAAAGGGAAAGAACCTGAAATACAGGTCATTGAAACTTTTATCATGGAAGAGAAACCTCAAACCTCCAGGGCACCAGATCAAACACAGGTTTCTCCCACTCAAATAAATCATCCTGAAGTTTCAGAATTTCAAACTCCATCTAATATGGAAATAGGCAAGAAAATACAGGTTCCAGATACTATTCCTCCCAAAGAATCCTCAGAGCTACATCAGGCTAAGAAGCAGAAACTAAATCCACTTCCAGAAGTGGAATCTATAGATGAAATAATTGATGATGAAAGAGAAGATAGTCAACTAACTGGCACAGTTAGTAAAACACACACAGGCCACAAAGGAAAATAATTGCAAAGACAGTTGAGTACTGAAGTATCTTCCTTTAAATATCCAAAAACAGATACAGGTGATATAAAGAGAACTTTTATTAATATAAAAGCAAAGAATGATCCATTGAGAATGCAGGTATATGATCAGTATCTGAGAATGGCTCCACACAATCAGGAAAGATTAATGTCAGCATTTGACATTCAACAAGGCAAAATGATGATGAGCCATTTCAAATCCAAGGTGCCAAAACCCATGACAGCATCTGATTATATTAGGACCAATTTTGAGGTCCTGGAAAAAGACATTCATCCCTTGGACCAGATAGAATTGCATAAAAAAACTGGGGAAATGGTATATTCCACCCTTACTGATAAGGCCATGGCAGCCCTTAGGCTGCAAAATTCTTTAAATAATACAAACACCCAGTTGCAAATTGAGAAGGCTTCTTCTCAGGCAAAAGATAACAGAATAAAGTCTCTGGAAGACATAATCATCAGTTTGGGTCACAATCCCAAAGATATCAAAAGCATTGAAACACTAATTAAAAAGAAAGATGATGATATTGCTGCACTGAGAAAGCAGCTAAAATTGCCAGCCTCAAGGCATCCCCAGACTCAAGAAGTTTTGAAGGAAAATTCGCAGGAAGAAATGATGGAATTGCTCTTGAAAATGACTGAGCAACTGAGTGAAACAGAGAAAGAATTGGAACAGGCATTAAAAGAAAAACAGGCTATCATGCAAACATCTACAACAGAGATCACTACAGGTACTACAACAGCAGATCAACAAACAGAGTCATCACAGGTAAACACTTCCAGTTTAAGTTCTGATGAATTGGTAAAGCAAATGGAAATTTTAAAACTCAGAGTCACAGAACTTCAAACCACAAAATTGCAGTTAGAAAATCTGGAGCAAAAATATGATATGTCTAAAAATACTGTTGCTGATAATACTAGGGAAATCAAAAGACTGAAAAAATTGGTTAAGGCTTTAGAAAGAGATCTTTCATTAGAAAAGCGTTTGAGAGAAATAAACGAAATTCTTTGGGATAATATAGTTGAGTCAATAAGGAGTGTTTGGTCATTTATTCAAACAATCTTTGAACAAAATGATTTTATCAAAGTAGCTCAGGAATAAATAGACAAAACAAGAGATGAATTAAGGGGCAGACCTGAGCAAGCCAATCAACTTATACAATTTTTGAACACCCAGACCAGGCAACAACTTGCAGAGCTTGGAATTGATGACAGGACAGGTACTATTCTAGAAATAAAAAGAGTTTTTACCAAAAGAACTCTTATGCAAAATTTGGAAAGGAAATGCTCAGATATTCTGGAAGAAATTAATGCTTTCAAAGGAAAATTTCAGGTTTTATTAGACAATGGGTTACCCAGTCCTATGCTCTCAGAGGACAAGATAATGGACCTGGAAACCTATGTTAATAAAATAGGTATACATGCTCATAACACAATTTCTCATTCTATCAGTTTGTCAGAAGCAACATTGCCAACAGGAAGGAATCTCTACGACAGGTTAAAAGATTTGTTTCATCTTGAGTATGAAATAAGGTATTTATTCCCAAGCAGGCCTACTTTCTTCAGGTACACAGAGGCCGATGAAACATTAAGAAAACTTAAAAGAACCATAATAGCAGAAGATCAATGGTGCGAAGACTTATTGGAATTTTTGTGAAATTTATCTTCAGGTAGAGAATGTTGTCTTTTTACTATCATGTAAAGGATAAATAATGAACACAGATTAAAGAGTATCAGTTAGGCAGTTGAAAGAGTATCAGTAAAAACAAAGAGTATCAGACAAGCAAGGCAGTAAGAAAGAATTACTCAAAAGGACAGCATCGAGCCCTATTGTTGGACCTGCCTCCAGCACATCCACAAAGGGAGGAAACAGCACACCAGCAGTTACTTTTGTCCTATCTACGAGACCATCTGTCTCCTTTTTATTGCAACTTATTCATTAGTTACCCTAGTTTATTTGCTAGGTTAGTGTGAGATATTTTCAATCATTTTTTGTATAAATAAACCCTCAAAGAAAGTATTGAGGGTGGATTCTACTACTTCGCTGTGACATTGATGTTTTTGGAATAAAAGCGTTTTGGAGAAATTTATTTGTGGCTTGCTGGATGACAATTTGAAGCTCAGGACTTTTTGCAGGATTCATGTGTCTGACTGCAGTTCAATAAGTCTTTCTATCCTATGTCTTAAGTTTTATATTTGTTTATAATATCATTGTGTCCATTTCTGAATAATTGACATAAAAGAATAACTCAGAACATGTTGAAAGATTCTTAACTGCCTTTCATCCCTTCAAACCCATTCCATCCACTTTAAATTTTAAGGATTGTTCTCTGTTTGGCTATCTTGCCTTGCAAAGCCATCTTGTGTGTAGAATAGAAATCCAGTAAAGCCATCCTTTGACTCCATAGCCCAATGGCCTAAAAATATTCAACCTTGTCCTTAGTTGGCGAATTCCACCATTTTCAAACAAACTCTTGGATTTATAACTAGCCTAAAAATTTCTAAGAACAAAGATAAATTATAAAGAGAGAGCCCTCTCTGGATGCAGATTGGCTAGATTCTGCATCTAAAGGTTGGTTTGTGGTTACCTCGGGTATACTTTCCTTTTCCACAACTTCAAGGAAAACCTGAGTGATAACATAGTAAGCCATCCTTTGACTCCATAGCCCAATGGCCTGAAAATATTCAACCTTGCCCTTAGTTGGCGAATTCCACCATTTTCAAACAAACTCTTGGATTTATAACTAGCCTAAAAATTTCTAGGAACAAAGATAAATTATAAAGAGAGAGCCCTCTCTAAATGCAGATTGGCTAGATTCTGCATCTGAAGGTTGGTTTGTGGTTACCTCGGGTATACTTTCCTTTTCCACAACTTCAAGGAAAACCTGAGTGATAACATAGTGGCGACTCCACTGGGGAACTGAATCAATTTTATTATTAATATTGTTCACTTATAAGCTATAGACAGAGTCTGAAGATCAGCCAGGTAGCCTTTGAAATGCTTTTGCCCTGCAACTGCATAGTAAATAAATGCTGCTTCAGTCTATCTCTGATTTAGCTTATACACTGAACCTTAGTTTCAAATGTTTAATCAGACTCTCTAGTTCAATAAATCTTTGAGAAAATTTTAATCAGAAATCATTATTTCTTGAAGAATTTGTAGAAGTTGTACTTTCATTTCAAATAAAACCAAAAATCCAAAAAGATAAAGTCTAGGAAAACTGGCTTCAGAAAGGATTCGTCATACCAGGTCAAATCCTGACCCTAATCCACCACCGATATTTGAAAATCCAAATCTGATTCCTAGGATTCTTAGAAGACAAGGAAGTCAAGAAAGTTCTGAAAGAGGAAGTCAAGAGAGTTCTGGAAGTTCCAGACCTCTTTCTAGATCTGCATCCTGTCCTGTGAAGATTATATATGTTGATGAAATTCCTTTTGATGAGCGATTTGAAACATCCTTATTTGTAAATTTTCTGAAACTGAATTATCAAGATTAGTTCCAGATCCATTGTTTTTTGAAGATCTGCAATTCAGATTTGTTTCATATCACCTTGACAGACATTTTCAAAACTCCATTTCATCTGAACAGACCTTTGAAGAAAGTTCAAATGTTTCTGTAATTACTGAAGCTTCCCCAAGTTCAATTACTTTTCCTCAAGCTTTTCAAACACCAGTCACCCCTTCTACTCCTCCACCCAGATCACCACCACCTATTATTCCATTACACCTTCCAATGGCCAATAGATATGCTCCATTACAGTTACCAGCCAACCCTGTTGCTTTGCCCCAAGATTATCAAAGTAAGATCACACCTTTTGATGGCTCAAGTACTTACACAGCTCAACAACATACCAAAAGGATGACTGATTACTTTGAATTCTATGAAATTGACACTGATGATGTCCGAATGAGAATCTTTGTTCAGAGTCTTACTGGGGAAGTTAGGACATGGTTTAGGGCCCTTGCTCCAAATAGTATTGCTGATTTACCAGCTTTGTATAGGTCATTTTTGAATAGATGGGAGAAAAAGAAAGACCCTCTTCAGATCCTATCAGAATTTGAAAAATTAAGGAGAAGACCTAATGAAACAGTGCAAGATTACATAATAAGATTCAACGAAGCATATAACGCTATTCCCCAGAACCTCAGACCCCCTCCTGACTCAGTATTCGTTAAATTCCCGAATGGTTTTGACTCTGACATAGCCTATTCACTCAGGGAAAGAGCCCCCCAAACCCTAGAGGAAATGCAAAGCATAGTGGTTAGTGTGGAAGAAAACCTTATAGAAAAACGAGCCAGAGCTAGGGCTGAAAGAAGAATGCCTATGACTGAAGAACCTTCAGCTTTTGAAAGAAAGCTGGATGCAATCATCAAAGGTATGGAAATATTAGGAGACAGAGTGGAGACAATCAAAAGAAAGTCTACTAGTGATAATCAAAATGTTGTGAGAAACCCAAACTTTAGAAGAAATCAGAACCAAAATATTGGGAAGAATTTCCCTGACCAAAATATCAGGCCACCTTTCCAAGAAAATTTTGTTGAAGGTTTAACTTATGAAGAACCTACTGAGAATGTTGAAATAAATAATGTAACTGAGGATGAAAATAAACCAGAAGTTTTCCTATCTCAGGATGATCAAGAGAATCATACCCTTGAAACATTTCAAACTCATTCAGGAGAGACTTTTGATTTCAAAGAAGGCTATGACACAACGATCTATGAGGTTCATAAACAGTATAATTTGAGAAGCAGACAGATTGATGTGCTAGAGAATAGCAAACAGAAAGCTGTAAAACAAAATGTCAAAGGTAAAATCCCTCCTGTACAAAATATTCCCCCTGTACAAATTCTGTCTAAGACAACTCCTAACCCCTCAAATCCAATAATTGAAGATGTGTCTGATAACCAACCAAACAATAAACAAGAATCTAATACTTTTCCTCCTGTAGGAAACGTAGAAGAAACAGTAGAAGTTAGTTCAGAAACACCTTCAAATCAAAATTCCACTCATGAAAAAGAGAAAAACGTTGAAGACCCAAAAAATAGAGAAAACCCAACTGTCCAGAACACTAGAGCTCAAACAGAAAAACCTTTCAATCTAGAGGCTGAAATAGGCAAGCTAAAGATAGTTGTTCCTTTATCAGAATTGGCTAAACATGATATCTATAGAAGCCAAATCAGCAAAACTCTTAACATTAACATTACTGGGATGGATGATTCAGTGAATATTCTTGATGATCAACCCAAACTACTTTTTGGCCCAGAGGTAAACGGCAAACCAGAAAGTGGAGGAACTCCTCCATTTTATGTGAGCCTGAACGTTCATGACAAAATACTCCACAATGCTATGCTTGATTCTGGAGCATCCCACAATTTGATGCCAAAAGCTGTGATGGAAAGATTAAATTTAGACATTACCAGACCGTATAAAGATTTGTTTTCTTTTGATTCTAGTCAAGCAAGATGTTTAGGTTTGATTAAATATTTGTGTGTTACTTTGGTGCAATACCCTGCGAAGTCTATTCTGATGGATATAGTAGTGGCTGATATTCCTCCTAAATATGGTATGTTGCTTTCTAGATCCTGGGGTGCTAAACTTGGAGGATCTATTCAACTAGACATGTCATATGCCACTATTTCAGTATTTGGTCAACCTAAAATATTATATAGAGAAACCTTGATGAAGTACTTGGTGAGTAGCCTTGAGAAGCCTGAAAACTTCCCTGTATATTCAGTACATTCTGATATGGATTCTTTCATCCTTTATAATGCTGAAATGGACCTTCCTACTGAGCTAGAAGCACCTGAAATAGAAACTACAAATAAATCCACTGTTCAGATCGAAGAGATTTCAGAAAACCAAGAAACACCAGACAACCAAGAAATACCAGAAAAAGCTAAACAACTAGCTCTTGTTAAGAAACATGTTAAAACAGTTGATGAAGATTATGAACATGAAATTCTGTGGCATTTAGAATTTGATGGCTCAGTAAACAAGTTAGGAGCAGGGGCTGGAATTTGGTTACATAATGTTGAAAATGATCATGCTGAAGGTCATTCTTATAGATTGAATTTTAAATGCACTAACAACATGGCTGAGTACGAAGCCCTTTTGCTAGGGCTTAAACATGTCAAAAAGTTAGGAGCAATTAGGATATCAATCATAGGAGACTCTGAATTAATTATCCAACAGATTAATGGTGAATGTTCAATCAAAGATCCCAGATTAAAACAATACAGAGAAACAGTTGTGGAAATTCTCAACACTTTTCTACAAGCTCAACTTGCCAAGATTCCCAGGAAAAAAAATTTGCATGCTCACAGTCTTGCAATGTTCGCTAGCACATGTAAATTGCCTTTTGGACCTAATCATCAGTTCATAGCTGAGATTAGACATAGACCTGCTATACCGGACAATCTAATGAATTGGCAAGTATTTGTAAATAACAATCAGATCAATAGTTTTTTGACACTAGAAAATGAGTTTTCTAACAGTAATATAGATGAAGACATAACAATCAATAAATCTGATCAAGTAGATGAACAAGAAACAAATATTTCTGAAGAGATGGAAATTCATATGCTTCACCCAACCAAATTCACTGAAAAAGATATGAGGATTTGATACAAATGGAATTCGATGAGATCATAGAAGATGAAACTCAAATAATTAATCTGAAAGATAATCATTTACCCAAAGGATTAACTCCTTTGGAAGATCTTTTTGACTCAAATGACATTCCATTTAAACCCAAAATGGAACCTGTTAAGGCTGATATTGAAGAATGCAACTTAGGAACCCCAGAAAATCCCAAAATGGTTAAACTATCTAAATCTTTTCCAGAAGATCAAAAGGTTAAATATGTTGAACTTTTAAAAGAATTCCAGGATGTTTTTTCCTGGAGTTATGAAGATCTTAAATCATATGATACATCGATCATTCAGCATACAATACCTTTGAAACTAGACCAGAAACCTTTCAAACAAAAACTTAGAAGGATCAATCCTGTTTTACTACCTTCAATTGAAAAAGAAATTAAAAGGATGTATGAAGCAGGAATTACAGCTCCTATTAGGTTCTCTGAATGGGTTTCTAATTTAGTACCAACACAGAAAAAGACTGGAGAAATTAGACTGTGTGTCGATTTAAGAAATTTGAATAAATTTTCTTTAAAAGATAACTATCCTTTGCCTAAAATGGACCATATTCTACGGAGGGTAGTGGGATCTTCAAGAATATCTCTTTTGGATGGATTTTCAGGGTATAACCAGATTCTGGTTCATCCTGATGATCAAGATAAAACAGCATTTACAACACCATGGGGTACTTTTAAATATGTCAAGATGCCATTTGGACTCAAGAATGCAGGACCTACATTTTAGAGAGCAATGGACATTGCTTTTGCTAAAGAAATACATGATTTTCTGGTAATTTATCTAGATGATTTAACATTTTTTTCCAAAACAGATCAGCAACATTTAGATCATCTAAGGCAAGTGTTTATAAAGTGCAGAAAATATGGTATTTCCTTAAATCCTAAAAAGTCATTGTTTGGTTTGGAAGAAGGAAAGCTCCTAGGTCACATTATTTCTAAAGATGGCATTAGAATTGATCCTGAAAGAATACAAGCAATTTTGCAGATACCTCATCCCAGAAACATAAAAGAACTTCAAGCTTTCATAGGAAAGATTAATTTCTTGAGAAGGTTTATTTCCAGTTTAGTTGAATTACTTAGATTGCTTGCTAACATGATTAAAAAAGATTCAAGCATTGACTGGACTGTAGAAGCCAAGCAATCATTTGAAGAAATCAAAATGGCTTTAACAAGAACACCAGTTCTTACCAGTCCAAAATTTGATAGAGATTTCATTATTTTTTCATTTGCTTCTGAACATACAGTTGCAGCTGTTTTACTACAAAAAGATGATCATGGATGTGAAAAACCAATTGCATTTTTTAGTAAAGCACTTAGAGACGCATCTTTGAAATACAATATCATGGAAAAACAGGCTTTTTCACTTGTGAAAGCAATTAAAGATTTCAGAATTTATGTATTATATTCTCATGTGATAGCTTATGTGCCTAATGCTGTAGTTAAAGACATATTGACTCAAGATGGTATTGAAGGCAAACGAGGTAAGTGGATAGCTACCATTTTATAATATGATATCGAAATTAAACCAACTAAACTCATCAAAGGTCAAGGTTTGGCTCAACTCATGACTGAAACTAATTGCCAAGCCTTAGACATTAACGAACTGGATGACGAACAGGAGATGGCGACTCCACACATTAGTCAAGCCTTTTTAGATTCACCCTGGTACACTGATATTATTTATGTTTTGCTAAACCTGCAAGCTCCTCCAGGGTTGTCCAGAACAAAACAAAGATTTTTGAAAATGACATCTTTAAAATACTGTATTTTAGATGGTACTCTATTTTGGAAAAATCATGAAGGAATATTATTGAATTTTCTATTGAAAGATGAAGCTGATAAAGTTCTTAATGAATTTCATGCAGGGGATTGTGGAGGACATCTTTATTGGGAGTCAACCGCAGACAAAATTTTTAAGGGCTGGTTTTTACTGGCCAACCTTGTTTTCAGATGTTAAGAAATTTGTAACAGTTTGTCATAAATGTTAGATCTTTGAGGATAAAAGAAAGTTGTTACCTTTACCATTAAAACCAATTTCCACAGAAATACCCTTTCAACAATGGGGATTAGATTTTATTGGAGAAATCCATCCCCCTTCTTCAGGGAAATACAGATGGATTCTTACTGCCACAGATTACTTTACTAGATGGATTGAAGCTATCCCATGCAGACAAGCTAATGATTATGTAATTATAGGGTTTTTAGAAACCAATATACTTTCAAGATTTGGCTGTCCAGATAAAATTATAACAGATAATGCTGCTGCATTTAAATCTAAGAAAATGATTAGTTTCTACAATAAATATCACATCACTTTAGGCCATTCAAAAGCCTATTACCCCCAGGGTAATGGACTGGCAGAATCTTCCAATAAAAGCCTTATTAATATCATCAAAAAATTGTTGGAAGAAAATAAAAAGAATTGGCATAAGAAACTGACCAATGCATTGTGGGCAGACAGACTTACAACTAAGAAATCAATTGGGACCAGTCCATATGAATTAGTTTATGGCATTGACACAAGATTCCCATCATCTTTAGGAATTCCTGTTATGAAGTTACTTCAGGAAGCTCAAGTGGAACCAAATGATATTCAGAGAAGAATTAACGAAACAATTCACTTGCAACAAACCAGAGAAGAAGTGTATCAACGATCCCAAGTCTTGCAGGAAAAGTTAAAGAAAATGTTTGACAAAAGAACTAAAGCAGAAGATTTTCAACTAGGAGATAAAGTTCTAAGATGGGATTCCAGAAGGGAAGATAAAGGGAAACATGGGAAATTTGATTTCTTATGGAAAGGGCCTTACATCATTCGTGCCTTACAGGGAAACAACACATACTTTTTGAAGAATTTGGACAATTCAGAAGCCGAGGAAGGACCAATCAATGGTCGAATGATGAAGCACTATTTTGATCCTATTTACTAGGATGTTCTGATTTTTTCTAACGTGTACATAATATATCATTTTCTAATGCATCAGTTTTGATTGGATGGTGACTTCTTGGAGTTGAAGCCCGAAGTGAAGGCCCTAAGCTTCAAAATTTTCACTATCATATATACAATAAAGCTACCAGAAGAAGGAGATTACATGGTTTAGCTTGAGAACGTTTGGAGGCATCTGACCTGCTGTTCTTGACTTTCCACAAGGAAAAGCCATCCACAAGTAGAGCCAGGGTTAGACTCCTATACCAATAGGTGTCATTTTTCATGATTGTCCTGATTGAGCTATGGAATATGTTCTAACCTTTTTCTTGAGCAAAGGTGTTCCATATTCTTGAAAAACCAAAAAAATAAAAAAATTTAAAAAATGTAAAGAGGGTATCCCTAAAAGAAAAATCAAAGGGTAAGAAAAATAAATTGGTCAAAAAAATGAAGGAAATGAACCCCAAGAAAAAAATAGACCAAGGAAAGTGTGCAAATCCAAATGCCACTACTATTTTATTTTTGTAATAAAGCAATTGTGTGCAGCTTGTCAAAATTTGCCACAATTTATGAAGAGTCAAACTGTATAAATTTGACTCATTCATGTTTAAATTTCATGTTGTAGAATAGAGAATAAATATCTGACCAAACAGTTTAATCTTGGTAGATAAGTAGATAGGTAGAGTTAATAAAAGTGCTCAACAGTTTAATCTGAGCCCTTGGATGTAATAAGGGTAGAATTAGATAGAATTGCCATGTAAAAGAAAAAAAGGTTGATAAGGGTTTGCAAGTCTAAATGCACCCTAATAAAGAAGAGAAAATGGTAGTGTAAAGTAGAAAAGGTAGGTAGATGGTTAGATAGTGTTGCAAAGTTTCATGTGATGAATGATGGTGCTAAATGTGTTTAATCTTTTACTTTCATCACAAGTACTGAAGCAGAAAATACATTGGAAAATTCACAAAAAGCAAAGCCAAAATCATTAATTTCCCTCATCACTTTCTCCCTAAGATTTTTACTAATTTCCCTTAAAGTACTAAGGTATTTGGAGATTAAAGGGGCTCAAGGCATTTCCTTGACTTTTGGAGGGACCGGACCCTCGGCCTAATGATCAAAAAGACCTAAGTACTTGAGATTATTTATCAATATAATCATTCACTTTTAACCTTTTCCTAAGTAAAATCCAATTTTACTTAGGAAAATCATGTAAATTTCCATAATAAACCCTCAAAATGACTTGCTATTCTATGTTTAAGTGTTGAAATTGAGATGATGTAATTTACTTCAGAAATCTTCACTTTCTTAGTTATAGTTAAGTATTTTGAGTTTACATTGTCCTTTGTCATATTAACTTTGACTTATCTATTAAATCCCTAGTGAAAAGACCTTATCCTATAGTACATAACTCCTTTTACATAAATATCCCAAAAACCCCTCTTATTATAAGTTTTGGCCAAAGTTTATTTAATCCCCTTTGTTAAATAAAAACCCCCAATAAAAACCCTTTGGCTAAAATATACCCATATAAATTATTCACTATCCGTATGGTTGATAAATGACATTTATTTATTACCATATAATAAAATATTGAAAAAGGTTTTTAACATATAGTTTTATATGTTTAAAATGGAAAAATAAATAAACCCGAAGTTTTAATTTAAACTAAAACTTCGAAAATCCCCCCAAGCCTCTGTGACCCATCCCCTTGGTATTCCATTTCCGCCCGACACCCTAACCATAGTTAAAATTCCTTAACCCCGCCGCAACTGTGATTAAACAATAGGATTAATTAATAACCAGTTTTCCGCCAATCAAATGCCTCCCGGGATATTTAATTAAAGTTAATCATTTTTAAACCCCGTCGGGCCCGCACATTAAAAACCCCGCCAACTCCACGTCCCGTCCACCGTTAGATCGCCCCCCCGAAGATCAACGGCCCACGATCATTCCGCTAGCCGTCTCACGTTCGAAAGATAACGCGCGGGATGGCTGTGGTTTTGGAATAGTGCTCTGACCACGTGTCAATCGCCTAATGGAATCGCTGCCTCCCCGCTAAATACCACCATCTCCCAAAAAGCGGTGTGGAAATTACCGCTTACCGCCCAGTCCTAATGACGCATCCTCCCGTACCGAATGATGTCATCCTTGAAAAAATAAAAAACCCCATTGACTTTGTAAATAAAACAAAAACCCGTGTATTTTCTGTCATTTTCACTACTGAAAACGACTGCATCCTCCACTGAAGAATTCGAAAATTCCGTTGATTAAGATGCCGCCAACCAAAATTGGTGAACGCCATTGTTAGACCAGTGCCCAAGCATCCATCCGCCATTGACTAGTACCTGTAAATTTCAAATTTCTCCATCAAACAGGTATTTATTCGATTTCTTGCTGGAACTCTTTGAAAAATCCACTTTCCTGTGTTAAAATTCACGCCAGAGTCAGGAAAAAGGGTCATTAATAGTCTATTGTAGTTCCTGTAACTAAAATCAAACTCCCAGAACCAAAATTGCGCCCGGTCTGTGAAAAACCCTGAAATTTTCATTTTGAATACACAAGAACCAAAATGGAAGCTCCGGCAGCCATGAATATAACCCCATTGAATGCCCCTCACAGAGAGTTAGAATACTTACCATTAGTGGATAAAGACTTTCAAATTAAAGATTTAGTTTTTGATGAAAGTCTCCTTCGAAGTTATTGTCGCTGCAGAGACGATTATTCGAAAGGTTTGGATGTCATTGGATTGTGGGAATCCAATTTACCAAGATATCTCATCCCCTCAGTCTGTATTTTCCCAGAAATTATCCACTATTGTCACTCCAACTATGATCCAACTCAAAGGGCAGTGTTGTCTCCTAACCAGAGTATCCTTTTCCCCATCACTCCTCAAGCTGTCAATAGAATGCTCCATTTTGAACCTGATCAAGATCTTACTCCGTTGTCCATGGAAGAACTACTTGAAAAGTCTACCCAACTGTCCCCAGAAAAATTGAAATGCATTTTCCAGACTTTTATGTTACCTGAACATCAACCTAAGGGACCTCCTCCCTATGGTTTTGCTTATTTTACTAATTTAGGCAAGTTCATCCTGAATATGATATCCTTTGTCATGGGTTTCAATACAAGTGAGTATGTTGATGAAATAACCCTGGTATTGCTGTCTATTTTTACTCCTGGGCAACCTCCTGCAGTGAAATATGACTTTTCATCTTTCATTGCCAATAAAATCCATGACCAGTTCATGAGGCTAGATAATGAGAAAGTGTTTAAATATTCCTCAGTCATTTACCATCTCATCATCTATTATCAATCAGAGAGGTTCCCTTTTCCTGTTAAAAAGCTTGATGCCAAGGGAAACCCTAGATCTGTTATATTTTGGTCTACCATAACTCACTCTTCCTATAATTCTCCCTATTCTTATGCTGAGTTCATCGATATTTTTGTATATCCTGCAACTACCTTGTTGACAGGAATTTCTCCTCCAAGGCTCAGTAATGAGATTAAGAAGACTTTGCAGCTTTCAAGGACATATAAAGTTGGGGACTGGTATTTATACCAAAATCATTCAGTCATCAGAATATATGGATGTGAATTATGTCCATTTAAGTTGCCAAAATATGTGCCTATGAGACTTTTTGCCTTATAATATTTCAGGCAAATTAATAATTCTGATGTTATTCATTTTTGTAATGTTAAGAAGAAAGCACAGCTCAGAATCAAAAGTCAGTTAGGTCCCTTTATATGCAACTCTAGGGCTGCTGAACATGAAGCAGAAAATATATTGCAAAACCATTTCAAGTTACAGAAGAGTTTCCATTGGATTCCTTATGATCCATTCAGTTTTATCTGTGACAAAATAATGAAGAAGAAATCATCACCCTACTTTCACCACAGGATTCAAAAAATAGAACAATATGCTAATCAAGATGAGTGGGTGGAAGGAACACTAGTTGAGCAAGATAGTGAAGAAGACAATATAAACAAAATTATGAAATATCTTGAGAAAAAGTTTGACCTAGAATCTTTTGGTCAAGTGCAGGTACCTCATATTGGCACTTCTTTAGCAGGAAATATTCAACAGGGATTACAGGTAGATAGTCCGTCAATTGCTGTAGAGTCTAAAGGCAAAGGGAAAGAACCTGAAATACAGGTCATTGAAACTTTTATCATGGCGGAGAAACCTCAAACCTTCAGGGCATCAGATCAAACACAGGTTTCTCCCACTCAAATAAATCATCCTGAAGTTTCAGAATTGCAAACTCCATCTAATATGGAAATAGGCAAGAAAAGACAGGTTCCAGATACTACTCCTCCCAAAGAATCCTCAAAGCTACATTAGGCTAAGAAGCAGAAACTAAATCCACTTCCAGAAGTGGAATCTATAGATGAAATAATTGATGATGAAAGAGAAGATAGTCAACTAACTGGCACAGTTAGTAAAACACACACAGACCACAAAGGAAAATAATTGCAAAGACAGTTGAGTACTAAAGTATCTTCCTTTAAACAACCAAAAACAGATACAGGTGATATAAAGAGAACTTTTATTAATATAAAAGCAAAGAATGATCCATTGAGAATGCAGGTATATGATCAGTATCTGAGAATGGCTCCACACAATCAGGAAAGATTAATGTCAGCATTTGACATTCAACAAGGAAAAATGATGATGAGCCATTTCAAATCCAAGGTGCCAAAACCCAAGACAACATTTGATTATATTAGGACCAATTTTGAGGTCCTGGCAAAAGACATTCATCCATTGGACCAAATAGAGTTGCATAAACAAACTGGGGAAATGATATATTCCACCCTTACGGATAAGGCCATGACAGCCCTTAGGCTGCAAGATTCTTTAAATAATACAAACACACAGTTTAAAATTGAGAAGGCTTCTTCTCAGGCAAAAGATAATAGAATAAAGTCTCTGGAAGAAATAATCATCAGTTTGGGTCACAATCCCAAAGATATCAAAAGCATTGAGGCACTAATTAAAAATAAAGATGATGATATAGCTGCACTGAGAAAGCAACTGAAATTGCCAGCCTCAAGGCATCCCCAAACTCAAGAAGTTTTGAAAGAAAATTCACAGGAAGAAATGATGGAGTTGCTCTTAAAAATCACTGAGCAACTAAGTGAAACAGAGAAAGAATTGGAACAGGCATTAAAAGAAAAGGAAGCTATCATGCAGACATCTACAACAGGTATAGGTACAACAGCAGCATATCAACAAACAGAGTTATCACAGGTAAACACTTCCAGTTTAAGTTCTGATGAATTGGTAAAACAAATGGAAAGCTTAAAACTCAAAGTCTCAGAACTTCAAACCACAAAATTACAGCTAGTAAATTTGGAGCAAAAATATGATATGTCTAAAAAGACTGTTGCTGATAATACCAGGGAGATTAAAAGGCTGGAAAAATTGGTTAAGTCTTTAGAAAAATATCTTTCATTAGAAAAGCCTTTGAGAGAAATAAACGAAATTCTTAGGGATAATATAGTTGAGTCAATAAAGAGTGTCTGGTCCTTTGTTCAAATAATCTTTGAACAAAATGACTTGGTCAAAGTAGCCATGGAAGAAATAGACAAAACAAGAGATGAATTAAGGGGCAGACCTGAGCAAGCCAATCAACTTATACAGTTTTTGAACACCCAGACTAAGCAACATCTTGCAGAGGTTGGAATTGAAGACAGGACATGCACTATTTTAGAAATAAAAAGAGTTTTTACCAAAATAACTCTTATGCAAAATTTGGAAAGGAAATGCTCAGATATTCTGGAAGAAATTAATGCTTTCAAAAAAACGTTTCAGGTTTTATTGGACAGTGGGTTACCTAGTCCTATGCTCTCAAAGGACAAAATAATGGACCTAGAAACCTATGTTAATAAAATAGGTATACATGCTCATAACACAACTGCTCATTCTATCAGTTCGTCAGAAGCAACATTGCCAACAGGAAGGAATCTCTACGACAGGTTAAAGGATTTGTTTCATCTTGAGTATGAAATAAGGTATTTATTCCCAAACAAGCCTACTTTCTTCAGGTACACAGAGGCTGATGAAACATTAAGAAAACTTAAAAGAACCATAATAGCAGAAGATCAATGGTGGGAAGACTTATTGGAAATTTTGTGAAATTTATATTCATGTAGAGAATTTTGTCTTTTTACTATCATGTAAAGGATAAATAGAGGAGCATAGATTAAAGAGTATCAGTTAGACAGTTGAAAGAGTATCATTAGAAACGAAGAGTATCAGACAAGCAAGGAAGTAAGAAAGAATTACTCAAGAGGACAGCATCGAGCCCTATTGTAGGACCTGCCTCCAGCACATCCACAAAGGGAGGAAATAGCACTCCAGCAGTTACTTTTTGTCCTATCTACGAGACCATCTGTCTCCTTTTTATTGTAACTTATTCATTAGTCACCCTAGATTATTTGCTAGATTAGTGTGAGATATTTTCAATCATTTTTTGTATAAATAAACCCTCAAAGAAAGTATTGAGAGTGGATTCTACTACTTTGCTGTGACATTGATGTTTTTGGAATAAAAAGTGTTTTGAAGAAATTTATTTGTGGCTTGCTGGATGACAATTTGAAGCTCAGGACTTTTTGCAGGATTCATGTGTCTTACTGTAGTTCAATAAGTCTTTCTATCCTATGTCTTAAGTTTTATATTTGTTTATAATATCATTGTGTCCATTTCTGAATAATTGACATAAAAGAATAACTCATAATTTACTTAATTGTACTCTGAGTTCAGTTGTGATTATTATAAATGTTTTCCTCTAAATTAGTTATAATCAACGAATTCTTAATTGCTCTTGCTTCGCTAATTTAAACATTTTGATTACTATAGTAAATAATTCTTCAATGCTCTTTATTTGTAATCATTTCATTTCTTTCTTTTGAACATGGTGAAAGATTCCTAACTACCTTTCATCCCTTCAAACCCATTCCATCCACTTTAAATTTTAAGGATTGTTCTCTGCTTGGCTATCTTGCCCTGCAAAGCCATCTTGTGTGTAGAATAGAAATCCAGTAAAGCCATCCTTTGACTCCATAGCCCAATGGCATGAAAATATTCAACCTTGCCCTTAGTTGGCGAATTCCACCATTTTCAAACAAACTCTTGGATTTATAACTAGCCTAAAACTTTCTAAGAACAAAGATAAATTATAAAGAGAGAGCCCTCTCTGGATGCAGATTGGCTAGATTCTGCATCTGAAGGTTGGTATGTGGTTACCTCGGGTATACTTTCCTTTTCCACAACTTCAAGGAAAACCTAAGTGATAACACTTGGCATGATGTTGCAGAAGTAAGGGAAGGCACTAAAATAGTGCAAGGAGCAGCACTTCCATCTTGGGAGGATCTCTACATACACAGTAGCATTTTTGGAAGAGTCTTTGCACAATATATGTCAAATAATTGAGCTTTGAGTTGACAGTAGCCCTACTCCAAAGGCTAGCAGTGTTGTCACTTAGGAGCTTGGATTGCTTGCTGAAGTGTTACTAAGACCACTTCACAAGTAATGCACCATGGAAGCATGTAGAAGATGGGCATGAGAAATTAATGGATGAGAGTATCCCTTACTTTGTTTTGACCTTCTTGACTTGGATTCACAAGCAAAAGGAGAAAGATCTACATGCAACATTTGTGGACTTTCCTTCCATGCATTTTTATGTATACCATCCTTCAATGGAGGAGTTCCCTTGGGAGGGTATTCAATTGAATGTATATTAGCATATGGAGAGATGCACAGCTTGGAAGATGAAGAAAATATTGGCACAACCACTTCCCTACTCACTTGCAGCAAGGGAGAATTTTCACTTGAGCCATTTCAGCTCAATGACCGAAGTACATGATCGGGGAGGTAAAATTTCGCTTTGTATTTTACACTTCCTTGTCTATATGAGCAGCATATCATACCAAGGAGGGTATTTCATTTTTTCATATTATATTGTTATGTACTTGAGGCCACTTTCAGTGTTTATGATGGCCATTCTATTTGTGGATTGTGGGCCACATGGTTTTTGGTGTGCATCATTGGCACCAAATTATGCTTTCATGATTTCATTTTGTAAAATGAATATGGTAGCAAACAAGTGGCTGAAAAGACACTTGTTGCACTATGTATTAAGGCAGGCAAAGAATGCCCTGTGTTGGTTCCATGTTTGGGACTATGTTCTACCTCCTTATTTTCATGTGTTTATGCTTCCATATTATGCTGCTAAAACATTAATTGTAGGAAGCACCATTGGAGGAGTGGCACAAGAGTTGAAGAGACCCAATGAAAATATGATTCTTCACATTACACATGCTGCATATTTCAAAAATAATAGTGGGCAGACCTTGGCTGCCATACTATACATCTTGCCTTCAAACAAGAGGACTCATTTGGGAGGTTTGAGTTCTTTGAGGAGACACCTCATGGGTGTTGGATTTGATGGGGTGGCTTGGGTCTTCCTTGAAGACTATTATATTTCAGCCATATATCAGCATAAGCCCTATATATATCATAGGTGGAGAGAAAAACAATAGGATATGTACATTTTGACTCCACACAATTAGCCATGTAGCCCACCTCCTTTACATGAGCTCAAGGTGGAAGAGATTATTCATGAGTTACCATTTTGGAGGGTGGCTCATTTTGCTTGGTTGATAGCTTGGTGAGGAGAGATTCAAATGGGGATGATGAATCCCAATCTATATCAGCTCTCCTGCTTCAAGAGGTTCTTCAAATAGCCCATTTTTTCCCCCATGGATGTTTCATTGTCACATCATGTTAGCTATTTGGGATGTTCTCCAATATATGTCTTGCACACTTGGGAGGAGAAACTTGGAGATATATTGATGATACAACACCTTGATCCTTAGATTATTGCATCATATGAGGTTGATACATGGGAGGAGAGTATACTCTTTAGTCTCATCCTTGTCGTTGCTTGAGGACAAGCAAAATTTGGGAGGGGAGGACTGTAATGTTCCCAAATTTTCACATAGCAATTTGGAACGTTAGATTTTGCTACTTTCACCTAGGAGAGGAATAAATGGGTAAGGGAGCCCATGAAAAATAAAATATGAATAATTTCGATCTTAATAAGGAAGGGGATCACTTTATGAGTTGAAATTTACACTTGCAAGTGTGAACAGAGGAAAAATAAATGAGGACATAGTCAAGTTTGACTAAGTCAACATGAATTCTTGAGAAGGAAGATATCACCTGAGTAAACCTGTTCAATGAGAACAAGGATCAGCCTAAGACAAACATATGTAAACTATATTGAAGATACTTAGTGTGAAAGAGGCATTGGAGGTGCATTAGTTGACCAAGTCAACAACACAACCACAAGAGGAGGGAAGCAAGCTAGGGCAGCGCAGTTTTGAAAGAGGAAGCTTCATGAAGAAGTCACCTCAACATTGTGTGGGGTCCGAGGTGAGGAGGCTCACCAAATATAAAAGGAAGGAATAGCATGAAAGGAGATTAATTCATGTATTTAGCTATTTTTTTCTTGAGACCACTTGCATGCTTCAGCTGTTTAGTCAGAGTTGCTACACTACTTAGTGAAAAGAATTCCCGTGCGGGAATTCCAACCTCTCTTTGGATTAGCTTGTTTAAGGGATAAAAGGGGAGTGATTTGAGCTTCATTTAAGTATTTGGATTGAGGCCATTCCTTCACATTCAGCCAGAGTGCATTATACTTTAGAAAACTGCGTCCTTGATGCAGGGACAACCGCAGCAATGTTGCACCCTTTGATTTTGTGCTCATCTTGTAAGAGGAGGTGCTTATTTCCCTCCGGGTGTTTGTTAGAGAGGCCTTGGCCAATATTTATGTATTATTCAGCTATGATATGTTATATTCAGTAATTTTTAATGCATATTTTCTGTATACTACATTATTATCCGCAGCCCTACCTTTATACATGCATTTTGTCAGAAATCTTGTCGGGAGCCTTGTTTCTATTGTATAAGTGATTAAACCTCTATTTATTTGATGTGTGATTAATATAAGTTGTATATAAGACCTTTTTCTTCATTTTCTATAGAAACCATCATGGGAATTCCTCTCTCACTGTATTCATAAATTTCTGTTTAGTAAAGTCATGGGAAATTAGTGTTTTCTAGCCTAGTCGGGAAAGGAGGAGCTGTTTAATATATCTAGAAGCATTAGTTTGAGCTGAAATTCAGATAATAGGTCCCTAATGACCTAATCTATCATATCCAGTCATTTCCACTGCTTATTTTCTTGCTCATTTCTTAAAAAAACCTTTTTAGGGCAGAAAACACCCTTTTCCCCACTTTTCGGATCATGAAACGCAGTACCAGTTGTTTTTGTAGATAAAAATTATGTTTATGTATTTATTATGTATATTTTAAGCTTATTAATCATAACAGGACCATTATACAACTTATTCATTGTTTAGTTCCAGATTTGGAACATTACATGAAAATTTGCTCTATCAAGTCATGACTCTCTATCCCTGCTAATCTCTATGGAAAGTAGCTCTCTTGGAGTGAATTACTCTTCCAACTCAGATTATTTATGTCTCTCAAGGGCTAGATATATTTTCATCCCTCTAGTCTTTGGTCTCTGTCTAGGTGGTTGATCTTCCTCATCATCAATCTCACCAAATCTGTCCAAGGTCTCCTCCAAAAAGGCTTTAGCCCTTTCTGCCTCTTTATTTTATTTGATGGTCCTAACCTCATTAATTATTTTCTTGGTTTTCAGCTGCTAATTTTCTTGCTCAAGAAAATCAATCACATATTGTGCTCTTTCAAGATTAGCTTGAAGTTCACTAATATTTGCCTCTTTGCTTCTAATTACTGCACTGGTGACTCTATCCTCATCCTCCTCATCAAGTTAAATCAACTGAAACTCATACTCTATTTAATGTTTACCCTCCTACTCCTCAATGATTATCTCTTTAGCCTTTTCCTTGCCCTTGTCCACCTATTTTTTCTAATGAAGAAGGCACGGCCCCTTTCACTCCAAGTGAAGCAAACACATGCTTGTGGCCTCTCTGATAGGTCTTGGGAAATGGCTCAACATCAATCACATTAGCCCAAGTTGCCTCAATGTCCCTTTGTTAGCAATATGTCTCTTAAATCCTATCATATTGAATTGATTATCCTTGATGGCAACTATCACATCAGTCAAGGAGCAGAGGAAGCAATGTATTGTGGCAGAGGCACAGAGGCAGTAAAGAGAGGTAGAAAGGTAGCATAGAAGGAATTGCATCAAACAACAGAGGCTGAGGCTGAGGTGTTATTCCAAGGTTTACTACCCCAGCTGGTTGATACACTAAATAAGTACATTCTGGGAATCGTAACCCAAGCCAGAGACCCTTATCGCATCGAAGCATATAAGGCCAGCAAAACAAGTTAACAAGAGGATGCGAGTTTGATTGAAGCCCATACCCGATGGGCATATAAACTAGGATTAATAAGTGTTTGAGTTCCAGTTTTAATCGCATCGGAGACAAACTGTGCAACGGAGTGTTTATTAAAAGACTTGCGATTGCGAGGAAAATTCGGACCCGATGGATCAATGAACTATATTTGAAATATGGTTGAATTCTGATAGGACACTATTCTGAAACCACGAGCGGGTTTACAAAGCTGGATTGCTCATATCGCACCTCCTTTCAGAGATAAGTGGTCTTTTCGAGTTGGGGAGCAATTCCATAGAATGGGAAACACACGTCCCTGTACGACTCCACAAAACCGCTTGTCATTGCGCGCCATCGTGCATTATTGTTCGACCCAGGATGCCCAGCGAAATTGTTGAGAGTCGTTGATCTGGGAAGGAGTCATCGAACGGTGATCGCTTGATGAAGATGTGCGAAGATTAACCAAAGTACAGAGAGGGAATTTGATTGGGTCGCTAATCATATATGTGGGCCTAGTTTAAATTATATTAATTGGGCCTTTTCAAATTAATATTTGCGGGTTTAACCAAGGTTTTTTAAATTAAATATAAATTATGATGAAAAGCGATTGGGTCATCATTTTTACTCCAAAGTTGGTGGAACGTATAAACATGGGGGTCAACATATGAAGGTCATTACTAAAGGAAGTTGATTATGTGAAGTTGGCGAAATATGAGATATATGATGTAATAAATGTGGGTTAACATATGCACATAAACATGGGGTCGATATATATATATATATATATTCCTTGGGGAGTTCATAACAAAAGGAGGAATTGGATTAATATCTCAATCTCAGATTGAGATATTAAAAAGACTTAGTTTAATTAATTTCCTGACCAATAAAATAGAACAATGAGAAGTTGTTTGGGGTTTGGGTAGACCCCACTGGATTATCTAATTGATCCTGTCCAGGAATACCATCAGCGATTTGGTGGTTTTGACTCATGGTTTTAATAAATGCAAAACCTATATAAGGAGAGGAGTATTATAGTACAAGGAGTGGGTGCAAAGGGGTTGATAACGAATAAATCTCTTTAAGAGATATCTGCATGATTGAACTCTGATAGATCTGAATCTATGATGCACTTGTGGATACGATGAAGGTTCAAGATCTCTAGATCTAGAAATGATGAATCTCTAGGAATATCTACAAAAGAAATGATGAAGACCTGCTGCAAGTCTGATGTACAAATTGAAGAAATTTGGTGAATATGAGAGTTGAAGCCTTCAGTATGAGAGTAGAAGTTTTCTACCAGTAGAAACTGGTGTTAAAATCAGGGGGTTGGAGCTCCCTTCCAGTATTGACTGGAGAACAAGAGAAGGTTGTAGCCTTCTACAGGTTGGTGCTTACGTGCTGGTATAAGTCTGCGCCAGTACAAAATTGTAAGAAGTTTTCTTTATAATAAATATTGAAGACAGAGATGATAGCAATAGTGGTTTTCTCCCAAATTGGGTTTCCACCTTAAATACTGGTGTTCATGTGTGTTGCTTGTGTGTGATGGTTGATTCTGTTATCACTGCTCATGCTTACTACTTACTAAACATCTGATGAATGAATGATGCAATAATATAAGTAAAGAATTAAATGCATAAAAAGTAAAATGTTTTCCAGTCAGCTCTAAATACCGATTCACCCCCACTCTCAGTATTTTTCCCAACAATTGGTATCAAAGAAAGTCCTTCTGAACAGCTTAGTCGCTAGAAGGAAGATCAATCAAGATGAAAATTCAAGATGGAATAGCATCTATCAGGCCTCCGCTCTTCAACGGAAAAAAATTAATCTTCTAGAAAACAAGGATGAGATCCTATCTTCAGTATCTGGGTGCAGATGTATGGGCTATTGTTGAATTAGGATATCAATATCTAGCCGTAGTACCAACAGATCCAACGGAAAGAAAGAATTATGAAACAAATGCAAAGGTGGTTAATTCTCTATTGGGAAGTCTAACTGAATCAGAATTTGTCAAAGTCATGTAGTTGAATACAACAAAGGCAATATGGGACAAAATCATTCTAAGCTATGAAGGTGATGCAAAGGTAAAAAGTGCTAAACTCCAAATTCTCAGAATTTAATATGAGAACCTAAAAATGCATAATGAGGAGAGCATTGCTAATTTATTTTTACGACTTGATGATATTGTAAATCGTATGAGAAATTTGGGAGAAACAATAACCGAATCTACTTTGGTTGAGAAAGTTTTAAGATCACTAACGACAAATTTTGATTCAAAAGTTTCTTCTCTTGAAGAAAAGCAGGATCTTCAAAATCTTACTATGGTGCAACTTCATGGCATACTAACTGCATATGAAATGAGAAGAGGAGGACCATCTAAAGTCAAAGAAGCCGTCTTTAGAGCTTCTAAAAAAGGTAAAGAATTTCAAGAGACAGAAGGATCAGGGTATATCTCAGAAGAAGATGAGGTAAATTTTGTAAAGAAACTCCAACTTGGCTTAGGACGGTTCAGAGGTAAGCTTCCTTTCAAATGTTTTGCTTATGGAAGAGTTGGTCATTATGCTGCTAAGTGTCCTCACAAAGAAACACATGAAAAAGGAAAGGAAGTAGAAAGAAGGAATAATAATCAGTTTAGCACTAGGAAAAATTACTATACTCATGAAGACAGTGATGGCTTATCAGACAGTGAGGAAGAATGTGAACAAGATCTTAGACTTCTCATGGCATTTGAAAAAGAGTCTAGAGAAGAAAAATATACTTTTATGGATGCCTTAGAGAACAATTATTTTCTTTATGAAATAAATCAACTCAAAATATGCTTAGAAGAAAGTAAAATATCCATAGAAACTCTGAAAAATTGGCTTGAAGAAAAGGAGAAACATAATGAGAAATTAGAATGTGAAATAGTAAGTCTAAGAAAAGAAATTGAGAAAGTAAAGACTTTGAATCTTAGATTTGCTAAAGGATCTGAAACCTTAGATGAGATTATCAAGGTACAACATTCTCCTCTTATAAAGATAGGTCTTGGATATATCATAGAAACTTCTCAGGCTTCAGCACCAAACTATCTAAAAGCAGCTACAGCTAGTATACAACACTCTGCCACTCAGCAATGGAATAAAGAATCTTTGCAGGTAAAGCATGACCATCTCAATTCAAAGAACACTAATAGGAATACCCTTCCAAGAAACACCAACCAACAGGTATATTCAAGTAGAATATTTTATGATCGCAGAAATTTCTTCTTCAATGGGCAATGTTTCTCATGTCACAATTTTGGTCATAAAGTTGTTCAATGTGTTGCATATAAAACCATCATGATAAGAGAAGCAAGAAAGAAAAGGATTGATATTAGAACAAAGAAGAATACATACAAAAACTTTTCTCCTCTTCAAAATGAAGTTGAATGTGCTTATTGCAATAACTTTGGTCATGAAGAATCTGAATGCAGGAGCAAAGTTCAGCCAAAAGAGTATTTTCCTTCAAGCTCCAAAGTGTGGAAAAAGAAGGAATTACAGTTTGAAAATTGTGGCATAGCGTTATTTGCAGAAAGTGAAGAAAATAAATGGTACATTGATAGTGGATGCTTAAAACACATGACAGGTGACAAAAACAAACTCCTTGCATATAGTGCTCTTGAAAAAGAAAAGAATGTTACATTTGGAAATGATACTCCTGTTGTCATTAAGGGAAAAGGGTCTATTTTTCTAAAAGAAAAGGTGAAAGCTAATAATGTCATGTATGTGGATGGATTAAAGCATAACCTGTTAAGTGTAAGTCAAATTTGTGATCAAGGAACTGAAATTGCCTTTAGTTCAAAAGAATGTGTGGTACATGATCTTGATACAGGTAAACCAAATATAAAAGGAAAAAGAACTCCAAGCAACCTGTATCTATCGAAGAATTGCAAAGAACAATGTTACTTGAGTAAATATTCAGAAAACTGGCTATGGCATAGAAATTTGGGGCATTTGAGCTTCTCTCAGATCAACAAATCAAGCATACTTAAAGTTGTTCGTGATCTTCCCAATATTACTCTACCTGAAAATATCATATGCAAATCTTGCCAATTCGGTAAGCAAACCAGAGTACAATTTAATGCCAAGGAAGGATCATCAAGTAAGCCTCTTGAACTCATTCATACTGACATATGTGGACCTATAAGGAAAAATTCACCACGTGGTGAAGAATACTATATCTTATTTATTGATGATTTCTCTAGAATGTGTTGGATTGGGTTGATTAAACACAAAGATGAAACACTTGAGAAATTTCATATCTTCAAAGCTCTGGTAAAAAATGAATTAGATCTAAAAATCAAGTGTCTTAGATCTGATCGAGGAGGAGAATATACATCAGATGAATTCCTTGAATTTTGTGAACAACATGGCATAAAAAGGCAGTTTTCTGTAGCTGGCACTCCACAACAAAATGGCGTAGCAGAAATAATGAATAGAATAGTTCAACAAATGGCTAGAGCTATGCTTGATGATTCCGGAACACCTGACACATTTTGGGGAGAAGCAGCACATACAGCCGTAAATATTCTTAACAAGGCACATGTTCATGTAAATAGTGATAAAACTCCATATGAACTATGGTATGGTAATCCTCCCACTGTGAAGCACTTTAGAGTTTTTGGGAGAAAATGCTTTATCAAAAATAATGATGAAAAACTTAGCAAGTTTGAACCCAGAGCAGATGAAGGAATATTTCTTGGTTACTCCTCTAGGATTAGGGCATATAAATGTTACAATAAAAGACTTCGGAAGATTGTTGAATGTATTGATGTTGTTATTGATGAGTCTCCTGCAGCTCCAAAAGAAGAAAAAAAAACAACAGATGAAGATGATGATGACATATATCCTTCTACATCAAATAGGAATGATATAGACAGTGAACCCAATGAAGAACCCGAAGATGATTTATTTGAAAAAGCTCCATCCAGATATGTTCAAAAGAATCATCCAGAATCTCAAATTTTGGGAGAAAAGGGATCAGGTGTACAAACAAGAAGGACTCTTGTGGGATCTTCTAGCAATCTAGCATTTTTTTCCACTATTGAACCACACAATGTCGGTCAAGCTAGCAAAGATGAATGTTGGATTCAAGCCATGAATGAAGAGCTTGATCAAATTGAAAAGAATCACACTTGGGAATTAGTACCAAGACCTCATGACAAAAATGTCATTGGAACTAAATGGATATTCAAAAACAAGTTAAACGAGAATGGGGGTGTTATAAGAAATAAAGCTAGACTTGTTTGCAAGGGGTATGCTCAACAAGAAGGTATATAATTTGAAGAAACTTTTTCTCCTGTAGCCAGACTTGAAGCCATAAGAATGTTTCTTTATTTTTCAAGCTTCCAACAAATCAAAGTTTATCAAATGGATGTTAAATCTGCTTTTCTCAATGGTGATCTAGAAGAAGAAGTCTATATAGAACAACTAGAAGGATTCATTTTGGGAAATTATGAAAAACTTGTTTGTAAACTTAAAAAGGCTCTATATGGTCTCAAACAAGCTCCAAGGGCATGGTACTATTGTCTTGACAAATATTTTCATCAACAAGGATTTTCAAAGGGGTCTGCTGATAGCAACTTATACACAAAAACTGAAAATGATAAACTATTGATTGTGGTTGTATATGTTGATGATATCATTTTTGGAAGTAATGAAGAGTCTATGAGTCAGAAATTTGCTTCTGATATGCAGCAAGAATTTGAAATGTCTTTGCTTGGGGAACTAACATTCTTTCTTGGCTTGCAAGTGCAACAAGCAACAGATGGCATATTCTTATCACAAGAAAAATATCTTAAGCAAATTCTGAAGAAGTATGGCATGGAAGAGTGCAAACCTGTAAGTACACCAATGATAACCGGATGTAATCTCAGTTCTCATGATGATTCTCCCATGGTGAATCAACCAGAATACAGATCTATGATAGAAATTCTAATTTATCTCACTAGGACTAGACCAGACATTATGCTTGAAGTTGGGATTGTGGGACGATTCCAAGCTAATCCAAAAGAGTCTCACCTTTAGGCTGTCAAAAGAATATTAAAATATCTACAAGGAACTCAAGACTTTGGACTATGGTATCCAAAGGATGTTGATCTCACCCTTCATGCTTACACTGATGCAGATTGGGCTGGAAATGTTGATGATCAGAAAAGCACTAGTGGTGGTGCATTCTATATGGGGCCCCAGTTAGTATCTTGGTTCGGCAAGAAGCAAAGCTCTATTGCCTAGTTATCCACAGCAGAAGTAGAATATGTGGCTGCAGCATCATGTTGCACTCAACTTCTTTGGATGATGCAAACCTTACAAGACATTCAAATCAAATGTTCACCTCCTATCTCCATTATGTGTGATAATACAAGTGCCATTAGTATCTCAAAGAATCTTGTTATGCATTCCAAGACCAAGCACATTCCCATCAAGTATCACTTCTTACGTGAACAAGTGCTTGAACAAAAGGTGAAGTTGGAGTATGGTCCCTCCAAAGAACAAGTTGTTGATATATTTACCAAACCTTTATCCAGGGAAGCGTTCGAATATCTCAGACAAAAGCTGGGAGTAGTCTCTGCCATGCAAAAGATCAGATCTACTTAAATACAGAAGATTAAATTGGTTTTGAGGAGCTGTTGGGTATCTCTGGATGCACAGGCTAAGGGGGAGCATTAGTCATATGGAAAGGATGCATTGTTGGCATTCCAATTAATTGTTGTAGTCTGATCTCATCTTTGATCTTTTTTGTATAAGTCATTTTTGAAGATGCAACATGATCTCAGGGGGAGCATGGTTTTGTCGGTATAAAGGTTTTTGATCTACCCTTTGCCCTTGATGTAAAAGGGGGAGAATGTTGTTGTCTAAATGTATTTCTGGTCATGGTTTCCATCAAGTCCAAAGGGGGAGATTGTTAGCAATATGTATCTTAAATCCTATCATATTAAATTGATTTTCCTTGATGGAAACTATCGCATCAGTCAAGGAGCAGAGGAAGAAATGTATTGTAGCAGAGGCACAAAGGTAGTAAAGAAAGGTAGCAAGGTAGCATAGAAGGAATTGCATCGAACAGTAGAGGCAGAGGCTGAGGAGTTATTCTGAGGTTTACTACCCCAGCTAGTTGATATACTAAATAAGTACATTATGGGAATCGTAACCCAGGCCAGAGACCCTTATTGCATCGGAGCATATAAGGCCAGCAGAACAAGTTAACAAGAGGATGAAAGTGTGATTGAAGCCCAGACCCGATGGGTGTATAAACCAGGATTAATAAGTGTTTGAGTTCCAGTTTTAATCGCATCAGAGACAAACTGTGCAGTGGAGTGTTTATTAAAAGACTTGCGATTGCGAGGAAAATCTGGACCCGATGGATCAATGAACTACATTTGAAATATGGTTGAATTCTGATAGGACACTATTCTGAAACCGCGAACAAGTTTACGAAGCCGGATTTCTCATATCGCACCGCCTTTCGGAGATAAGTGGCTTTTTCGAGTTGGGGAGCGATTCCATAGAATGGGCGACACACATCCCTGTACGACTCCACAAAACCGCTTGTCACTGCGCACCATCACGCGTTATTGTTCGACCCAAGATGCCCAGCAAAATTTTTGAGCGTCGTTGATCTGGGAAGGAGTCATCGGACGGTGATCACTTGATGAAGATGTGCGAAGATTAACCAAAGTACGGAGCGGGAATTTGATTGGGTCGCTGATCATATATGTGGGCCCAGTTTAAATTATATTAATTGGGCCTTTTCAAATTAATATTTGCGGGTTTAACCAAGGTTTTTTAAATTAAATATAAATTATGACGAAAAGCAATTGGGTCATCATTTTTACTCCAAAGTTGGTGGAATGTATAAACCTGGGGGTCAACATATGAAGGTCATTACTAAAGGAAGTTGATTATGTGAAGTTGGAGAAATATAAGGAGAGGAGTATTATAGTACAAGGAGTGGATACGATGAAGGTTCAAGATCTCTAGATCTAGAAATGATGAATCTCTAGGAAGATCTGCAAAAGAAATGATGAAGAACTGCTGCAAGTCTGATGTACAAATTGAAGAAATTTGGTGAATCTGAGGGTTGAAGCCTTCAGTATGAGAGTAGAAGTTTTCTGCCAGTAGAAGTTGGTGTTAAAATCAGGGGGTTGGAGCTCCCTTCTAGTATTGACTGGAGAACGAGAGAAGGTTGTAGCCTTCTACAGGTTGGTGCCTGTGTGCTGGTATAAGTCTGCGCTAGTACAAAATTGTAAGAAGTTTTATTATAATAAATATTGAAGACAAAGACGATAGCAATGGTGGTTTTCTCCCGAATTGGGTTTCCACCTTAAATACTGGTGTTCATGTGTGTTTCTTGTGTGTGATGGTTGATTTTGTTATTACTACTCATGCTTTCTGCTTACTAAACATTTGATGAATGAATGATGCAATAATCTAAGTAAAGAATTAAATTCATAAAAAGTAAAATGTTTTCCAGTCAGCTCTAAATACTGATTCACCCCCCCTCTCAATATTTTTCCCAACACCCTTTCACTGTTTGATGCTTCAGTATCATGATTGGATGATGGTGAAGGATTATGGAAAGGTGAAGAAGTAGGATCAGCATGAGATGAATGCATATGACTAGGTGATGATGTATGAGCAACAGGCTGAAATGGAGAAGTGGATATGGGAGGATTAGATGATGAAGTGATGCTATGCTCATGATGACTAGGTGGGGTAGTGAAAACTTCGTTTGTAATTAATGTGTCCCATGAAATATTCTTGTACTCAAGCTGATGCATAACTATCATCTTAATGAGGGAATGGTGAAAAGGAATTTGCATTTTATGATTATAATGCCTCCTTTGTACAATGTATGCCATCTTTTTAATGCTTTGGGAGATATAGTAAGATATATGAAGCATTCAAACTCTATTGAAGTGCATGAGGAGTCAAATATGGTATGAATAGAGTCGGGAAAACCTCCCCTCACAAGTGAAGTACTTCATGATTATTTTCATGATGGGGACATACCAGTCAAGGAGATGAGAGAAAGGGAAAACGGTTTTCTTGTCATCCTTATATCTAGGTTTGAGATATGGTTCATAATAGCTCAAATTAAGGTTCACCTTTTTAAAAAATTTCTCTCCCACATTAGGGATCCCTATAACAGCTGAAATGGCATTAGTGGACATGGTAAAAGTGACCCCAGCAAGAGTGACCTACCTATCATGAAGATTTGTGATGAACAACCTTGTCAATATAGGGTGATACTAAATCTACTGCACCCTCTCACAAAACTAAAAAACCCAACATGTTTAAAACAAGACATAGTGAGAGGAGAGGCCATGAATTCCTTTGTAGTTATTAGTTCATATCTGTTGATTTTCCCTCCTTTGTGATCACTTTTATTTGGTGTATGTTCCTCACTGACACCTCTGTCCTCCTCTTCAAACATCTTGAACTTGAAATTTTTGAAACCCTAGGGATGAGGTAGATGAGTATGGGGATTGAAAATATATCTAGGGAATAGGGATAGTTCTTGGAATTAGGGAGATGGGGGCAGGGGTTATTGAACTTAGGGAGGTGATAGGGGATCAAAATGTTTAAGGGATTGGGAATTAGAATTTTATTACAGGGTTGATAGGGCTTCCTAGGAAATTGAGATGCCTAGGACTTAGGGTTTAGGGGAAAAGGGATTTAGGGAAAGGGATATGGTGTTGTAGGGAAGGAGTAGGGTTTACAGTGATGTAAGAAGAGAATGTGAGGTTTATGGGTGCCAAGTTTCGGAAAAAAAAATGAATCGAGTGTTTGTAGCTAAACCAACTTCCAAATTCACATAGAAACCAAAAACACCATGAAATTCCTTTTGAATACTGCAAAGAGGTGAAATTTACATGTTACTCGTCAAAGATGTTGAGAATATTTGCTGAATATTTGAGGCAATTTGGCTGAGTTTTGAAGATTTAGAGAACGAATCGGGCATTAGCTCAGTGCCACTAGGGATTAGCGCAGTGCTAGTGCAATTTACTCTATGGTTTTCGGGAAATATCGTAGGGCCTCTGGGGATTAGCATAGTTCTGGGACAAAAATGCAGCGCCAAGGTGTAAAAACGCAACACCTTGAAATTTTGACCCAAACTGCGCAGAAAACTCAAATTTTCTCCTTTGCTAAAGACTCTTGATGGCTGAATGGAAACAATGACTTTTTTTGAGGTGCTTTGATAGGATTTATAGCTCTAGTAGATTCGAAATTTACTTTAAATTACCCACTTTTCTAATGTTCACTTTTCCTCTTTGACACTGATACTCTTTTTTCTTTGTTACTTTTGACATTACAGGCTTGATCAACATGGAGTTTGTCTTTCCTTGTGTTAGCCCCCCTATGAAATTTTTGACAAGCAAATAGGGGGCTAAATCATTGTTGAGTCTTCAAGGAATGCATTTCCTCTGAAAACACAGTCTCCTTGAAGCCTCCTTGTGCCTTTGACCTTGGATAGTATCCCCTCTGCTGATTTCCTTTATAAAGCCTCTCCGCTATGAAGAAATGCCCAAAGGCCCCCTTTTCCTTCTTATTTCACCCCCAATTAGCCTCCATTTTATCCCCCTTTTCTTCCCCTTCTATTTCCCTTCTTACCCTTCAAAATCCCCCCAAAATCCCCTTAAGTCCTCCCCTTACTCTTTATTTCCCATTTTTCCCCTTATCGTTTCCCTTTAAACCCCTTAAAATCCATTAAAATGGGAAAAAAACCCATCTTCCGACCTTATTAAAGGCCTAGCCCCTTTCTAACCAATTCCCCATATACACGTGGCCCAAGACCAAGTGCCTAAGTCTTGAGCGCTTATCGCAATCGGAAGTCGGGTGGGTGCACAAATCCTTTGTAATATTGAAAATCCTCAATGCGATCGTCTCATCACGTTAAGTCTCGCGGTGTGTTCCTCACCATTGATCTTCCGCGGAGATCCGACGGTGGAGCGCTAATCGCAACCCCGGCTCAATCACAATCGCAATATTTCGAGTGCGCCCTCCGATCAATCGCAAACCTTTTTCTCCGACTCCCAATTGCGATCCCCCGATCCACTTCTCCACCGTTGATCTCCCCTCCAGATCAGACGGCCAACGTTCAATCGCAGAACCCCCTCCAGTTGCAATCGCAAGCCTTCCCCATTGTCTCCCGACTTAATCCTGGCCGTCCATCCTCCCACAGATCCGACGGTCACCGCAGCTCCCGATCGCACCCTCCCTCCGATTTAACGTGAGCCGTTGATCTGGCCTTCGGATCTAATGTTCAGCGCTCAATCGCAAGCCCCTCTCCGATTGCAATCGCAAATCGTCTCGTCCGACCCCCGATTGCGATCTCCCGATTCAATCCGGGCCGTCCATTCCCCTGCTGATCCAACGGCCATCGCACTTCCCATTTCCTCCGATCGCAAGTCTTTCTGTCTTCCGCCCGATTTGATCTCGTCCGTCCGTTTGCTACATGATCCGACAGTCATCGCTTCTTCCACCAAATCGCAATCGGAAGTTTCAATGTGTGTCTTTTCTGTCCCCCCCGATTGCGATTGCCCGATTGAATCCTAGCCATCCATCCTTTCTGGATCTGACGGTTCAGGTCTAATCGCTCTCTGCCTCCGCTGGGTCCCACTCTTGCATTTGTCTCCATCATATTTCATGTGTTTTGTATGTTTTTTCCCGTTACATATGTTATTCCGTCGCCCAATCTCCACCGTTGATCTTTGTTCCCAGACCATGATCTAACGGTATGCGCTGCACTCCACCACCAACCATATCGTTCGTTTGCATCTCCGTTGTTTTCACCGTTCTGCCACCGTTCCTCCGCCTCCACAGTATTTTTCCACCACTGCCCGGTTTTACAGTTTCTTTCCACTGTGCGGAATAGCACAGAGAGGCCATTTCAGCTGGCCAGCAAAGCAGCAGAGACCGGATCAGAGGGGATTTGAACCGATAATTGAGGATTAATGGTTTTAATCCCGCATTCAAAGGATTCAAGCATAGTTTGAAGACTTGAGCACGCAAAGAGTCTTATCTGTGTATTATATCAGCAGAGTACGTTCCCTCCAGAGGTACACCTTCCTACAAGAAGATCTCCATACCTCCTCGAGCCCTGACATGATTAATTACACTAACTGGAGTTCATTTAAGACAGTCAGGCAGCAGTTATGAGGAATGGAGAGACCTACAAACCTTCCACCTAGTTCATTTATTCAGAAAGGCTAGCATAGAGTCCAAACAGCTAGAAGGACTTCACGAAACACCAGAGGTCAAAATCTGACCTGACAGAGATCTCTGAACCAGTCTTAGAGTACTCACAGCGTTGCAGGCAGCCATTAAGCAGCATGGGCGTGGACACCTCCTCCGATTCTGTCTTAATGAGATCAATTCAATGTTCATCTACCTCTGTTTTCTCTCTTCTCCTATAAAAATCCCCGAGAACATAATTTAAAGGTTGTTGTTCAGTTGCTGGGCATTTTGCTATTAGAGGGATTCATTTGACTGTTAGAATAGTCATGGGAGGGAGTAGCAGAGTAGTTGTATGTAATAGGTTGGGAGGAGAAGTCTAGACTGTAACAGCCATTGAGCTTATTGTACATGACTGGTTTTGCATCAATTAATCAAAGCACATTTCACAGGATCCTGGTCTATTACTATTGGTGATTTTCTTCTTACTTCGTTTATTGCACATTCACATTGTTTCTTTGTTCTTCTGGGCTTGCATCAGAATAATGGTATAGGATTCACCCTTGTTAGGTGCCCTATGCTGTCTGCTCTCCTTGCCTTCAATGTTTTCTGTTAAATGTGTTATTTGAGAAGTGATTTCAGTCAATTTAACTAGTGTAGTGGATGTTATTGCCTACTCTCTGATGTATGAATTGGTTGAATCAGTTCTTAGAGGTTCTTGTTGGGTTTGAGCTGGAAGGTTTGGGAACACTGGGGATAAGTGTTAGCCCTGTCCACTAGGATCCTTGCGTGACCAGCTAGCCTTTCTAAGATCCCTTTGTTGATCTTGTCTCTGTTATCCCCTTGGAGTTGCTAAAGAAGACCTGGAGTTAAATGACCTCTGGTCTGATCTATAAGCTGCCCCTTTGTCCACCTTTGAGAGCTGCCTTTGAGTATGTCCAAGCAGGTCTGGAGTTAAATGACCTCTGACCTGATCTATAGACAGAAATTGGGTGGTTTTCCTTCTTTCACTTTCCTTCCTTAATGTTCCACCCCACCATCTAATCTAAAAATATCCTTTAGTGTAGATGACTTGCCCTCTGAAAGCCTTGGCTAGTGGATGCGAGTAATTTCCTTTCATGACTCCATAGCCCAATGGATGGCACTATCTTGTCTTCTCCTCTTTGCTGAAGCCTCCTTCTATTTTGTTTCCTTTCTCCCATTACTTTCTCAGTCCGTGATCTCCTAACCAACCAAGCAACCAACCAACCAAATCATTTAAAATCCCTCTATGCTTCATAACTAGCCTAAAATCACAATTGAGAGCTTTAAAGACATATCATTCTTTGCTCTTTTTGGAGAGATCCCTCTCCGGGTCCAGGAGGGCTAGATCCTAGGGCTCCAAAGTGGTTTGATGTTGTCTCATCTTTTGGTATTTCCAAATCTGCCAAAACATGGGAACCCCAACACCTTGCTCACTTGGGCCAGAGATGATTGCATTTTTATAGCTCGGTATTGCATTTATTACATATGAAAACATGAAATTACATTTGGACAAATAAAAATAAATTACATATTGAATTTTATATCAAAATGACATTTTGATATAAAAATCATTAAACTGAAAAAATACAACTTTGAAAGTATAGTAAATACATCATGATGATCTTATTTGGTCCCTCTCATATATGTGTTGACCTCATCTGAATGAAGGCGTGACCTTGAGAAATGCAAAACCCTAATGAGATAATGGGACTGCTTTTTGACCTGACTTTTAAATGAGATATTGACTTTAAATACTTCCAAGTGAACAAAACATTTCCATAGGTGTTGTTATGATCAAGGAGACATGAGAATGAGTCAGCCAATATGATATTCTGAGGGAGAATGAAGCTTATTTGACAAGGAAAACCACCAATGGAAAAATTTTATGTCATGACCTAATGGAATGATGAAAAAATTATTCAGAATGGGACACATAAGATGCACATGCAAATGTTTTTTGATCCCTGGTGGAAGTATGAAAATACTGACACTAACAACGGGGAGTTCCAAAGAATCTAAAACTGGGAGACCGAGGCACAATACAGAAGTAGCATGTGTCAGTATTGATAGACAGTTGGACTACCCACAATTTTATTGATGCCCAACTAGTACAGAGGGGAGAAATAACTACCAATGATTTTGAAGGATTCTCAGTTTTGGTCCCAGGGACTAAGTGTTAGGACTCCACTATGTATCATTTTTGCTATATACTTTGACACCATCTTACCTTTATAACTATGTTTAAAAAAGGATTCCATTTGCATTTTCATCTACTTTATCCCAAGGTATATAAAATCCTCTTCTTTATTATATGTTTAATCTGTTTACATATAATTCCAAAATACTCTTATATTTTATCATTAAGCGAAGTGGATTGTTGCTAACATAAGTTTAAAAGATCGCAGATAAGTCATATGCTTTGCTAGAACAATCGGCCGTTGCTGAAACAGCCAGCAAGCACGCAAATTCCGTCACTCGTAATTTGCGATTCTGGAAGAGCCTTTTGTGCAACAATAGTAACAGCATGAAGACATGGTTACATGGATCATTCTGAAGATAGCATTCTTGTTGTCTCTGTTGTAACAATATCTTTTTTTGGAAGAACAGAATAGTCCTGTTTTAAGAAAGCGAACAAATTTGGGATAAACGTAGATTTGCTCTCATGTAATTGTAAAAGATGTCTCCTCTTTAAAAAGAGGAGACATCATCATTAGTAGGGGGTTCGAGTTTGAAAGCCACAGGAGAACATTGTGTGTGAGAACTGGAGCTAGACTCCATCTGTAATGTATCATTTCTTTTGACAGATGAATAAAATCTCCTTTTGAGCGCTCCAATTTAATTCTTTCCCTGGGGAATCTTGTGAGAGGGAAAGGGTCCGCCTTCCTCACAAGATTCACCCTTCTGTTCCTGTAATTTGTTTAATTCCTTACGTTGTTTGCACTTTACTTTAATTCTGTTGTTGAACACTAGTTGCACAGTTCTATAGTTCATCGAATACTCTGTTTCCTTAACGCTGCATGTATTTAACACATTCATTCTTGAGAAGTTAAGAAATCTATTTCTGTTAATTGTGTGAATGTATGATGCTGGGAAGCTGGTGCTGAAGATTCCTGTACAAAGGAATAGGGTCCTGCTCCCACTAATTGCCTTCCTTTTACTGCAGTGTGATTAGAAACAGGAGAACAAGTGCTGAAGGTTCCTGTTCATGGGAATAGGGTCTTGGTCTCTTGAGTCATCCTTTCTACAGTGTAATTAGTGCCAGGCAGCAGGTGCTGAAGTTCCTAATTAAGGAATAGGGTCCTGTTCCTGCTATGGTTGATTGATTTCTTTTCTTGCAGATTGATTTGGATTTTAACTGGAACATAGGAATTATTTATGCTATAACTTAAGTGACTTCAACTTTGATTAAACAGAGTGTGAATAATTGGATTTGTATGATTGATAATTGTGTGGCTTTTTACTACAACATTGTTTTTGCTTTTGAAATTGAGCATATCCAGTGCGTGATTGTCTTTGGAATAAAAAGATTTCCTCGGGTTGACAATTTATGTGGAGCTTGAATTGTGAAAACAATTAAAGCGACCAACATTTTGGCGCCGTTGCCGGGGAAGGCAATTATAGATTTCAAAAGCATTAATCTTTTCTTTTTAAATGTGAAGATTGTATGAGAGGACGCGAAAACCAGAAGAAAACTAACCCCACAGGTGGCAAAGGCAAAGGAAGGGGAGGAAGAAAGACTTTTATTGATGCGATTGTATCAAAGGTTGAATCATCACAGAGATTAAGTTCTCGAAGATCAAAACTTCAGCACTCCCCTCAATCAGATTACAAAACAGAGGAAGTTGTGGGTCCTGAAAATATAGAAGAACCAGTGATTGAAGAACCAGCAGTCAGTGCTGGAGAGTCAGAAGAAAGTGTTAGTAAATCGGCAGAGCACATTGAGGAAATAATAGAGAGTGTTGGACGACCAGTGGAAAACATTGAAGAGCCAGTAGAAGATCTTGACGATCGAGCAAGTGCAGTAGGAGAGCCAACAATGGAAGGAAACAATGATGATTTCTTTGGTGGAGGACGTGTAGATCCTGAAGGAGAAAGAAGGGATGAAAATTCCCTCTCTACCTTGGGATTTCCTATCAGTGATCTCCCTGTAGGGACAACTCCTATGAAAAACATTCCATTGTCTGCTTTACCTAACTTTCATGGTTTATCCTCTGAAGATCCGGATGAATTTCTTTTTGAATTTGATATATTATGCAGAAGTTATGATTATGTTACTAATGCTCAAAATTTGAAACTGTTTCCAGCCACCTTAAAAGGGAATGCTTTAAGATGGTTTATGAGCCTTGGAAGTCAGGTGATCACAACATGGGAGCAGATGAAACAGAAATTTCTGCTTAAATATCAAGACTACTGCCGGACGAGAGAAAAGAAGGATGAACTATTCAATATGACACAAAAGACGGATGAGAGTCCGGAGGACTATATAGAAAGGCTGCAGTACAATATACAGAGATCTGATCATCCGAATATAAGTAAGGAAATTCGCAAAACAATATTACTTAGAGGTTTAAGGGACGATTGTTTAGATATGTTAAACATGCTTGGCAAGGGAGATATATCTAAGGAATCATATGATGAGATTGTTGAACTTTCTAAGAGGTGTTCAAGGGGAGCTGCAAGAAACAGAGCAAGAGATTCCACCTATTCAAGAGTGCAGAAATCAGCCAGTGGAGGAGCAACAAGAGCTGAAATAGGTAATTTACTTGAAGAATTTAAAACTGAGATGTTAAGTTCTTTTGCTTCACAAATTGAAACTTTGAAGGTTAAGAAGAAGCAGGCTGAAGCAGAAGCAACTCTGGTTGTCTTTTGCCCGAAGTGCAGAGACAAACATCCACTAAGGGAATGCCCAATGGACAAAATACCAATTTGTACCCTTTGTGAGAAAGATCATGAAACAAAACAATGTCCATCTCTACCAGGAATAAAGGCAGCATTACAACCAACGGAAGAAGAAGCTGAAGCAGTTTACCTGCTAACTCAAAGAAGACAATGGCAACCAAAAGGACAAGGTATGAACTCTAGTATGCCATTTAATCGTTGGAACAATTATTCTGCTTTCGGTCAAAAAAATTACCCTCCCTTCAATCAAATGCAATACCCACCCTTCAATCAAATGAATTTCCCACCCATGCAGCAACCAAACCCTCCCTTCCCTGATCCTTCAATGTGGACTCCTTGGCCTCCACAGCAGCCATCTTCTTTTAACCCTTGGAATTCAAATTGGAGAAGCCAACAACTCCCGTATCCAAATCAATTGCCTCAATTCCAACAACCACTTCCTCTGCCATCAAATGCTCCGCCAAATATCCAAATGAGACCCCAGCTACCTGTGCAACCAAATCCTAACCCCAATAATAAAGTTGTGAAAGTTATTGATATTCAGAATCAGTCTATATTTCCTACTATGCAATGTAATGATATTCATTTAAGATCTGGGAAAATAGTAGAGCCCATTATTGATGACATAACTTCTTCTGATTCGGATAAAGAGGAAACTGAGAAACATAAGAAATCACAACCACCTTCTAACAAGAATGTTGAAATAACAGAACCACCATTCCCCGAGCGTTTGGTTTTAACCAGAACAGCTGAAACACCTGCTTTTAATCTTCTAGGGGAATTGCAAAATTTGTATGTCAAAATTCCACTTTTACAAGCATTAAGAGATGTACCAATTTATGCCAGAACACTAAGGGATATTTGTGTTAAGAAACCTGGTAGGAAAACTAAAGACCCCCTTACAGTACATGTGATGGGTGACTTGTCTGCATTAATGTCCGGAAAAGCCCCTCCTGTGAAATATGGTGATCCCGGCCATCCTACGGTGACATTTCAGATTGGTAAAACAATGATTCCCCAAGTTCTGGTAGATTTAGGTGCTGCAATTAACATAATGACTCTTGAAACTTCACAATTGTTACAGCTGAATAACACAATCAGAGATACACCCACCATTCTAGAGTTGGTTGATCGTTCTACAATTAAACCTAAAGGAGTTGTTGAGGATCTACTTATTTCAGTTGAATCCTGGAAATACCCAGCTGATTTTGTTGTATTGCAGACTAAAAAAAATCTGGGGGGGACATCCCTTAATTCTAGGAAGGCCATGGCTGGCCACAGCTGATGCTTTTATCAGTTGCAGATCTAGTTCAATGACAATTTCTAACGGTTATGAAACAAAACAGCTTACTCTTTATCCTCATGCTACACCAATAATTAATAATGAAGATTCTATGTGGATGGATTATGATGATAATGTTGTTCAGCCTATTTTAACCATTGGACAAGCTTTAACTCTTAAAGACAATACAGAGGATGAGATAATTAATAATTTTATTTGTGAGCCTTCTTTTGTAATTGCTGAAACACATAATCAATTAACTGCAATTTTTGAAACTGATACTCAAGAAAAGATTGAATCTGAAGACTCATCTCAGACATTAACCACCATCTCATCTAGAAGCATAACAGTTGAAATTGAACCTGGCAAGACATTAAACATAAATCCTGATCTAATAGTTACTGAAACACAGTAGTTAATGAAGTTATTGCATGAATATAAGGAAGCATTTGCATGGGATTATACGGATATGAAAGGTATTTCTTCTGAATTATGTACTCATCGAATTTACATTAAAGAAGGATGACAGCCTGTTTGTCAACCCCAAAGACGAATGAATCCTAATTTACGAGAAATTGTTAAGGAAGAACTTCAGAAATTGCTTAATGCAGGATTTATATACCCTATATCTGACAGTGAATGGGTTTCCCCATTGGTAATTGTCCCTAAGAAAAACGGGAAATGGAGAGTATGTGTTGACTACAGAGCCTTAAACAAAGCTACTCAAAAGGATCACTTTCCTTTACCCTTCATTGACCAGGTGTTGGATAGTCTGGCAGGGAAGAAATTCTTTTCTTTTCTAGATGGATTCAGTGGGTATAATCAGATAAGAATTTCACCCCAAGACCAAGACAAGACCACTTTCACCAGCCCTTGGGGAACTTTTGCCTATAGAGTTCTTCCATTTGGGCTATGTAATGCTCCAGCAACTTTTCAAAGAGCTGTTATAGGAATTTTTTCTGATATGCTGAATGATTCTATGGAAATATTTATGGATGATTTCACTCCTTATGGTGTGTCTTTTGAAGATGCATTACAAAACCTTGAGAAAGTACTTAAACGATGTATACAAGCTCACCTCTCCCTAAGTACTGAAAAATGCCATATGATGATGAGTGAAGGAATAGTGTTTGGAAATTTTATTTCATCTCAAGGTATTCAGGTAGATCCATCTAAAGTATTGGTCATTCAGAATCTTTCTGTTCCTAAAACTCAAACTGATGTGAGAAGTTTTCTAGGACATGCTGGATACTACAGAAGATTTATTAAAGATTTCTCTAAGATAGCTTCTCCATTATTTGTGTTGCTTATGAAAAATGCTGAATTTAAGTGGACTAATTCTTGTCAAAAAGCTTTTGAAGAACTCAAGCATCAGTTGTCTACTGCTCCTATTTTGAGGGGGCCTGATTGGAATCTCCCTTTTCACATATCTTCTGATGCTTCAGACACTGCAATTGGAGCTGTCTTGGGACAAGAGGAAAATCATCTTCCTTATGCTATCTACTTTATCAGTAAGAATATGACCCCTGCCGAGCTTAATTATACAGTTACCGAGAAAGAGTTTCTTGCAGTAATCTATGCCATTAATAAATTCCAACACTATATCACTGGTTATTCTACTTTTGTGCACACTGATCATTCAGCTATTAAGTATTTAATGAACAAATCTGTCACAAATGCTAGAGTTACCAGATGGCTATTATTACTGCAGGAATTTGATATCACAATTGTAGATCGGCCTGGTAAAGAAAATGTGGTGGCTGATTTCCTTTCACGGTTAAAAACTGATAATAATATTCCAGTAGATGATTCTTTTCCCGATGAGTATTTGTTTGCAGTTTCTGCTCACTCTCCATGGTATGCAGATATTGCCAATTATTTGGTTGCAGGAAAATTACCATCACACCTGTCATATAGAGAAAAGAGAAGAATTGTTCAACAAAGTGCCAGGTATAGCTGGATAAGTGGGTGTCTTTTCTACACTGGGCTTGATCAGGAAATCCGAAGATGCATTAGAGAAGATGAAGTGTATGACATATTGAAAGCTTGTCATGATGGCCCTTGTGGAGGGCATTTTGCTGATAAGAGAACAGCACACAAAATTCTGAGGATGGGTTACTATTGGCCCTCATTATTTAAGGATGCAAAGAAATATGTAAGGGCTTGTGACAGCTGCCAGAGAATGGGTCAACCTAATCATAGAGACCAAATGCCATTAAACCCCCAGGTAGTTTCTGAACCATTTGAAAGATGGGCCTTGAATTTCATAGGACCCATTAACCCTCCATCCAATCAAAGAACTTATATATTAGTCTGTACAGACTATATGACTAAATGGGTGGAGGCCAAAGCACTTATTAGAGCTAATGAAGAGGCTGTCCTAGCTTTCTTATTTGAAGAGATCTTCACTAGATTTGGAACTCCTAGAGAGCTAGTTACAGATGGAGGACCTCCATTCAATTCTCATGGTTTTAAGTCTACCCTTCACAAATATCATATTCAACATAGAATGACTACACCATACCACCCCCAGGCCAATGGGCAGGTGGAAAGCACAAATAAAGTATTAGAAGCCATTCTAACTAAAACAGTGAAGGACAACCGGAAGGATTGGTCTCAAAGGCTCCCTGAAGCACTATGGGCTTACAGAACTACTTGGAGAAACACTACAGGTTTTTCTTCCTATGAATTGGTTTATGGTAAAAATGTTGTTTTTCCTGTGGAATTTGAAATTAAAACTCTAAGAACTGCTTTAGCAGTTAATCTTGATTTGACTGATGTGCAGACAGCTAGGTTGCAGCAGCTTCTTGAGTTGGATGAAAAGAGATTAGATGCCATTCATCAAACAACCATGATACAACAACAAAGGATGAAGTGGCATGACAAAATTATCAAACACAAGCAGTTTCAAAAAGGTAATTGGGCCTTGTTGTATGACTCTCGGTTTGAAAATTTTCAGGGTAAGCTACGTACACGCTGGCTTGGACCATATGAGGTAGATGCTGTTTTTCCAAATGGAACGGTAAGACTTTTAACAATTGATGATTCTAAAACACCTCTACTAGTCAATGGTCATAGGCTCCGTCTATACCAGCGCCCTGTTTCTAAAGAGGATATCAAGACTGCTTGCATGACTGATATTCATTATCTTTTTCTAGGGGAGTCTTCTGCTCCTCATAGCATTTAATTTTCTGCACTGTATTTTTAAGTATTAGATTAGATTTAGCACTAATAATCCCTGTCAAGGATTGGCATATTACAATTGCATTTTGTAGATTCTGGAAAAGCTCATTAAGCAGGACAGATTCATCATGAGAAGATCTGAAGCTTCAATCACAGAAGCTTGTTCCCTTCATTTTTACCCCATTTTCTAGCAATATCCCTTCATCCCCACTTCTACATCATTGCCATTTTTCCATTTTTCCCACTCCTACCATTCTTGAAATATCATCCTTCAATTAGTATTTCCTATCCCTTACTGTTGAAATTATCCCTTATCAAATATTTCCCCCCACTTCTTTCAGACCCAAGTCATTTATCCCATTTTTCTGATTTTTCCCGTTGCTGAAACACCAGTTTCAGCAACGTATCGTTCATTTTTCCGTTGCTGAAACACCAGTTTCAGCAACCTGTCATCATTAAAACATCATTTCTCTTCGCTGTTATATAAACTTTTTGGTTCTCCACGTTTATACTTCAGATCCTTTGGGTGAAAAATTATTCAGCACTGAGCAGATCCGATTACACTCCTGTTCTAAATTTTAGAGAAATCTACAGATTCTTCCATGTATATTAAGCCATTTTGAAGCACTCGACACTTTGAATTATTAAACCAAAGGTAAAAATGTAAGGTATGAGGTTTTAATGTAATTCAGTTAAATTATATTAAAGAGAGGATTTCATTCATAATGATTACAATCTTTACACGCCCAATCATCATTACACCATATGTAGGGGGAGGAATTTCGAAAACTGAACAATCATTTCGCATTAACCAATCCTCCGTCCTTTTTCATATCCACTTCCGCCGTCATTGAGACTCTGCAGCCTCTGTTGCAACAACTAGCGCGATCAAAGTCTGTGTTTACTGTCTTCTGTGCCTCTGCATGTAACTCAAAGCTAGAGCCATGGGAGGGTCGGCCATCAGACACGAGCCTGGTTCGATAAATCTTCTTCAATTGTTCCCCGAAGCCTATCAAATTTTCCAACAAGCGGGATGGACAGTACATTTTGAAATTTTGGGCGAATTTGACCAAGAACAAGTTTTAGAATTTGCACAAAACCTTCAAGGGGATTTCTCAGTGGTTCAAGGGGTCCGCATTTCAGTAACAGAGGAGGACATAGTTCAAGTTTCAGGGTTGCCAGCTATTGGGACTCGCTGGTTCAGCAGAAAGCAGGTTATTCTGAATGCACAGCAAGATTTTCTTCGTCCAGATGAGCCAGTTGAACTTAAAGGCCACGGTGTAAGTCTGCATTCACTTCCTCGACCATGGCCATCAGTGGCAGAATTCATCAAGCACTACTTGACATGCGAAGGGCGTTACCAGGTAGTGTACAACCACGACTTTGTTTTGATGAATCATTTGAGAAATGGTCGAATGGTTAATATCCCCTATTATCTGCTTGGTTGTATCAGAAACATGTCTTATTATTGTAGACGGGCTAAATTCCCAATGTTATCCCTCACCCACCATCGTTTATGCCAATTGTTAATACAGAGGGGTTTTGCTCAGCAAAATCCCCCTCTGAATGATCCACTCCCTGTTCCCCAGCTGCCTGAAATTCCTCAGCAGGCCCAAATGTCCCAACAACCCGAAAGTTCCCAAGATACTCCTGAAATTCCTTACGAAGGGCAACGGGACGATATTCCACACTCCCCAGTAACTTCAGCCCCAAAGCCAGTTGACCCAACCCCAAGCTCGTCCCACTTAGTAGAGTCAACCGTCCCCACTATTTCTGTCCCTAGTGACGACTCTCTAACACCCCCATCCCCACCTACTTATAAAAATAAAAGAACCCCAACAGTCTCAGTCTCCAAACAACGGACAAGGGCTAAATTCCAAATTTTCACTTCTTCCGAAAGCCCTTCTCCCAGAGAAGAATCCTCCCCCGCAAAGAAAAGGAAAGACAGTGACTTCTCTGCTTTCCTACCAAAAAGGAAAATGAAGATGACTGTTGAAACAGGACTTACCCCCATTTCCCCTGACCCCGCCACTATTTTGTTAAGACTCCAATCTTCATCCCCATTTCAAACCCCCCAACCCGTCTCGTCTGGTGGCACTGCCACACAAGAACCAGTGCCCCGAGATAATACGACATTGTTTATGGCTCAAACAGTGACTATCACACAAGAACCAGTCACTTACCCAGAGGCTGAAACACAAGAACCAGCCACTGTGGTACAAAAATACACCAAGCATGATGATACCGGGAGACCAGCTGTAGCTGCCCCACAAGAACCAGCTACGGCTGTGCATCAGCAGACTACCCCAGCAGAATTAACCAGTACACAGGGTTTACATACTATGACATCTTTATTGGAGGAGAATGAATTCTTGAAGTCTGAACTAGAAGCCTACAAGAATGAATTAACCATGGCACGAGAAGCTTTTGATAGAGAATTGAATCTCTATATGTTAGCACACACAGCATCAACGAAAAATAAGGAGCCATGCAAGGAATACATGTGCCATGAGTGTGGTAATATTTACCAGCAGGCAGGCTACAAACTAGTTAAACTTCGAGTATCTGAGGCATCTACATCAGCTGGAATAAAAGAGGGATGCCCTACTACTCCACAAGAACCAGTAGGGCTCTCAATAAATGAAGAAAAAGAAACTAAACCTCAGATATCTCGCCCCATGCTAGTTAGTGCAGCCACTCAGACAGAAACACAACCACAGATATCTTGTCCTGAGCTAGTCAGCTCAGCCACGCAGATAGTACCACAACCACAGGTATCTTGCCCTGAGTTAATCAATGCAACCACTCAAACAATATCCCAACCCAGCACTTCTAATGCTAGCACACAAACCCTGCCATGGAATCAATTAGAACTGATGAACAAATGGAAGAAACAATATGCTGAAGAACAAGATACAATACTACAACAGCATAAGTTAGCATGGCAGAATCATATGTATGCCAACTGGGATAGTTGGGAACAGATGTTGCAGCAGCTCAGGGACTCCAAAAAGGAAGTCAAGGAATCTAAGGAAAAGATGGCCTTGATGTTTTCATTAGTACAGAAGTTGATGGCTACCCGCAAACCCTCTGTAAACTACTCTCTCTTTCTTTCTGAACAATTAGTTTATTTTCAATTAAAAGCAATAAAGGATGGCAGACCGCATGAATTACTTACTTCAGAGCAATTTGTTGAGACTTTTACTGAGGCCCCTGAAAGTGACCAACATCTGCTGTGCGAACTTTACCTTCATAATGAGGCCATTCCCGACAATAGAAGAGTTAATCTTATTCCAATTGCAGGTGATATACAAATAAGGGTATTTGTTTCATTTTTGGCCAACCAGCTCACTTGGCAAACTGCGTTCACTGCAAGCAGTCATAATGAGGAGAATAGACTCCTTTGGATTAGACCAGAACCTTTAAGTCCAGCCATGTTTATAGCACAATATCATAAATTCTTACAGAAGCCAGGAATGCATAGGTATATACAACAATTACAGGCTTCAACACTTTTTAAGTGTCAACAGCAAATTAGAGTAAAGGGGACTGCTGCATTGAAGGCCAACACTATGTTTTGGCAGCATTCATGTAAATAAAGACAAGATTATCACCCTTTTAACCCTGACAATCTTCAAGCTGCACTTTCCAGGGTACCTAATTACATTGGATGCATTCGACATTGTGGAGTAAACTGGATCGGTTATCATTTTCATTTTCCAATTTTATGGCTGCCTTCAGAGAAATATCAGTGTCACTACCAATTGGCTAACAGAGATGAAGCTTCAACATGGCAGCAATTGCAGAACAATAAAGGATTCCGAGCTCCTACAGATGCCACCTTCTCCAGCTACTGCTTGAGTAATTTGCATGCACAGTATCAGTACTTAGACTCTGACTCTGACTAGGGGTTGCCTGAGGACATGCAACATTTTCAGCTGGGGGGGATGTTAGGACTCCACTATGTATCATTTTTGCTATATACTTTGACACCATCTTACCTTTATAACTATGTTTAAAAAAGGATTCCATTATCATTTTCATCTACTTTATCCCAAGGTATATAAAATCCTCTTCTTTATTATATGTTTAATCTGTTTACACATAATTCCATAATACTCTTATATTTTATCATTAATCGAAGTGGATTGTTGCTAACATAAGTTTAAAAGATCACAGATAAGTTATATGCTTTGCTGGAACAATCGGCCGTTGCTGAAACAGTTGACTTAGTTGCTGAAACAGCCAGCAAGCACGCAAATTCCGTCACTCATAATTTGCGATTCTGGAAGAACCTTTTGTGGAACTATAGTAACAGCATGAAGACATGGTTACATGGACCATTCTGAAGATAGCATTCTTGTTGTCTCTGTTGTAACAATATCTTTTTATGGAAGAACAGAATAGTCCTGTTTTAAGAAAGCGAACAGATTTGGGATAAACGTAGATTTTCTCTCATGTAATTGTAAAAGATGTCTCCTCTTTAAAAAGAGGAGACATCATCATTAGTAGGGGGTTCGAGTTTGAAAGCCACAGGAGAACATTGTGTGTGAGAACTGGAGCTAGACTCCATCTGTAATGTATCATTTCTTTTGACAGATGAATAAAATCTCCTTTTGAGCGCTCCAATTTAATTCTTTCCCTGGGGAATCTTGTGAGAGGGAAAGGGCCTGCCTTCCTCACAAGATTCACCCTTCTGTTCCTGTAATTTGTTTAATTCTTTACGTTGTTTGCACTTTACTTTAATTCTGTTGTTGAACACTAGTTGCACAGTTCTATAGTTCATCGAATACTCTGTTTCCTTAACGCTGCATGTATTTAACACATTCATTCTTGAGAAGTTAAGAAATCTATTTCTGTTAATTGTGTGAATGTATGATGCTGGGAAGCTGGTGCTGAAGATTCCTGTACAAAGGAATAGGGTCCTTCTCCCACTAATTGCCTTCCTTTTACTGCAGTGTGATTAGAAACAAGAGAACAAGTGCTGAAGGTTCCTGTTCATGGGAATAGGGTCTTGGTCTCTTGAGTCATCTTTTCTACAGTGTAATTAGTGCCAGGGAGCAGGTGCTGAAGTTCCTAATTAAGGAATAGGGTCCTGTTCCTGCTATGGTTGATTGATTTCTTTTCTTGCAGATTGATTTGGATTTTAACTGCAACATAGGAATTATTTCTGCTATAACTTAAGTGACTTCAGCTTTGATTAAAGATAGTGTGAATAATTGGATTTGTATGATTGATAATTGTGTGGCTTTTTACTACAACATTGTTTTTTCTTTTGAAATTGAGCATATCCAGTGCGTGATTGTCTTTGGAATAAAAAGACTTCCTCGGGTTGACAATTTATGTGGAGCTTGAATTGTGAAAACAATTAAAGCGACCAACACTAAGCAGTGGGGGAAGTGTGTTCTGGCATTGACTATAACTTTGGGGACATACACCTTGACAGATCACTTGTTTTTGGTCAATACCCCTAACACCAATGTGATATTGGGTGTGCATTGGTTGATTACACTTGGGAACATCACTACAGATTGGGAGGCCTTGCAAATGGCATGGATAGACAAGAAGAGCGGTAATCATCCAAATATCAGGGGCATGCACACACATCCACCTCAGGAAGCCTCCACACATAATATGGAGACTGATTTGCATAGAGGAAGCTAGGACAAATCAGTCCACTCACATATGCAATTTACTCTAGACCATGATGTTTTATTATTTGGAGGCATTCCACTAGGAAGGACCCCAGATTAGAAATTGGTTAAAGAGTTCTCACAACATGGGACACCACTCACTGATTTGATTGAGAGGAGAGACTTATATGAGACCAACACAATGCAAAAGGCCTTTGATGGGCTCAAGGAGGAGATGAATATTTGTTCGATATTGATGTTACCAACTTTCACCAAGCCTTTTTCACTGAAAGGTGATGTTTCAGGAGTGGATGATGGCACGAGTATGGTGTGAGAGGGCTATTCTGTAGCCTTTGAGAGTCAGAATATACTTCCACATTGGAAGGAGTCTGTTAGACTCATGTAGTTCGTAGTATCACAAGGTGACTGATAATTTTCTCAAGACTTTCATACTGAAAATAATATTCCATGGCTATCATTTATTTTGAGGAAAAGAAGGGAAATCCTGACTGTTTAGAACATGAAAGGAATAAATCTGCCTTTTCAGTTCAGTTGAAAGAAGAAAATGTTGCAGATAAGGTGTGATGGTGAAGCAAACTTCATTTCTTCCCTCATTTCATATCATTTACCTTCTTTCGCCCTTCATTTTTCCATTTTCTAGAGTCTCGTGCTTCATTCCTTTCAAACCCCCTTCTTTAAATATTAAAAATTGATTTTTATAGTTGAATAAACAAGCTCTACCCCCACTTTAGGCCGCTTGATACATACCTATATACCCTATAGAGCCACAAAGAAACCTTACCCCGTCCTTGCCTTTATCATTCTCCTCACTTAAACATTTTTTACCCTTACCTTCTCATGAAAATCGCACAACACAAGTTTTAGTTTTTACCTTTGCCACTCATATCAAAAACCTCCAATTTGCAATGTGAGATAAATGCTAAACTGTAATATTCCAAAATTGGAACAGCACAACAAGCCTGCTGAAATAATGCACTCCTAGGAGATTGATGCACAGAAATAAGTTTACATCCCTTGGATCCATTAGATCAGTAGATCTTGGGTCTAGATCCAAAAGGGGAGAAAAAACAAATCAAACTAGGTGTGGTAAACAGATCTCCCACCACCTAGTCTAGTTGAAAAACACCCTACAAGAGGGGCTGTAGCTATGCACAACAAACTGCTTCAGAAATAATGTAGTCTTGGAGATAATGAGCAGGAGGCCATTAAATATGATCAAATTATGAATATACAGCAGAAAATCAGAATTAAAATGATGCTCTTACACTATATAGTAGAATATAGGATGCAAGAGAGCAAGAAATCTTCAGAAAAGAAGGCTGCAACACATATATAAACTATAAAATGGCTTAACAAAATGATTTTATGGAGCTGCAGCAGCTGAAAATTACATCTTAGATCTAGGAAAAATCTATGGACAAAACATCGGATCCATTTTAGATCTGTAATCTAGAAAGAATTATTTACAAGATCCCCTTGGGGTTTCGACCAAATCATGCATTACAAAGAGTAGATCTGATTTTTAAGTTGCACATCTGCAAAATGATTTAGAAATTTCTGAAGGTTACTTTACATTAAAATATATCAGAACTAAATAGAACATGGATCAGCAAGCTAATCCATGGATCACCAAAGTGAAAGGCAAAGCCCAACACTAGAGATCTCTCATCAAAAATGGGGTCAAAACACCCTACAAACCCTCCACTGAAAATAATGCAGTCCCTCAAGGGAAACTGCGCTGTAGCTTGAATAACATAGATGGCCTGATGCCAAGATACAAATATGAAGCTAAAACAATGGATGCACTCTTTCAGGAGGTTAAAAGACACACTCACTGAGAAGAGGCTCCAATACAAGCTAGATTTAAGAAGATCTAGAGTTCCACTTATTGCAGCCTACAAAAGAAAACAAACCCTCACTGGATCTGCTTTGGAGTTGGAAGTAGAGCTTGGCCCAAATCTTGATAGTGGATCAATTCAGAAAAAACTCCTCCAATAATCCTCAATGGAAGAGGTGAAATCCCTGCATAGGAACTCCAAGTGCTAAGCAACATAATTCTCCACTGAACAGCAGAGAATGGTATTTTTCTAAACAGACAAGATACTCAGAAATATAGATAATCAACAACCTTCTCTTGTTGCCTTCCCCTTCCTTTTATAAGATGAGAGCCTTTGCAAACCCTAAACCACCTTGATGAGTTAGCTCCTTTCACATGAGGGGCCTCCTTCTAGAACTGCATTGTCCCTTCATGAAGTATATTGAATCTAGACAATGCTATAGATTTGGTCAAGGTTGACCCAGTCTCACAGCTCAAACCCCTTTCACACCTGCAAGTGATTTATTTACATGGCCCTGATTTATCCTTGTTCATATGGCCATTGATTTATTCAGTATTTTCAGGAGTTTTACATGTCTTCCTTTATTCATTTATTCATGCAACATAAAGTAAAACAAAAAAGTATATTCCTCTTAGCTCAAGCTAAGTAGGAATATTACATAAACTTTGCGATGTACGATAAATGCTAAACTTTGTGATGTGCGATAAGGCCTAAAAGTTGTGATGTGTGATAAACCATAAATATTGCGATTTGCGATATGGGTGGGACCCAATCGCATATCACACTTCGAAAATCTTATAACTTACCTCTTGTAGCTCTTAAAAAAACATTTTGATCTGCAGGCTGCTGGCGGGCCCACCCCGTCGCCACGTCACTTCCCACCATCGCTGCTTTGCACATCGCAAGATTTAACTTTTACCTTCCACCGCTCCTAACCAAGATTTGTGGTTTTGATTTGCGATGTGCGGGCGGCCCCCACATCTATCCTTCCACATCACTCCCCGCACCCGCGCATCACAAATTATAACATTTGCATCTGCTTCTCATAACAAAAGCTCCTGATCTGCTATTGCGATATGATTTTTGGGGCCCACCTCCTTGCCATGTCTGCCAACCATCACCCCTCCCGCCACGTCACAATCCGCTCTTCGCATCGCATCCCCAATCCCGTTCCTCATAAGATGAATCTTGAAACAAGCAAAGTATGATGTTAACATAGATACGATGTAGTCCAAAGCCAAAACCTACAGAATTTTAGGTCATGATGTATGGGTTTTATACGTCGTTTTATCAAGAAAGAGGGAACACGGCAGAAGGACTCGGGTAGGACCTAACTGTTGAGTCAAGAAGGTGATTGTTAAAGGTAACGTTAATGTTTCACATTAATCATCAACCCAAGGCAAGTCCTTTTATTTCAAGAGTGCGAGAAAAATATATGCGAGTGAATTTAGATGTTAACTACTCTAAGTCGTTGTAAGAAATTTTATCTAATTCTTGAAGTTAAATCAAACCAACTCAAAGGTAAACTATGAAATACTTCAAATCAATCAAAGGAATAAGCTCTTGATCTAAACTTATGTAGAAATAAACACTTGATGCTGAAATAAGGAATATTTTGCAATTGAATAACACACTTTAATAAATTGAACAACAACCTTAATAAATTGAACAACAATCCTAATGAATTGAAAAACACTCAGTTATTTAACATTTTGCAATGGAATTCTCTATAACTCAACTAATAGAAATATTTGGAATTGAACAACAAACCAAACATTCACACTTATGTGGAAAGACTTAAGAAATAACCATATGCAGAGTCGAGCAACAGCTACTTAAGCACGATGAAATTAATCTAATGAATGTAAAGGCATCACTCCATAATAAAAGAACATAAATGATAAATTCAACCTATTGAAAAGGGAATTGCAACACATCACACTTGTGATTAATGAATTGAATGGTAATGCTATAAAATGTAAAAAATAACTAAAATGGAAGAATATGAAATAAACGTATAACACAAAATAGTAGAAGAACTCCTAGGAACCAAGCCCAAAGCCTCTAGAAGTCTTCTGCCAAGAAATTCTCATAATCTGCTTATAATGAAAACACTAATTTCTTCATTAATCAATGGGGCAATACATCATCATGATTTCGACAGTTATGTCTGAATAAGTTTATTACAGGAAAATTATAATACATGAACAACTCTCTGTCTCCTTCACCTACAACCTTTTATAACATAAAGGTGAAATAAAACAGAATAATGAATCCTCGGGATCAGGAGATCTTGAGGTTTTGTAGCCATCAACCGAATGCTTCAAGAATAGGTGTGTTTCTGCATCTTTCGCTGATTAATAGGAACCAATGTGATTCCATTTACTTTTATTGACTGTTTTTGTTTAGTTGTTTTGTTCAGTATTTGGTTTGGTTCAATTCCCTATAAATAAAGATAGCAAAGCTTAGTTTTCATACTATAAAACACACCTTTTATCAATAATTATCTTTACCCTACTTTCACATTATTCTCCTTTGATTTATTTCTGAAATGAAGGAAAACATATAAAATTTAATGATAAATTACGCTAAAGATGGGGGTAAAATGTACCTTTTCCTCAACCCAATACTAACAAGGAGAAAAAGGCAGAGTAAGGGTAAATTCCGTGGTAGCCAGGAGATAGACAGAAAAGGTTGAGTCAGAAAAAGGCATTTTTGTAGAACTAATTGTGATACAACAGTAGAAACATAAGAGTTAGCGAACACATTAGCATGGACAATGATCCACGAAAAACACCAGCACCTCATCAATTTAATAATCCAACAAAGGCTGTTAGTATGAATCTTTTGTCGAAGTGTATGAAAAAAGACCACTTTACCTATGCATAACTTATAGCCCTAACATCAAATATGGCAGCCAATATCTTTAGATCCGCAGTTAGTTGATCAGAACAAATGCTGCACAAATCCAGATCTATGCATAAAAAGACATTAAGCAGTAAAAATAAGGTTTTGCTCCATACATCCAATAGACAAGACAAGAACAATATTTTTGAAAGAATTTTATATTAAGGGCACCTGAGAGGAAAACAAGAAAGGTGTTTCCAATTCTCCTCAATGGGATGGCTTCTTGAAAGTCCTCAGCGCTTCAGATCTAGCATTTCTCTCTCTTGTTGGTGTAGAAAACCCAGACAAACATAGAACTCAAACATAGCTCACAATGAAATAATAGAAAATTTGACAATGATAATGGCTCAAATTCAGACCAAGAGCATAGATCTAGAGTGATCTAATAGGCAACAAAAGTTGACAAATGAATGGAAAAACCCTTCTATTTATAACAAAATATTAGGTCATTCTAGATCTTGTTCCATGATTAAAATAATATTAACCAAATCTAGATCCACCTTTTATGGAATATTTTATTATATTTGTTGGAGGGAAAAGGTATTTGACTTGGGTAAAATCCCTTTATTTGTAAATAATAAATAAATAAATGATTTATTTATCATTTTAAGGAAGTGGTTGAATGGTAATAAAATAAATAATGATTTATTTAATTATTTGTGGGTGATTTAGTCATATTTAACAAGGAATATTATTTAAATAAGATTTAAATAATTATTCCTAGAAAATAATAAGATAAATAAAGATTTATCTAATTAATTTCTTTGTTTTGGGTTAAACATGACCAAGAATAATAATTAAATTATTGTTTAATTAATTATTCCTTGAGGAAAATCAAACAAATATAGGTTTGTTTAATATTTCCTTTTGGGGTTTCCTGTTTCGACCATAAACAACCTAATAAATGTGTTTTATTAAGTTATTTTACATAGTGAAAGCAATTTTACTTAGGGTAAAATTGGTCTTACATGGTGTACTTGGGTCCATCTAATGATAATAGGTTAGATGACCAAAAAATGGTGTAACAGATTGACCCCCAACGTGCGAGTGTTAGGAGCAAAGCGTATGACTGAAGTACGTTGTAAGAACTCAATCACCAAACATCAAAAGGGAAGTCAGAGAGAGAAATGTAAGGTAGCCTAATGTGCTAGAGAACTAGACCCTTAGGAGATGAGACTTACAGGTGCAACAAGTCTCTTTTTATGAGAGGGTACCTGTGCTAGAGGTGGCCGGGGAGGCATACCTATGCCCACCGAGACAAAGTACAAAAGAATAGTGTGTCCAGTAAATAAGGGACCGAACTATAAAGTACATGTTGGCATAAACATGAGCCAAATAAAATATATATTGATGAATCCCATATACATGTTGTGCCTGGGATAATAGCCAGGACTTATAAAATAATATCTGAGTATATGAGATACAAATACAACCCAAATGCTCCCCATCAACGGGGAAGGGCTCACAAAATCTGACTAATACATGAAAATAAAAGAGGTGCTGCAAGCAGCTAAGGCTGACATCATCAAATGTATGGAGCTGCATCAAAGGCTACGAGGAAGAGGTCATCTAGGCATGTGGGGTGCTACCTGCAAGGCCACCCCCTCCTAAGGGTTGAGACATCTCACACACACCTGGGAATCATGGAGAACAACTACTGCATCACTGGACCATCAATTATACGGATCTCGATCATGCTGAAAGGAGCTGAAGGTGAGAAACAACCAATTCAAAGGGAAATAAGTAGTCCCTTTTCCTGATCTGGGGTACCGAACAAGAGTGGAAGCTGGAACTAAGGTACCCCGTCCTCTAGACCTGTCTTCTGGAATGAATGAGTTGATGTCAACAGAAGGAGGTACGCCATAGGTGAGGCAATAAGGAATCCTTAACAAAGGTACGAGAGAAAATAGTAGAGCGACTGACAGACTGACACTAATGATGATGATGAAATGGGGGGCACTGAGTAGCGAATGGACGACTTCCCTTGTTAAAGCATAAAGGGCATGGATGACCTGGAAGCGACTGACATAATATCATGAGGGATAGGGGACAGTGGGACTGAAGGCCATAATGTGTGACACGAGAGAGGGATCGAGCAATGAAGGATGGTGGACTATATCGGGCTACAAAGGGACTCGGGATAGACTCTCTGAATGTGATGATGACTTAACTCAGATGCTCTAAACAAGGGCGACTCGATGGTGCTACCACATAGTAAATGTCCAATGGGGGACCACAAAAAACATGAGTACAAGAGGGTATCTCATGATGAAAATCAACATGAACAAGGACAAGTAAGGAGGCAAAGTGGTGCCCCAAATACAAGTGTTGTAAGTGAGAAAATCTAATTTGTAGGAGAGGTGAATATACCCTTCGTGGAAAAAAAGTGTCCTGGTGAAGGATGAAGGTACTAAAAACTAACAAGTACCCAGAGTGCATGAACAGGCCAGGTCACACTTTTTGGGGTCTGTTCTGTGACCGGGATAGTAGGTACTAGGCAGAAAACTGTGACCTATCCCAGGAAATGACCTAAAAAGTGCGACCTGTCAGAGAAAGGGGGTTTAAGTGCTATTTTTGGCTGAGATCTGGGATTTTTATGGTTGAGGACCCTAGGTGATTCCAAGCATGTTGTGGTCATGCCAAAATGTATTTAGGAAAATGGGAATATAAATACATTTTAATGATGTGGTGCGCCATTTTTTATCACTATGGTTATGCAGCTTGAGAAAGGAAATGGAGGATTACCAATCTCTTTTAGTACTGCATATATGAATCAAATGGACTTTAAGTTTCCGAGTTGGCATACCTGGTGTCACTATCCCAAAAAGAGGATTTGGAGATAATGAGATGATGCTTTCTTAGAAAAGCTATAGGTTGGTCAACAATAATGTCTAAGAGACTGCGTTGCTGATGTAAGATGAAGGAATGATAAGGTGTATCATCCCTAGAGTGATCTGAAGTGATATGGGACTCTAGAGGTTCTTCTAAATGTGGAAGAATAATGGTACTAGAGTCAACACGACCAGATACACTAGGAGAGTTGTGGAGAATTTCTTCTCTTAGTCTCTCAAATATGGGTGCCCCCTTACCCAAACATTGGGTTTCAATGTAATGGCCACACGGTGTATGTGGTTCGAATGCATGGGGTCGATGTAATGGGGAATATATAAAATCAGGGGAGATGATTCCTTCCATAATTTCATGATCGTGATAGAAGATGGGGTGACTAGTGGAAGAAAGACCACCTGACGTAGCGAAACTACCTGACTCATCATCATGAGAAGAGAGGGTCACAGGTGCATCGTCACAAGGGGTGAAAAAAGAGTAAGCCGGTAAAGGATCTATAGATGTTGAGCCCAGGGTGATCAGTGAAGGGGGGTCGAGCGAAACATCAGGGGAAGTCTCCAAGGGGACTTCCACCGAGGGTCTCATGGATGATGACAGGTAGAGGATGGTGGAAGCAGGCTTCGTCATCTCAACATCGAGAGGGGGAATGTCAATGGGAGTGAGTAAATCCTCAAGCTGACCTGAAGCATACTACGCAAGTATGGGAGAGGCAGATTGATTTTGTTCAATCTCTTACTCCCGAACTACCTCTAAGGAGGCGCGGTAATGTGTCAGGTGGGGACAATCATGGGAATAATGGACATCGACACTGTTATCACTCAGATTTTCCTTGAATTTTTAGGGAAAAGGAGAGGAGTCTGAGGTAACCAAAAACCAACTTTTAGGTACATAATATAGCCAATCTGTACCCAGAGAGGGCTCTCTCTTTAAGTTTTAGCTTTGTTTTTGAAAGATATTAGGCTAGTTATGAAAGTCCAGGGATTTTAATTGAATTTGGGTGATGAAATTATATAGCAGAGGGTAATACTGAGTAATTTAGGCCATTG